>JAJTUV010000176.1:0-647500 GCA_021653895.1 Mastomys natalensis
CACTCAAGAGGCAGAGGCAAGTGGACCACTGAGTTCCAGGCCAGCCAGGGCTACATAGTGAGGCCCTGTCTCAATGTAAAACAAAAAATAAAAGAACAGGAGACAAGGCTCCAGTTAAAATCACTGACTGCTCTCACAGAGGACCCAGGTTTGATTCCCAACACCAACATGATTTCTCACAATTGTCTGTAACCTCAATCCCAGGTGATCCAATGCCCTCTATGAGTAAAAGTTTGTACAAGTGGCGCACAGACATGCAAGCAGGCAGGACACGCAAACACAAATCAACAGTGCTATTAAAACATAATTAAAGGTAGGCATAGATGCAGCTTTCATGGATTAACAAGATTGTTTTCGAACATCCTCCATCAATTCACACTTCCACTAGCAAAGTATGAGGGTTCTTTCTGCTTCACACTCCAGTCAGCCATTGATATAAGCCAATCTAATAGAGTACTACTAAAAGGAGAGATTTATGTAGCTCATGAATGAAAAGCATGAAGTCAACCTATGGATATGCCAGTCAGTCCCAAACCAAATACATAATCTAAGAGCATTTACTACAATGAGTTTCTGTGATGCCAGATGATTCTCAAGTGTGACCCTGAGTGTGTCATGTGCAGAGGCAGATGTGACAGCGCAGAATATGAATGAGATGCAGAGACTCATCTCAGCACCTCTGAAAAAGACAAATCCTTAACTCAATTCTGAATACAGTAAGAACCAATCTCCTGCCACCCTGACATAGGGGGATTGGTTTAGTGACACTGTGCTTGATGAAGAAACTGTAAAACTTGAGGTATTCACCTTGTAGATGATAAATACACCTAAACGAACTTAAAGGGACAGAAACCGCAGACTACCCTCTCACCACAATGGAACTACATAAGAAATTAGTAACAGCAGGACATCTGGAAAATAACAAAACACTAGTGAGATTAAGCAACCAAATTATAAACAACACAAAGTTCAAAGAAGAAAGTTTTAAATTTTTTTTAAAATATTTTGTTTATGGTTTATTTTCTCTGTTTTTATTTGAGCCAGGGTCTAATGTAACCCACACTGTCCTCGAACTCCTGACCCTTGCAAGTGCTGGGATTATAAGCATGTGTCACCACGCTGAGCTATAAAACATTTTTTAACTAAATAAAAATAAAAATCCAATTGAAGCTAGTGATATGCAGTCACAGAGTGAAATCCATACCACTAAAGGCACTGAGTTGAAAAAAGAGGACCTAACTGTGAAACTTAAAACTACCTATGAAATGAGAAAAGAACCAAATCAAAGCAAGTAGGCACAAGTAAACATCAATTAGAAATGAAATCAATAAAATTGAAAAAAGGAAATCAATGGGGGAAAAAAAACAATGAAATCAAAAGCTGGTTCTGAGAAAAGATCAATAAAATCCTAAAGACTATAGCCAGTCTAAGAAACAGGCAAGCGTGTCACTTGACTAGCACTTGAAAGACAGTTGGAAGATACAGAGCTCAGGGCCATCCAGGGATACAGAATGGGTTCCGTATGGTGACATAGCATTATAACCCCAATACTCAGAAGCTGAGGCAGGAGGACTGACACAGTGTTAAAACCAGATTGAGATACACAGGATTCAAGGTAAACTGGACAAGGGTTTAAAGAAATCCTAAATTGAGCTAGCTCCCAGGCCCCGCCGCCCTCTGATGGGTACGGGTTGAGGGAGTGGGTGGCTAGGCTGGCCTCTGAGCCTAAGCCCAGGATCTGCCTTCTCTGCTCCCCAGCACAGGAACTACAAGTATATAGGTGCCTGAGATTTAACTCAGGGCTTCGTGCTTGCATGGAAAATACTGAGCTATTTCCCCAGCATCCAAACTCTGAATTTTTATGTGAGCCATGAGACTTGGAACACAGAAAGAACTTCTCAGGTTATCTCAAGCACATTTTTCCTTTAAATCAAAAACTCTGTCTCACTCAGAGTGGTCTAGTGACGTGAACAGCTCTAACTCCACCTGGGGAAGTCTTGGACAGCAAAACAGCTAACATCTATGTTCCTTAAAGTTTTACTCTTACTGCCCAAACCACAGCCCATGGCGACTAAGAGTGTAGAGCACCTACAACACACAGTAAGGACAGCACTCTAACAACTGGACTATGTTTATAAGATATATAAATTTGCTACATCAGAATAGCCTTGAAATATGCAATGTGACTATTATAAGGTTATGTGTTGAAAGCATATCATACATAATTAATACTAAATGAGAGTTAAACCAAGGATCTGGGTTTTGTGTGAATAGATGACAAATAACTGCACTTACATAGTGTTTAACAGGCTGTAGCTTTACGTCAGTGTTCTTAAGTCCTGTTGTGAATATCTAGAGATACGTCCAAATATATAAAGAACACATTACTAAGAGCAACCTAATTCACGGCCCCATAGGAATGTTATCACCTAAGCTTTAAAGCCCTTGTTTTAAAAAGATCAATACTCAGTCAGGTGTGGTGGTACATGCCTCTAATCTCAAGGGAGACAAAGGCAAGAAGATCTGTCAGTTCCAGGTCAGCCTAGTCTACATAGCGAGTTCCAGCCAATCTTGTCTCAAAGAACAAGAAAAGACCACCGCCAGAGAGCTTGCTCAGTGTTTGAAAGCATCGCTCTTCTCCCAGGCGCCCTGGACTGACGACCTATCACCTACATGGTGACTCACATCAGTCCAAGGGACCCAAAACTCTTTTCTGCACTCTGAAGAGACCAGGCACTCAGTGGTGCACAGACATACAAAACAAAAAATGCAAAACAGCCATACAAAATAAAAATATAAAAATTCTTTTCTTAAACACAGTAAACATTGGCTCACCTACTGGAACAGGCACAGCAGTCACTGGAGACATTACGAACAGAGATGGAGTGAGGTTGGTACAGAGACTCGACTTTCAGATTAATTCCTATGTAAACCTAAAACTACTTGAAAGTTAGAACTTAAATGTATATAGAACAGATGGAAAATCATTATAAACCCAAAAATTAATATTTCCCTAATAGCAAAGTGGGGAGGAGATGAAAAGCAAAAACTAGAGATGAAAGAAAAGAGTGCAAAGAAAATGTTATATTTCAGAACTTCAATTCTGGCGATGCAGAGATTAAGACCACTGGCTCTACCAAAGGGCACAGGTTCAGTTCCGCACAGCCACATGGTGACTCAACTCAGGTTCCAAAGGACTGGATACCCTCTTCTCAACTCTATAGGCACAGCAGGCATTCATACGGTGCACATACAAACATGCAGGCAAAACATCTATGAACATAAAATTTAAAAAACCTAAAAGTATTTTAATTAAATTTATAAAGCAACAAAAGTCTCATATAATCCATATAAATAGACAGCTGTGATATTATCAATTTATAAGCTGGTAACAATAATACACTGAACTGAATACAATAATTGAACTGAATAAAACTGCTGAAAAGGAAAACTATAACGTTACAGTTTACCTTGAAAAGTAACAACAAAAATCTTTTGCATTAAGGAGAAATGGATATATATCACTATGGGGTAAGGCAATGGTGGGCATCATCATCAGTAAAGAAGCCAAAATGGCCAGGCATGCGCTAGCACATACCTATGCCAGTTTTAGGGAATCTGAGGCAGACTGACCAGGTATTCAGTGTGACAGACACAAGAGATTTTAATTAGCTATTAAGTAGCCAGAGAAATCACAAAGCAAATAATAGTAGCTCACAGACTCTACTTGCAAAACCCTGTACCACCTTGTTGCTGTACAGTCAGTCCTGTGTGCCCACAGCATCATCTGCATTCCAACATCACCTCAAAGCAGGTGTGGGCATATCTGTACTGACCACACATAACTTCTTTGTTACTACTGTAACATCACACCTAACAACTATTAATATAGGCTTGATATTGTACTAGGTATTAGAACATAGAAGTGACCTAAAGAATGCAGGGTAATGTGGCTGGGTTATATGCATATACCACAGTTTGCCAGACAGGAGTGTTGCATGCCTTTAATCCCAGCACTGGAGAGCAGATGCAGATGAATTTCTAAGTTCAAGGCCAGCCTGGTCTACAGAATAAATTCCAGGACAGCCAGTACTCCACAGAGAAACCCTGTCTCAACACAACAATAACAACAACAACAACAAAAACTGCACAGAGGTACTGCACAGGAGACAGAGGTATCTGCAAATTTTATATGTACTGGAAGGGGTGTGATATCTTGCAATCAATCCTTCCATGGACCATGGGATTATACTTTCACTATAAAAATTAAGAGGAAAAAGGAAAAAGACCGCCCAAAACTTTAACCTCAAAAGACACTGGCATCTCCTATAGTTCTCAGTCAGGAATATACACATAACTGTAATACCCAGCTAGGGAGGCTGAGGCAGGAGGATCACCACAGCTGGAGAATTTACAATGCCTTGGCATCACAGTGAGAGGCCATCTTGAAAGTCAACCTAATAGCTTTTATTTGGGAGGCTTTCTGCTCTAACCAGGTGTGACCAGTGTTACATATGGTACAGCTCTGCCTCGAGGATTTCAAACCTTAGATAGCATGGCTGAAGAATGCATCCCTACAGGTCTGGGGCAGTCCTGAAAGCGCCTGCAATTGGAGCAAGAGGAGAAAGCGTCTTCTATTTTATTTTAGCTGCCCAACCACAGATGATTCAGCCGATGCCAGAGCGTCAGTGTCTGCACAGCAGACGCTGTGTGCCAGCAAGGAAGAAAACACAAACCACAAAAACCACCTAAGATGTGTATTTGTGAGAACTTACAACTTAAAGAACAGATATTTGCTGACCACATGAAGGAGACAGCAAGCCAGTCTGTATTTTGGTCTTGACACTCACAACAAAACACCAAACTTGAAGCAAGAAGGAAGTGAGTTTCGGGAACAGAATGAAAACCACAGAACATAAATAATGAATGGAACTGTTACTCGTATTTTCATACTTCCAAATTTTCACACACACTGAAAAAGCACTGAGGCAGCTCTGACCTTTTCCCTACAGCCTGCTTCTCCAGAGGAGGATGAAATGAGAGCAGCATGTGGCCCTTAGCTGATCCAGACCTCACAGCCCCAGCCATGACTTCAGCACACACCAATCTAAGGATCAGGCCTTTGAAGCTGCTCTAATGGTCTCTTCCATTGGCAACTAACACTTCTGTAGTCAAAAGATCTTCCTTGGGGTAGATGTTAATGCAAAACCACTCAGACAGCCTGACCCGTGCGCCAGGAGGCAGACTGGAGGGTGCTCAGAAGTCAATGTAACACCATTACAGAGGGTGTTGCCCTAAGCAGCTGTCATAAACACGTCACAGTCACTCCGGCACACAAACTTGATTGCCTCTAATTCATGCTTTTACTACAGCTTGAAAGGGATGAATCTAAAATATACACTGAGCAGAAGACGACAGACAAGAAAAGGGAGATTCCATACTGCATAAATTTAAATTGTGTTTTAAAACTGCAAAGCTAATCTGTGGTCAGGACAGTGACTGTCTTACCTGTGGGGAAGGGAATTACATGAAAAAGAAAAGGATCCTTAGAATTTCACCCAGTGCGTTCATTCCACTTACTTGTCTGTGTGCCCACATGCACAATCACACATACACAGGAAAAAAAGTCAAACTATAAACATGAGGTTTATATAGCTTGTGGTATTACAAACTATATTTACAATGGTACATGACATCTATAAACTATCAATCCATGAAAGACACAGAGGAAACTTGCATGCATATTCAATATAACATAAACCAATCTGAAATGGGCACTCCAAGTATGGCAAATGATATTTGCCAAATACAATATCAAGTAAGGAGAAGATGGATGACTTCTATTCAAGGTGTGAGAACATGAGTGAACAATGCTCAGTGACACATGTCACTGCACATTCATCAAAGCCCCATGTACAGCACTGAAATGAACCCTGGCTGTGGGTGGCAATAACATGTGAACTCAGGTTCAGAGACTCTAACTACATCACTCTGCCATAGACTGTTGGTAAAAAGGAGTCATGTGTATGCATGGGACATACAGCAACTCCGTCCTTCTCCTCCATTCTACTTTTTCAAGACGTATTTACTCATGCATGCCTATAACTCCCAACATTGACAGGCAGAAACAGGCAGATGTGGAGACCTCCTGGCCAGACAGTAGAGCTTAAACAGCAGCTTCTGGTTCAAAAAGGCCCTGTTCTCAAGGCAATAAGACAGAAAAACAACTGAGAAAAAGAGTACATACCTCTCAGGTCTCTACATGCACTCCCAGGGAAACACACACTCATGCACATTCAACAACATGTACCACACATCCACATACAAATAAACAAAAATCAATTACATATGCATATTCTTAGAAAGCCAAAAGAGGGGAACACTCATTCAAGAAAGATCCCAACTTAGAATAAATTTCAGTAATGAAGTATCAGCCAGCCTATATCAAATTAGTGAAATTTGCATAATGCTATTAGAACACACAGGTGAACTTGTCTAAAAGACTGCCTTTTTTTTTTTTTTTTTGGTTTTTCTAGACAGGGTTTCTCTGTGTAGCCCTGGCTGTCCTGGAACTCACTCTGTAGACCAGGCTGGCCTCGAACTCAGAAATCTGCCTGCCTCTGCCTTCCAAGTGTTGGGACTAAAGGCGTGCGTCACCACTGCCCAGCCTAAAAGACTGCCTTAAGAATCATACTACAGGGGAAGGAAGAAATGAGAACAAGGACACATGTCTGAAGATGCCAGAAATGACATTCATTACTTTGTATGCTTATCAATAAAATAAACTAATAAAAATTTTAAGAATATATTATAGAGTCAGGCACAATGACACAAGCCTATAACCCCAGCTCTTAGGAGGTTACACAGGACAACTGCCTAAAGTTTGAGACCAGTATGGGTTAGAGGGAAAGTCTGACTCAAAAAACTAAAAGAAAGAAAAATATAGGAAAACTATTTCAGTTCAATAATCTGGGCAGATTCAACATGCTACTTCATCTATGCTTTTATTTTTCCCTGACACCCAATGCAGACCTGCCCATTACTTTTCCTTCCCGTAAGAAAGGTAGAAAACAAACAAAATTCGCCCTGTGCTCACCAACAACATAGACATCCTGAACGGACTCCAGACCTCTGCTTACCAATGCACTCAAATCACTGACGTAATATTATTCCCAAATGAAACCTATAAAAACGTTTCCTGGCTAACAATCTCAACGTGGCAAGGTCTATTGGCATATAGCTTCTAATAAATAATGGACTAATTGCTTTTTACCTCAAATATGCCCTCACATGTTTGCTCTCAAGTGTTTGGTATGTAAAGCTTCACTTAAAGCTTCACTGGTCCTGCTCTCTGTACATCGATGTGGCAGTGACACCTAGTGTCCAAGAGCCAAAGCACATGCAAATAGAAGCAGGCACGGTGAAACACTCCTATAACCCCAGCTCTTGGGAAGGCTGCAAGTTTGACACCAGTATGGGTTACAGGAAACTCTGGCTCAAAAAAAAAAAAAAAAAAGTTCAATAACATTTGAGACTCTAGAGAGCGCCACAAGTAACTCCCACACAACCAGCACCTTTCAAGTACTATAAAGAATACTGTCTCTGACTTTATTAAAATAGTAGATTTTAATAAACCTAAGTAGCCATTTAAACAGTGAGCAAAAAGTAGGGAAAAAAATCCAGTTTTACAAAGGTATTTTGGGAGTCTTTTTGGTTTATGTGGTACTGGAAATTCAGATGGAGGTATTACATGTAGACAGCCAGTGCCCTACTACTGAGCAACAATAGTTTTGTAGCTTTTGTTTTGAGACAGGATCTTGCTAAAATTGCCAGGCTGGCCTTAAACTTCCAAAGTAGCTGTGGCAAACCTACATTAGCAAACCCAAAAGGTTTTTTTTAAACGCTATATTTTTATGTAATGTGCATTGGTGTTTTGACTGCATGTATGTCTGTGTGAGGGTGTCAGATCCCCTATAAGTGCAGTTATAGAGAGTTGTGAGCTGCCAAGTGGGTGCTGGTAATTGAACCCCAGTCCTCTGGAAAAGCAGCCAGTGGTCTTAACCACTGAGCTTAACTGTCTAGCCCCTTGTTGGCTCTTCTGTTTTTGTTTGTTTGTTTGTTTGTTTGTTTATATTTTAACAGGCTTGACAACCTAACTGCAGCTGGCCTCAAACTCACAATCCTCTGCCACACCACCATATGTTGAGATTACATGTGTATACCATACATCCAACCCTACTTGGGTCTTTGACATGGGTAAAAGAAAATATCGGGGGTCTCTCAAACTCTGAACCTTCCAGTCCTGGCTTCCTGAGTAGCTGGGATTACAGGCACTCCAATTTTATTTCTTCAAAAGTGATCTATAATATGATCTGATGTGCTCTCTTGGCATGCAGGTATACATGCAGATACAGCACTCATATGCATAAAATAAATAAATATATATAATAAAAACAAACCTCCCAACCTAATGCTTGGACAATGAAAACTGTTGACAGGCTACACAATACACTGAGTTGCTGGTGTGGACACATTTTGTTTAGTTTGTTCTGTTTTACTGAGGCATAGTCTCACCTGTAATCTAAGATGGCCTTGAACTTGCAGCAATCCTCCTTCCTCAGCCCCCTCAATGCTGAGATTATAGGTCTGAATCATGTGACTCAGCTCAAATAATGATTTATTTTTATTTTTGACACTACAAGATCATACTGTACTAAAAACAGAGTCTTCGTTACTTTTCTAGTGCTCTGGCAAAATACCATGACCATCGCAACTTATTTAAAAAAAAAAAAAACATTTAATTTTGAGTTTACAATTCAGTTGGTGAGCCCTTGAAAATCAGAGCAGAGAGCATGGGAGCAGGCAGGCAGGCATGTGCTGGAGCAACAGCTGAGAGCTTACATCTGATCCACAAACATAAAGCAGAGAGTGCTAAGTGGAAATGAAGTGGCTTTTGAAACCTCAAAGCCCATCCCCAGTGGCACACCCTCCTCCAGCAAGCCCACACCTCCTAATCCTTCCCAAACAGTTCCACCAACTGGAGACCAAGGATCCAAATACATGAGCCTACAGAGGCCACTCTCACTCTAACCAGCACAACAGCTTTGAGAATCTGTTACTAAAGGATTATCAATGAGCCTGTCGTCCAGAAATCACATTTCCACCCTGAAATTCAATATCCTATCCCTATGTGCACCATTAACATTCAACTACAAGTTAATAGACATAAGGGACTTCTCTGTGTTAGACAAAATAAGACAAGAGCTGGAATGTCCCTCCATGATACACAATATGCAAGGCATCCACCAAGTCCTGGGTTCAAATCCAAGAACACAAATGGGAACTGGGGTATAGTTCAGTTGGTAGAATGCTGGCCTAGCATGCACAAAGCCCTAGTGGCATTCCCAACACTACATAGTGGTCAGGCCAGCAATCTTAGTACTAGGGCAAAAGTTCAAGGCCATCCACAGAAACAAAACCAGCCTGAGATACATACAATCCTGGCTACCAATAAATTTCCAGTAAGAAAAAGAAAGAAGGGGTCTGGAGAGATGGCTCAGTGGTTTAAACCACTGGCTGCTCTTCCAGAGGCCCTAAGTTAAATTCCCAGCAACCACATGGTGGCTCACAATGATCTATAATATGATCTGATGTGCTCTCTTGGCATGCAGGTATACATGCAGATACAGCACTCATATGCATAAAATAAATATATATAATAAAACTTTAAAAAATAAAAGGTAACAAAATCTTAAAGGGACCAAGTATGCAAACAGTAACAATAAATATCACTATAAGTATTATAAGATGCCTACAACATATTCACTATGCTCTTCACACCCTTTCTATAACAGCACAAATGCTGTGAATGCTTCCTCTCCTACCCAGCACAGACACTTCTAAAAACTACAGATATAGCCAGATGCTGTGCAACAGCAAAGAGACACAAGTTTCCAGCAAGTGCTGTCTTCTGCACTTAATCTTGTTGTGACCGATACCAACAAGTCACTCACCAGACTATGGTCCAAACATGTAAACCAAACCCACTCCTGCCACTGAAATGTGCTCTGCCCACAGCTTTCTCACTTAGAGAATTAGCAGTGTCTTCCTCTGTTCAAAATCCTGCAATGTCCTCTAAGACCCAGTGCGGATTGGGACCCTTAGGTCAGTAGTAAAGGAAATACACATTTTTTCTTTTTAATAATTTATTTTATGTTCATTAGTATTTTGCCTGCACGTATGTCTGTATGAGGGTGTCAGAAGCATTGGAACAAGAATTACAGACACATGTGAGCCACCATGTGGGTGCTGGGAATTGAACCTGAGTACTCTGGAAGAGCAACCAGTTCTCTTAACCACTGAGCCATGACTAGCCCTTGAAAAACACATTTCTTGATGAGAAAATTTTGTGCAGAACATTACTAAAATATACATGAGGAAAAACACACAAAAAGTGCTCAATATTATCAGTCATCAGGGAAATAGTAAGTCTAATTAAATTCTCAAGTTACCATCTATCAGAATACTCAAATTTTGAAGACAGATAACATCAAACATTGGCAAAGATGTAGAACAACTCATACACTGTTATAAGGTAAAATGGTAGTAACCTTGGAAAAGGCTTTACATGTTTGTTAAATTATCCACATTCCAAGCACATGACTCAGCAAACCCACACATAGGTAGTTTTCTAAGAGAGATGGATACATATGCATAAGTCTAGGATTATTCAAGACTTCATATATTCTTCATATATTCATAACAACCAGAAACTGAAAACCAGCAAAGGTGTGGGCAGGAGGTGTGGGCTGTGGGTGTGGCTCTGTGGGATCTGGGCTAGGGCTCCGTGGCCTTGGACTGGGGGATGGGGGGGTGATATATGGTAGAGTACCTGGCATGTGGTTCTAGGGTCAATCCCCAACATACAAATATTAATTTTGTTTTTAGTAATCAGAAAAACTTTAATATAATTAAAAGAAACAACATGATTGATGCTCAGAAACACCATGTAGAGAAAAAATGCCATAGAGGAAATAATCCGCATGGGTGTAAGAAACCCTACAACAGGCAAAGTAATCTACAGTGGGGTACACATGAGTACAGGAAGGATGAGTGGACAGAGTGGAACCTAAGTTCACTGGGGACAGGAAAAATTTCCTTGAGCAATGTCATGATCACCATCTTTTTCTTCCTTGACACAGGATCTCCTTATGTAGTCCAAAAGAGGCTCAAATTTCCCTGGATCCTTCTGCCTCTGCCTTCCAAGTGCTGGATTACAGTTGAACATCATCACCCAGCTTATTCTTAATCTTGACAGAGATTTGGGATTCCTAGGTGCAAGAGCCTGTCACAACTCAAAAAACTTGTACTTGAGTTGTAGAAAGAGCCAGGAGAAGCGTGTGTTCCTGTAATCCCAACATGTGGGGGGGTTAGGCAAAGGAATCGTAAGTTAGAAGTTAGCCTGTTGAGTCTAAGAAAACACTGTCTTTTAAAAGTAAGGGGGGGGAGGATTCATATATTTATGTGTAAATTTTACTTAAGAAACTTAAGCTAAATATTAAATACTAGAAAATACACATAATACCAATTCTAAGAATTCAAGCTGATGTCTGCATTTACTTTGAACAGCACTGAGTAACATACATAAGAATAAGCTATGGATGGAGATGTGACTCAGTGGTTAAGAAACTGGCTTCCAGGGATTTCCAGCACCAGCACAGCAGCTTGTAACCGCCTGGGACTCCAGTCCCAGGGGATCTGACACCCTCTTCTCCAGTCCCAGGCACACACCTTGCTCACAGACACACCTATAGACAAAACAATCATACACACACAAAAATTAATAATATAAGGTAGAAACGCTGGGCAGTGGTGGCACACGCCTTTTATCTCAGCACTTGGGAAGCAGAGGCAGGCGGATTTCTGAGTTCGAGGCCAGCCTGGTCTATAGAGTGAGTTCCAGGACAGCCAGGGCTACCCTGTCTCGAAAAACCAAAAATAAATATATATACACACACACACACACACACACACACACATAAGCTAGAAACACTGGCAAATGGTTCAGCAGGTGAAGGTACTTGGCCAGCAAGCCTCATGACTTGAGTTTCATCTCTGGGACTCATATAATAAGATAGAGTACCTCCTACAAACTATCCTCTGACCTCCACAGAGGATACTAGCATGCCTATTTGAATATATGTATATATGTACCTGTGTGATTTTACATGCACCATATGTGTGCAGGATTCCAACCCCCTTGTAATTGGAATTATAAGCAGCTATGAGCAAATATGTGGATGGTGAGAACAAAATGAGTTTTTCTAAAAGAAAAGTAAGCACTTTTATGCACTGAGCCTCTCTCTAGCCCCAGTATAATAAAATTTTAGTGGTCTAATCCAGATGTTGGATGTGCATGTTTCAACTTATATCTATATGTAAATTTGTGAAGTCCTTGTAACGGTATCAAAACCCTAGCCCACTCTAACCACTTGGGTATAACACACTCTCCCAAATCAGGGTTTTGCTCTATACAGCACAGGCTAGCCTGGAGCTCACTAGCCTCCTGCCTCCTGTTTCATGGGTTCTAATGTGAAGCGTACTGCCAGCGGTTTGCACTGCCTTTGAATGACCCTCCTGCAGATACTCACCTGCGTCACTGCCCTACACTTCTGCTCATCTGAGACTCTGAGTGCCTGTGCACATCCAGCATCACTCTGGTCAGCATCTACACAGAACACACATTTGCTAACTCTCTTCCCCATTTTCCAGGTACCAAGAATAGAAATTCCAAAAACAGAGTGACTTCTGTTTTCCCAGCACCTTCTCAATGCAGTCTGGCATATAATTGACAATCAATAAATCTTTGCTAAGTAAATGAGTTCATGAGTGAGTAGGACATATAAATGGCATGGCTTTACAAGAATGCAATTTGGCAAACTAACAAGGGCCTTAGTTGTATTGATCTCACAAAATTACAAAACCATACAGATTTTTATCTCAATATTCCTGAAATTAAAATAACAAAATTAGAAATCTAAATCGATGTTTCATTATAAAGAAAAGGCTGTTTCTGGAGATGGGGCCTTTTATGGCCCCAGGACCTTGAACTCTTGCTCCTCCTGCTTCCGCTGGAGTGTGAGATCACATGCACGACCCAGCAGACCTGAGGTTTTGGGTATGTGGCTTTCTACATAAGCTGGTTCACAGAACTCAAGAAGTAGCCAGGGATGACTTTAAATCCTGATACTACATCTGTATCTCCCAAGCGCTAAGATTACTGCAAAAGTCACCTGACCCATCATCTCTTGTCATGTCTCAGCTCACTATAACTTTCAGGGGTCCCGACCTTTTCATAAATTTAATCTAGATACAGGACCTCCTTATTTTTCTAAAGCTAACCTTAATCTCATGATCCTCCTGCCCCAGCCTCCTGAAACATCTGGAAATACATGACTGAGCCACCATGTACAGCTTAACTGACAAAATCCTATATCTTTATATAATATATTGTGTGTCAGTTTGTGTTTATTAAAGTCTTTCTCCTAGCTCTGCAATAACAGAGACAAAACATAAATGTTCCTTTTTCTGCATTGTTTCTGTTTTCAAAAGGTCTCAGGCAGTACTCAAACTAGTAATGTGGCAAGGTAATGAAACCCTTCTTGATCTTCCTGCCTCAACCTCCCTGAGTGCCAGATTACAAGTATGGGCCACCATGTCCAGCCATTTCGTCAGGTGTGGTGCACAATCATACATGCAGCCAAAACACCTATATACATAAATTCTAAAATATGAAGTTTAACCTGATGTTTGGTGATGGTCAGGTCAACTGAGACTCAGACCCGGACCCTGTGCTTGCCATGTTGTCTTCTACCTCCAAGCAGTCCTCAGTCCTGCATAGTCTCTCATGCGAGAGACTCACACTTAGGAGAATGACATAAAACCACCCAACAGAGGCCAGGGATATAGCTCAGTGAATGGGTCCCTACATCCATGAGGCCTTGACAGTCATAAAATAATTGACTAAAATCAACCAACTGTAGTGGTATGCAAATGGTAGGCACAGTGACCCACAGTCTGGATGTGGTTTGAAAAGCATTTCAGAAGCTTGCAATACCCAAGATTCAACTCACAGACCACATGAAGCTCATGAAGAAGAAAGACCAAGTGGGGGCACTTTGGTCCTTCTTAGAAGGAGCAACAAAATACTCAAGGGAGCAAATATGGAGACAAAATGTGGGACAGAAACTGAAGGAGGGGCCGTCTGGAGACCATTCCACCTGGGTCTCCATCCCATGTGCAGTCACCAAAGGTAGATGCTGATGTGGATGTCAGGAAGTGCATGCTGACAGGAGCCTGATATAGCCATGTCCTTAGAGGTCTGCCAGAGTCTGACATATTCAGAGGCAGATGCTCACAGCTAACCACTGAACTGATATCAAGGGGTTCCCAATGGAGGAGTTAGAGAGAAGACTGAAGGAGCTGAAAGGGTTCGTGGCCCATGAGGAGAGCAACAATACCAACCAACCAGAGCTCTCAGGGTCTAAACCACCAGCCTGGGAGCACTTAGGGAGGGACTCATGGCTCCAGCTGTATATGTAGGGGAGGATGGCCTTGTTGGGCATAGGTGGGAGAGGAGGTCCTTGGTCCCATGAAGGCTGGACTCCGTGTGCAGGGGAATTCGAAGGTGGGGAGATGGGACTGGGGGGTTAAGTGGGGGCACATCCTCATAGAAGCAGGAGGAGGGAGGATGGGATAGGGGTTCCTGGGTGTGTGGTGGGGAGAATGAAATGTAAATAAAATATCCAATAAAAAAAAAAAAGAAAAGCATCAGCTGACATAAGCTAAGATCTGTGAAAGTACTTTCTGATCAACATAAGCTCCTCACTGTGTAGATTAGGACTGTTGAGCATTGAGCTCTGGCTCCATGCTGAGACTGTGTAGAAACTGAAAGGACTGTGTGCAAGTGTAGCCCAGCCCTTCAGAGGCAGTGCTAGATCAGCAGTAGAGACCTGCCTCATCAACCTCCAGTACTGTCAAAAATAAATAAATAAATAAAAGGTTACAAATGAAAATAAGAACAACTTTACTGTCATGCTCTATTTTCTGCTATCCTACTTGGGAAGTAATGATGTACAGCTGTTGGATTGGGATGTGAATCTGAGATCAGGCTAAAGCAGATTAAAAATATGATGCCCCACTCACAAGCAGAGGAACCTTCCCACTCAAATGAGAGTAGCTGACCTCACCGAAAATGTTGCCTGCGCCGGGCGGTGGTGGCACACGCCTTTAATAAATCCCAGCACTTGGGAGGCAGAGGCAGGCGGATTTCTGAGTTCGAGGCCAGCCTGGGCTACAGAGTGAGTTCCAGGACAGCCAGGGCTACACAGAAAAACCCTGTCTCGAAAAACCAAAAAAAAAAAAAAAAAAAAGAAAATGTTACCTGGGACAATGTCCAAGAATGACCTTAAAAACTCTGCACAACCAAAATGAGCTCACTTCTTTCTCACCAGCATGCAACTGGTCAGGGCTAAATCCACCAAGAGAAGACACTCTGGCCTGCCCAGATACAATTGGGTAAGTGGAGGATTAAATACTTTCAAGATATTCAGAGATGATACAAACTACCTTTGAAACTATTCAGAGTAACACCTGTAATTATAACCAAAACAAGTGGGTGTCAGAGTCAACTGAGTCCCATCAAAAGAATGTGCTCCATCCAGTCAACACCACTAGGCCAGCTGGGCCATCGTGTTAAAGCACCCACTTCGTTCTGCCTGTAAACAAACAGCATGTGGAACCGAATGCAGTCAGTTCCTTATTAATACGGAAGTCACGCTCATCTACCTGTGTGTTTCCTCTTGATAGAATTAAAAACCAGGCAAGGCCTTGAATGCATGACCTAAAGACAAGAATGGAGCTGCTGGTACACCCAGAATACTTGCCCCACATGAAAACAGCCCTAGGATTTGTCCACATCACTGGGGAGCAAAACAGAAAACTACTTGTTCCTGGCAGACAGCAGCGTTCTCCTGCCCCAACAAACTCTTCAACATGATACTCCTACAACCAGAATGACGCATAAACAGTGTGGAGAACAACTTTTGAAATTGTTACTACATTTATTTATTTATTATGTTGGGCATTTATGTGAGGTCACAGGACAACTTATGGGAGGTGGTTCTCTCCTTCACCGTGAGGGGCGTGGCAGCAAGCACTGTTTCCTGATGAGCCATCTTGCTAGCCCATAAACAAATTTTTCAGATCTAAATGTTAAAGAAATATGAGTGTAATGTGTTTGTTACCATAATGTCATTTAGGCCAAATTCTGTTCTCTGGAGCAGCGGTTCTCAGCCTTCCTAATGCTGAGACCTTTATACAGTTCCTCATGTGGTACTGTGGTTGGAGCCCAACCACTGAATTATTTTTGACCCCTGTGAAAGGGTTGTTCAACCCCCAAAAGAGTTGTAACACACAGGTTGAGAACCGCTGCTCTAGAGTATTCCCACTTCCATTAAATCTCGAGTAAGATATGGCTAATGAATGTTTTCATGAAATATCATGTTACCTAAGGGAACAATAACAAAGACAAAATAAAAATGCCAGGCCTGGTGCTGAATGCCTTTGATCCCAGCACTTTTCTAAACACCACCTGTTGGTGACAAAAAGCCCTTGGAGGTTGAGGACCAAACTTACTGAGTACTGAACCATTTCCTGTCTTACTTTATGTGTCATTTTCCCATCTACATTAGAGAGGCAACTATCACTACCCTCAGGAATCTCCATATATATGACAAGAAAAGGAGCTGGAGGGCTGGAGACGTAGAGTTCAGTGGCAGAGTTACAGGCATCCATCTAGGAAGCTTACAACCACCCGGAACTCCAGCTCCAATGGCTCCATCACCATCTTCTGGCCTCCTAGAACCCACACATGGCAGTTAAAAAAAAAAAAAAACCAAAGTCTAAACTATAAATGCACTCAGAATTTTTGAGGCAGCAACTCCAGATATGGAATTTACCCAAGCAAAGCAGGTCAATGTGTTTGCATACCATTAACCAAAACACTGAGGTGGCTGAGCAGGACTGCTGTGAGTTCAAAGACAACCTAAAGTACACAGTAAAATCCTATTTCAAAGATAAGAGGAGATGCCTCTACAAAAATATGCAGGCATAAAATACAGTTTTGGAGCCAGGCTGAGTGGCCCACATTAGAGAGCCACAGAGAGATTGCCAAGATGATCAACATCACAAAGGTAGTCGCAAAATACCAAAACCATATATAAATAGGTAGAGAGAAAGGCAAACACACACACACACACACACACACACACACACACACACACATACATCTTCAAGTTCATTCACAACATTGTGTTGTTTTTTGAGACAGCATCTCTCTAAGTTGTTTACTCAGGCCCTGAACTTACCATCTACCTGCCTCAGACTAGTAACTGGGATTACACACCTATAACATCTAGCCACTTAATACAATACTTTAATATCAAATTTATGGACATTTATGGTACCTGTACTATTAAAAAACAGTTAATTTTTAAAAATCAGAATAATAGATGGTACAAATAAAAAAGCTCATGAATAGCAACATACAGAAGAGACAGCGAACCTCATAGAAACAGTGACAGGGAGAACGTTTTCATGCATGTGCGTAAAAATCCAGTAGCAAGAATACCACACAGGGCTGAGGAGATGGCTCAGTGGTTAAGAGCACTGACTGTGCTTCCAGAGGTCCTGAGTTCAATTCCCAGCAACCATATGGTAGCTCACAACCATCTATAGTGGAATCTGATGCACTCTTCTGATGTGTCTGAAGGCAGCAACAGTGTGCTCACATATATAAAATAAACATTTAAAAAAAAAAGAATACCCCACAAAATAAATGAAAGTGCTTGGGGCTGGAGAGATGGCTCAGTGGTTAAGAGCACTGACTGCTCTTCCAGAGGTCCTGAGTTCAATTCCCAGCAACCATCTTTAATGAGATCCAATTCCTTGTTCTGGTGTGTCTGAAGACAGCAACAATGTACTCACATACACAAAATAAATAATTAAAAAAATAATAATAATTTTTAAAAATAAATAAATAAATAAATGAAAGTGCTTTAAATATTAAGATCATTACTTTGCATATATAAATATTTGCTTGCATGCATGCTTGTCTGTACACTAGATGTGTGCCTGGTACCCTCAGAGGCCAGAAGAGAACTCCTGGAACTGAAGTTACAGGTGGTTGTGAGCTGCCATGTGGGTGCTAGGAATAGAACCCAGGTTCTGGGTTCCTGCTCTGGAAGAGCAGCCAGTGCTCTTAACTGCTGAGCCATCTGTCCATCCCCTAAATGTTTTATTTAAAATTCACCTGGTAAAACTTCAAGTGGTACCAGAGTGAGACTGCTGCCTTCTACCACTGGTCTATGCTCCTCCTACCTCCAGGCAACCAGGTTTCTACTTTGGGGTGGAGGGAAAATGTATTTCTTTATTCATTTATTTATTTTTCTTTTGAGACAGGGTTTCTCTGTGTAGCCCTAGCTGTCAAGAAACTATGTAGACCAGGCTGGCCTTGAACCCAAAGAGTTCCTTCTGACTGTCTGGGATTAAAGGCATAGAACGCTATGTGGGGGGCTGGGGATTTAGCTCAGTGGTAGAGCACTTGCCTAGCAAGCACAAGGCCCTGGGTTTGGTCCTCAGCTCTAAAAAAATAAAAATAAAAAATAAAGAACACTACGTGGGGCTCTTTCTTTTAAACTATCTATATTATTTTTATTTCTGTATGTTTGTGGGCAAGAGTGCATGTGTGCTAGCATGTGCATATCACATTGTGAAATTGTCAGAGGACAATTTCCAGGAGTTCTCTTCTGTAGAGATCAGGGCAGGGAACTGCGCTCAAGTTGTGAAGTTTAACAACAAACAGCTTCACCTGCTGAACCATCTTGTTGGTCCCTGTAAATTTTTCAACATACTCAAAACAATTGATATATTGTTAACATTTGCTAATTACAAAAACTTTTCCCAGATGTGGTGGCATATGCCTTTAATTCTAGCACTCAGAAGGCAAAGGCAGGTGAATCTCTGTGAGTTTGAATGTAGCCTGTCTTACAGAGCCCAGGATAGCCAAGGCTAAGAGGAGAAATCCTGTCTCAAAAAAAAAAAAAAAAAACTTTTCTCCCAAGTCTCAGTTTACCCCTCTGTAAATTAGAAAACAGAGAAACAGACCCCATTTAACAGGATTACCTTGAATAAAACTGATGCCTGTGTGTACCATGAATCCCACAACTCCTGCTATGTCATCCTTTGGAGGACCTGCTTGCCACTTGCCTCTCATTCTACCTAACTCTTCATGAGGCCTTAATAATGTGTAAAGATTACTAACCCCAGCACTGAGGAGGCAGAGACAGGTGGATCTCTGTGAGTTTGAGGCCAGCCTGATCTACATATGGAGTTCCAAGACAGTCAGGTTGACAAAAAGAAACCCTGTCTAGAAAAACATAATAATAATAATAGTAATAATAATACAAAGAAGAAGAAGAGAAGGAGGAGGAGGAGGAGGAGGAGGCAGTGGCGGCGGCGGCAGTGGTAGTGGTAGTAGTGGCAATAGTAGTAGTAGTACTAGTAATGTATAAACACATCTGCAGAGAGTATGCTGGGCAGTAAGGTTACCCCTTCTGTATGTATACTCACAGGGATGCCCCAGACCTGCATTCCGTCACTGTAGCCAATCATAACCAGCAGAGGAGGCTCATTTCCAGTGCTATGCAGTTCATGAAATTCTAGATTCCGTGATGTATCTGCATTAGGATAAGAAGCAAAATAAAAGACAGTATGAACCAAGAAAACTACTTTTTAGCCCTAATAATGTTTAGGCTGGGTTAGGACAATAGAGAGCATGGCACTTGAAGGATTAAGTGATTAAGAGTGATTAAGAGCACATGCTGCTCTGGCAGAGCTGGGTTCCCAGCTTGTAACTGCATCCGCAGAGCATCAAACCCTCTCAAGTCTGGAGGCAATGCACATACACAGACATACCTACACAGAACAATTGTTTTTTAATTTTCTAAAAAGGTCAGAGGCCAAAATGGTGTCTCTGGCCTGCAAGTCAAGCAGGTAGGAGGCTGAAGCAGGAAGATCACCAAAGACAATCTGGACTGCATAGTAAATTCTAAACCACCCTGGGATACATAGTAAATTCTAAGCCAAACTAGCTACACAGTGACTCTTTGTTTTGTTTTGGGTTTTGTAGGACTGGAGATTGAACCCTCACATATGCTAGGCAAATGTGTTAATGCTCAATTTTATCCCCAGTCTGCTTTTTCCTTATTGGCTGTTGAGAAAGACACCCAAATTTCATAGGCTAGCTTTGGGTAAGGTGCATAGATTAATTCATAGTAGCATTATTTGTAAACAGCCAAAAGATGGAAACAATACCAATGTTTGTCAAAGGAATAACAGTCAGACCATGCTACATAGATAAAATGGAATTCCATCAAAGAAAAATAATGAATTACTACAGACTACACTGTACAGAAGACTCATACAGACACACTAGGCAAAGAAGCCAGACAAAAGACAATAGTAATGAAAGACTTCTGAACATTCCGGTAGCAACATTGTGTTTTGGTTTTTGGTTTTCAGTTGGGGAGAGGGGAGGGGTGTTTCTCTGTATAGCCCGGGTGTCCTGGAGGTCCCTATGTAAATCAAGCTGGCCTTGAACTCAGAGATCTTTCTGCTTCTCCTGGAATGCTGGATTAAAGGCGTGTACGCTGGGTTAACACTGTACTTTGTAAAAACACTGAATTTTCTGCTTGTTTTCTTGTTCTTTTGAGACAGAGTCAAGTCTAACTCAGGCTGGCCTGAAACTTGCTGTGTAGCTGAAAAACATCCTTTGTCTCATGTTACTTTCCTGTTGGTCTGATAAATTCTATGACAACAGGAGAAAGTGCTTTAATTCCCAGTTCAAGGTATAGTGGATCAAGGCAGGAGGAAGATCAAGCAGCTGCTTATAACTGATCTTGGCAGGAAGCAGAGAGGGAAGAATGTGTCCAGCTGCTCACTCCCTTCTCCTGGAGCCCTTAGGGAGGAAGGAGTGATCTGAAAAACTAACTAATCAAGAGAATCCTCAGTGGCATGCCCAGAGGCCCATTTATGGGGGAAGGGGGTGCTTCTCCATTCCGTCAAGTTGACAATTAATACCAACCCCTGCCCATTGTGTTGGCTAACAGTGAATGTCCTAACTGCCAACAATCAAACTAAAAGACAAGTTGAAGGAGATAATGACCAAATTCTTCCCTCTCAGTGACTACTTACTAAACAAAGAAATGCAAGCTAAGCATAGTAAGGCAATCCTGGAGTCCCACCATTCTGGGGTCTAAGGATGTGGTGAACTGGTAGCTAAGAAATTCAAAGCCACCTCAGGGTCTGTATTCAGTTCCCAGGTCAAAGTATGTTATTTTGAATCTGTTTCCACTGGAGGGAGGAGACAGTGAGGTGGCTAGGTAGGAGAAGGGCACTTGCTGGGTTTGACCAACATGGTGGAAGTGGCTCTCTGACCTCCACACTCATATACAACTCTGAAAGGAGTTGTGATGTCTTCAGACCTTTTTAGTCTTTGTTCTGATCACTTGAACATTTTCTACTTTATGAACGGAGAAATAAATCCAACTGAAACCTTTAATTGTATCTCTTAGCAATATTAATAAAATGAAAACAAGACAAAAATACTAGGAAAAAATACAGTAGCCCATCATAGCAGAGAGAAAGTGAAACTACGTGTCCTTCCAAAGACTCAATCAGGGCTGTAACAAGGTAGCAGAGGACCTGCCTAGCTTGCTTGAGGTTCTGAGTCCAAAGCCCAGGACTGAAAAAGGTGCAAAGAAAAATAAGGCAGAAAATGTTTATAATTCGACACTGGCCTGGAGCTAGCATTGCTTTTCCTAACTCCATGCATTTAGTTGTTGAGGGAGGGCACAGTGTGTGGAGGTCAGAGAAAACACTGACAATTCAATCCTACCATGTGGGTCCCAGGGAGAAAATTCAGGTTGTCAGTTTTGGCCTCTCAGTAACAACTGTTTTTAATTGAAAATAAAAAGCAGGGCAGGGCAAGAGAGAAGGCCGATTCAGCTGTTAGAATGACTGCTCTTCTAGAGGACTTGAGAGGACTTGTTGTGATCACTTCCCACATGGCAGCACCCACATGGCAGCTCACAACCTTTTGTGACTCTAGACCCAGGGGACCCAATGCCCTCTTCTGACCACTTGGCCTTGCACACGAGTACTGCAGGGACAGAGATTCAGGAAAACACTCATACACATAAAATATATACAAAATCTTTTTTAAAAAGTGAAAAGGAGGGCTGGAGAGATGGCTCAGTGGTTAAGAGCACCTATCCCTCTTCCAGAGGTCCTGAGTTCAATTCCCAGCAACCGCATGGTGGCTCACAACCATCTGCAATGGGATCCGATACCCTCTTTGGTGTGTCTGAAGGCAGCTACAGTGTACTCATATACATAAAATAAATAAATAAATCTTTTGCTGGGCAGTGGTGGCGCACGCCTTTAATCCCAGCTTTAATTAAAGCACGCCTTTAATCTGGGAGGCAGAGGCAGGCGGATTTCTGAGTTCGAGGCCAACCTGGTCTACAGAGTGAGTGCCAGGACAGCCAGGGCTACAAAGAGAAACCTTGTCTCAAAAAAAAAAAAAAAAAGTGAAAAGGAGGACAATTCAAAATCCTCACACAGGACCTGCACAGACATTTCTCTAAAGACATCCATTAGACACCTCTTGTGATGTAGACAAGCTCAGCACCAAACCTGTGACTGAATGTCTGTGTGCACATGTCACCATGTCACAGCTTTGCAGCTTGGGGTGTTAAGGCAAAATTAGAACAATTCAGTATAATCTCATGGGTAGATTCACTCTTAAAACTGAGCACATTGTTTTCCTTTCTTCCACCAGGAAGAGACAGTACACTTGTCTTGTTTTCATTTTATTAATATTGATAAGAGATACAATTAAAGGTTTCAATTGGATTTATTTCTCCATTCACAAAATAGAAAATGTTCCAGTGATCAGAACAGAGACAAAAAAAGGTCTGAAGACATCACAAGCTATACAACTCCTTTCAGAGTTGGCAGCCCCGAGGGCCACAGCACTATCCTCCCTCTGCAGACCCCAAGGGTTACTTGAACTCTAGCCCTGCAGTGCTCCACAGGGGTCAGTGCAGCAGGAAGCTACTGTGTGACTAACAGGCTGAAGTGAGCAACATGGATATGGAGTCAAAGCGTGGCTCACATCTCAGGCAGAAAGGAAAAGGCTCAGGCAGGATGGCACGAGATTCCATCATACTACCCAGAACAGCACACAATTATAAATTGCTAGACTTTTTGTTTCAGGAATACTCTAATTGAATATTGTTAGACCTTGACAGACTTAAGGTAACTGAAACCTTAGAGAGCAATGCCATACATACAGGAAGGAGCACTGCATACTGTATGCACTCTGTATTGTTCATGACAGAAACAAATCAAAACTACATACAGCTCAAACCCAGTAAGATGGCTCCATTATAAAACAGTACATATGAAGGGCTGGAGAACTGGCACTGGCTGGTCTTCCAAAGGACCCTGGTTCAATTCCCAGCACCCACATGAGAGCTCACAACTGTCTGTAACTCCAGTTCCAGGGAATCTGACACCCTCACATACATATACAAGAACAACAATGTATACAAAATAAAGAAGTCATTTAAAATAAATAAATAAAATAGTACATGCGGAATGTACTGAAATCTGAGGAGCTGGGAGTAGAGGGTAGTTACACACCAGGCTGTGCCTCTCTTGCTTAATAACCTGGAGATTCAATCACCAACATCAAGAAAATACCCTTGTGCACTGCCATTAGAAACCTATTATAGGGCCGGGCGTTGGTGGCACACGCCTTTAATCCCAGCACTTGGGAGGCAGAGGCAGGTGGATTTCTGAGTTCGAGGCCAGCCTGGTCTACAGAGTGAGTTCCAGGACAGCCAGGGCTACACAGAGAAACCCTGTCTCGAAAAACCAAAAAAAAAAAAAAAAGAAACCTATTATAGGGCCAGAGAGATTGCTCAGTGGTTAATAGCACTGACTGTTCTTCCAGAGGTCCTGAGTTCATTTCCCAGCAACCACATGGTGGCTCACAACCATCTGCAATGTGATCTGACACCCTCTTCTGGTATGTCTGAAGACAACTACAGTATACTCAGATACAATAAATAAATAAATCTATCTTTTTAAAACAGACATACTTCTCAGAATGGGCTGTAAAAAAAAAGAAGAAGAAAGAAAAAGAAACCTATTATACTAGACAGGCACTATAACACAGTAGTTCCTTCAAGAATTAACATTGGAATTACCACATGGATTCCAGCAATTTCCCTTCTAGATATAAGCCAAACAGAAGCAGTCTTGAGACACCAAAGGCTATTCACATAATTACAAGCTGGGGGGAGCCTTGTGGGACAGGTCTATACTACTGGCTGCTAGGGAGACTGAGGAAGGATGACTGGAGCAGGTTAAAAGCCAGCCTGGACTACAGTGTGAGTTATGGCCAAAAGACAATTTATTGAGTCCTTTCCTCAAAATGAAAAGTCAGTCCAGGGCTGAGGATGTACCTGAGTTGTTAAGTGTTTGGCTGGCACACAAGAGGTCTAACATTCCCTCCTTGCACCCTAGAAAAGGGCCACGGGGGCAGAAGATCAAAAGTTCAAGGTCATCAACTACTTTCCTCCAGTTTCAGGATAGCCTGGGCTACACTAGTCTCAAAAACAGTTTGTCCACTTGGAACACATATTTAATCCCTATACTAGAGAAGTTAAGTGAAACTCTGTGACTTACTGGCCAGACTGAACTACATACTGAGTCCCAAGCAAACCAGCAAATTCAGTACTTGGGAAGTAAAGGCATGAGGATCAGAAGATCAAAACCAGGCTGCACTAAATGAGATCCTGCCTCAAAAAAACGAAGAAACAAAAGGAAAGCCGGGTATAGCTCAGTGGTAGTCCACTACACAGCATGCACACTGCTCTTGGTTCACTGTCCAACATTTTTATATAATGGCATTACTCATGTAACTCAGGTTTCTAAGGAGACTGGGGAAAGAGACTTGCTTATTTGGGCCAGAAGTCTAAGGTTATCCTGAACAACCCCAGTTTACAATAATATAAATGGATGGTGGTATGCACGCAGTGGGATATTAGTCAACTTTTAAAAAGAAACATAGTCTCCATT
Source organism: Mastomys natalensis (assembly GCA_021653895.1). NCBI lineage: Eukaryota > Metazoa > Chordata > Mammalia > Rodentia > Muridae > Mastomys > Mastomys natalensis. Next base: position 25,270 of record JAJTUV010000176.1, read on the forward strand.
GCCAGTGAGCAGTGAAAATGAAACCATTCCTATAAGAGGCCTCCATCAGTCAGTCACAAAGAAAGTAGAAGGGCTAGAGAGATGGCACAGGTGTCTAATAGGATAGGCTGCTCTTTCAGAGAAGCGAGGTCTTATTCCCAGCCTCCACTTGGTAGCTGACAACATCTGTCACTCTACTTAGAAGGGACTATCCTGCCTCTTATAGCCTCCATGGTACACAGACATACATGTAGGCAAAACACCCATCCACACAAAATAACTTTCCTTAAAGGAAAAAATAGGATGGTGGTTAGAAGGACTGGGCGTGAGGATCCAGAACACTTCAAGGAATCTAGTTTATTCCAAAGATGAAAATGCTCTACAGACTAATGATCAAAGGCCACAGGGGTTATACACTACAGCATGTTTGGTTTCCAGACAGGTCTTGCTATGTGCCCCAGACTTACCTACAACGAGGGATCCTCCTGACTCAGCCTTGTGAGCCCTGAGATTACAAGCATGTGCTACCATTCCCAACCAAAGATGAATTTATTTAGTATAAACAAAATAGCCTGACTGAACTTGGGTTCCCTTTTGAAAATCAGGTCAGCCCCAAAAGAGCATTTAATACACATATCCCAGAAAAGTTAGTCATACCATTCAGATCTGCATTCTCAAATCTGACCCAGACTATCTTCTCCTTTTCTTCTGTTAGGGGAGTCCCACTGTAAGCCTGCAGATTAAAAAGAAATGTTTTCATTAAAATACAGTATGGCTCTAATACCACAGAAGTTCAAAGCAAAACATGACACCAACTCAACCAATTCTACCCCTCTCTGTCCCTCCCTGCTCGTGATCAGCACATTCTGGAATGTCATTACTCCCAAAAAAAGTCTGTCCAGGAATAATATCAGTCAAAGACAAGTTTTTAACCTGCACAGAATTACAGATGCCTAAATACAGCAATCATAATAAGCCTTCCACCGGGCAGTGGTGGCACATGCCTTTAATCCCAGCACTTGGAAGGCAGAGGCAGGCAGATTTCTGAGTTCGAGGCCAACCTGGTCTACAGAGTGAGCTCCAGGACAGCCAGGACTACACAGAGAAACCCTGTCTCAAAAAACCAAAAATAATAATAATAATTAGCCTTCCATCACCATCTCTACTCATCAACAAGGTTTACAGAGTAACCAAACTCTACCCAACACCTACACTTCTCAAGAATATGGCTTTTTTAGTCAGCTATCTAGTTTCCACACCCAAAGCATCAGTTAATTCTTGCAAGCCTACAAGAATTAGAAGATAAGCATTCATGGATAAAGAGTGTTGTCAATGCCCATCAGTGTACAAAAGAACTCATCTCTCCACATAAAACACATTTTCATTTAAAATTTTCAGGAGGGCTGGAGATGTATAGCTCAGCTGGTGCTTGTCTATCTTCCATGAAGCCCTGGGCTTGATTCCTGGTGCTATATAAAACAAGGGTTGGAAGTGAAGAGACAGGAAGAGCAAACAAGTTCAAGATCATCCTGGGCTGCATAGAAACTCAAAACACACACACAAGTTAAGATCATATAGAGGTGCAGTGGTCCAAGCTTCGAAATCCAAAACTACAAATGAGGCTCAGAGGGAAGATGCCAACCCAGGCAACCTAAAACTTCAGGGGGGAGAAGGTACGTAAGTCGGTAGAAAACTTGCCAAAGATGAACAAGACCCTTGGTTGGATCCCCAGTACAAGAAAATAAATTGTGTGTATGTGCATATGTGTGTGTGTGTATGTGTGTCTTCCTCAGGAGCCACCGTATTTGTTTTTAGAGACAGCCTCTCGCGAATCTAGGGCTCACTAATTAGAGAAGGCTGGGCCATCAAACCCTTGATATCCTCAGTCTTCACTTCCCTGTGCTGGGACTAAAGTGCTTGCCACCAAACCTGCCATCATGCCTTTTAACGTGGGTCCTGGGCCCAAACTCAGGTTGTCATGCTTGCATAACAAGCACTTTTCCAAATGAGCTATCTCCTCAGATAATTTGGTTTGGAGCTCAGGCTATAACAAATTTGAAAGGCTCCTGCATCAGTCTCATAGTGATGGGACTCCAGGCACAGCTGTGGTTGTCATCTTGACACACCTGGGAAAGGGAACTTCAGCTAAAACAATTGCCCTATGAGACCGCCCTGTGAGCATGTCTGTGAAGCATTTTCTTGATTGCTAATTAATGTAAGAGGGTCCAGCCCAGAAGAGAAGAAAACGGTAAAGATGCACCGGAAACGGCAGCTTCCTAACAAGGAGTTGAGCAAAGAGCTAAGCAAGGAGTTCAACCACAAGACGCAAAAGACAGCGAGTACCTAGGCCCACGAGAACCACCAGCCCATCAAGTCAGAGCCGAGAGTGAGAACGAGGAGCCAAAGAGGCCCCACCGCTTCAGCAAAGGGCTCAACAGCACTCCTCAGGAGCCGCGGCACTCACTGGAACCTGGCCTGCGCAGCCCACCTCGCGTTATCTCCCGGTCCCTGCCTCTGCATTCCCACCCAAGTGCATCCAGATGGAGCGTTACGTGGTCCGGCCACCACCCATCAGCCCCCCACCTGACTCGCTGCCCCTGGAAGATGGAGGAGTCCATGTCATGCATATGGATATATGGATGGCAGTCTTCAGCTACCTCAGCCACCAAGACCTGTGTGTCTGCATGCGGGTCTGCAGGACCTGGAACCGCTGGTGCTGCTATAAGCAGTTGTGGACCCGCATCGACCTGAACCACTCCAAGTTCATTACACCCCTGATGCTGAGTGGCATCATCCGGCGACAGCCTGTCTCCCTTGACCTCAGCTGGACCAATATCTCCAAGAAGCAGCTGAGCTGGCTCATCAACCGGTTGCCTACGCTCCGAGACTTGTCACTGTCAGGCTGCTCATGGATCGCTCTCTCAGCCCTCTGTAGCTCCAGTTGTCCATTGCTCCGGACCCTGGATGTCCAGTGGGTAGAAGGACTAAAAGATGCCCAGATGCAGGATCTCTTGTCTCCACCCACAGACAACAGGCCAGGTCAGACGGACAATCAGAGTAAGCTCCGGAACATTGTAGAACTGCGCCTCGCTGGCCTGGACATCACAGATGCCTCCCTGCGGCTCATTATTCACCACATGCCCCTGCTCTCCAAGCTCCAGCTCAGTTACTGTAACAACGTCACTGACCAGTCCATCAACCTGCTCACTGCAGTCAGCACCACCCAAGCCTCTCTGACAGAGATCAACCTATCAGGCTGCAATAAGGTCACTGACCAGTGCCTGTCCTTCTTCAAACGCTGTGGAAATATCTGTCATATTGACCTGAGGTACTGCAAGCAAGTCACCAAGGAAGGCTGTGAGCAATTCATAGCTGAAATGTCTGTGCATGTCCAATTTGGGCAAGTGGAAAAGAAACTCCTGCAAAAACTAAGTTAGTTCCAGGACAAGAATGTAAATAGGAAGAGTTGGAGGGAATACAGCAAGGGAGGGGGAAAGACTGCAAAAACAAGTGGGCCTATATTTCCCTTTGGTACTTGAAACAAGAGACTACAGGACACAGTTCTGTTTTGCAAGTCTTGCCAAGGGAGAAGCCATTCAACCAGCCATATGGGGATGAGTGAGCCAGATGTTTTCCTTTGCTCTTTCTGCATCGTAACTGCACTGCTTTCTGGACCATTTCTAAGGTGGCCTTTAGAAGACATTCCAATTGGGAAGGAAGATGAGCTTTGGAGAAACCCTTAGAAGCCTAAGCTTAGTGTTTTTATCAGTAGTTTTTGTTTGGGCACCTTGTTCCTTGCAGTGCTGAGGCTTCTGCTGTCAACATGGAGTGGGCCACACACCATCTGCAGCCCTCTTGACACATTTTGTTTAGTTGGTTTTGTTACATCTTACATTTTGCAGAACTATTTTTATATAAATTGTTTAAAAATTATTTATGCAAGATTTAAAAAAAAAAAAAAAAGGGTCCAGGCCACTGTGAGCACATGGACTGGACGGTGTAAGGAAGGTATCGGAATGGAAGCCTGGAAGCAGACCAGCGAGCAACCTTCCTCCACAGCTTCTGCCTCCAGTGTCCTGCCTTGGCTTCCCTCAGTGATAGACTTCAACCTGTAAGTCAAATAAATCTCTTCCTCCCCAAGTTGCTTTGGTCAGTGTTCCACCACAGCTGTGGAAAGCACACTACCAGTTTTTAGCTGGGGGGCTGGGGGTGGGGAGGGTGTGTGACTCAGGAAGAGAATGACTTCTGTGCGTAAGGCCTAGTGTAATGTCTAGCACTGAGACACTAGAACTAAGCAAGGGTACAGTGGCTCATGGCTGTTGTTCTAGGACTCTGGAGGCCTTGAGAAGAAGGATTGAGAGTTCGGGGCCAGTCTGGGACACACAGCAACATCCAGGCCTGGTGGTGCAAGCCTGTAAACCCAGTTGCTTACAAGGCCGAAGCAAATAGATCCCAAGGTTAAGGCTACAGAGTTAGTTCAAATAAAGTAAAAAGAGGCCAGGAACATAGGTCAGTGGATAAAAGAACCTGCAGCAGGCACCTAACAGTCAGAGTCAAGGCTATTGCTCACTGACATTTGGCTAGCTACAATTTTACACTGAAAATGTGAAAAATTTTATACACACAGGAGTAAAAGTTTAGCACATTTCTGTACTGCACTTAAAATAAGTATTCCTAACTGAAATTAGCAGATCAAAGGGCACAGCAAAGGGTTCCTCCTAGTAAGCAGCACTATCAGTGCAGCCCAACTCCATGAGTGGTGACAACAGAGCTAGCATCTAGTAACACACTCACCCTCTGTAGAGGGACATCTGCAGATGCACAGGACTGTCTAGCCTCTGCCTTTACCCTCAGGACTCTGGAGGTGGAGGCAAGTGGATCTCTGTGAATTCGAGGCCAGGCTGGTCTACAGAGTGAGACCCTTTCTCAAAATAAATAAATTGTAAAATCTCATAAAAAAAAGTATTGATAGTGTTTAAGGGACAGTAAGATTGTTCACCTGGACCCTTGGGACACTGCTAGAAGGAGAAAAAAAGAACCTCCTGAAAACTGTCCTCTGACCTCCCTGCACGCCCAAACATAAACACACAGTAAATATATGTAAAAAAAAATGTGATGTTCAGATCCTGTAACCAAGCCTCTAGGAGGCTAAGTGGGGAAGGGCTGAGAATTTGAAGCCAGCCTGGAATACAAAGACTCTATGTCAGAAATAGAGGAGGGAGAGAAAGGGAGGGGGAGGAAGAAGGAAAGGGGGAAAATGAAGCAGAAGTGGGGAGAGGGGAGAAAGTGGAAGAAAGAGGAGAGGGCTCTCCTGATTGGGCTCATGTGATTGCTGCAGCCACTTAAATAAAAACCATAAACCCACATCTCTGGCTTTGGATTCTCAGTCTCCTGAGGCTCCTTCCAAGAGAAACGACTTAATATTTGTTTCGCTTTATTTTATCCTATATGTACATAGATAGCTTCCTTTAAACCTCACACAAGCCCACAGTGAATACAATGAGCTGTTGTACAAACAAGGACAGTGTGGAAGAAGGGTGCAATAACTTGCCCAGAGCTAGTAACACATCCACCTGAGATGGAAAACCAAACCAACCCACATCAGGGCTGTGCCCCCCCTTTTTTTTTTTTTTTTTAATTGGAAATTTTTTATTGGAAAATTTTTTTTACATTTCAGATGTTCTCTCCTTACCCCATTTCCCCCCTCCCTCCCAGGAACTCACTATCCCTTCCCCCCTCCTCCTGCCTCCACGTTGGTGTACCCCCTTCCACCCTCCCCTGTACCTCACCTCCCCACCCTCGAGTATCCCCCCCCCCCACGACGTCCAGCCTTCATGGGACCAAGGATCTCTTCTCCCACTTATATATAGCTCCCTTGCATAGATAGCTGGAGCCATGGGTCCCTCCCTAAGCGCTCCCAGGCTGGTGGTTTAGACCCTGGGGGCTCTGGTTGGTTGGGATTGTTGCTTTCCTAGTGGTGTCTCGAATCCTCTCAACTCCTTCAGCCTTCACTCTATCTTCTCCATTGGGAACCCATGCTCAGTTTAATGGTTAGCTGTGAGCATCTGCCTCTGAGTATGTCAGACTCTTGCAGACCCCTAAGGAGACAGCTATATCAGGCTCCTGTCAGCGTGTACATCCTGACATCCACATCAATCTCTACCTTTGGTGACTGCACATAGGATGGATATCCAGGTGGAATACATCAATGTAATCCACTATATAAACAACTCAAAGAAAAAAACCACATGATCATCTCATTAGATGCTGAGAAAGCATTTGACAAAATTCAACATCCTTCATGGTAAAAGTCTTGGAAAGAACAGGAATTCAAGGACCATACCTAAACATAGTAAAAGCAATATACAGCAAACCAGTAGCTAACATCAAACTAAATGGAGAGAAACTTGAAGCATTCCCACTAAAATCAGGGACTAGACAAGGCTGCCCACTCTCTCCCACCTATTCAATATAGTACTGGAAGTCCTAGCCAGAGCAATCAGAAAACAAAAAGAAATCAAAGGAATACAAATAGGAAAGGAAGAAGTCAAATATCACTATTTGCAGATGATATGATAGTATACTTAAGTGACCCCAAAAACTCCACCAGAGAACTCCTAAACCTGATAAACAACTTCAGCAAGGTGGCAGGTTATAAAATCAACTCGAACAAATCAGTAGCCTTCCTCTACATGAAAGATAAACAGGCCGAAAAAGAAATTAGGGCTGTGCTCTTAAATCACTAAGACACTCTCAGTCTGAAACAACCCCACTATACCTATTTCCTACCCAAATTCACCCTTATTCCTCAATTCAAGCAGCATCTGATTCATTAGAACTGGTTGTCTGCTTGTTTTTTTCTCTCACTAAGCAGCCCAGGCTGGCTTTGAACTCTGGATCATCGTGCCAGAGCTTCCCCAAGTACCAGAACTAAAGGCATGTGACCCACACCCAGCCTCCAGGCTCAGATAAACTGATTTTCTCCTTTTGTGTTACAATGGTATAACAGGGCACTTTATACTTTTACTATATATAGTGCTTATATCTGGCCATGTATCTTAGCTGGGTATTGACTATATGAGACCGTGTTGATGAATGAAGGTTTACTGAAGCAACAACCAGGCAGACTCCTTTATACAGAGTGCTGAGTAGCTAGACAGGAAAACTTAGCTTTAGGGCTGGAGAGATTGGGTCAGCAGTTAAGAGCACTAACTGATCTTCCAGAGATCCTGGGTTCAGTTCCCAGCAACCACATGGTGACTCCCAACTGTCTGTGATGGGATCCGATGCTCTCTTTCAATGTGTCTAAAGACAGCTACAGTGTACTCATAAACATAAAATAAACAAATAAATTTTCTTTCTTTTTTTTTTTTTTTTGGTTTTTCAAGACAGGGTTTCTCTGTGTAGCCCTGGCTGTCCTGGAACTCACTTTGCAGACCAGGCTGGCCTCAAACTCAGAAATCCGCCTGCCTCTGCCTCCCAGTGCAGGGATTAAAGGCGTGCGCCACACCGCCCGGCTTAAATAAATTTTCAAAACAAGAAAAACCTTAACTTTATAGGAAAGCACAGAAATCTGAACAGACTGAGACTCTTCAACTCAGCTCTGGCCTGAAAGGCCAGGTAAACACTAGCTGGTCAAGTTTCACCTTCAACATGGACAGAGCACAAACAACATAGAATTGCTGGCTGGCCACTGTAATTGTTAGACCAATGTCTCAGATTTACTTTCATGGTGCTATGAACCAAATGTTTATATCAGTTTCACAGCATCTCTTTCCTAATGTGTTATGTCATTTTCTCCATCGGTTTAGCTCCGTATTTTCTCTGTTCCTGTCCCACTCCAAGCCCTCAACGAGGAAAGAGTCCTCAAAGATTCTGATCATAGCATTTCTTCTCCAGCCAACAGCCAAAAAAATAATAAACCTACCTCCTTGTTACACAGGGTTCTTGGCCACACATAATAAGACACCTGTATAATATTTGATAAATGCTGATAAATGATTGATAAATGCTGTAGAAGCTCCAAACAAAATGTAAAAGTAAATATTGTTAAAATCACTCTCTGTGAACTGAGCCTCACACCAGGGCTTACCAGCCCCACCGTACCCACTGCCCCGTCAGCCTGGCCAATGCAGGCATCAGACCCTCCACTGCTACCCTGAGCAGTTACCCCATTCCCTCATTGCCACTAGCAATGCTTCTACAGTGCTTCCAAGGTCCCTCCCTTCTCTCTGCATCCCCTCACCAATCAAATATTCCGTGTGCACTACAAGGCAACAGTGCTGATTTGTTGCTATTAATAATCTCTGCTTGGTTCAAGCAATCTGACTTCTTAACGAGTGCGTTGGGGAAGGAAAGCACTGTCCTCACATGTACCCCAGACCTCAACGCAGGGGCTTGTTTTCATTCACATTAACTAATACAATAAAGCTGTGCAGACAGTCCTCACCTGAAGAATACAGTTTGCAAACAAAACTAAAACTCTAGACTTCGGACCTCTCTGGGTATCCTTGTAAAATAAGGAGCCATGAAAGGTCCTCTCCAAGCAGCTCAGGGGCAGGTGCTGTGACAGTCAGGGAGGACTGTCATCCAAATGGAGAAAATAAGCAAGCTTCCTTTTGAGCAGTCAGTCCCACCAGAACAGCACTTGGCCATCCATGTCCCACAACAAACACCTCCTACAATACAGGTGCTGGACTCTCAGATCTCCTGACAGACAGACAGGCCTGGATATTTCTAATGTTTAACGGGCAAGTCAACTAACACTTGAGCGAACTAAATGTGGGTGTTACTACATACTACTAGATACACTAGATTCCTGCCAAAGCTACCTGCTGTCTTTAAAAGAGTATCATTAGAAAATGGCCTATCCGGATGTTCTCGAGTCTCTGCCAGTCAAAGATAGTTGGTATCCAGGTTGGGTATTGGGTTACACTTGTGATTGTATGGGCATCTTGTTATTGAGCATTACCAAACTTATAAAGCCTTTGATTAACATTTTTTTAAAAGTTACTAATAAAAAAAAAAAAAAAAACACTTGTTAAAAAAAAAAAGGCCTATCATGAGCTACATGCCAAGCCCGAGTCTCTCTTACACAGGAAAAAACATTTAGGAAATGGAAAGGATTGTGGAGGTCACCCACTGGTGAAGCGTGTGACCAGCACTTACAAAGGCCTGGGTTTGGTTCCTAGCTCCCAGCCACAGCACAGCTCCATGCTCCTGACCCTCAGCATCCCACAACAAGACTTCCAAAACTACTCACTCTTAGTCAAGGTTAGGAAACAAGACTCCAGTGCTTTCTGACCCAAATGTGAAGCGACCACTTCTGTGCTCACACATGCTTACCTGTGGCACAACATCCTGCAGAAAAGTCACGACGCTTTCCATGTAGGACTGCTCCCTGGCAAAGGACAGATAGACAAAAACTGTCAGAAAGAAGAACAACCTACAAAGCCTAATAAATTCACTATCACAGTTAAAATGATGGGGAAGATGTAAAGAGAATCCTATATATCGCTGGGAGGCAGAACCAAGAATAACTTCAACAGGAGAAAAAAAAAAAAAAAAAAAAAAAAAAAAAAAAAAACACCAGGCCAGTTCTCATCTTGTAAGCCTACTCACCTATCGTCTCATCCATGAGTCTGCCCACAATCTATCTATTGCAGTCCCCACATAAAGCACATATCTAAAGGCTTGGATACAGGGAACTGTGGAGGGCTGGTGGCGGCAGACCCAACTAAGGCAGGGCTGGATGATCATGCCCTAGTCAGAGAGAGTAAACTTGCTGCTAACTCAGAATTTCCTGACCTCTCTTTAAATTGGCTATGAACCCTGTCCCTTACCCCTGTATGGCAAACTGAATGCACTTTCCTATAGATGCAGACATTAGAACAAATATTCAAAAGTCCATCATCTTATAGCAGCTGGGGAGATGGCTCACTGTCCTTAGACATGTTCTATCCTAGAACCCACATTTCAAAAAAAAATAAAAGTTGGTAAGGTGGTGCAGGCATATAATCCCAGACTGGAGGAGGAACAGGAGGGTCCCTGGAGCTCACTCATCAGCCCCTGCAGCCGACCCAGCTAGATCCAGGATAGTATAACCCTGTCTCAAAAAGGAGGGCAGTACAAAAGGGAGGGTAGAGTGGCATGTGCTGTAACCCCAGCACTTGGAAAGCTGGCACACAAGGATCACGAGTTCAGGCTAGCCTGGCCTATATAACTAAACCTGTATCAAAAACTAAAACAGTCAGGGATGGTAACAGATGCCATTAATCCCAGCCCTGGGAGGCAGAAGCAGGCAGATCTCTGTGAGTTCAAGGTAGCCTGGTCTATATTGTGAGCTCCAGGACAGCCACGACTATGTAGAAAGACCCTGTCTCAAAGAGAAAAAAAAAAAAGGCAAGCATAAGATGGTAGAAGGAGAGAGAGGGGGAGGGAAGAAGGGAGGAAGGAAGGAAGAAGGGAGGGAGGGAGGCAATAATCATGTTGGGCTGGAGAGATGGCTCAGTGGTTAAGAGCACTAACTGCTCTTCCAAAGGTCCCGAGTTCAATTCCCAGCAACCACATGGTGGCTCACAACCATCTGTAATGGGATCCAATGCACTCTTCTAGTGTGTCTGAAGACAGCGACAGTGCACACATATACATTAAGTTAAGTAAATCTTAAAATAATAATAATACTGTTAAGGACATTAAATGATGAGATTTTGTTTTCCTTTCTGCAGTCCTAGGGATGGAACCAGAGCCTTACACAGCTAGGAAAACAGACAACACACTATCATGAATGAAAGTCCCAGTGTTGAAGATACTTGAAATAATAAGTATATGGATGTAAGTAAGGAGAGAAAAATGACTTCTCCAAAATACTAAAAAGTTCTGAAAGATCTAATTGTCACTGAAAAAATAGGGCTCAGTATAATTTAATGGCTTATGCCTACAATCTCAGCATGGAGGGAGGCTTACCATTAGTTTGCAGGCTAGTCTTGGCTACATAGTGAGAGCCTGTTTCAAAGAACCAAATGTTTACCAAAAAAAAAAAAAAAAAATGGAGCTGGAGAGAGAACTCGAAGGTTAAGAGCAGTGGCTGTTTCTCCAGCGCCCGCCCACACAGCAGATCACAACCGTCTGTAACTCCAACTCTTGGGATCCTATACCCTCACACAGACACACAACACAGGCAAAGCACCAATGTATGTGGAATACAAATAAATAAAGAAATGTTTAAATGTCAGGCATGTAGGTTAGGCATTAGAGTGTTTGGCTGGCTCGCACCATGTGTGTCCTGGGTTCCATCCCTCAGCACTGTATAAAGCGGGTGTAACGATGCACACTTGTTATGTCAGCACTCAGAGATAGAAGCAGGGGGATCAGAAGTTCAGAAAGGCCAGCCTGGGCTATGAAGCCTTACCTCAGAGAAGAAAAGAATAAGAATTTTCCTAAACCCTTCAGAAACAAAACAAAATGCCTTAGAGATCCACAAAAGTAGGCTAAGAAAAAACAAAATCCAAAAATCACTGAGCCACCTCTGCCGGGATCACTCTTCATCACAGCCGTCATCCTCAGTCACGGCAGCTCAGTTTCCTAAAACTCAGCAGCCTCTGCCCTGAAGCAGAGTCTTACACCTTTGCGTCTGCTCCTTTTCTTCTAATACCCCTTCCTTCCACCCACATTTCCAGCTGCTGTGTGGCTTCCTCAGGACACCCTTATATATCCATTCCCTTCTACCCTCTACCAAGGCTCAGATAGCATCCCTATCTATTTCTCCAAGCAGAATATAGGCGCCCTTAAGGGAGGTAGCCTATCTCTCATATTTACCTTTCACATCAGAACCTGCTAACCAGTACAAGTGAGAAGTTGGTGTTCAAGCATTATCTGTCAAAAGAACGCAGGATGCTGTACCCAAAATTATTCTTTCTAACCCTAAAAATATCTATGTAACAAAAAAAAAAATACTCACTATGGGGTAAACACCATATGGTAGGGTTGCAGAGAGTGCTAAATGAGAATACAAGTCACGGAAGACCCACTCACTAACTGGGCTCCATCCCAGCTCCCGTCCTGGCTATTCCCGATGACAAGTTAATTCCTCTCTGCTTTGTTTCCCTCACCTATAAAGGATGATAAAAATAGCAGCCAAACTCACAGCTAATAACATGTTTAACTTGATGCCACAGCAAATATCACAAAGAAACTCAGCTCTAGAGAATACAGAAGCACTGTGATATCACTGCGTACATAGATGTTTTAGTCTGTGAAGACTGTCCTTTGCAATATACTAAATCCCAAAGGAAACAATCTAAAATATTATTCCCTCCAAGCAATTTTTTGAGGCAGTATCTTGCTGCATAGCCCAGACTGGCCTAGAACTCTCTCTGTCGACCAAGATGCCCTCAAACTCACTATACAGACTCCCAAGTACTAGGCTTACAGGTCTGAGCCACTGTCCCTTGCTTGCTGAGAGAATTTTAAAATCACACAAGATACGGCCTGCATTTGTAACCCCAGCACTACGAATGCAGAAGACAGTTGACTGATGTGATTCTGAAGATAGTATGGACAACATACTAAAACAGTTAAAAAATAAAAGACAGATGAACATAATGGCCCATGCCTTTAACCCCAGCACTGAGGAGGCAGAAGCAGGTGGATAGCTGCCAGCATGGTCAACAGTCATATCTACATAGTGAGACCCTGTCTTGAAAAACACAAGATAAACAAATAACAACAACAAAAAAAAAAAAAACAGAAGGCATAGCACATGTCTGTAATCCCAGCACCTAGGAGGCTAAGCCAGGATTGCTACTGGTTCAAGGACAGCCTGGACTGAGTAAGTGTCAGGTCAGCCAGAGCCACACAGAAAAATGCTTTCTCAAAATAATAAAATGAAGCCGGGCGGTGGTGGTGCACGCCTTTAATCCCAGCACTTGGGAGGCAGAGGCAGGCGGATTTCTGAGTTCGAGGCCAGCCTGGTCTACAGAGTGAGTTCCAGGACAGCCAGGGCTATACAGAGAAACCCTGTCTCGAAAACCCAAAAAAATTAAAATTAAAATTAAAATTAGAAATTAAAAAATAAAATGGCTGGGCATGGCAGTGCATGTCTTTAAGCCCAGCAATTGGAGGTAGAGGTAGGTGAACCTCTTGTGAGGCCGGCCTGGCCAATATAGTGTGTTCCGGGCCAGCTATGGCTACATAGAAATATATCTGAGAGTGAATCTGGGAGCGGGGATTGGCAGCACAAGCTTGGAATCTCAGCTTTTGAGAGATGAAGGCAGGATCAGTTCTGCTATATAAAAAGTGTTAAAACAAACATGAACCTATCTCAAAATCCCAAAGAAGGACTAGAGAGATGGCTCAGCACTGACTGCTCTTCCAGAGGTCCTGAGTTCAATCCCTAGCAACTACTTGATGGTTTACGACCATCTGTAATGGGATCTAATGCCCTCTTCTGGTATCTGAAGACAGCTACAGTGTATTCATATACATAAAATAAATAAATCTTAAAAAAAAAAAAATCCCAAAGAAAAAGCAGCTTGTCTATTCCTTATCTTTGGTCTGTTGTCGTTGCCAAAAAAAGCACCATTGAGTCCAAGTATCCAAATTCTAGCCTTTAAAGATAAATTCAAAATGTTAAACCTTCTTTTAAAACTTTTAAATTATACTATTTTTTATTTATTTATCTACTTATTTACTGGTGTGTTTGTGTCTAGGCGTCATGGACCATGTATATGGAGGTCAGAGAACAACTTAGAGGAGTTGATCCCCTCCTTCTATCATGTGAGACCCAGGGATCAAACTCAGATCCTCAGGCTAATGGTAAGCTCATACCCACTGAGATCTCTAACAACCCCAAAATGTTACCTTCTTGTGAAGCCTTGTCACTACTAAAATATCCCCTCTAAATACACATGTAACATTTAAAATGAGATCTAGAAGAGATACTTCTACAACACAGTTCAGTAATCATATATATAAGTACAAAAGTATAACTCTGCACATATCAAAAATCTAACTTCCTTTTGTTTTGTATGTGTCTATGTCTGTCTGTGGTGCTAGAGATGGAACCAGGATCTGAATATGCTAGAACACTCAAACTATGACTTATGCCCCCAATTCCTATTTCACTCTATACTCAATACTGATCAAGACCCCTCTAAACTAATTGAATGGTCCACTAACTTGTAGAACTAGAAGTTTTTACATTGACTTTTAGACTTTACCTTTTTGGTGATGCTAGGAACCAAATTCAGTACCTCCCCTAGGTTAGGCAAGCGCTCTAGCACTGAGATGCACTCCAAACCCTCACACAGTCACCCCATATAGAGATATGTGTCAAATACGTCAGCTTAACCCTCCAATTGTTCCTTTATGTGGCCTTGACAGTGACATCCATTTCACCTGCACAGCCAAAAAGCAAAAAATGTTTATAGAAACAAGCACTATCCAAAAGGAAATTCTGAGAGTTTTGGAGAAGGGGCTGTTTGTTTTCAGACGGGGTTTCTCTACGTAGTCCTAGCTGTCCTGGAACTTGTTCTATAGACCAAGCAGGCCTCAAACTCAGAGATCTTCTGCTTCAGCCTCCCAAGCGATCCTATTAAAGACAAGTGCTACCACCACCCAGCTCAACAGATATTCTGAGTGGGAATTGTTTTCTAGAATACTGTTTTCTTCAGCTTACGTGACGGCCTGAGGGCGGACCACGACTCCGCCAGTACAACGACTGGGTCTTCTGGGAGAATCTGTAGCCATCGTTTCATTCATGAGACCTGTTTCCAGAGTAAAAGAAAAAAAATCCACCATTAGAGTCGAGAAGGACAGTTTTATATGATTGTTCACTAAATATCCCAAACTGTGACATACTATAAATTTTCCCAGAAACTCACTATTTAGCTTCATCTGGCCTAGAACTCCCAGAGACCTGAGGGCCAGACTGACAGAATTACAGGTGTGTACCACCACACCCAGGAAATTTCTTCTCTTTTTTTAAGATAGGGTCTCACCCTGTAATGGAGGCTGGCCTTGAACTGCCCAATATCTGAAAGTCAAAACAGTTCATTCTTTTGCTGAATCTTTCTTGCTATGTAATTCAAAATTAGAAGATAAGAAAAGGAGAAGTAAATGGGAACTATATAATGCAGGATCACTTAGAACAAAAATAAACCTCAGTGTGATATAACATACCAACAATCCCAATACCCAGGAGGCTGAGGCAGGGGAATTGCCATGAGTTCAAGGGCAATGTAAGCCTGAGATTCTTAGTATTACTTTTATCTTAGAAAATAAAATAATAATAATAATAATAATAAGCTGGCCATAGGTGGTGATGCATATGCATGCCTGAGAGGCAGAGGCAGGAGGATCAGGGGTTCAAAGTCACAGCCACTACGTAAAGGCCAGATGGCCCATGTGAGCCTAAAAACAAATACACATACCATGATACCACTGTGCCTTCAGACAAATCTGTTAAGGACTAATGAGTAAAACTGGGTAGCCACATTTAAATACTATTTTAACCTCCAGTTATTGTAACATAATGACCAACGTGTAAACAAATACGAAATATAAACTCATGATAAAAGGAGCCCCTGGCTTTTCCCACGGTCTAAGTAAGTCCTGGTTCTTGACTATCTAATGAGCTTCTGAATCA
Source organism: Mastomys natalensis (assembly GCA_021653895.1). Taxonomy (NCBI): domain Eukaryota; kingdom Metazoa; phylum Chordata; class Mammalia; order Rodentia; family Muridae; genus Mastomys; species Mastomys natalensis. Next base: position 40,895 of record JAJTUV010000176.1, read on the forward strand.
CAGAGGTGGTTTGGAGAGTATAGAGTCTACTCAATTAAGGTTAAAGGGGGACTGACAACAGGACTAAAGAATCCTTACAAGGCTCAGGAAAGCCCACAGCCTAAAAGCATCACTATTAAGAAGGGTTCACTGTACCACCTCATATGAGAACTCTCCAAACTGTTGATCCACACATTCCTATACAACCCAAACACCCCTTGTCCCAACTAGTCCAGCTACCCCTTTCTTAGGCAGAACATTTCACCAGATCCCCCAGTACTCTCATCTTCATTCCACCCTCTATTACCCGAACCAGTCTCCCCACCTCTGTCATTTAAAGGCCTTGTCACCTGAGAACGGCTCCTCAAAAGCCCCTCGGGCCCCACTCTCCCTAAAGTCACGGGAACAACACTCCACACTTCACCTCCAAAGCCCTACCACTACTGCCCCCGGCCGCCCTCTGGCCTCTTGCCCAGCTCTCCTCCAGTTTCAGCACCTTTCCTCGTCAACTGGGGCTGGTCAAGCCCTGTTCCCTCATGCTGCCTGTCCCTCTCCCTCTCCAAACCTTCCCCAAGCCAAGGACCCGCCAGCCCTCTCACCGGCCGCTCCGCCGGTAAACGCTGTTCTCTAGCTCCAGGCTCACTGTTTGGAGTCTCCCTCGTGATTGACGGCTACCACTTCCTACCACGCCTCGGCGGAACCACCGCGTCAGCCAATCCCAGGAGCAAACTGGCCCCGGCGCGGCACCGCCCTTGGAGGTCAGCTTCGCCAACCAGCAAGTAGGAAAGAGGCGGACCCGCCTTCAGAATCCATCCAATCCGCTGGGGCTGAAGGGACAACACAACAGTATGGAAGTTCGGGTGAAGCGGTTGGTCAGGTTCGGTTGTGAATGCAGGCGGGAGGGGAGAAAAGGCAGGCGTGTCTGCGGGCCTGGAAGAGGCACCTTGGTGGAGTTTCTGTTTTAAGAAAACGCTACATGCACCAAACACCTGCGGACCTCAGGCAGGAGTCTCCAGCGAGGAGTCCGAAGCCAGGGACACTAGTGTGTTTACATCGAATTCTCGCGACAGCTGATTCGAAGCTAAAAGCACGTGGACGTGGCAGCTGCCAATCACTTTTATTTGACCACTCAGACTGTCCAAGTCCGCCCTCCGCCCCGCCCGCGGCGCTGTGTTTACCTTCCGGGAGTCTAGGCTGACAGTCCGCGTTCAGTCCAGCCGCTGAGTATGTGTTGATCTGGATAAGGGGTCTGTAAGAAATTTTGTTGAGGTTCTTAATGGTTGCTGTCGTAGGAATGGATGTTCGTGAACATCTGGAAATGGAGAGGACCCAGACTTTGAAGGGAACTTGTTGGGCAATACAGGGATCCATAGAGATTTTTTTTTTTTTTTGGTTTTTCGAGACAGGGTTTCTCTGTGTAGTCCTGGCTGTCCTGGAACTCACTCTGTAGACCAGGCTGGCCTCGAACTCAGAAATCCGCCCGCCTCTGCCTCCCAAGTGCTGGGATTAAAGGCGTGCGCCACCACCGCCCAGCATCCATAGAGATTCTAAGAAGACTATCTGGGACTTTGCAAGATGGGATTCGAAGGATCTTGAGCGTCTCTGGAGTCTCAACTAGTCATAGACCGGGAGCTCTTGCTTGAGAAACCCACATGCACACTCTTATCTTTACCTTATCTTTCCCCTGAGCACCTATTAACACTGTACCTAAATCTTTTTATGGAATTCCGGTAGAACATGCCTATAATCCCAGCAAGTACATAGCAAGTTCGAAGCCAATCCAGTGACAAATTTGAGAATATTGTCCCACCCGAAAAAATCTTTTTAATAAAGTATAATTATTTTAAAAAATCTTCAATGGGCCTGGAATTTGGACGTGATGTTCCTGCCTAGACATGGATTAGGCAGCTAGGTATGACAAACAAGGAATGAGTAAAAGGACATTTGCCTATCATACAGGTTAAAGGAAACATAAAGTAGACTTTTTAGGCATGTCAAAAGTGTCGAGTTGGGGACATGGTCAAGGCCAAAAAAGTCATTTCCATGGCCATATGTCTTAGTTACGGTTACTCTTGTTGTGATGAAACATCAAGACCAAAAGGAACACATCGAAGAAAGGTTTTATTTGACATACAGATCCTAAGTCCACGGAGGGAAGCCAAGACAGAACTCAAACCAGGCAGAAACCTTGAGGCAGGAGCTCGTACAGAGGTCTTGAAAAAGTATTGCTTACTCGCTTATTACTCATGGCTTGCTCAACCTGCTTTTTTATAGACCCCAGGACCACCAGTGCAGACATGGCACCACCCACAAAGGGCTGGGTCCTCCCCCGCCCCCAATCACTAATTAAAATGCCCTACAGACCTGCCTAATATCCAGATTTTACCTTGTGGAAGCATTTTCTCAACTGAGGTTCCCTTCCCTCAAAGGACCACATCATTTTCCCAAATGATAAGGGACTTTTTTCCTTATTAAGCTCTTCATAGCTTAGAAACAAAAGAAGAGGGAAGGAATGAGAATGTTTATGAATGAGAGCATTGCTTCTGTCTGTCTCCAACTTGCACTATGGACATGGACCCAGGGGAGGTATACAGCCCAGTAGCTAAGGGCATTCCCCTGACTTAAATGTCTTAGTTGACCACAATAGTAGTAGGAAAGGATTTTTTTTTTCCTCTTCTGGTTCTCTCAGACTAAGCAAGTTGTCTCTGGAAGGGTCTCTAGGGTTTCCTGAGTTAGGCAGAAAATGGGCAGGTGCTGGAGCTATGTGATGAACTGGTACAGCTCGTCTTCTAGTTTAACCCTTTGGGGTCTCAAAACTACCTCTCAGGGCTTGTGAGATGGTTCAGCAGGTAAAGGTCCTTGCTGCCAAGCCTAACCACCTGAGTTCAATCCCCTGAACTTATATAGAAAAAGAAATTAAGTTGTCCTCTGACCACACCCCCAAACATGTAACAGCATCCCACCCCACACCCACAAATACATGGTGATTTAAAAAACAAACAAACAAACAAACAAACAAAAAAACCAAAGGCCTCCTCTCATTATTCACAGGAGGAAAAGACGAAATCCAGATGTTCAGGGCCATTCTTCCCTACATAGGAGATTCAAGACAGTCTCTGCTATACAAGGCCTTAATATATATACTATATATAAATGAAATAGGTAATCATATGCTTGCAACAGACATGAGGAAGGGGACATGAGCCTAGATGGTGCTGGGGTCCCCAGTGGCCACCCTGCAAAGGAAAGTATTTTCCAAAGGAAGGTTGTGTCATTTTTAGTTATTCCCAGGTCTGTTATTCCACAATTCTTTTTTTTTTTTTTTTTGGTTTTTTGAGACAGGGTTTCTCTGTGTAGCCCTGGCCATCCTGGAACTCACTCTGTAGACCAGCTCACTCACTCTGTAGACCAGGCTGGCCTCGAACTCAGAAATCCGCCTGCCTCTGCCTCCCAAGTGCTGGGATTTATTAAAGGCGTGTGCCACCACCGCCCGGCCCTATTCCACAATTCTTGAGGGGAATGTGATTATGTGTGTGAGTGGACAGAGAGGTAGTTCTGAGGGAAGATCAAAACCCAGAGCTGGGAACAGAGTTACAGGCTAGAGAAGGGTAGTGGTGGAAAGGCTACCTGTTGAACCCTGGGTTATGCAGGTTGGAAGCCAGCCTGGGCTACAAGAGGTTCAATCTGATTAAACAAACGTAATAGTCATAGTTTAGTCTTGGTAGCTCACACAAGTAATTGCTGTGCTTAGGAGGCTGAGACCTGAGTGAATCTGGATCCTCAGTGAATTTAAAGCCAGTCCATGCAATCTGGTGAGACACTACCTCAAAAAAATAAGAGAAAGGAGAAAGGAAAACAGAATAGACACTTCATTTGCTTTGGAATTTCTTTCATTGCCAGTCTGAGATAACATTGATAAGCAGTATACACACACCCATTTGCATTGTTCTGTAATAGATTACACATGACTTTGGTGAGCATGGTGACCTCACTAAAGGGCTGAGGATGAACTCGAAACCCCCGATCTTCTTATCTCAACCCCCGAGATACTGAGACTATAGGTAAGCATTACATCACATCCAGATACTTCCTTCTTAACCAGGACTGTGATGTCCATTTTCAGAGTTACCTTTGTTCTGATTGTTACCAAGTATTTTTTTTTTTTTTTTCGAGACAGGGTTTCTCTGGTCCTGGCTGTCCTGGAACTCACTCTGTAGACCAGGCTGGCCTTGAACTCAGAAATCCGCCTGCCTCTGCCTCCCAAGTGCTGGGATTAAAGGCGTGCGCCACCACCGCCCGGCCCGTTACCAAGTATTTTAACAAATTACTAGCTGGGCATGTGTAAGATTTATTAATGTGTTAGATTGCCTTTCACATGATTACAAATCAACACCCTAAAGTGTCCACCTGTTGTGATAGTGCATGCCTATAATCCAGCATTCCAGAGGCTGAGAGCAAGTCCAAGGTGAGTCTGGCCTACATACCAAGACTGTCTCAAAGAAGAAAATAAGAAAATGAGGGCTGGAGAGATGATGGCTCAGAGGTTAAGAGCTTACTGGCTGCCCTTCCAGAGATCCTGAGTTCAATTCCCAGCAACCACATGGTGGCTCATAACCATCTATAATGAGATCTGGTGCCCTCTTCTGGCCTGCAGTCATAGATGCAGACAAAATGCTGTATACATAATAAGTAGATCAAAAAAAACCACAAAAGCAAAACACACACACAAAATAAGAAATGAATTAAAAGCAGATGAAAAATTTAAAAGAATATATCAAAGAAAAATGGAGGGAAATTAAAACGTAAGAATGTGGTATTGGGGCTGGAGCAGTTAAGAGCACTGACTGCTCTTCCAGAGGTCCTGAGTTCAATTCCCAGCAACCACATGGTGGCTCACAACCATCTGTTTGGGGATCTGATGCCCTCTTCTGGTGTGTCTGAAGACAGCAACAGTGTACTCACATACATGAAATAAATAAATCTTTTTTTTTTAAATGTGGTAGTAGATTGGATGGGCATAGGTCTTGCACCTTACCTGGGCAACACAGTGGAGCTGGCCTTGATGAAGGCAGCAGTGAGCCAGCCTTCTCATGAGGGCATGAGAGACCATGAGAGCTGACCCTGTCTCCTACATAGCTCACCCTGGTGGTGCAGATAAGAGAAAGCTCACATGATAACCACCTCAGCTACTACGCAGGCCCAGATCTAGAGCTCTGAATTGACCTACCCCAAAATCCCAACCATCTGCAAACAGTAGGGATGTGTAAAAGGGCCAGTCCTGATGATCCAAAGCTGCAGGGTCTCCATGGCACAGACACAAGGCAACAAGAGGATACAATTTCCGAGATGGTTTCTATGCTTTTGTTTCTTCTTCTTTTTTTTTTTTTTTTTTTTATTTGTGGGGAAAGCTACAAGTTTGAAGAGCAAACATAAGGGGTCTGGGAGATGAACCAGACTGGGGTGCATGATGTGCAACTCATAAAGAATCAATAAAAGGTTTTTTAAAAAAGTTGACAATAGCTAAAAGATTCCTAAATCTGGTAAAGAATACAAACCTACAGATCCAAGGTCAGACAACCAAAAGAATTTAACTGGAACTATTCAGGACTGGGTAGTGGCAGATAAGAAGGACAGACAGTTGAAAGATAGACCTAAAATTGCCGGGTACATTCATGAAGACATGTCAATGAAATCAACTAATTTACACAATTAGCATATTTAATAATTATCAAGAGGGTCCTAAAACTCCCTTTAAGAGCCTTCCCAAAGTCATCTTAGTGGGTCCACTTCCTAAAAGTTTCAGTATTTCAACGGTGCCGTCCCAGGAGACAGTATCCAAATGTGAGAGGCAACATAGCATATCCAAATCAGTCTTCATTTTGCTAGTGTTATGGATCAAATGCAGGGCCTTATGGCTAGAGAGATGGCTCAGAAGTCAAGAACACTAGCCGGTCTTCCTGGAGGTCTTTTTTGATTTCCAGTACCCACTTACTGGTTTACAATTTGCCTTTAAATCCAGTTCCTGGAGATCTGACACCCTCCTAGGCCTCTAAGAGCACTAACCATATACATGGTACACATACTTACATTCAGGCAAAGTAATCATACACATAAAATATTAATGAATTTGTCTCCCCCCACCCAACTCCAACAAAGCTGAGGACCAAGCCCAAGGCCTTAAGCACTTTACCACCAAGCTAAATCCCCAAGCCCTAATTACTTTTTTTAAATGCAGGGCCTTGCCTGTCAAGCAAACAATCACACTAAACCCCTAGTCCTTTTATCTCTTCTGATCCTCATTTATCTCTCTGGTTTTGTTTTATCCACTACTGTTTTGAGACAGTCTCATGATTCTCAGGTTAACCTAAAACTTTTAACTGAGGATGACTTTGAATCCCTGATCCTCCTGCCTCTATGTCCTGAATGCAACATACCCAGTTTATGCAGCGGTGGGATCAAGCCCAGGGCTTCATGTATGAGGGAAGCACTCTCCCAACTCCGGCACATCCAATGCCCTCAATGAGGCTTCTTGTTCCAAATCAAGAGCTTTAAGATATTCTTTTTTTTTTTCTTTTGGTTTTTCAAGACAGAGTTTCTCTGTATAGCCCTGGCTGTCCTGGAACTCACTCTGTAGACCAGGCTGGCCTCGAACTCAGAAATCCGCCTGCCTCTGCCTCCCAAGTGCAGGGATTAAAGGCGTGTGCCATCACCGCCCTGAGATATTCTTAAGAGCACAATTACACACATACCACACCTATAGAGTCTTAGAGCTTCAGTTTTCCTTTAGGTTTTATTGTATCACCAAGGACTGGAGCCAGAGCTTTACTGAACACTTGGAAGTGATAACTGAATCATGTTGATATTTAGCTTGTTTCTATGTGTTCTGCGTTAAAATAAAAACTGAGTACTGTATGCATTTCAAGTCAAGAAAGCACAGTTACATCACATACATGACTGTTGGTACCTACCATGAAGAGTCACCAACAAAACACCAGCAACATAAGGGCATCAGCTCACTGATTTATTGGATAGACATAGATAAACCAATGGAAACTGTATGATAGAAAATAATTTAGGAAATGTTGGGTATTAGCAGCACCATCTGTTATTGAAATAGCAAGAAAAACCACATATTTTAAGCAAACACTAGAAGAGAGTAACTATATGGCCTAATGCCACTGGTCTGGGACGACTGGTGGTGTGTTAGGCAAACACACCTCCTTCCGTGCCAGAGATTTCAGTAAGCACAGCAGATGCACTGTTCTAGAAGAATGCTACTGAAGTTAAGAGATACTGCATAGTGTGAGTGGAACAAGGAGACTAAAACCAGCTACATTAGCACAGCTCAGTATTTTTCCTATGAAAGGTTTACTTCTGAATTATGAAATGTGAAATAAAATGTAATTTTAAAAAGACACTAATGGTCCCTAGGAAACATTAAGTGGAGCACAGATCACTATGAAAATACTTCACTTTTCCAGTTTGCTTAGTAATTTTCTTTAAAAAGTCATGTGTTCTTCGCACGGGGTATATACAAGTGTGTAATAAGCATTTTAAAAACTTTAAAGACATTTTTAAAATCGTAAAGATTCTTCTGACTTTTCTTCAACATTAGCCCTGTTGTCACAATTACTGTGTATCAGAATAAGAGACTAAACTGTAAAGGATACAAATTTACACACATCTTATAGCAACTTATTCCCTACATCTACAAAATTCACATTATAATACAGGCAAGTACAAGGCCAGAATAAAACTGTTAAATTCAAAAAAGTCAAAGTGTATACTCTTTATTTTTGTCCCCTTAAAAATGTTCAACTTCGGCACCAAGTTTAAAAAGCCCTCGAGTCGCAGGTAGGGAGATCCCCACTTCCCAGGCCCATCTCAGCACACACACACAGGTTTCCGATGCTGGTGTAGAAGAGGATTTCCCATCTTCTTCTGGCCCCTGAGTCTGCGCCTCATGGTCAGTTTGACAGAGTGCCTGCGCTGCGATGCTGTAGGGAGACTAGACGCCTGGGTCCCACTACTTCGACTTAAGCCATTTCGTCGGTGCTTCTTCATAAGGGGGCCAGAGTTGGATTCTTCTAATGTCCTTTTAAAATTGGCTGGAGGGGTTCTTTCAACTTCTTGAGCTTTCATTTGACCTGGAGTTGATATCTTTAAATTTTTTTGGTCCATGATAGTATTTGTTGAATTGGTTGCATGAGGCCAACTGACAGGGTGTTATTCAAAGAATCATGAATCCTTAAAGTCAGGGCTTTGGGGCAATTTTCTTCAAGTGTCTCTGAGTCTTTTGAGGTCATCACTACAGTCTGGATACTCCCTCGAGCTATCTCAGCTGGGACCTCTAAAAACTTCTCTGAGAAGGCATTACTGCGAACAAGGGCAGGTATATGGTCCTTAGAGTTCAGCCTTGGCCACGGATCTTCTTCCAGTGACTGGGAGGGAAAAAAGGAAAAATAAATATTTATCCTATGCACAATAAACTGACATGGACAGTAAGTTCTTAAGATATTGTTACGATAGTAAAACCAGCTGGGCAATAGTGGTGCATGCCTTTAGTCTCAGCACTCAGGAGACAAAGGCAGACATCTCTTGAGTTTGAGGCCAGCCAAACTCAAAGCAAGTCCCAGGCAGCCAGGGCTCCTGAGGGAAACTTTATCTCAAAAACAAACAAACAGATGGCAAAACATGGCATGCACTCACTTCCTTCACCCTAAGTTGGGGTGGAGAGTTGCAAAGAAGGCAGTCAGTACAAAGGACCACAGAAGGATCCATCTCATCACAAGAGATATAGCATCATGTACCCAAGGGGAGAAGACCATGTGCTCACAGGTATTTCCCAACTACAGCTGAGACCAAGTAAAATATTTTAAGGCTTCAAAACAGACCCCTTAAAACAGAGCCACAAGCACACATTCTACCAAGACATTCATTCTGTGCCAAGATGCAGAAAAGGGCAAAATTATTGCTTTTGATATTATAATTTCTTTACCCAAACTCTATATTACTGTGTTTGTTTATTCATTCATTTGTTTGTTTAATGAGACAGAATTTTTCATTGTAGCCCTGGCTGTCCTGAATCTGGCTATGTAGACCAGGCTGATTTCAGATTCTAAGATCTGCCTGCTTTTGTCTCCCCAGTACTAAAATTAAAGTTAGATATAATCACTGCCAGCCGAGAAACTCTGTATTTTAAGTTTATGTATAACAATAATATACTGATGAACTAGCTCTAATAATTTTACATAAAATCCTTATTTTTTGACATAAGCCCATGAAAAACTTAAGCTGACGTCCTAACTTTCTGGTAAATTGAACAATGCCTACCTACATAAACTAGTTTTCAATTTTAATTGAAGCATGACATATGTGACATAATGGTGACAGAATTAGGGTGAGAAAGAGCAAATTCCTATTCAATGCATTAAGACCTACAGACTTACATTATTGTCCTGCCATGGCATGTATGCGTGAGAATAAATGCAGACACACAAAATAAAGGCAATTTAAAATTTTTGTTAACTTACACTTCTCAAAAACTTGTGTGTATGTGAGAGTGCATACACCATATTATGCATATGCAGAGGTCAGGGGACAAGTTACATGTGATTCTCTTCTCACACTGTGAAGATCCCAGGATTGAACTCAGGCAGCAAGCACTGTCATCAACCAAGTTACTTCGATGCCTCTCAATGGCCTTTTTAGAAAAAAATTTTGGACAGTGTGTCATGTAACCCAGGCTGGCTTTGAACTTGCTATATAACTAGGGATGACTGTAGATTTCTAATTCTCTTGCCTCTACTTTATAGTGCTAGATTACAGATAGAGGCCAATACTCAGCTTATATAGTACAAGGAATCAAGCCTAGGGCTTCATGCATGATGGGCAAGCTCTCTATCAACTGAACTCTAGATCCCCAGTCCTATAAATGGCTTCTTGACTAAAACTAGTTAGCTTAAAACTGTAAGTGAAAATTTTCCAGAGTGTTCTTTTAAAATATTTCTCCTTCCTAAATTCTAATTTGTGACTATTATCCATGTAGGAACTGTGAAGTAAAACATTAAAGCAGTCATGTCATAATAGAAAGATAGATAGTAATTCTCTATCCCATGAACATTAGACACCAGGCATCAACTGAAAAAAAACAGGTCACAAAGGGACCTCAGTAAGACTAGTAATAGATCCTCCTTTTTTTGAGACAGGGTCTTACTATGTAGCCTACAATCATCTCAAACTCGCCGTATTGCCCTTGAACTTGAGATTTCGACCATCTCAGCTTCCCAAGCACTAGGGTTACATATGCACAACACTACTGAGTGTGTGTGTGCATATACAGCATGTGTGTGTATGTGTGTGTGTGTGTGTGTGTGTGTGTGTGTGTGTGTGTGTGTGTACATTTATGTGTGTGAATGCAGGTGCTTGTATGTCATGGCATGGGTAAGGTCAGGGGATAACCTTAGGTGTTGGTCCTAGCCTTGTTTGAGACTAAGGTCACTTTGTTTCTGTCTTCTGTTGTGAATGAGAGCTAAGCTGCCCATGAGCTTCCATGGACTCCGCTTTCTCTACATTCCATCTCCCCACAGGGGTGCTAGGATTACAAATGCTCCTGCTGTATGCCCAGCTCACATATGGATTCTGGGGATTAGGACAGGAGTGATCCTGCTTGCACATCACCCCTCCTCTCCTTTTTTATAGCAGGTCTTGATAACATTACCCCTAACTCTCCAAGAGTTCCAGTGGTAAGAAACATTTGCTGTCTGCAACAGTATCTCACTCTGTAATCCAGACTACTATTAGACTTGCAGTGATCCTCCAGTGTAAGCCCCCAGATCTGGAGACTACAGCAGGAGTCACTTTGTGCCTAGATCCCTAACACTAAGGGACCCTTCTCTATTTGCCTAAATGGCAACTTCATAAGCACACTAGGGAACAAGAAAGTAATAAACATAATCACTAATCAAAACTAGCAACAAATCTTTGAAGCCTTAAATGAAACTGTAATAGGTGTCATTCTATTCTATTATTTTAAACTTTTCAATGACAAGTGTCTTTTTCCTGAGGTATGACTTTAATATGTAGCTACCCCATATTTATCTGTTAGCTCTACAAGCTCTATGTAAAGCCAGGCTCATGGCAATCCTCTTGAGACAAAGTCTTGCTATTAGCTCAAGGTAGCCCTGAACCCATGATCCTTCTACTCCAGCTGTCGGAGAGGCACACACAACCATGCCTGGCTTGAAAAGAAACCTCTAACATAAAGTTTCGTTTAGGAAAGCCAAGTGTACAAGTGCATACCTGTAATGTCAGCACTTGGAAGATGAAGGCAAGACAATCAGGAGCTCACAGCCAGCTTCTGGTATATAAAGAGTTTGAAGCCAGCCTGTGGTACAGAAGACCCTATTTCAAAAACACTAACATCAAATAAACAAAAATTTTTATTTTTAAGTACTATGGGCTGTTGAGATGGTTCAGTATGTAAGATAAAGATGCTTCCAACATGAGGCCTGGCAAAATGAGTTCAATGCCCAACACCCACATAAAAGCAAGAGGAGAAAGCAGCATAAAGTCATCCTCTGACCTCCACATGAACAGTGTGGAATGCACACCCACACTCACATAGTGGGAAATTCAAAAAGAAACTGGGCATGGAGTTGCAGATGTTTAATCAGCATTTGGAAGCAAAGGCAGGTGGATCTCTGTGAGTTCAAGGCCAGCCTGGTCTACACTGTGAGTTTCAGGACAGCCAGGGCTATATATAGAAAGACACTATCTCAGAAAAAAAAAAAAAAAAAAAAAAAAAAGAAACTTAGAATAGGGGACAAGGGTGTAACTGTGGCAGAATGCTTGCCTGGGTTTGATAACCAACACAGAAAAATTCAGTGTTATGAATTGGCTCAAACTATGAAGCAAGCCTGTGATCATAGCTATTCAGGTGTCTAAGGCAAGAGGACCACAAATTCAAGGTGAACCTAGGATATACATTAAGTTCAAGGCCAGCCAAAACTAATGAACTGGCATATAACTTAGCAGTAGAGTGCTTATGCTTCATTCACTAGACCCCAAGGTCTATCCTAGTGCAAAAAACAAGCAAACTAGGCCAAGGTGGGAAGAAAGAAAGAAAGAAAGGAAGGAAGGAAGGAAGGAAGGAAGGAAGGAAGGAAGGAAGGAAGGAAGAAAGGAAGGAAAAACAAACCCTCATTGTCAATTACTGATGACAGACTACACTTCACCTCACTGCATGTATCTTTTTGCCATCTATGTGAAGTAAGAGGTAGCACAGTAATGCACAGTAATGCACAGTAATGATAAATTCCAGACACTGACTTACACAACCAACCACAGGACCCAAATTAAAAGTTCTTCCAAAGCCTATGTCTAGAATAGGCCTGTAATCCCAGCAGGAGTTCAAGGCTAGCATGAGCTACATGACAGCCTATCTAAAAACAAAACAATTCACTGACTCTTTGAAAATGTACTTAATAGATGATATAGCATAATATTTATCTAATGTATATGAGTATACTGTAGCTATCTTCAGGCACACCAGAAGAGGTATTGGATCCCATTACAAATAGTTGTGAGCCACCATGTGGTTGCTGGGAATTGAATTCAGGACCTCTGGAAGAGGAGATGGTGCTCTTAACCACTGAACCATCTCTAGTCGTTCCCCCACCACCACCACCACCACCTCTTTTTTTTAAAGAATTATTTTCTGTACCACCATTTTCTTGAACTTAAAGATCAGGAATTCAAGATCATCCTCAGTTACACAGCCAGTGTAAGGTCACCATGGGCCACACCAATGAGACCTCATCTCAAAAGCAAACAGATGTGCTAGAATAGCTTGGTATTTGAACACTTGGTCCCTAACTGGTACAATTGTTTGTAAAGAATTAGGAGTGGTGGCCTTTGTTGAGGGAGGTGTGTACCTGAGAGTAGGCTTTGAGGTTTCAAAAGACTTGAGAGATTCCCAATGCTCTCTCTCTTGGTTATGAATCAAGATGTGAGCTCTCAGGGCTGGCGAAAAGGCTCAGCAGTTAAGAATACTTGTGCTTGCTGGGCAGTGGTGACGCACGCCTTTAGTCCCAGCACTTGGGAGGCAGAGGCAGATGGATTTCTGAGTTCGAGGCCAGCCTGGTCTACGGAGTGAGTTCCAGGACAGCCAGGGTTACACAGAGAAACCCTGTCTCAAAAAACCTAAAAAAAAAAAAAGAGTACTTGGGCTTGCAGAGGACCTAGGTTCACATCCCAATACCCATATGGCAGCTCAGAGCCGGCACCAGGCATGCATATGGTAAACAGACATACTTTCAAGCAAAACACTCATACACATAAAATTAAATCTAAAAATAAGGAGAGAGAGAGATCTCAGTTGTTCTTTCATGGTCCTCATAGACTCTGACCCTCTGAAACCACAAGCCAGATTAACAAAGTAAACACTTTCTTGTATAAATTAGTCTTGGTCATGGTGCTTTATCAGGAATAGAAAAGTAAACCACACACACACACACACACACACACACACACACACACACACACCCAGCCCTGCAGCACTGTGTACCTTGACTGGCGGTGTAGAACTTGGAGAAGGAGTCATCACACAGGTCTCTTGGCTGTTGTAAGTAGGGCTATCAGTCAGGTTCAGAAAGAGCTCATCTTCACTGGTGAAGTTCCCTTGATTGTCTACTTCTGGAGAGATGCAGATTACGATGGCACTTGTGTTATCTGCCCGAAGCATACGCTGCCTCCAGCGGCCAAGTGCTCGATTAACAAGCATTTTGGCACAGGACTGTCCTTGCTCACCCTATATTTAAAAGAACAAGAAGGAAGAACATTAACTCTCAGTTACTTACTATTGCATATAATTCAAACTAAAACCCTGGTGGATCTGGTAAGATGGCTCAGTAGGTAAGGGTGCCTGTGCCAAGCCTGAGGACTCAAGGTCTCCAGTTTAATCCACCAGAACCACATGGTAGGAGTCATCAGCTCCTCTTTAATCTACCCTCTGACCAACACACATGCATACATACCACATGCATAAACACAATAAAACAAAAATTTAAAAATACAAAAGCTAAAGTGTAGCCAAATAAGTTAATAAAATTCAATTTCTCAAACATAATCTAAAATTTCTATAATCTTATTAAACTAATGCATCTATAAATTTATTTAAAAATACAATTTGGGGCAGGGCATGGTGTTGCAAGCCTTTAATTCAAGCACTCCAAGACAGAGGCAGATGCATCTGAGTTCAAAGCCTACATATCGAGTTCTAGCACAGTCAGCACTTGTAAGCCCTGCCTCAAAAAGATGATAGATAGATAGATAGATAGATAGATAGATAGATAGATAGATAGACAGACAGACAGATAGACAGATGGTTTTATTTTATCTGGTGGTTAAATCAGATACTGGTACACCAGGTATAATGATACAAAACTCTAATCTCAGCACTGGAGAGGCTGAGGCAGGAGCATCGCTACAAGGATGGGATATAAAGGATGTTTTTAGCTCTTTAATCAAGAAGTAAGGAAAGTTACAGAGAAGTCATCTTTAAGAGGAATTAAATTATTATAACTATAATTAACATATAAGACAATTAGTCATGGTAGGAATAAAGTGGGCTACAGGGACCAACTTCCACACAACTGAGGAGCCCACCAATGACTTGGTCCAGAATGCCAGCTACCTGGGAAACCATAGAAAGATCACTGGTGCCCAATAACGAGGAACAACACACAGAGATAGCCCAGAACATCCTAGAGCTCACTGTGTAGCCCAGGCTGGTCTGGAACTGGTAGTCCTCCTGCCTCACATCCCAGGTACTATGATTACAGATATGGAATATCACAAGCTTTGAGTTACAGAAACAACATTTTGTGTGCCATAAAAGAAAAATCACTGCCAAATTATAATACACCATTTGGAAAAAGGATCTTAATTTTAGTGACATTAAAAGAAGAGCTATATATGAGGATGCACACCTGTAATCCTACCACTTGCAAAGTTTAGACACGAGGATCAAGAGTTCAAGACTAGTCTCAGCTACCTAAGTGTGAAACCAGAGGACTTCATGAGAGCCGTCTCAAAAAACCTAAACATAACAAAAGGTGGAAAGTATGCATCTAAACTGACTGAGAGCAGTGTCCATGTTTCCTGCTAATTGCTGACTCTCCCAAACTCTTCTGGGCACATGGTTCACAAGGCAATGCGAGCCCTCAGGACTCACTGTCAAGCACTCCTTTGCTCTTCACTCTTTCAGCATATTTACTTTACTTCTCAGCAAAGCTCCATGGAGAAAAATAATTCCATACAAGCTATTTCTTTCATTTGTTCTTTTAGTTTTTTTTGTTTCTTAAGACAGGGTCTTACTATATAACTCTGGTCCTCCTGCAATTCACCATGTAGACCAGGCTAGCCTCCAACTCAGATCCACCTGTCTCTGCATCCCAAGTGCAGGTATCAAAGGTGTACACTACCACCACCCAGCAAGTTATTTCATCTTTGTTATTATCTGATAATCACTAACTGCAAAACACTAAGTCTGGATAATAAGGATGAATGTTGAAATCACAACTCTTAGCTTTAACAAACTCAGTTTGATGGGATTGACATTTACAGTCTTTTTTTCAGATTAGGTGCTGAGGACTGAGCATGAGGCAACGTGATGCATGCCTGTCATCTCTACTATCAGGAAGGAAGACAGGAGAATTAATCCCAAAATTTAGGTCAGCCTACACAATCTAGGAGACATGCTGTATTTGCCTAGCCTCTGTTAAATTCTGAATTCAATGCTTAGTGCCAGAAAACACACACTACTTTACATGTTATGCTAAGAGAATGCTGGATTTAAAAGGCCATCTGGTATGATCGTATGTATAGGAAAAATCCAAAATAAGCAAATACACAGAAACAGAAAAGCCCAGAAGTTGTAAAGCATATGGAAAAGGGGGAGAGTCACTGGAAATGGTTATGAGTTTGTTCAGAGCAAGGATAAGACACAAGACAAACCTCCTTAGCTAGACTCACAACCATGGACAACAAAACTGAAACACTTCAGACAACATCAAACCACTAAGTCACTTCTCACCATCAAGTATTTTTTCTCCTCTTGGTCTTGGCACATGGAGATGGCATCTTGAGGTGGAACCATATTCCAAAGTCCATCACTTCCCAGGATAATATACTTGTGCTTCTGGGGGTCAAGAGTGTGGACACTGGTGTCTGGTTCAGGTGACACCACAAACTTACCACTGAAGAAATCATAGCTCCACAAGTCACCTAGGGAAAGGGGGCAGAAGAAGCACTAACTATTACTTGCAAGAGAGTCACATCGCCGACTAAAGCACAGAGTCCCTAGATCCGTTCCTATAGATACACAACAACTGACAATATTAAAACCCACACAATCACACTAGGAATGAGAGAATTCCCTCAACATCCTCAAGAACCAGCATGGGGATTTGCAGCAAACACCCTCCTTAACCTTAAAGTAGTGCTTAAGAAAATTGAAAAACGAACTAAGCACTCTCAGAATATTCGTGTTTTCTCTCATTTGTGATTCAGAGATTTTAAGCACATACGTAAGTTCATGTAATTATAGAATGAAATTAGATATGAAACTATCTAGGGGAAACAAAATAGTGAAAGAGAGGATGCTGTAATGAGATAGGAGGGCATGCTGGACAATATACTCAAAGTACAGAAAAACTTACAAAAAATGACCTGCTTGTAACTCAGCACCATGTACCATTTAAATACTGATGAAAAAATATAAATCACAACTATGACATGGGATAGAGATATACATCAGAAATAAGAGTACTTGATTAGGATATACAAAGACCTAGGTTTGAGCCCCAGATTGAGAGGAAAATAATTAATGACATAACTCTTTTTGAACAACAACAAAAGAATACTATGTCTTGACTGCCACTTTTCTTCCAATACTATGCTGGAGTTCTTTCTCAGCCCAGTAGGATGATTACAAATACAGATGAATTGAATAGGAGGAAATTATTCATGGGTAATTTCATTGCACAAAAAAACCAAGCTAAGTATAGTAGCACACAGAATCCCACTATTCTGAAGAATGGGAGGAGGATTGATTCCAAGTTTGAGCCAGCCATGGCAACTCAGTAGGACCCCATTATGAAATTAAAAAGGACTCAGTGCAGCTCAGCAGTAGAGTGCTCACTAGCATATGAGGCCCTGGGTTTAAACCCCAGCACCACAAACAGCTCTGCAAACTTGTTAAACCCAACAGAGAGAAGTTAATAGTCAATATATACATAGATACATATGTTTTTCAAGACAAGGTCTCTCTGTATAGCCTGGCTGCTCTGGAACTCACTTTGCAGATCAAGCTGGCATCAAACTCAGAGATTTGCCTGCCTCTTGCCTTCCAAGTACACGCACCAACATGTTTATAATAAACATCTTTAAAATGAAGCACAGTTGACATTTGCTTTTGAATGGCTATCTTCTTCTCAGCCCACTTTCTCCTTAGAGAATGCCTTTTTCTTTCTTAATTAAGAAATGTTTAATATGGATAATATAGATTTAGTAGGCACTGGGCCAGTGAGATGGTTCAGTAGCTAAGGGTGACTGATGCTAAGCCTGACAACCTGAGCTTGATCCCTAAGACCCACATACTGGAAGGATAGAACTGTATCTCAAAAGTTGTCCTCTGACCTCCACATGTGTGCTGTGCCATGCATGCACATATACACATGCATAAATAAATGAGAAAAAATTATAAAGAATGGGCATTAAGAAGAAAGAAAGAAGCCGGGCGGTGGTGGCGCACGCCTTTAATCCCAGCACTTGGGAGGCAGAGGCAGGCGGATTTCTGAGTTCGAGGCCAGCCTGGTCTACAGAGTCAGTTCCAGGACAGCCCGGGCTACACAGAGAAACCCTGTCTCGAAAAACCAAAAACAAAAAAAAAAAGAAAAAAAAAAAAGAAGAAAGAAAGAGGGGTTGGAGAGATGGCTGAGTAGTTAAGAAACACACTGGCTCTTCTTCCAGAGGATCAGAGTTCAAGTCCCAGTAGCCACATGGTGGCTCAAAACCAACAATAACTCCAGTCTCACGGGATCTGAAACCCTCTCTGGCCTCTAAAGGCACACTGCACATATATATGGTGCAGAGACATGTATGCAAGGAAAAATAGCCATACACATAAAATTCTAAAAAAAGAAATTTAAAGCAGACTACAGAAGAGGCACTCAGAAAAAGGGCAGTACACAGATGACAGGTTTCTCAAGAGAGTTACCCAAAAAGTACTTGAGATGGGGTTTGAAACTGCTTTAAATTCATTAGTAAAAATCCCTATAGTCTGAAATTTTAAATTCATCATGACATATTTATCGCCAGCTCCCTAATAGCATCACAGGATGTCTTTTCTGTAGATCAAAGGGGGAGCCTTGGATACTGGCAGCTGCTTGCCTGCTGGCGGTCATTCCCCTTTCTATCAGTAGAGGGTGCTGAAATAACACAAGGAGCAGCTAGCTCCTCTGGTTCCAGGGCTTGCTCCCAGAACCTGACCTGACAACTCAGCAACTGTCAAACCAGCAACCAACTTACCCCAAACTACATCAAGGTTCCTGATCCCTGCTTCAGTAATCTAGTATCAAAACTAAAATCAAAGTAACCTTTTATGACATAAATCTTGAAGCCAGTCATGGTGAATAGTCACTGACTATAATAGCAGCACTTGTGAAGTAGAGGCAGGAGAATCAGGGGTTTAAAGACAGTTCAGCTACACATCCAATTCTTCAAATCAGCCTGTGCTATATGAGACCCCATCTAAAAAATTTTTTTAATTTTTTTTATAAAAAGAATTAGAAAGAATGGGTCGATGAGTGATTTGGTGGATAAAGCACTTGTACCAAACCTGACATCCTGAAATAAATCCCCAGTACACACATGATGGGGGGAAAAAAACCTTGGGAGATATCTCTAACCTCTTCAAGAGCACTGTGGCATGTGTATACCTGTATAATTTTCATTTCCAGCCTAAAGACCGTAATACTTTTAGTACACCTATGCCTTGACTGAAACTCATCATGTCTTCCTCACCAACTCAAGCCTTTTTGCTTATTTTTGAGACAGGGTGTCTTGTATGCCAATAGACCTTGAATCAAAGTCATTCTGTAGTTGAAGATGACCTTAAACTTCTGATCCTTCTGCCTCTACCTCCCAAGTCCTGGGATTATATGTATGAACTATGACAGCTAGTTTATTCAGTACTGGGATGTAGCACAGGCTGTGTGTATGCTGGCAGGTACTCTAGAATCTGAGCCACACGTCCGGCCTAATTCCAGCACTGTGACAATTCCTGATACACTCTATGATCTTTCCCACATCAGGGTCTACTCCTGAAATATTTTTCACAAAACTAGTCCATTCTCCACTTCCAAGATGCAGCTAACACAATACTCCCTAAAAGTGCATTTCTGTCACAATGTATAAAGTATTTTTCCCTTCTAAGATAGATAAGATAGATAGATAGATAGATAGATAGATAGATAGATAGATAGATAGATTTCAGCGCTGTATCTTTCTTTTTTTTTTTTTTTTTTTTTTTTGGTTTTTCGAGACAGGGTTTCTCTGTGTAGCCCGGGCTGTGCTGGAACTCACTCTGTAGACCAGGCTGGCCTCGAACTCAGAGATCCGCCTGCCTCTGCCTCCCAAGTGCTGGGATTAAAGGCGTGTGCCACCACCGCCCGGCAGCGCTGTATCTTTCTTTCAAGGAATTTCCTAATGTAAAGTTACTTATTTGATTTACATCTTCGCTGCCTACCACTCCCAGCTGCAAGGTATTATCCCATGACAACAGTCTGTCTGCATTACACATTCAAGGCTTACCAAAACACCTGACACTAGGGTACTCAGCTATCTAGCGAAAACTGTTATTTCCTCATAGAATTTTCTTTTATTTATTTTTAGTTTATGTACATTGATGTTTTGTCTCCACATATGTCTGTATGAGGATGTCCTATCCCCTGTAACTGGAGTAACAGACAGTTGTGAGCTGTCATGTGTATTCTGGGAATTGAAATGGGGTCCTTTGGAAGAGCAGGCAGTGCTCTGAACTGCTGAGCTATATCTCCAGCCTCAAGAATTTTCTTTAGATAAACCATCCCTATGTAGAAGAGCCAAAGCAGGTATTTCATTAGTTATAATTCAGTAGTCTCAGCTATATGTGGTAATCCCCTGTAATCCCAGCCAATTGGGAAACTGAGATAGGAGGTTCATTATGAGGACAAGGCCACACAGGGATCTGATGTAATGGGATCTGATGCCCTCTTCTGATGTGTCTAAAGACAGCTACAGTGTATTCACATACATAAAATAAATAAATAAATCTGGAAGACCACAGACATCAATCATAAGCAAAGAACAACTGATGTGGAAATACTTTACCTCTTCCCTCGCACTTAAAGTATTACCATACACTTCCATCATCTTTAATCTCACCATGTAAGGCCTCATCTCTCCATATCATCTTTTATTTCACCACTAGATAGTGCAGAAAATTCAACATGATTTTAACAAATGTAAATCCATCTTACCAAGTGCTCTTGCTACAGCCAGAAAAGGAATCTGGTCAATGACTGTACTCCTTCTAACAGGTCCACTGTGAGTGAGCCGAGGTCTTTTCCAAACGACACGATTCACTCCAGACTTGTTCATCACACTAAAAAGTGAATAGAGTTCATAAGTAGTCTACATGATTAAAATACAACTAAGCCTGATATGCTAGAAATTAATAAAATGAAACTATATTATATATCACAAAATAATGACATATATTCAAGTGCAAAGATATAATAAGTCTTGCTATAAAAAGACAGACAAAGCCGGGCGGTGGTGGCACACGCCTTTAATCCCAGCACTTGGGAGGCAGAGGCAGGCAGATTTCTGAGTTCGAGGCCAGCCTGGTCTACAGAGTGAGTTCCAGCACAGCCCGGACTACACAGAGGAACCCTGTCTCGAAAAACCAAAAAAAAAAAAAAAAAAAAAAAAAGACAGACAAAGCATGGTAGGATTTACATGAGAGGAATTTGACTAGATAAGGCCAAACAGAACCAACTGCAAATAATATGAAAATGAAGGGATGGGCCAAAGAAAAACACAGGACAACAGGACTCAAACAATAAGGGGGGTAAAAAAGAGCCCTGATAAATGGACAACATTTATACAGGATAAATTTAAAAAGGGTTTTCCTGCTAGGCAGTGGTGGCGCACGCCTTTAATCCCAGCACTTGGGAGGCAGAGGCAGGCAGATTTCTGAGGTCCAGGCCAGCCTGGGCTACAGAGTGAGTTCCAGGACAGCCAGGGCTATACAGAGAAACTCTCTCTCGAAAAATCAAAAAAAAAGGAGGTTTCCAGTTTCGTTGGGGGCTGAGGGACATAGAAGAATGTCAGCTGCAGTGTTTCTGGGTTTGAAGATAATAGGAGCTGGACATGCTGACTCAGACCTCCAGGCCCCTGGGAGGTTGTGGCAGAAGGCTCAGGCCTCTTTGGAGTACAGATTCCCATATACGTAAATGTTTCTGTAGTTCAAAGCATGAAACTAGTCCTCAAGAACACAAAAGCTTTATAGATACATATCTGGGAGTTACAGGATAGGAAAATCCTCCTACAACTTTGCCAAAGAAGCAATAAAAATCTTCATAAAGGACTTAGTCACCTCAAGGTACCTAAAACGTTTGTAAGTATGGGTTTTTTTTTTTTTTTTTGTCTTTGTTTTTTTGTTTTTCGAGACAGGGTTTCTCTGTGTAGCCCGGGCTGTCCTGGATCTCACTCTGTAGACCAGGCTGGCATCAAACTCAGAAATCCGCCTGCCTCTGCCTCCCAAGTGCTGGGATTAAAGGTGTGTGCCACCACTGCCCAGCTTGGTTGATTATTTTTAAAAAAATCAAAGTATAATGGAAATGATTGCTAATTCTGTGCTTGGTGTGACTGAATGGGTCTCATATAAAAGAAACCGACCCTTATTTCAAATTAACCATGATTTTTCTGTGTCACATGCCCTCCAAACACACACACACACACAAAGCTTCTCTGATTTTTATTTTTTAACTGTCAATAGAGGCGATAGAGAGATAGCTGAGTCTGTAAAGTGCCTGCCGTGAAAACAGGAGAACTTTAATTCTATCCTCAGGAACCAAATAAAAGCAAGGCATGCTGGTGCTGGTGGTACACGCTTAAGGTGAATGCAGGCTGGGGAGGATCCCTGGAGCTCGCTGGCCATTCAGCCTACTCAAGGCAGCAAAGCCAGGTCAAAGAGAGCGACAGCTCAAACACCAGGTGAACAAACCAGTTCCCAAGGTATGGTGGCCTGGGTGCTTGTAATCCCACCTCCTAAGGAGACTTGGCGAGAGGATCGTGAAATTTAAGGTCACCTGGACAACATAATGAGAACCTTATCTCCAAATATAATCAAGGGGAGCAGCAAGATACCCTGGAGGTAAAGGGGCTTGCCACCAAGCTTGACGACTTAAGTTCAATCCACAAGGTCCACATATTAGAAGGAAAGAGCTGGTTCCTGCAAGGTGTTCTCTGACCTTTATGCATGCCTACACACACAGAAATAAATGTAATAAAAAAATTAAAAGTTGACAGAAGATACGCAAACCAGTTGCTGTGAAGACTTTCCCACCCCATTGGTGGGAACACTGAGCCTTGAGCATGCTAGGCACCCACCTGATCTGCCTCTAGCCCAACATACAGATTTGCAGGTAGTCTCATTATTAATAAGAAATCTGACACACTGGTACATGTGTCACCTTCTTATGAGTTTATTGTATTTGAGTAGCAGGACTCTATCTCCCTAAACTACATGAACATTAACTAACTCTATGTACACTGAGAGACAATTGGCTTCACAGTCTGGAAAACTAGATTAGGGATACGGCTCAGTTGTAAAGCACTTGGCTGGCATAGATGAGCCCTTAGGTTCAATATCCACTACTACAGAAGAAAAGAAAAAAAAGAACAAAACCCTGAAGAAAGGATAGCAGTGATGGCTGGATGCACTGAAGCACCTAACAGTGCAAACCTGTGGATCTGAACTCAGATCTCCAGGACTTGTGCAAAAGCCAGACATAAATGCAGGGATGTCTATAATCCCAGAACTCCTCCAGGGAGATAGAAGACAGATACAGCAGAATCCCTGGAAGCTTTCTGGTCATCTTGCATGGTGTATTCAGCAGAAAAACAGCAAAGAAATCCTATGTCACAAGGTAGAAGGCAGGGAGCAATACCCTAGTTGTCCTGACCTCCATACTTTCTGTGGTACACACACTCTCAGATAAGACTGACAGGGAGAGAGTAAATAGACAACTTCACCTAAAGAGGACAAGCTAAAGAAACAAAGGCCAAGCCAGGAGAGCCTAACAACAGTGGGAAATGGTCAATCTGCATTGTCCTACATTAACACAGTGCTAGGAAACACTGTAAGTAGGAAATGGGAAACTGATTCTATAGTTTAATTTTTAATTAAACTTAAGTAGTCACATGTGGCCAGTGGTCATCACTGATATGGTGACAGTACAGCTGAAACAGATTGAAACAGAATAACCAAAAATGTCAATATAGAGCAGAATTGCAAAAAGTCCCTTGTTCATCATCTTTTTGGAGAATAAGTTCATCTTTCAGTTTTAAACCAAGAAGAGGTAGAAGACGAAAGGCAGTTGCATTCTTATGTTTCTTCAAAGCTGAAGCTCAAATGAGGAAAATGAAATAAACTGGTCATTCACAAGAACATCAAACAGGAGAAAGACATCAAGAATGAATGCCAGCAGAGGCAGGCAGATTTCTGAGTTCGAGGCCAGCCTGGTCTACAGAGTGAGTTCCAGGACAACCAGGACTACACAGAGAAACCCTGTCTCGAAAAAACAAAAACAAAACAAAAAGAATGCCAGCATTCTGTCTCCAAACCATCTTAAAGCCCAAGTGTTCTCTCTAAAAGACTACACCTGACAGGCGAGCCTCAGCACAGAGCAATTCCAGTAGCTGTCTCCAATACAAATGTACTGAGAGTTCCCCTGATATTTCACTGGCAAGGATATTATGGTCCTTGGGTGTCTGAGAAACAAGACAAATAATGGTATTGTTTAAGAAAAAAAAAGTCTAAAATCAAAGCAATGTTACACTCTGCTGTTGTTTTGTATTAAAAGGCAAATGGAGAGCAACAGCCTGACATGCAGAGCTGACTGCACATCAACAGAAGGCTGCAAAAACAAGAACACTGGCCAACAGCCTAGGTCGGGACTGAGGGAAGTCAGGAAATAACTTACCATAAAATGGCTCAATTCTTGCAAAAATACACCTGCTCCCAAATGGTGAAAGGCATGTGTCCAACTGTCCAGATGGCATTTTTAAATAAAAAGACAAAAACTATAAACTTTCTTTTTAAATGCTATAAAAAAAAAAATCAAATAAAATAACTTTAAAAATTCAAGTTAAAAAATAAGAAAATAATCAAGAAAAAATTATCTTCTTAAAAATATAATGAGGGCTGGAGAGATGGCTCAGTGGTTAAGAGCACTGACTGCTCTTCCAGAGGTCCTGAGTTCAATTCCCAGCAACCACATGGTAGCTCACAATCATCTATAATGGGATCTGATGCCCTCTTCTGGTGTTTCTGAAGACAGCAACAGTGTACTCATACATAAAATAAATAAATAAATCACACATATATATATATATATATACACACACACACACACACACATATATATGAATAAGCATTCGGCCCACCGATATTAAAAACATCTAGAAAAAGAGCAGTGGCACAATTAAATGCAGAGATTTGTCTACATATGCAAGGACTAAGTCTGACCTCCAGAAATGCCAAAAAAAAAAAAAAAAAAAAAGAATGCCTCAATTTAAAAGATTGTAAGGGCCAGGTATGGTGGCACAATCAAGACGCATTCACAGACAATCTCTGTGAGATTAAGGCCAACCTGGTCTACAGCCAGAGCTATATAGTAAGACCTTGTCTCAAAAAATTATTTAATTAATTTTAATTAATTAATTATGGGAACTGGGACTACAAGTCAGCAGTAGGGTGCTTGCTTAGCATATATAAGACAATTCAAATCCCAAGCAACATACACATACACACATACTCCACACACACACACACATATACAGTGTCTCTCACAAAGAAAGAGGAAGAGAGGGAAGGAGAAATGGAGGAGGCATGAGTATAATACTAGTAAGTGAAAGACAGAATAAACAAATGTGGAAAAAACAAGTATATGCACAACTATCTCTCATAGGATTAAACAGACTATAACCTGAAAACAGATTCATTTAAGATTGCACGTTATTGAACAAAAATAATAAAAATATCCAAGATGGCAATTTCAAGGACAAAGGAAATCTTGAAAGCAATCCTTAGGATTCTCAGGAGTTCCTTTGTAGCCACCAAAATGACTGCTTTGTGGCCTTAGCTGTCAGGAACTTGCTTTGTAGATAATGTTGACCTCAAACCTACAGCAGTCTCCCTGCCTCTGTCCCCAAATGCTGGGATTATAGACAAATGCCACCATGGCTGATTTTCAATAAACAGGGCCCCATTCTGTAATTCAGGCCTGCCTACAACTTATTATTCAACTTGGGCTGGCTACCAACTCATGGCAATCCTGCTTTACCCTCTAGAATGTTGGGATAGCAGGCATGAGCCCCAATACCCAACATAATCAAGTAAATTTCCTATGCCCCAGGAATTCAGCATCTTCTCACAAGACTGTAACTACGAGGCTGGAGTGGTGGTTCAGCAAGGATGAGCACTTACTGCTCTTACAGAGAAGCCAAGTTCCCTTCCCAGCAGCCTCACTGGTGGCTCACTCTAATTCCAGGTCCAGGAGATCTTCTGGACTCCAGAATCACCTGCATATATGCAGCATACATTCAAATGTATATATACATACACATAAAATAAAGACCTAACTATAAGATCTGTACACAAGTTAAAACGAACACTTGTTGGAAGCCACAGCTACGTTTGCAAATAGAAATGTGTAGTCTATGCAAAGTCTCTAGCCAGATGAAGCTTCCTTCATTCCAGGGTCATGTACAATAAGCAAAGCTATCCTACAACAGAGCTGACATTTGTTTATCTTAACCAGAAAAAGTACAAGGAAAAGATAAACTCAAGGCCATCTTTCAGCAAAATAAAGACATAAGCCGGGTCAGCCTGCTAATTAATAGAGGTGTGTAACTGCCCAAGCAGTTACTCGCTGCCACACAGAAAAACTTAGCCTGTGTCTCTACTACATTGCTTAGATTTTTTTTGAAATTCTAAGTTTGAGGTTAAAATCTAAAAGGTGAAGCTGAATGCACATTAGAAAGGTGTCTCTCAAAATGTAGTCTGGAGATTCCTCAAGAAATGCCAAAGCTTTCTGAGCAAGTGTGCAGTCAGCTGTTTTCATCTCGAGGGCCATGTATAGAGAGAGAGTTTCAGCGGTGGAATGACTGGCTATGCTACAGAACCCCAGGAGCAAGTGGTTAAATGATGAAGTCATGTACTACAAAACCTGGTACGGGGGCTTCTACAAGTCCTAACCATATACTATTCTGGAATAAGAAAACTATGACAGTGAACAGGTCAGTGCTTACCAACAATAGGGATGGGCACTGAAGAGGCAGAGTGCACAGATGATGTTTGTTTGTATTTTGGAAAAGTATCTCTACTATGTAGCTCATGCTATATGGCCCAAGATGGGCTCAAACTTACAGGTACACACCCTCCTGGCTGGCAACACAATAAAACTACTTTCCAGGTAATGTATTTACTCTTCCCAGGCTTGGTGACACATACTTTAATCCCAGTACTTGAAATGTAGAAGTAGGAGGACCTCTGTGAGTTTAAGGCTAACCTGGCTCACACAGTGTCTCAAAAAAATAAACAATTATATTAAAATGTGTGTGTATCCAGCTATTGCAACCAAAGGTAACATTCCACAACAGTTTAAAGACAGAAGATATGAGAGACTAGCTGTCACCTATTAAACACTGCAGAGTTCTGCAAAAATGAAAAAGCAGGCCAGTCCTGTCAATCAAGTGTTTTCTCTCACTACAGATACACACACACACACACACACACACACACACACACACACACACAAACATGTCCCAGGAGACTTAAAAAGGAGAACACTTTTCTAAATATCTAGGATTATGATAAAGATAAACTGTAAAAACAGTATCTGTAAGGCACATGGCAGAACTGTTCTGCTCTGTCCAGATTCTGAAGGTCTTATGTGAGTATTTATTTGAAAGGCTTACAATAAAATTCTACCTATTGTTACTTGAGATATTACTTCTCCTTTAGAACCATTTTCATAAATAAAGCAATTCAAAATAATAAGGTAAATATGAATATATATTTTTGCAACAAGCAAATGAAAACTCATTAATACTAGAAGATTAACTGCTTTTTCTTTTTTTTTTCCGGGCTGTAAGAGAACTCACTGCACTGCTGCAGCAAGCAAAGGCTGGACTCGAACTCAGGAAAGACAGACGGCCGCCTCGGACTCCTGAGCACTGCGACTACAGTGGTGCACCACTGCTGGCCGGCTAGATTAACTGCTTTAAAAAGGAAACAGAGTCTATGCATGTAATCCCAGCAAAACCCTTGGAAGGAAGAGGCAGGAAGATCAAGAGTTCCAGGCCAGGCTCAGCTATATAAGATTCTATCTCAAAAAAAGAGAGTGGGGGAGGCAAGAAGAAGGATTCATGTATAATCCCAGAATTGTGGAAGCTAAAACAGAGGATAACAAGTTGTAGGCCAGCCTAGGCTACACAGTTGAGTTACACACAGGCTGGTTACATTTCAAAACCTTGCCTCAATTAAAAGGGAGACAAAAGACGGAGTGCATACAGTTAGCTAACCAGAACCAAAATAAGACAGACAAAACAAATGATTACCTCCCGCCAAGACCTTCGATTCTTTCTCTTTCCTTGGGAAGTTCTGGCTTGTGATCTTGTGTCACCTCCACAGCTCTCACAAAATCATCCTTTGGGTCATCCTGAATTCCAAGGACCACCCCAGAGTCACCTACATGAGCTACATACATCTTCATGCCCCGGATGATAACCACACTGGCAGTTGTCCCGGACGTGCTGGGAAGACCTGTCATAGTCTTTGGCCATTCTGCTGTAATAAGAAAGAAAACATTTTATATTTTACTTCTCCAGATATACACATTAGAACAATTATTAGAATATAAAAAGCAACCTATCCTGAAGTAGCATGCTAACACTTGAGTTTGTACAGCAAAAAGTTTAAGAAAAACATCTTGAACTGGAGATGTAGCTCAGTAGCAGAGCACCTGCCTAGTATTCTCAAGATCCTAAATGCAATTCCTAGTACAGAATGAACAAAAGGGAAAGGGAGGGAGGGAAAGCTTAGAATCCACTTGTCTGAGATTGAGTTTCTATTGCTGTGATATAAACACCATGACCAAAACAAGCCTGGGGAGAAAAGAAAGGGCTTTCTTTTTTTTTTTTTTTTTTTTTGGTTTTTCAAAACAGGGTTTCTCTGTGTATCTCTGGCTGTCCTAGAACTCACTCTGGGACTCTGGGATTAAAGGCGTGCACCACCACTGCCTGGCAGCTTTCTTTTTTTTTTTTTTTTTTTTTATGATTTATTTATTGTGAAAAAAAAAGATTTATTTATTGTGTAGTATTCTGCCTGCATATAAGCCTGCCCACCAGAAGAGGGCATCAGGTCCCATTACAGATGGTTATGAGCCACCATGTGGTTGCTGGGAATTGAACTCAGGACCTCTGGAATCCAGTCCAACACTCTCAATCTCTGAGTAATCTCTCCAGCCCCAAGAAAGGGCTTACTTCATCTTACATTACCACATCATATCCTATCATTAAAGTCAGGGCAGGAACTCAGGGCAGGATCCTGGAGGTAAGAACTGACGGCAGAGACGTGGAGGTCTTGCTCATCATGGCTTTCCCATCCTGCCCACATAAAGAGCCCTGGACCACCAGCCCAGGGATAGTACTGCCTGTAGTGAGCTGCACCCTCCCACATCGACCATCAAGCAAGATAAAGTACCACGGGCTTGACCAGAGGTCAATATGGTCAAGTTTTTTCTCAGCTGAGGTTCCCTCTCCCAAAATTATTCTATCTTGTGTCAAGTTGTCATAAAACTAACTAGAACACTACCTGAGAATTTAAATTAAATCCTCTAATCAATAAATTTATAAATAATATAACTAGAGCTGGGAGGTGGTGGCGTACGCCTTTAATCCCAGCACTTGAGAGGCAGAGGCAGGCGGATTTCTGAGTTCGAGGCCAGCCTGGTCTACAGAATGAATTCCAGGACAGCCCGGGCTACACAGAGAAACCCTGTCTCGAAAAAACAAAAAAACAAAAAAAACCAGGAAAAAAAAATAGAAGCTTAAGAAAACTTAATGTTAAATAACAGAACTCTCAAATCAATTCCAAACTATATACTGTCAATTAAATTCAGTGACAATTAACAATTCTGAAATACTAAACTATAACTGTAAATTCATGATAGCAGATTGAATCACATATTCTGCCCACCAAAACGCTACTGAAAGGACAAAATATAAAAGTAGCCCCATAGCAGACATGAAGCACACACAGTAAAGGTCACAAGCAAATATGGAGTCCTGTAAGTCTGAGCAAACAGAGTTACACTAGGATAACTGCAGAAGGCAGTCATCTGATGAGAAAAGTTAATAAGAAGGAATAAATTGGTTCTCCTTAACTAAGTTCAAAAAAAAATAGTAAAGGCTGAAGATGTGTGGGTAGAGCAAGGCTGAAGCGCAGCTCAGTAGTGCCGAGCACCTGCTGCTCAACCATGGGGATCACAGTGTCCACACCTCTAACTCCAGGCCTAAGGAATCCAACACCTTCTGGCCTTCTTGTGGACTCAAAAGTTTACTTAGTAAATTACCAGGAGCAGAATCAGAAACACTTCACAGAACAGAAGAAAGCATACAAAATGTTCCTACAACTGAAGTCAGACAGGCCACCTAAAGGAAAAAAAGACAATATGCCTAAATAGGCCTTGAACCAGAGAGAAAACTCAGACAAAAAAGCATGCAAAGGCATTGGATTTTTCTTCAGTCATATGGTAAATAGTAATTAAAAACCACAAGAGAGCACAGCATGGGTACAACTGACACAGCAAATGTGGTCAGAAATGCACAGCAGCACAGACTTCAATCAAGCACTGAAGAGAGCGTGAGTGTAAACCGGAACACTGCAGGAGCACTCGGGTATCGTGCACGAGGGGACAACAGGCATCCTCCTCAACCACCCCTCGAAGTACACCACACAGTACTGCAGAAACACATGGCCAGAGCATTGCTGTTCACAAAGGGTAAAGAAAATAAACACCAATTCTGATGCCCTCTTGATTCTACGCAATGTCTAAAAATCTCAGAAACTCTGGAGCTAAACGAGATATATAATGACTTACCACAAAATACTGTGTTCAGTACACTGATCAAACTACTAAAAATATCAGCAAGCAGCAGAAAATGAAGGTTCAAGTGATGGTTACTCCTTGGAAGTGATAGAAACATGAAGCTACGAGGTGGAAGAAAACTAATCCTACCTAACTAGAAGACTGAAGTGGGAGGATCAAAAGTTCAAGGCAAGCTTGGGCAATTTCATGAGACTATTTCAAGAAAGTAAAACGGAAAAGCCTATCTAGAATGCACTGACTCCCATATTCGATACCCAGCAACACACAGGGCCACACAAATAAGACCAGCATAGATATACAGGTACGTGTACAATTCGGGCAATGTCCTCTTCTCTATCTGGACAGTATATACACTTATGTTACTGACATTTAATCATCTGTGATGCCAGACATGTAGTTCTAGCTCTAGGTAGACAGAGGCAGAAGAGTTGATGAGTTCACGACCAGTCTGGTATACATATCATGTCCTAAGCTAACAAGGGCTACACAGAAAGACCCTGTGTGTTTAAATAAATAAATAAATAACCAATAATAAAAGACAAATTCAGAAAAACAAAAATTTACTAAAGGCATACAAGTAATTGAGTCATGTTCAAAATTCACCTAAAATAAAATGGGTGTTTATGTGTGTGCAAATAAGACAGTCACAATAATAAGACAGTGCAAATAATAAAGCCACAATATTATTTAAATCACATCTCTGAACCTGACTTGATGGTACACACCTGTAATATCAGCACTTGGAAAGAGGATGATCAAGAGTTCAAGGTTATCTTCAGATACATAAAGAATTCCAGGGCAGCCTACGGCTATATGAACCTCTGATTCAAAAAAGAAAAATTAAAGTCTGGCATAGTGGTGAATGGAATAGTCTGGAAGGGAAAAGTAAGTGGATCTCTGGTTGACATGGTGAGTACCTGACCAACCAGGGCTATGCAGAGAGACCATATCTCCAAAAAAAAAAAAAGGGAAGAAAAAAAAAAAAAGAAAACTTTTTTTTTTTTTTTGGTTTTTCGAGACAGGGTTTCTCTGTGTAGCTCAGGCTGTCCTGGAACTCACTCTGTAAACCAAGCTGGCCTCGAACTCAGAAATCCGCCTGCCTCTGCCTCCCAAGTGCTGGGATTAAAGGCGTGCGCCACCACCGCCCGGCGAGAAAACTTTTAAAAAGATGACTCAGAGAGCAAAGGTACTTGCCCCAAGTCCCTGGAATCCATGAGGCCAGAAGCAACTCATACAAACTGCCCTCTGAACTTCACAAGCTGATGCTCCACATGTATCCACACACATACACAAAACAAATACACAGACACATATAAAAGAACCCCATAAGCAAACTGTATCAACAAACAGATATTCTGCAATGGACTAAAAACAATGACATTCACTGAAATGCCACCTTTATCATGTTATAATTTGTCTCAGATGTAGTTCCAACCTCCCTACGAACTGGGATTTCATTTCAGTCTTACCCTGAACCAGGTAAGATTTGGTATCTCTCTTCTTTTTATTCATTTATTTTAAAGTATTTGTTTTGGTGGTGCTGGAGAGTGAACCCAAGATCTTGTGCATCCTAGGCAAGTGAATCACCTCTAGTGTCTTTGTGTATTTGTTTTCTAAAGATTTTTCATTTTTATGTATGTGTGGGTGCCTGCATGCATGTCTGTGAATCACATGTATGTCTCATGTCTGCACAGGCTAGAAGAGAGCATTGGATCCCCTAGAACTGGAACCAAACCTGGGTCCTCTGCAGGAGCAGTGAGTACTCTTAACATCTGAACCATCTTTCTAGCTCCAATTTTTGAGATAGGATTTAATTATATAGCACTGGTTAGCTATGCAACTCAGACCAACCCTGAACTCATAGTAATACTACTGTCTCAGTCTCTAGAGTGCTGGGATCACATTCGCAAGCCACCTTGCTCAGCTAAGACTCAGTCTTCTAAAAAAAATAATACCTTTTTGAGCTTGGAGTGGTGACATATACCTGTAATCTGAACTCCTGGGAGGTAGAGTCAGGGAATCAGGTTCAAGAAGGATCTAAGTTACATGAGATGGATGAAAGGAAGTGGGAAAGAGAGGAAAGGGGGAAGAGATAGATTTTAATAAAGAAAAAATAACAAATAAGCAAAAATGTATGTGTACTTTGTGGCAAATGTAAAATGTGGGGCACATATTATATACCTGCTAGCAATATACTCATTTAACTCTTAGGAGGAGGACAGTACTGTCACCAGCTCCATCTTACAGATAAGGACACTCTGGTGCAACAGTCTTATGCAAAGTCACAACACAAGGAAGAAAAGCTTGGACTCAAAACAAGCCAAAAATTCCTTTCTAGCTCTTGCCATGTTAGGAAGCCTATTCTGGGGAAACTAGACTGTGTATAGGTCTTTGGGGCATGTTGACAGTAATACTCTCCTCCAAAAACATACTGAAAGCAATTATCACAGTATCTAAAAATCATACAGACTGGCACAGATAGTAAAACACAAAGGAGCAGAGCAGATGATCATATATATTCGTATATAAAGTTTATTAATTGCAACAATATGAGAGGTAGCCAAGCATGGAAGCTCAAGTCTGTAATCCTGCACTTGGGAGTCTAAGGCAGGAAGACGTCATGTGAATTCAAAGCTAGCCTAGGACACAGTGAGTTCCAGGAAAGCCGGAACTCCAGAGTGAATGCAGGTCTCAAAAAGAAAAAAGCCAGGCAGTGGTGGCACACGCTTAATCCCAGCACTTGGGAGGCAGAGGCAGGCAGATTTCTGAGCTTGAGGCCAGCCTGGTCTACAGAGTGAGTTCCAGGACAGCCAGGGCTATACAGAGAAACTCTACAGAAAAAAAAAGAAAGAAAGAAAAAAAAAAAGTCTGAAAACCCCTGGAAAATGACACAATTATAAATCAAATGATACTTAGAAAATAAAATGAGGCTGCAATTTCTGATTCATATTCTTTATTGAAATAAATATAGACTATTACAGAAAAAAGACCTTAACAAAACTATCCTAGAATCTGGCCAAGTCCCAGGTTTTTGATCTTTCTGAGATCTGTTCCTTCAGTTTTGTATTTTCCTTTCGGCTCTGGAAAAAAGTCAACTTATTTTCTTGAACTAATACTGAGTAATTACTCATAGTACCTAATTCCTGCAAACAGGAGAATTCTACATCATTAATCCTAAATTGGTTTCTACTGCTATAACAAATACTTAAGAGTGGGTAATTGATTATTTTATTCCATTTTGAAAAAGGGTGTCACTCCTTACTCCAAAGTGACTCAAACTTCCAGTGACCCTTGAGCTAGGATTCCAGGCATTCACCAACAAACATAGCCACATAGTGAGACTCTATTTACAAAATAAATCCATTTTAAAAAAATGTAAACTACTGCTATATTTGGTAACTTAAGAGATGTTTGTCAGGTTTTCCATTGTAGTCTATTTCCTTTGGAACTACTATTTTGGGGGAAAGGTATCTGCAGAGATGAAAATATGTTTTTAATGGGCTGTTATTCTTCTGAAACCTGTGACCATCCGGAAAGGGGTCTTTGCAGATGAAAGTAGGTTAAGATCCTTAAAGAGATCAGCCTGGATTAGAGTAGGCACTTAGAAGAGAGAAGGGAATACAAAAAGGCTGAGATACAGAGATACATCCATCTTCAAAATAAGAAAGGCAAAGGATGGCTGACAGCCACCAGAGGCAGGCGTAGAACAGATTCTCCCTATGGAACCTACTCTCATGACTCCCTGATTTCCAACTTTTGACATCCAAAGCAATAAAAGCATAATTTTCTATTGTTTTAAACCACCCAGTTATTGATTATTCGAGAGAGCACTCCTAGGAAGCTAACATAACTCTGCTGCATACATTTTCTCTAACGAGTTTTGGCTATTTTACATTTACTTATTTATTTTGTGGGCAGAAGATGCGAGCCACAGCTTACAGGAGGTCTTAAGACAACTTGAAGGAGTCAGTTCTCTCATTCTGCCAAGTGTTTCTAGGGATCAAACCCAGGCAATCAGGTTTTCCAGCAAGTGCCCCCATCCAGAGTCATCTTGCTGCCCCAATGCACAATTAGTTTTGTATGTCTAAGTGTATGTATAAAGACACATGTGCAGTACACAAGCATGTGTGTACACATGTACACATGGAGGAGGCCAGAATTGGTCCCTAGCAGCCTAGGGGCTGCTGCTAACACCTGTACTGCTTTCCTCCCCAGCATAGTGCACCTGCTCCACAGGTAAAGGTGCTTTTCTGACAACCCTGACAACCTGAACTATCGTCAAAGCTCAGATACAGAGGAACAAGAACCTATTCCTACCAATTGTCTGTCCTCTGACCTATGCCCACCCCCACACATAATAATAAAGTAACAAATGGATCAATATGTTTATTAAAATATAAAGAAGCTGATTTATACCAGACAGAAATTCAACTAACTTCAACTGACTGTTGAGCACCTGCTTTACTTCATGTGCTATATAGACAAACCTAAGTCTTAGTGACAAGTAAGGCAATTATTTATGCAGCCCAAAACCTCAAGATTCAGCTAAGAAGCAGACATAAGGACATGCTGGTCTCTAAGTGGTCGACATGTTCTTTAGAGTAGTTCCTCAAAATGATGTTAAGAACTCATGTGCCCTTTGTGCTGTGTTGACTTATGCACTGGTGGGACAAAGCAATGCTTGGTAAAACTTCAAGTGCCCTCCTTATCAGTGGTCATGGCAAAAGCCGCAAAGTGAGTCGTCACTGTGTTATTCATGGCTATACCCTTATAGCTGGGCTTGGGGGGAAGACGTAGTAGGCATACCTGTAAGCCTAGCACACAAGAGGTGAAACAACAGTATTAAAATTTTACAACCAAGGGACTGAGAAGATAGTCAGTTGGTAAAGTGATGCAGAACCTACATAAAGTCAGGTGCAGAAGGAAGTTGGAGAGATGGCTCAGCAGTTAAGGGCACTGGCTGCTCTTTCAGAGGTCTTGAGTTCAATTCCCAGCAACTACATAGTGGCTCACAATCATCTGTAATGGGATCTGATGCCCTCTTGTAGCATACAGGTACACATGCTGATAGAGCACTCATAAACATAAAAATAAATAAATCTTTAACTTAAAAAAGAAAGTCAGGTGCACTAAGAGCTTGTGATCCCATCCCTGAGAGACAGAGAAAGATACCTAGGGTCTATGGCCAGACAGCTTAGCCTAATTAGTGAGCTCTACCTCAGCAAGAGACCCTGTCTTTAAAAAAAAAGGAACTGTGGACACAGTACACCTGAGGAATAATACCAAAGGTTATCCTCTAGTACACACATGCACATAAACTTCAAAGGTAGTCTGGACTATATACTGCAGCCCTAGCTCCTTTTTAAAAAACAAAAACAAACAAAAAACAACAACAAAAACCGTATGCAGTAGCCCAGGGTTGTAATCTCAACTTTGGGAAGTGAAGGCAAGAAAATCAGAAATTCATGTGCAGCAAATTTGAGATACATCCCCCCCCACCCCCACCCCCGGCAACTATTTGGAACCATGGCTCAGGAGGAAAAAAAAAAACAAGACAGAAAAGATGGTGGTACATGTTTGAAATCCCAGCACAAAGACGAAGAAAGGAAAAGCAAAGTCAAGGCCCCTGGGCTATGTGACAGATAAGATCCTACCAGCAAACAGAAAGCTTGGTTATTTGATATGTATTTTCTTCAAAACAAAGTGAGTTTTCTCTCAAGAAAAGCAAGCTAGAGCATGATGAATTTCTAATTGCTATTTGGAAGACTCAGTTTGGGAACATGCATATCCAGCAGAGTAGCCTATAGCTTCCCAGTAAAATCTTTTCTTGTGGCATCAATGAGAGTAGCCCACTTATTTCCCAGAAGAGAAGGCTGGGGGTGGGAACCCAGGAGCAGACTTGCCTAACATGTGCAAGACCCCAAATCTGTTAAGGGAAAGAATGTTTTGTTTGTTTTGTTTGTAATAGATGGGGCAGATGATTTCCAGAGGTCACTTCATACTGAGGAGCTATAAACAAGACATGTTGGAGAAGTCATTTTTTCACAGTAAATTTTTTATTTTTATTTTTAGATTATAGTATAATTACATCATCTACATCATCTCCCCTTTCCCCATCCTCCAAATCCTCCCATGTGCACACACACCCTCAAATTCATAGGGTAAGAATCTTAATGTAAGACTACAAATTTTTCATTAGTGAGGTTTCAGATCATAATTCAACTAAACTTAAGATTCAACCACTTGACACAGAATATTCAATGATCTGAAAACACTAATAAAATATTCCCTTTCCAACTACACCTGTATATGAAGGTCCTTTTTTAAAAACCTACTTAAACCAAATAGTACAAGAAACTAAGTGTAGAAACAAATGAGAACTAAGATGTCTTCTATTAAGCCATACATTAAGAAATTTGCAAAAAAATAATAAAATAAAATAAAAAAAAAAAAAATATATATATATATATATATATATATATAAAACAATGCCATTCTTTACATTAAGAATTCTTATTTGGAAATAATATATACTTAGGATAAGTTTATTATTGTTCTTATTTTTACTTTTTAAAAAAAAATGATATTACTTGTAACTAAGTACATCTATGTACAGGCTGTGTGGACATGTACACATGAGTGCTGTTGCCTGTGAAGGTCAGAGGCATTGGATTCTGCTGGAGCTGAAGTAGGAAGTGGTTGTGAGCTGCCCAACACGGGGGCTGGGAATCCAACTCTGGTCCCCTGCTCTCTCTCCAAGCCTGGTTATTATCACTTTATTGAGACAGGTTCTCATTGTGTAACCTGGCATGGCCTAGAACTAGTAAGGAAGACCAGGCTGCCTCAAACTGACAAAGATCCAACTGGATCCCAAGTGCTGAAATTAATGACATGAATTAGTATGTTTTTTAAGTAGGATTTTTAGTAACACTGATAGATGCTGCCCACATAAACAACAGCTCTGGGGTCATTAATAACTTAAAAAAAAATAGCACAGGTAACTGGAGTAATAGCTCAGTACTAGAGCCAGTACATAACATATGAGGCTCTGAGTTCAATCCCCAGCACAAAGAAATAACTGTCTAAAAGGCAACATATTTAAGGACTGCTACTAACCCAATAAGTATAAACAAAGAAACAAGAATGCTCAATTCCAAAAGAAACTGTAGTGTTACATAAGAAAATACTGTCTGACAGTCTATATGATCAATATATTTTGGTTTGGGGGACAGTAAGCCTAAAATGAAAACTATTTTATTTATTTATGTGTATGAGTTTTATTTTCATGTACATATGTGCATCCTGTGTGTGCCTGGTGCCCAGGAAGGTCATTCTGGAAAGGAAGTTACAGATGGCTGACAGCTGCCATGTGGGTGCTGAGAACAGACCCAGGTCTTCTGAAAAACAAGTGCTTTTAACCACTGAGCAATCTGTTTAGAGGCACTTAACCCGAAGAGGGCAGGGAGGGTGTTGTTTTCTAGATGTATGTATTTATTTTGTTTTAGACAAGGTCTCATTATGAAACCCTGAATTGACCTAGATCTGTAGACCAGGCTGGGCCTTGAACTCAGAGATTCGCCTGTTTCTGCCTCCCATTTGTTAGGATTAAAGACAAGAGCCACTATGCCAATTAAAAGTGAAATATTTTATGTGCCCTGGAAAAGGTAACTTGTCAAAGATGACAAAAAATGGTTAATTAACATAAGTGCAGAGGGAAGGTGAATATGGACTGAAAGGAACTTGGCCTGTGGATGACAGGCCGCAAACGCTAACTTTATTTAATTGGTAGAAATTGAAGAGCTGAACAAAAATTAAGAATTGCAATGTTTTTAATTTGTATTTCCTATATCATGATTCTAGTTTACTCAAAATACTTGTTTTAATTCTTCTTTTAAATTTAAGGTTTGAAGATAGAGTTCATTTAAGGTTTCATTCAGTAAAAATAAAAGTGTGACTCAAAAAGTATTTGTATGTAGGGCTGGGGATAGTACACCAGATTAAGAGCATGTACTGTTCTTCCAAAGTACCCAAGTTCTTGAGAGTTCAGTTCCCAGAAGCCACATCAGGCAGCTCATAATCACCTGTAACCTTAGCTCTCACATGTCTCTGATTTTTTTTTTTCAGGCATCTTCACTCACACGCATACATCCACACACATACACATAATGTAAAATACAAAAATTTTTTGAAGCTTTTTAAGTATATGCATGTATAAAAATACATTTACAATTAACAGTATGACCTCTGCTTTATTAAAGAGACACTCAGGGATCACAGAGATAGAGTTTGCGCTTATGTGAGAGACCCTGTGTTCACTTTGACACCAGCACTAAACAGATTAAAATAAAACCAAATATAAAGTTCAACCTTGCCGGGCGGTGGTGGCGCACGCCTTTAATCCCAGCACTTGGGAGGCAGAGGCAGGCGGATTTCTGAGTTCGAGGCCAGCCTGGTCTACAAAGTGAGTTCCAGGACAGCCCGAGCTACACAGAGAAACCCTGTCTCGAAAAAAAAAACCAAAAAAAAAAAAATAAAAAAATAAAGTTCAACCTTCTTCTTTTCTTTGTGATAGTCTACTTTGTTGTCCTGGCCCTGAACCTGCACTGACCCTCCTAGGCCTGCCACCACATTCCAATACAAAGTTCCAATCTTTGTTTTGTTTTTTTTTTTTTAAAAAGAAAGGAAGGAAGGAAGGAAGGAAGGAAGGAAGGAAGGAAGGAAGGAAGGAAGGAAAAAGAAAAGAGAAGAGAAGAGAAGAGAAGAGAAGAAAAGAAAAGGGTCTCTCTACTAGCCCTGGCTGCCCTGAAACACTCTCTGTAGAGTAGATGAGGCTGGCCTCAAACTCAGAGATACCCGCCTACCTTGGCCTCTCAAGCACTAGTATTAGAGGCATGTACCACCACATTTAGCTAAAGTTCAAATATTAAAGGCTTTTGATTCTTAAAGCATATGGGAAATTCACATGCTCCAAGTGCACTGCAAAATAAATGAACTCTGTAATAGTTCTTTGTGTCTAATCTTAATCTTCTTTGTCTCGCTATCCACTTTTAATTCCTCTTCAGCCAATAATATAATGCATTTCTAGAATAAACTACAATGCTTTCAGCTCTACTCTGCCCACACGAAAACAAAATAAATCCATGATAGGGGCCCCAGGGATTTGCTGGGAACTGCCTCCAAAAACCTTAGTGGCTGGTCTTCAAGTCAATCATATACTTGGCAAAAAGCCCAACAGATGGAAAACAGACTTTGAAACCAGCTCGTCTATACTGTATGACAATGCCTTTCTAAAAATACTGTGTATTTTACAAATCTGTCACAGCTTTCTCTGTGTCTCTGTCTCTTTAACGAAAATAGAGTTACTTTCTTACACCACTATAAACAAAAGGTTTTTAGTGGCAGGAACATAAATTCTTTTCTGTAATAAAGATATGCACCATATACCCAGAGAAATAAATAAGCAACCATATAATCCTTGGTCATTTGTGAGACATTATATACAGAAGTACTGTCTATCTCACAAACAATCAAATTTTAGATGGACTACAATTACACTGAACTTTTAGGAACTAAGATACCTGTTACCAAAAACTACTTCGATAAGTAATTTACATGAGTGCTTTTTACTATGAACTTTTGGGAAACTGAATTCAATTAGCTAAGTATACACACACACACACACACCAAGAAGTTAACACATACCCCTAAAATAGGGCCAATTTAATATTTAACACATTGCACATCTTTCTCATAAACAATTCAAGGGGTGACCCTAAAACCCAATCACAACAGAATTGCTTCCAAAAGTAAGTTGCCTATGTTACACTTCAGCCCTTCTAAATTGACTTACACAGAGCCTTTCCGGTCAATCTGAAGAAGTGACACCACCGGTAGGAGGCAACCAAGAGGGACAAGCTCAACAAGAACAAATTATGACAGATGCTAAGGGTACGCTCCAATTCTTGCCACCTCCTGCTGCCTTCACCTGGCCCATGTAGAAACGTTTCTTAAATTTATCCCTCGGTTAGAATCTGGCGCCGGCATTCAAACACTTCCGAGCGTGCTGCTACCAAAATGAATTAGCGAAGGGAGAGGGACTGTTGCCCCCTGATCGTGGGAGGGGGGAGATAATGCAAGGAGCGGTTGCTGGGAGACAAGCCATCCTAGCGTTTCCGAGGCCACTCGGTGTGCTCAGAACTCCAAGCCTGACAGTCTTCACTCGCATCCCTTGTTGGACAGCGTCGCTTGATGGATAGTGCTCTTGGTACCAGGGGAGGCCCACGCGGTGCTGATGCTATAAAAAAGCCCATGGG
The DNA here is from genome assembly GCA_021653895.1 of Mastomys natalensis. Taxonomy (NCBI): domain Eukaryota; kingdom Metazoa; phylum Chordata; class Mammalia; order Rodentia; family Muridae; genus Mastomys; species Mastomys natalensis. Next base: position 81,693 of record JAJTUV010000176.1, read on the forward strand.
GGAAAGGGAGAAAAGAAAATAGAGGCGGGCGCCACACTAGCCGGGGAACTTACCCAGTTTCTTCCACATGGCGAGGTGACAGGCGAGGAAACCTTTGCGGATGGCAGCGCACACCTTGGCGGGCTCGGACGAGGTGAAGCCTTTCTGCTTCTTGATGAAACCCCACAAGTGCTCCCGGGCAAACTGTGCCGCCTCCCGCCCGCCGTGCCCATCGCACACTGCAAAGAAGGCCACCGAGGAGCGGCGGCGACAGCAGCGGCCAGCGGGTAGCGAGGCCGCGGCGTCCGCGGCAGGGTCGCGGGCCGCCGCCGGGCCTTTTCCCGATGGCCCGACGCCGGCGAGAGCGGGGGTCGCCGGCAGCCCGAGCGCCCGCCGCGGTACCGGCGCCGGCTTGTCCTCCGCTGCCGGCTCGGGCTCCACCACAATCTGAGTTACGTCCTCCATGTACTTCCTCCCGCCCTGGTCAGAGAAGACGCTCACTCCCAGCGAGTACAGCCCCGCCATGGCCGGCTGCCCGGGATCCCGCCGTTCCCACGCAGCCCGCCGAATTCCGAGGCGGGAGACACACTCGCCGCTCGCCGGCCAACTATTGTTTATCTTCGACAACGCCGAGAACGAGGAGGAGGCGGTCCCCGAGGTTGGGGGGGGCGCGTGATGTCGGGACTTGTCCGCGAGAGCTGGGCCGGTCGAGTCGCGGGCGAGAGGAGCCGAGCAGCTGCGCCTGCGCGTTGCACTCGCTCCCCGCCCGCCCGCGCCCACCACACAAATCGGACGTTCTTTTCCTCCCCCTCCGCCTGCTGACGTCAGTCGGCTCCCTGAGGAGGACCAATCAGGAGTCGAGGAGAGCGAACTCGCTCCCGCCCTCCTCCCACTCCCGCATCTCTTTGCAACCGCTGCTCTAGCTCCGCCCGCCGCCTGCGCGAGCGCGCGCCTCGCCGGATTTGTTTTCTCCAGCCTAAGGCTTCTGTGCCCTGGGGGTTTTCCGCTGTTACTAAGCAGCTAACGCCTCAACCTGTCACCTTTTTTCCCTTAAATCCCTAGAGTGAGACTTGCGGCTTTATCCCCTCGGTCCTTTTGCAGAGCCAGCTTTGCAGGCTCCGGCCTCCCGTGATTGTGGAAAATTTGCAGAGGTCAAGGGTGGACTTGACCGTCCACTCATTCAAGCGAAATGGCGCGAAAATGCCCTGCAAAGTCGTTGGTCTGTGCGCTGGACCAGAGTAGCACGCGTGAACTGGCTTGGGTGGGACATGTCCGGCCGGGAGTTAAGGGAAGCAGTCGGTTTTACTTAAGAAGACTTGGAATTTTCCACCGCCAGTTGCGCAGTCCTCTTTTCCGCGATAACGTCATGTCAGAGATCTGTCGACAATTAAAATCCTAACAATTCTTTACAGTACTTTTTTTTTTAAGTATTCTTGCGTATTTTTCCTCTTTTCAGTCTCGTTAATACTTTTTCGGACTAGTCTTGAATACAGCTATTACTGCAGAATCTAAGTTACCGTTTGGAATAAGAACATACGACAAACAGGATCTCCATGCCCTAAAGACGCGGTTATTTCCCTCTGTTCACACAGAAGTTGACAGTCCGAACAACAAAACGCTTGCTTTTAGACAGATTTCCACGAAATTGAAATAAGTCCTCGAGTGATCAACTTAATATTTTCTTAGTACCGTATTCTTTTGAAAGAGTCAACTTAAAGTTAACTTTTTTTTTTTTTTTGTGTTTTTGTTGTTATTTTTCTATACAGTCTTTGAGATTTCACATGGAATAGTAACAAAAGAGTGGTGGAAATTTATATACAGCAGCACAGGAAGTACAAACACAAGGAGAATCTTTACAGTGGTCTTCCTTTCAACATGGTGTTGCAACAATTTCTATACCTCCCAAGACAATTCCTTTTAAGATTTTCATTAAATAGTTATTTCATTCTCATTATATGTGTATCTCTATGTGAATGTGAATGTGGGGGCCAGAGGCTCCTCCTACAACTGGCGTTACAGGTGGTTGTGAACCAGATATTCAGGTGCTCCAAACCAAATTCCTTTGCAAAAAGCAGTTCAGGCTCTTAACCACTAAGCTCTCTCTCTACTCCCCTAAAACAGCATTCAGAAATAAGTTGGCCTTAACATTTTAAAAATTACTATTTTTTATGTACATTGGTGTTTTGCCTGCATGTGTGAGGGAGTCAGATTCCCTGGAACAGATGTTACAGACTGTTATGAGCTGCCATGTTGGTGCTGAAAATTGAACCTGGGTCCTCTGGAAAGCCAGCCAGTGCTTCCAACCACCATCTATCTCCCAAGTTCCTTTAAGTTTTTAATTCATTCATTTGTTAGAATTGAACCCAACCTCAACATGTTTAACAATTATTGGAGTAATTTGGGGGGGGACGGGTTGTTGTTGTTGGTTTGGTTTTTTTGTTTTTTGAGACAGGGTTTCTCTGTGTAGCCCTGGTTGTCCTGGAACTCACTCTGTAGACCAGGATGGCCTCAAACTCAGATCTGCCTACCCAGCCTCCCAAGTGCTAGATTAAAGACCTGTGCTACCACTGACCAGCAGAGACAACTATTTTAAACTAAATGTTTAGCCGGGCAGTGGTGGTACATTCCTTTAATCCCAGCACTTGGGAGGCAGAGGCAGGCAGATTTCTGAGTTTGAGGCCAGCCTGGTCTACAGAGTGAGTTCCAGGACAGCCAGGGCTACACAGAGAAACCCTGTCTCGAAAAACCTAAAACAAAACAAAACAAAAAAAACCCTAAGTTTTTGAGACAAGATCTCACAATGTAGTCCTGGCTAGCCTGCAGCTATATAGTACTTGACAGGCTTCAAACTCACCGATTCCCAAGTGCTGGGAATAAAGGGGTGTAACACACCTAACATATACTTGGGCAATTTTTTTACCAGGAGTAAAGCTGGGAACCAGCAAAATGGCTCAGCCAGTAAAAATGGTCGGTGACAAGCCTGGCAACCTGAGAATTGTCCCCACAACCCACACAGCAGGAGAGAATAGCACATGTAAGTTGTCTCCAGACATCCAGAGTCAGAACATGGCTTTCTCAAGCCTACATACATACAATAAAACTATCGGCTCATCTCAAAAACTAAAAACAGGACGGTAGCCCCAGCAGTGATGGCACTTGGGAGACAGAGGCAGGAGGATCTCTGTGAGGCCAGTTTGGTCTACAGAGTGAGTTTCAGGGCAGTCAGGGATACACAAAAATCCTGTCTCAAAAAGAAAGAAAGAAAAGAAAGAAAGAGAGGGAGGGAGGGAGGGAGGGAGGGAGGGAGGGAGGGAGGGAGGGAGGGAGGGAGGAAGGAAGGAAAGAAAGCAGATTATGGAATACTGACATCTTTTATTGTTTTTATTTTTAAATTGAATATAATTACATCATTTTTCTCTTCTTTTCCTCCCTTTAACCCTTCCCGTGTGTCACTTCCACAAACTTATGGCCTCTGGCCTCATATGATTATTCATATAATATTATATGATATATCATATAATTAATGTATTCATAGGCAAGATCAGTTTAAGAACATACAGGAAAAGGTCAAGTAGTTAAATAAACCTGTAGGCCAAGCATAGCCATAAAGATCTATAATTCTAGTACTTGGAAAGCAGAGGCAAGAAGATCAAGAGTTCAAGGTCAGAGTGAGTGAGATGGCTCAGTGGTTAAGAGCACTGACTGTTCTTCCAGACGTCTTGAGTTCAATTCTCAGCAACCACATGGTGGCTCACAACCATCAACCATCTAATGGGATCCAATGTCCCCTTCTGGTGTGTCTGAAGACAGTGACAGTGTACCTAAATCTTGAAGAGAGAGAGAGAGAGAGAGAGAGAGAGAGAGAGAGAGAATGTGTTCAAGGTCATCTTCATCTTCAGTTACCTCAAAAAAAGCCCTTTTCACCAACCCTCTAAATTCCATCCCTGGAACCCACTGACAGAGGGTAGGAGAGAACCGATCCTGCACACTTCTCCCTGACCTCTACTTCACTGTGTCGGCGCTCACCATCCATATACACACTAGGATTCTAATACACCAAAATAAAATTAAAATGCAATCCAAAATAACACTTTCTCAAGAAAGACTAGACTAAGATGGTAACTAACAAGAATGCTGGGCTTGGGGAGCCCTTCATCCAACCCTTCAATCCCAGCATTTAGAAGAGGCTTAGGCGGTGGATCTCTGGGTCGGAAGCTGGAGTACTCTACATAGTGAGTTCCAAGACAGCCCCTCACAAGGTAGTGAGACCTTGTTTTAAATAAATAAACAAAACACTTAGGTCCAAGGAGGAATCTCATCTTGTTTCAATAGGTGATCATAGCATTATCAAAACCTAACAAAAGTGCAAATGTGTAGGCCATGTTTTATACCGGAGTTGTAAAATCTAAATGAGATGGTAGCAGCGATGCTTCATCAGCTTCTATCCCACAAGGCCTACAAGAAAGAACAGCTTATTTACTTCCCCTTAGATTAGCCATCTTAGTTTGCCTACCTTTGCCCCAAGAGAACACCAAAAGGCAATTCCATCATGAACCTTGACACACTTCCTCCCAGGCTCAGCCCACAGGCTCCAGTCAACCGTTATCTCTATACTAAACTCCAACACTACGGCTCGCATGGCACAGGCATCCTAAGTGTTTCAACTTCTGTTGCCAGTGATCTCCACATTATCTCCAGCTCATCTGGAAATGTTTGAATCAACTAACTTCCCGTCCCAGACACTTTTCAAGTGTGGGACGCTATTTTCTTCCCTCACAGTATTCTTTGCTAGATCCTTCCCCTCTTAGCACCTCCACACTCCCACCTTTGCAAATCACTGAAGCTCTGACTCTCTCTTCATCCCTCCTAGCGCTTTTATCCATGGCTTCCATCTGTTCCAGTTTGTTTCTCTGTTGCTGTGATAAAACACTGACCAACCTGGGGAGGAAACAGCGAGGCAGGAACTCAAGGCATGAACCTGAGGAGCTGAACTGAAGCAGCCACAGAGGAGGACCACTTACTGGCTCCCTCAGCTACTTTTCTTTTTAAATTTTTTTTTTTAATTTACTCATTTTATGTGTATGAGTGTCTTGGTATGTCTGTGCACCATGCATGTGCCTGACACCAGAGGAAGCCAGAAGAGAACATTTGGATCCTGTGAGAATGGAGTTAGTTATAAATGGTTATGAGCCTCCATGTGGGTGCTGGGAATAGAAGAGCAGTGAGTGCTCTTAACTTCTGAACCAATACTCCAGCCCCATTCTCTACTTTTTGTTTGCCTGGGGAATGTATCTTAGTAGAGTGTTACTCTAGCATACATGAAGCCCTGGGCTTGATCTCCAGCAACTACTAAACTAGTTGTAATCCCAGCACCTGGAAGATCGAGGCCAGAGGATCAGATGGTCTAGGTCATCCTTTGCTACATAGCAAGTTCCAGGCCATCCTGGGATACAGGAAACTGTACCTCAGAAACCATCAACAGTTAAGTCATTCTTGTTCCTGCCATTTCTGTTTTCCAGTTTATTGGTTTTGGGGGGTTGATTGGTTTTGATGCTGGTTTAGTTTGATTTTGTTTCTTTGCTTAAGAAAGGATTTCTCTGTCTATCCCTGGGTATCTTGTAACTCACTCTGTAGACTGGGCTAGCCTCAGACTTGGAGATCTGCACGCCTCTGCCTCCCAAATCCTGAGACTAAAGACGTGTCACCACTGCCCAGCATTTTCTTCTTTTGTTTTGCTTCAACCTAGTATGGTGGCACACACCTGAAGACCTAACATTCAAGAAATTGAGGCAAGAGAATTGCCACAACTTTAAGTCCAGCCTGGACTGTACAGTGAGATTGAGACCAGCCTGGACAACAGAATGAGGCCTAAGTTAAAAAGATCAACAATAAATAAATACCACCATGCTTAGTTCTATATTACACACACACACACACACACACACACACACATACACACTACGTTAGCCTACCCTACACACTCTCTGCCAGACTAACACACTCTAACAGACTCTGTTAGGTCTGTCCTAGGGCTCTCTGTGTAGAGTTGTCCTCAAAGTCACTGAGATCCACGTTCTGCCTCCCAAGTGCTGAGATCAAAGACCTGCGCCACCACGCTTGACTTATTTCTCTTTCTTAAAAGACAGCGTCGCCAGGCAGTGGTGGCGAATGCCTTTAGTTCCAGCACTTGGGAGGCAGAGGCAAGCAGATTTCTGAGTTCCAGGCCAGCCTGGTCTACAGAGTGAGTTCCAGGACAGCCCCGGCTACACAGAGAAACCCTGTCAGACAGTGTCTTCCTGTGTAGCCCAGGTTGGCCTTAAACTCAGGACCCTCCTGCTCAAGCTCAACTCCTGGGACTACAAGCTGTACCACCACCTCAGGCTTACCTCTTTATTTCAGCTTTCTTTTGTATTCCTCTTTTGAACTAAAAAAATAAATAAAATAAAAAAAAAAGTCTTGTATTTCACTGTCCTTTCCAATTACTACGTCATAGCTGACTCTAAACTACTTCCAATCAAGCAACTATTCCATCTGACCGTGAAGGTTTTATGACCGCTGGATCTGCCTAATTCCATAACTAATCATAGCTTTTATGGTTTCGTTTGGTTTGGCTTGCCTTGGATTTTTTTTTTTTTTTTCTTCTTGCTTTGTGTTCAATTCTGGGTATGAGAAGTGGCTGTGGCCGGGCGGTGGTGGCGCACGCCTTTAATCCCAGCACTTGGGAGGCAGAGGCAGGCGGATTTCTGAGTTCGAGGCCAGCCTGGTCTACAGAGTGAGTTCCAGGACAGCCAGGACTACACAGAGAAACCCTGTCTCGAAAAACCAAAAAAAAAAAAAAAAAGAAGTGGCTGTGGCTGTGGCTGTGGCTGTGGCTGTGGCTGTGGCTGTGGCTGTGCACTCTCGTGCTCTAGTGCTCTAGTACAGAGACCAGAGGAGGAACTCTGATATCCTGCTCTAGCAGCCTCCACCGTATTCCTTTGAAACAGGGTTGCTCTGTAGCTAACTATCAAGTCTCTCCCACCCCTTCCCACTCCCAAAGCACTGTACACAGCCACGTCCAACTCTTTACATGAGTGTTAGATTTGAATGCAGGTCATCATGTTTATTCAGCAAGTGCTATTTCTCTAGCTCTTTGTTTTTGGATTTATTTGTGTCTGGGTCTTGTATACACAAGTGTGTGCACATGGGTGTGTGCTTGTGTATGTATAAGTGTGGAGACCAGAGGACAGCTTTCAAGAGTTAGATGTCTCCATTATATGGGGTCCAGAAATTGAATTCAGGTCACTAGACTCAGTAACAACCATTTGTATGCACAGAGCCAGCTTTCTGGCCCGTTGCTCAAAAAAAAAAAAAAAAAAAAAAAAGTCACTTTTTTGAGACAGGATCTCCCTATATGGCTAGGCCTGGAAAACACGATGTAGCCCAGGCTGACCTCAAATGCACAACAGTCCTCCTCCCTCAGTCTCTGAGTCCCTGAATTGCAGGGATATGCCACCACACACATCTGACTTGGTTCCGTGAGCCTAGGAAGGCCTAGAAAGGGTAAGCCTCTTGCTTGCACCTATGGATTGCCGGGATTGCAGCCATGCACCACTCTTTCCTTTTTGGTTTTATGGTTGGTTGGTTGGTTTGGGTTTTTGTTTGTTTGCTTGTTGTTTTTGTTTTTGTTTTGAGAGACATGTGGCTAAGGATGACTTTGAACCTCTGATTCCTTTACTTTTACCTCCCAAGTGATCGGATCATAGTCACACAGGTCAAGCTTCATTCTCCTTGAGTTTTTGTTTGTTTGTTGTTTTAATTTTATACAGGATCTTGATAAGAAGCCCTGCCTAGCCTGGTTTCCCCTATGTAGCCCAGAATCTTTCTAGATAACCCCAAAATGGTCTTAAACTCATCCCCTGCCTCAACCTCCAGAGTGTTGGGGTTATAGGCAGGTGCCATTACATCTGGCTCGAATTTCTTTCTTTTTTTTTTTTTTTTTCCTTAAGATCCATTTATTTTTATTTTATGTGTATAAGTGTTTTTGCCTGAATGTATGTCTGTGCACAATAAGGCCAGAAAAAGACTTTAACTCCAGGAACTGGAGCTAAAGACATTGTGAGCCTTTGTGTGGGTGCTAGGAACCAAACCCAGGTCCTCTGCCCGAGCAGTAAGTGCTCTTAACTGCTGAGCCATCTCTGTGGCCTGTTGACTTTCTTTGAAGTAGCTGTATTTCCCTACATACTTTGTAAAATTGCCCACTTTTATCCACTGGTTGTGACGTTTTTTTCTGATGGGATCTACTTCAGGGTTAGGTGCCTCATCTACTGATTGGCTGATTTGAAATCATTGCTTTTAATGATCCCTTAGTGTGTTCCTAACTATTAGCATACAAAATTGGCAGACACACTTTTTTTTTTTAACTTGGTATGAGCCAGGTGAGAGGTTCTCACCGGCCCGCAGGCTGCATACGGGCAGGTCATGTGTGGGCTGTGTCAGGAGCACACCTGCCTCGGGTTTTTGGTTTTTGGTTTTCTTTTTAAACACACTTTTCTTAAACATGTACTTTAAGAATCAATTTTAGTATAAGACTTCAATCAAAGCTGCCATGACGGCATAAGCCTTTAATGCCAATACTTGGGAAGCAGAGAAGGATCTCTGTGAGTTCGAGGCCAGCCTGGTCTACAGAGTGAGTTCCAGGACAGCCGGGGCTACACAGAGAAACACTGTCTCAAAAAAACAAAACCAAAAACAAATAAGAAAAAAGAAGTTAAGTTCTGTAAGTCTGCCTTTACTATAACCCTGCTGTGTTTGCAACTCAGTGTTTAACAAAATAGTCAGTCTAATACAACTACTGCTGTCACAGGCATCATACATGAACATAAACAAGTGGGAGACACACAGAACCGCTGTGGCCAGACTGCCAAAGGGGTCAGTCCTGTATGCGCTCCCAGTTAAGGAAAGTCAATGTCATGTTCCCTACAGATAGCCGGGTTGAGTCAATAGGAGAAGAATATTCAAGCCTTCTCTCTTCAGCTAGCCTGACTTACACACCTTCCATTAAAAGCTTGAACTCCCCTATAGAATTCTTGTATAAGTATATCTGACCCTTGGTATTTTGCTTGTTTGTTTATTTTCATTTTATTCTGTTTGAATGCTTTTTAATTTTTTTTGATTTGCTGAAAATAAAAATTAAAAAAAAAAAAAAAAAAACTTGAACTCCTGTGCCTTACTTGTTTTTTGAGAAAGTGTCTCACTGTAGTATAGGCTAGACTGTAGCCCAGGCTGACCTTGAACCCACAGCAATCCTCCTGAGTCTTCCCCCAAAGAGCTAGGATTACAGGCTTGGCTAAGTTTATTGTAGTTCCTTAGTGATATGTTTCTGTTTTTTGTTTTTTTTCACTTCCTAAGAAGTTAAACAAAAACTATTCTAATTGGGCATCTGAGATAAGAGGTTCTGCAAACAACTGAGGGAACACAGTGAGGATCCCGAATCTCAAGCCAAGTGTAGTGTAGTGCAGGCCTGTAATCCCAGGGTTTAGCCAGTGAAAACCAGGAATTTTCCGATGGCATTGGCTACCTGTGACCTATAGGAGTGACTCAGTGGAACCACACTTTACTAGCATGTGCTGGGCTTGAGGTTCAGTCCCCAGCACTGGAATAATGAAAGCTTTGTGTCAATAATTTGAAAGCAAGGCTCCCAGTCTTTTCTTGAGGAAAAAGCTCCCTGTGTTGCTAAAGTCAGCTTTTGTCCTTGGGTGGTCTTCCTACATCCTCCTTCCCAGTGACTGCAGATGTACCAAGCCACATCCAGCTGTAGTCAAATTTAAACTCTGCATTTGCTTTAAGGTGTGAACTCAGTAAGTCTGTTACTGAACTACTATAGAAACAGGTCATTTCAGACCACTCACTACCTCTCCTGTGTTAAGCTACAAGCACATTTCTTCTGCCTCCATTTAATTTATGAGACTTGAGTGAACTTAAGAACGGACTTCCCTGCTGGTAAGATGCTCAGCAGGTAAAGGCATGACACACCTGAGTCTGGTAAGTTGAGTTCAAAACTCAGAACCTACCTAAAGGTTGAAGAAGAGAACCAATTCCAAAAATGTTTTCCTTTATCTCTACATACACACATGGCCCAGGTGCTCACCTCTCTCTCTGTCTCTCTGTCTCTATCTCTGTCTCCTCTCTCTCTCTCTCTTTCTCTCTCTCTCTCTCTGTGTCACACACACACACACACACACACACACACACAATTTTTTTTTAAGAAGGAACTTAAAGTTACTTGGTGTTGTGCATAGTGTTTTGAAAAAAGCAGAAAAGGAACTTGCTATTTAGGCCAGGATGGCCCCAAACTCCTGATCTTCCTGCCTCCACCTCCCAAATGCTAAGATTACAGACCAGTGCCACCATGGCCATCTGCACCTCACCTTCTAACTCCTTAGCCTGACCCAAGTAAACGCAAGGAGGAGGACTGCTTGGTGCTGCATGCTTTAACCTCCACACTCAGGAAACAGAGGCAGACAAAAAGTCTGTGACTGGAGGCTAACCTGGGTTATAGTGTGAGACCTTGTCTAGAAACAAACAAACAAAAAAGAAAAATCAGTCTACCATAGTACCCATCCATATATCAATAAGCTGTGTCAACTCATCTCTCTCTCTCTTTTTTTTTTTTTAAATGAATGTTTTGCCTGCCTGCATATCTATGTACTGTGTGACTGTGTGTGTGCCTGGTCCTAGAGAGATCAGAAGATTGTCAGATCTACTGAGACTAGAGTTACCGACACTTAAAAGCCACTGTGTGGGTGTTGGGAACTGAACTCAGGTCCTCCAGAAAAGCAGCCAGTTCTCTTAACCACAGCGCCATCTCTCCAGTCCCAGCTCTTACCATTAGTAATAGTCTTTTTTTTTTTCTATTACCTTTTTAAATTAAATTTTCTCAAGAGCTTTATTCTTTTTATTCTCCTGTGATAAGACCTCTGCATCTTCTACATTTAACTTGCCAGATGCTATCTCCTGGTTTATCAAACTTACTTCCTATTTCCTAACTCTTTGCCCACTCCTTTTCATTTGACAACTTTTGTCATACAGATTTTTAGTTGTCTCATTTTATTTTAACTAATAGTACCAACACATGTATTTGCCAGTTTCCTGCTTTTGTCCAACACCTTTACTCCAGATGCATCTCCTGTTTGGTGTTCAGCAACGCCATTCCTACTATAGGAAGGTGTTTCATACCGGTAGAAAGTTGTCTACATCTTTCAGCTTTGATCTCTTTAAATCAGAATAAGAACTTTAAAACACTGTGTGTTTTCAACACAAACTCACTTGGATTTTATGATTTCCCTATTCTTTTTTTTAAAAAAAGATTTATTTATTTATTTTATATATATGAGTCCTCTGTCTTCATGCATCCCAGAAGAGGGCATCAGATCCCATTACAGATGGTTGTAAGTCACCATATGGGTGCTGGGAATTGAACTCAGGACTTTTGGGTGAGCACTCAGCGCTCTTAACCACTGAGCCATCTCTTCAGACCCCAACTTCCATATTCTACCAACAATTATTTGTAGGTAGCCTCACCTGAACGTAAGCAGCTGCACTGTGGGGTGTGTGTGTGAGCATGTTACATGTGTGTAGTGGGGTGTGTGTGTGTGAGCGTGTTACATGTGTGTAGTGTGTACACAGGGATGTGGGCTGCAGAGGACGGTGCTGAGTGTCTTGCTAAGCTGAGGGTCCTTCCCTATCACTCTCCTCACTGCCCTGAGGCATGGTCTCTCATTGAGCCTGGAACTGCCAGTGGCCAGTCAGCTCCATCAGTCCTCTAGTTGTTGCCTCTTCTATAGTGCTGGGGCTACAGACGCAGGTGACCATACATGGCCTTTTTACAAGTCTGAGAAATTGAATTCAGGTCTTCCCGATTTCAAAACAAACTCTCCCCTGCTGAGCTATCAGTGTCCTTTTTTTTTTTTGACCAAGAATTCAGTTATTCTCAGTTCCATAATAATGTCAACGGCAACCTAGACTGGATTGAAAAACAGAGGGGAGATAGACAGGGTCTTGTTATGTTGCCTATATTGGCCTTGGACTCACTCTGTAACCCAGATAGGCTTTGAACTTGCAATTCTCATGCCTTAGCCTCCTGAAGAGCTGGGATTACACACTTGTACCACCAACCCTGACTCTCAATTGCATTTTTAAAAATTTTTTTTGATTTGCCTTGGTTCTTAGAGATGACTTACTAGTGAAAATAACTTGTTATTCTTTCAGAGGACCCAGTTCAACTCCCAGCATCAACATGGTGGCTCGTGACCATCTATTACTCCAGTTCCAGGGATCAACAGGCCTCTTCTGACCTTCAAAGGCATGCACATACATGCAAGCAAAACATGCACATACATAAGTAAATCTAAGCTTTTTTTTTAAATAAAAAGACTGCTTTAGTTTTATGGAGTCTTCCAAAAGTATTCAATGTATTTTTCATAAAAAGAAATAATTTTTCCTACATTAACATTATATATGTTATGTAACATTTAATTAAATATCCACTTAAAACAAGAATAACTAGAAATAAACCGGTTTGGGCACAAGCACTGACCCAGCACATGGAAACAATAGTATGTCAGTATACCTCAGCTAAAGTCTGTTCCCAGGGGTTCAGTGTGTTCTGGGGTTCAGTATCACTTCCGAGGCAGTGGAGAGCATTGTTGAGTCAGGTACATCATCCAAGTAGTGACTCCTTAAAGGAGCTTCTGCTGGATTGCTTCCAGAGGAACTATTCAAACACTAATGAGGTGAAGCAGTCAAGATCACTACAAGTTCTAAGCCAACCTGGTCTATCCAGCTAGAAGTTCCAGAACAGCCAGGACCACACAGAGAGACCCTATGTGGGTCTTAACATCCCCATGAACCTCCCCCAAACCCCCAAAAGAATTCCAGACAATATAAGATATTATATTGATATATAAGATATTAAATAAAGATTAGAAGAAAGAAAGAAAGGAAGGAAAGAGAGAGAAAGGAAGGAAGAGAGAAAAAGAGAAAAAAGGAAAAGTGAAAAAGAAAGCATCGTTTTCTTCAATGAAGTGTCAGAGGGGATACCAAGAAGCCTCTTTCCCCTACCAAGAGCAACACCCTTGAGGCAGAGCCCAGGAACAAGTCGAGAAGGTGGAGGCTGAGAACCAAGGAAAACACCCCGTTCGATCAGCAGCTGCTGACAGTAAAGGCAAGCAGCTGCAGGGCGCAGGCACTCCAGTCCTCCTGCATCATCCAGAAAGAGTCCAGACCAGCTGCACCTGGTGCTGCACCTGCATAATGGCGCCACCCAGCCACCTTTCCTCCACCTCCACCAGAACAACTATGACAAAAATGGCCTGCTGCAAAATGTACACACTCCTGCATTCCTGAGCTGTGAAGCCACAAGGAGTGCAAACACACACAATGTCGGCACCAAGAATAGGGTCAGAGCGGAGAGCTGCCTGTAGTCCCATGACCCTGGAGCCTTTAAACAAAAAAGAGCCAGAAGTAGGCCTAAACTTGTAATCCCAGCATTCAGGATCTGGATCGAGTGAATCTGGAGTTGAAAGTCATCCTTAGTTAGCTACACAACTGGTTCAAAACCAGCCTGTGATACATAAGATTGTTTTTCAAACTGCATATGTGTGAAGGAAATCTGGCTGCCACCCCATTATCTGGCAGGGCTGATTGAGCTGATCTGGCTTGGCCAGACAGGTATCCCCTCTTCCCTCACTGCTATTGTATCCCTCAGAATGCTGTACTGGTCCAAGACAGCCATCTTCCCTGAATAGAAGAGGACCAGTCTTCAATGTATACTAGTATCTGCTTCCCATAGAACCTCTAAATAGGCTCTCAAAAACAAACACCAGCTGACCGTGGTGGCGCATACCTTCCATTCCAGCACTTGGGAGGCAGAGGCCCTGGTTTACAAAGTGAGTTCCGGGACAACCAGGGCTGTTACACAGAGAAACTCTGTGTTAAACAAACAAAAAACAAACACCCCCCCCCCACCAGCACAAATCAGAAGACTCACAGATAGTGACTAACAATGCATTTCTAATGAGAATAATACGCTTTACTTTGCCTGCTTACATAAATTAAAACTTACATAAAGTATGTTCTATTCTGATAGCCTCTTTTATTTTCCTGTCCAGCATCTATTCATCTATTTTCTTCTAAGTGAACACTCCCTGTCCCATTCTGAGGCCAAGAGGCTGAGGAGTAATGGGCCTACCTCCAGCTTTGGGAAACAGGGCTGTGGAGCGGTGAACTGTGAGAGGCAGCTGGGTACCTGGTGGAGCACAGGTTTTAAACCCCGGTGACCCCGCAGGGTCCCCTGCAAGTTTGGCCATAATCCCGGGTCCCTGGCTCCTTTCACATAGGTACAGGCCCCCATAGCCCCCTTCTCCCCTGCAGAGAGGTCTGTGGCCATCAGTTACATAGGAACAGCAACCTAGGCCCTCCCACATGTAAATAAGGTATCCCCAAGCTCTCAGACCAAGCCAATGGGACATACCTGCTGCCAGACCCTGACCCACCCCAAAACTGTATAAGAATCCTATCCAGAAGGAATAAAGGTCTGCAAGAATTATTCCATTGTCTGAGAGCTTCTGTCATAAGAGCTGTAACACTGCCACTTGGGAAGAGATCTATCTGCTCTCCCGAAACGCCTTCAGGAGCTTCCCCGCACTCCTTGCTGGCTAGTCGGCCTCTCACAGGCTCAGTCCGGCCTGATTCAGTGCAGAGCGATGGGTACAGCATCTTGGAGCAACTGAGGGAGTGACAGCAGGGACAGGGGTAGAGGCAGCTGCAGTGGTGGCGGAGGCATCGAGTCGATTCCCCCTCCTTGCTCGTACTCTCTCCTCTATGCCTGAACCTTCGCACCTGGCCTGGCTAAAGATCTCCGTGGAACACAGAGATCCTCTGGTACACAGGCCCACATTGGGCCAGTCCACACATTCTGTCACCGTGGTTTTAAGGATTGGTTCATTAGTGAACTTAAAACCAGAAGCCAATGAGGCGTAAGAACATGTGCTGGAGCTCATGGGAACAGGGGACTCATTCCTACTAGCAGAGCTACTGACAGAGAAACAGGCTTCTGAGATCCAGAAACAGGACTCTGAGATCCAGAGATATAAAACTGACCCCTGCCACCATTCTGCTACTAGAGGTGAACCGCTGTCAGGAGGAAGCCCCATCTCCACTGTGGCCCAGGCTGGCCTCAGACTTGCTGCGGTTCTGCTATCTTCCTAGTGGGGTACAACAGGAGTTTGCCTGCTCTAGTGTTGCTTGCATTCCACGTGGTCATTCTGATCTGTTCTAGACTTGCTTACGTACATCATCACCATAAAGTTATTTTTGTTTGCTTACTGTTGTTTTGGTGTTTCTGGAAACCATCTTCTTCTGCCTCATACAGTGATCTGGAACTCATGTAATCCAGGCTGACCTCGAACCAATGGCACGCCTCCTACCTCAGCCTCCTCAGCGCTAAGATTGCAGGCATGAGGAAACACGCCCAGCCACTTAAACTCTTAAGTGTTAGTTATTGGTTTCTTGTGCTTACCAGTCTTGTGCACTTATACATATCTACCACCCTATGACCTTTCCCTTTCTTGTTGTGTTTAGGCCTCAGGAAAAGTATGCTAAATGGTCAGCTTCTTGTTTCAAAACTCTTGATATCACCTTTAGCCCATCAGGGAAATGCAAATCAAAACTCTAATGAGATTCTATTTCACATATTCTGTCAGAATGACTATTATAAACAAATAATAAATGCTCAAGCAGATCTGGGGAGAAGGGAAACCCTTGTCACTGTTGGTGGAGATGTAACAGAGTAAAACAGGATAGGAATCACTAAAAAACTAATAATAATAAATTCTATATGATCCATATGGTAGTTTGAATATGGTTGGCTAGGGAGTGGCACTATTAGGAGATGTGACCTTTTTAGAGGAAGTGTGGCACTGTGGGGGTGGGCAATGAGACTCTCCTCCTAACCACATGGAAGCCAGTCTTCTCCTATCAGCTTCAGATGAGGATGTAGAACTCTCAGCTCCTCCTGCACCATGCCTGCCTGATGCTGCCATGCTCCTCCGTGATAATATAACAGACTGAACCTCCGAACCTGTAAGCCAGTCCCAGTTAATGTTGTCCTTAGAAGAGTTGCCTTGGTCATGGTATCTGTTCACATCAGTAAAATCCTAAGACAATCCAGCTATATCACACACACACACACACACACACACATTCAAAAGAGAGGAAATCAGCATACATAAAAACATGCACATGTTCATTGCAATGGTAATCACAACAACCAAGTAGGTGTCCATCCTCTGATGAACATATGAGGAAAATTTGGTGTGCACACAAAGGAGAATATTGAGCCATAAAGAAGAATATTACTTGCAAGAAAATATTGGACTGTTTGATCCATTAAGTGAAACAAGCCAAACACAGAAAGATTAGAGTTTACCTCGAGTGTGCCAGGCCCTGGATTCAATACCTAGTACCATTTTTTAAGATAATCAGTAGTCTGTAGGTTGTTAAACAAAACCCTCAGTGCCAGTAGTTCATCGAGGAGGCCCCAAAGCCTCCAATACAATACAGGCAATTGCCACTGGTGTGGGTTGCCCACTAGAACCAGCTAGTAAGATCTTATTGTCTTGTATGAAGGATGTGGTGATTTGACTGAGAGTAGCCCCACAGGTGCATATTGTCGTGTCTGTTCAAAGCCCCAAGAGACCACCAAGAAATCAACTCCGATGTAAGTGCATCAGGGTCTCTTTATTACAGGCTCCAGCTTCTGCTCTCTGCCAACCCTGATGACAGGAAGGTGCAGCAACCCAAGCCCTCATTAGAATAAGGTTTTATAGGGAATGGCAAGCAAGCAAGGGGGTTAAGCCAACAGGTGGGTGCTTTGAAGCAAAACTATGAACAATCACAGTCTGAAAGTACATCTGAAACAATCAGACTAATCTTTGACTGTTGCTAGGAAGTAGCTAGGGAGTAACTCTGACAAAGGACAAGCCATGGGGTCCTTCCTGGTACTTGGGTGTAGCTTGGGTTCAGCTGCAGGTCAAAGTCTCAGGCTCTTTTTCTTTTAAGATGGATGCCATTGCCAACATGGGGTACGTTTGGCCTCTCAATATATCTGAGAGCTGAATCACCAGGGAGAAGAATTCTTTGAAATGCTTAGAAGGATTAGGAGGTGTGGCCTTGTTAGGGGAAGTGTGTCATAGGGTGCACTTTGAGGTTTCAAAAGCCCGTGGCAGACCTGGTCTGTCTCTTTTCCTTTCTGTTCCTCGCTTGCAGATTAGGATGTGTAGCTCTCGGCTACCGCTCCTACATCATGTTTGCCTGCCACGTGCTCCTCACCATGACGATAAAGAACTAAGCATCTGAACCTGTCAGCCAGCCTCCGATTTAATGCTTCCTTTTATAAGAGTTTCCTTTGTTAGGGGAAAATTGGGGAGAAGAGTTGAAAAGGGAAAAGGGTGATATAGGAATGAAGTAAAGGGTGGGTTATTGAATCTACTTTTAGAGCAAAGAGCATTAACAAGCCAAATATTTTACATTCGGTATGGACTTTGTATATTGATACAGATTTAAGATTATATTTTGTTATTGCATACTGTATTCATGTTTCAACTCTTGTTTAATGTACTTAATGCAACTCATTGATAAATGCAATGTGAAGTTCTGGTCCTTTCGAAAGTTGCTATTACAAACTGTTTGAGGATAATTAAGAGAGTGAGGTTAGTAGTCAATCAAACTCATGGTCATGTTAGATACTAGTTTAGTTAATTGCAGAAATATGTTTCCCTAGAAACAAGCAATGTCTGCCTGTTCGAATATACTATAGATAGACAGATGGTATTCAAAAACCTCAGAGGTCTACAGAATATGGCATTTAAAGATTTTCTTTGGTTTGGTTTTGGTTTTTCAAGATAGGGTTTCTCTGTGTAGCCCTGGCTGTCCTGGAACTCACTCTGTAGACCAGGCTGGCCTCGAACTCAGAAATCTGCCTGCTTCTGCCTCACAAGTGCTGCAATTAAAGGCGTGCACCACTACTGCCAGGCCTTAAATATGTTTTATTAATAAAAGACTTTTCATGGCAGAGATATGTCAGTTCCTGGTAGCACCCCCATTCTACTTCAAAGACAATGAACATCAAAGAACCTCCTTTTGGAGTTTGCTTCAAATGTAACAAGCTAGCCACCAGGCAAAAAACTACATTTGCCTCAACCACAGATAGAATGCTGTCCAAGCTGTTGACAAACATGGACACAGAGAAGTCAATTGCCAAGCTTTGCCAAGACAAGGTAAGTAGTCCATCATAATTCCTGCTTCGCAAACTAGTCTGTCGTATATTCTGAGCCAGAGGGATGAAGATGATGCTCTGATGACACAAAGAAATCTTGGGGGACTGTCCAGGCAGCCTGCACCTCTGTCATTTCTGTGGTTTTGGAAGCTGCTTGCTCTGCACTTCCTACATACTCAGAGAATATTTATTCCTTCTCAGGTCTCTGATGGGGTTGAGGACTAGATAGTTGTAGTTTCACAATTAAGCTTAAATTATTTAGGATTTGAGAATATCTTTTAAGGTCTAAGAAGATATTCTGAGGTCTATAAATGCAAATTTTAATAGAAAATTATTTCAGTACAAATTCTAAACTCACCAAGATAGGATAGAAAATATTTTTTCCAAGGTTGCCGAATACAAATGGACTGGACATTTTGAATGCAATTTTACTTGATAAGTTTTTATAATTGTTCTTATTGTATATAGTTTATTAATATAAGAGGAAGAACCTTTTATTGGGCTAAAAGGGGGAAATGTTGGGGAATGGTTCTGTGCACTGTGTAGTCAAATGCTGATTTCTATGCCCAGACATCTGTTTGCTTTCCAGATGATGGAATCTCTGGTTAAGCATCTCTGGTCTCAATGTTAGGTAAAAATAATCACAAATTACCCAGGCAGAAGAGCATAGGGCAGGACTGCCAATCACAGAGAGGGGTCTCAGAGAGACCAGAGCAGAGGGGGACAAGAGGAAGAGAGGAAAAGGTGTAGAGAGACCATGTGGATGGAGCAGAAGGTTTTACCATGCAGTCACAATTAGAAAGCAGCCATGAGGACAACATGGGACCAGGACAAGCCAGGACAAGACTCAGATTACAGATAAAGGACCATGTGACCAGGTAGTACCAGCCTAGACGGGTTAGAATAGCTCAGAACCTGCCCAGCTAGTGCTTGAAGCTTGTTAATAAAAATACCAGGTCT
This sequence comes from Mastomys natalensis, assembly GCA_021653895.1. Classification (NCBI taxonomy): domain Eukaryota; kingdom Metazoa; phylum Chordata; class Mammalia; order Rodentia; family Muridae; genus Mastomys; species Mastomys natalensis. The sequence goes on from JAJTUV010000176.1 coordinate 100,948, forward strand.
CTATGTCTTTAATCAGGAGCCAGAATGGGATAGAGCAAGCATAGAAACATCCTGCCGGGGATTTTTTGTTTTGTTTTGTTTTGTTTTCTTTAGAGCAAAGGGGGCTTAAGAAAACCCCCAAGAATTACTTTTACATGTCTTGGTCATGGTGTTTCTTCGCAGAAACAGAACAGTGACTAAGACACAAGACATAGAAAAACAAGCTGATTAAAAGCTCCTCCCCCACACCTCTCTCCTCATAGTGCCTCGGGGATCTCTGAGGGCTGCAGAGGAGAGACATGTCATCATCAACAGTCTTCCTCAGCTGTGGGCCCTGCCGGCAGCAAGACAGCAATACCAACCGGCAAAGCAAGATGTGAACCTTACCAGTGGCCACACTGGCTTCCAGGATGACCAGGCCATTGTGCTTTTGAACTCAGAGAAGTTGCACAATATCTTGCCAGTTAATATCGTGCCATGGAATGGGGAGGGACTTGTGAGACCCCACACTTTCCTGAAGAGTTATATGCAGATAATGGTTGCTCAAGGGAAGGACAGTTTCCACAGTGGTGTAGGCACTGGTAAGGAGCTCATGTTCTATAAACAAACTCCTACCCACGCACCTGCAAACAACTCTAATGAAACTATTGAGTCACAAAAAAAGTGTGGGTACATCAAAGTAGAAGGGGGGCTGGTAACTGGGAAGAGGAAAGAGAGTAACAGTGAGAGGAAGGCAAGCTGAGGGTAAAGGGGACTGAATATGTTCTAAATACATTATGTAATATATGAAAATGTCATAATGAAATTTATTATTATGTATAATTAACATGATAATACAAAATTAAAGAAAGCAGACAATAATGTTTTCCCTCAGACCTATGATCTAGGGGGGGAAACAGCAATGATCTCAAGGCAGAGGAAGGAAAGGAAGGAGAGGAGATGGGAGGAGGGAAGGGAAGGAGAGAGGAGGAAGAAAGTATGATTCATGATGTATTAAAATTAGTCCTTGCTGGGCGGTGGTGGCGCACGCCTTTAATCCCAGCACTTGGGAGGCAGAGGCAGGCGGATTTCTGAGTTCGAGGCCAGCCTGGTCTACAGAGTGAGTTCCAGGACAGCCAGGGCTACACAGAGAAACCCTGTCTCAAAAAAACAAACAAACAAACAAACAAAAAAACAAAACAAAAAAAAAAAAAACAACTTATAAGAGTTAATTTGAAAAATAAAACATGGCCTTTATTATACAAAACAGCAATTAATGAGGCTGGAGAGATGGCTCAATGGTTAGAGCACTGACTGCTCTTGCAGAGGACCCAGGTTCGATCCCAACACTCACGTGGCAGCTCACAACTGTCTGTAACTCCAGTTCCAGGGGACCTGATGATCACTTTGACTCCACAGGATCCTGTGTACATGTGGGACACATAAGCCCACACGCATACACACACACACACCAAAGATAAATAAATTTTTTTAAAACTTAAGGTGAAGCTGGGGCGGGGGAGGGGTGGCACTGGAGGTGCACACCTTTGATCCCAGCACTTGGGAGGCTGCAGCAGGTGGATCTTTGAGTTTGAGGTCAGCCTGGTCTACAGAGTCAGTTTCAGAGCAGTCAGAGCTACACAGAGAAACCCTGTCCTGAAAAAACAAACAAACCAAGAAAGAAAAAGGCAGTTCATGAGATGGTTCAGGTGGTAAAGTGCTTGCCTTGCAAGTGTGAGGATCTAAGTTCAGTCCCCAGAACGAATGTAAAAAACTCAGGCACACGGCATCCCTAGCACTGGGTGTGGGAGGTGGGGCCAAGACAGGAGGATCCTGTGGACTCTAGCCAGCCAGTCTAACTGAATCTGCAAGCTCCCATTTCAGTGAGAATCCCTGTCTCAGAAAATTATGAGAGAAAACTATTAAGAACACCTGATGTCAAGTACTGACTTCCACTCATGCACATGAACACACACTGCGTTTCAAAAGTTAATAGGCAAGAAGTAGGATGGCTCAGTGGTTAAGAGCACATACTGCTCTTGCAGAGGACCCAAGTTCAGTTCCCAGCGCTAACGGGTAGCTCACAACTGCCTATATAATTTGAGCTCAATGAGACCCAGTAATGCCTTCTGTACTCCATGCTCCCCTCATATGACTAATAAAAATGAAACCCCTAAAATAGTGGAAGTGATAGGAGAGTGTGGCCCATTCACAGCAGCAGAAGAGGATGCTCTTTTTAGGAGGTTTATGAGACATGTGTCATCTGACCCGGCTTCACTCCTGGCTCACTCACTGCCTTCTCTGCTGTAGGGAACAACCTACTGACCCCTTTCCTAAACTCCACTGCACACAGGCCACTGGAAAATAATAATCTGTGGGGCAGAATGAGAGTTTATAGGAGGTTCTGAAGCCACACGAATCGGCCTAGCCAACTTCCCTGCACACAGCTGGACAAAAAGCCAGGACAAGTGAGGGAGAGTCTGGGCTTCCCTGTTGAGCCTCTCCTGATCCTGAGGGAGATGGGATTACAGGTATATCCACCCTACCCAGCTGATTATTATTATATTAGTCTCTCTATATTTTTTTGCACTTAAAGTCAGATTCTGAATGAGATTTTAAAAAGGAGTAATCTGTAGGCTATATGGCAGATGAACTAGAAGACAAACAGACGCAAGTAGAAAGCTGTTTTTCAGGGTTGTCCACTCTGTGCCTGCCTCTGACTATAAGACAGGCCCCAAGCGCTGACTGGACTCACCCGGATGACGTGGGGCTCGGGTGCAGAAAGGGTAAACTTGGTTTTGTTAGACCGACCCGGTAGGCACCAGCCTTTAGGCCTTCAGTCTAAGTTTCCCAGTGTCATAAGGCATCAGACTTGGTGTTCTGGGTTTTTGATCAATAAGCCCACACAATGTCGTGGTTCTGCAGGGAACAGTATGTCCTGATATGTCCTGAGAAAGGGTGGAAAAGTCGACCTCAGCAGATGCCAGAGCAGAGCAGTGACTCAACATCTGGCCCAGTCACTACTCACATGTGGACTTCATGTGCGGAAATAACTAAGTGAATATTTTAAAAGAGCAGCCCATTTCTTGAGATTAATTTTTCAATATTTGGTAAGACAGAGGTATTACATGTCAGCTTTAAATTAAAATTTTTGTAAATCTGATGTGTACTCAGTTCTTTAGAACGCCCTTGATTCTCTCCCCAGATATTTTCCTCAAATAGATTGGGTGAATCTATGCTAAGCATGGTGGCTCACACCTTTAATTCTAGCACGAAAGAGGCAGAGGTATGAGGATCTCTATGAGTTCAAAGGCAGCCTGATCTACATATGTAGTTCCAGCCCACCCAAGGCTACAAGACCTAGCCCCAAAAGCCATTAATTAGTTAGTTAGTTCGTTAATTAATTAATTAAAATATGAGTGAATCTATATAATGTGCTGTATTATCACAGGATCTCTCTCTCTCTCTCTCTCTCTTTCTCTCCTCTCTCTCTGTCTCTCTCACCTTCCATCTCTCCTTCCCTCTCCCTTTCTTTTTACTCTCCCTTTCCTCCAAAGGAACTCATGTAGCCCAGGCTGTCCTTGCTGTGTAGCCGAGGATGGCCCTTGAACTGATCTTCCTTGCTGCAACGCCCAAGTACTGAGATTTCAGGTAAGTGCCCCATGTCCAGACTTTTACATTTATTTTTTAAGGCGCTTTTCCATTGCAGAGCTCCCATCAGGCAACACTACAGAGTCTCTTTTCTTTCAGACACTGACCGGAGCCTAGGCATGCATTCCCTAACAATGCAGGCTCCTTACTCATCCATTCTCTGGCCCTATCTGTCTTTCTCTCCACACTTCAGAAATAAAAAAATAAAAAAAATATCTTTCTTTCAGGTTTTTTATGTATGTAGAGAAGAATTTATAACACCCTATTTTTTAATTACTATCTGGAATCCAGAGACAGCAGTGTAGATTGCTGCATGCCTGAAATCTCAGCACTTGAGAAACAGAGGCAAGAGAATCAAAAGTTCATGGACTGCTTCAGTTACAAACAGAGTTGAAGACCAACCTGTGCTTTGTGTGACTGTCTCAAAGCAAAAATAAACATACCTGTGTATACACACACATACACACACATATACACACACATACACATACACACAAATATATACACACATACACACACTCACATATATACACACATACACACACACATACATACATACACACACACACATACACACATACATACACACATACACATACACACACACACACACACACACACACACACTATGAGAGAGAGCAATCAATAAACTGCTCAGTACTTCAATAAATCCACTCTATCGTTCTTCCTGCTTTGAGAGACAGTACACACAGAGACGGGGGCTGAGCAGTAACTTGTATTCAATTGGCCTTTTCTTTTTTTTCTGGTTCTCATTATTTTTGACACAGGGTCTCACTGTGTAGCCCAGGCTAGCCTCAAATTCATACCAATCCTACTGTCTCTGCCTCTCCAGTTCTAGGATTACAGGCAGTGCCCTTTCCTTGTACTTTCTCATGCTGGAGAGTCTTGGTGGTGGTTGCCATGGGTGCCTACAGCTTATCCAGATTCTGAGTAAGATTTCTAGCGATGATTTAAATGATCTCAAGAGTATAAAAAAATAGCAAGGTTGAAAAGTTATAATCCCAGCCGGGCAGTGGTGGTGCACGCCTTTAGTCCCAGCACTTGGGAGGCAGAGGCAGGCGGATTTCTGAGTTCGAGGCCAGCCTGGTCTACAGAGTGAGTTCCAGGACAGCCAGGGCTACACAGAGAAACCCTGTCTCAAAAAAAAAAAAAAAAAAAAAAGAAAAGAAAAGTTATAATCCCTAACAAGATATTATTCCTCAAGGAGGGTAGTAATTTGCTAAAATATGAATTCTCTATGGGCAGCCTGAATGGGTGCCATAGTGTCAGCAGGAGGGATATGGCTTGGGCATCTCTGATTGTTCGTGTCACACGGCAGGCGTGCCCATGCATTGGAGAGCAATGGCCATAGAGAGTCTTCAGGAGAATAGTTCTGTCATGCATACTTTAGCAGGTTCGGGAAACTGCTAAAGACCTGAAACACAAGGCAAAGCCTAATGAGAAAGTTTAGAAGAAAAACATCAGCAGAATGTTCACAGCCCGCCAAGCTCCTAACCCTATGCAGAGGAGGCAAGCCCCAGGTCAGACACCGCCAGGGTTGGATGGATAGTGTTGCAGGAAAAGAATCTGACCTCAGGCTGCCCTGTGTGTGTAAAGGAACACAGAAAAACACTCCTCAAGCAGTTTTCTGATGTGTGGATTGGCATGGGTATGAGGGACATGTGGAGATGAAAGGATTCAAATCCTAAAGACAGAGGAACCCACCCAAGCCACCCAGCGTTAAAGGGCTTGTGCACCATCCCCCACACCTTTGTTTTTCTTTAGTGGTGCTGAGGGTCAAGCCTCTTTCTCTTTGCCACTGAGCTGCACCAGCCCCAGCCCCTCTCCCTCTTCTCTTTTCTCCTCTTCTGTTTGTTTATTTATTCATTTATCTTATTGAGATCGTGTCTCACTTAGTCTCATGCCTGGCCTTTACTGTTTGCTCTTTTGGAGGCAGGGTCTTGATATTGAGCTCAAGTTGGCTTTGGGCTCACAGCAATCCTCCTGCTTCATCTTCCCAAGCACTGTACCACACAAGGCTTCTTTCCTTCCTCCCTCCCTTCCCTCCCTTCCTCCCTCCCTCCTTTTCCCCTCCCTTCCTTCATCCTTCCCTCCCTTCTATCCTTCCTTCCCTCCTTCCTTCTCTCCTTCCTTCCTTCCTTCCTTCCTTCCTTCCTTCCTTCCTTCCTTCCAGGGATAACCTCACATCTCAGATCCTTCATCTTCAGCGTCCTAGGTACCCAGTTTTAGACCTCTGTCTTCCCGCCTCCATTAGCCTAATCAGCATACTCTCTCACAGGCACCAAAGAGGCTAAATAGTTCCTCACAGGGGTGCCTGGAGGCTTTGCTCCCGGAGAGGGGTTGGGGATTCCAGATCAGTCAAGGTGATCTTTAACATTAGCCACCCTACCAGGTTGATCTTTAAGCCATGTGCAGCCATTCAAGGAATGTCTAACATATGTACCTCTTGTAGAACCAGCCCAGAAAACTGCTCGGATTCTGTTGGCCAGATTTGAATCACACGACTATATCTAATTTACAGAAGGCTGAGAAACTAATTCATTTGTGTGAGCGGGTCATATGCTCAGATAAGACCTTTGTTGTTACCTGAAGAGACTGGCAATGTATGCTAAACCTCTCGGACAGTGTAAACAAAATGGGGCTTGTTATTCTGAGTTACTCTCCTTGTCTCTCTAGGCACATGGAAAGTCTCAACTATGCTGTCCTTGGATGGCTAGGTTTTGCTTGCCCATTGGCTCACATTCACTCAACAAGTATTTACTGAACACCTCCTGTGGGCTAGGACTTTCCCAGGTACTGGGAGCAGAGAAAGGAGGGAATCAGACAAAAATTACATGTCTGGGTCCTTCAAGCCTACTGGTCCTTTCAATTTCAAAGACTTGTCCTGTCTGAATTTCCTGTTTCTGCTTCTCAATTCTAGTTCCTTAATAAGAGAGGTGCTACAACCAGGAACAAGGTTTAAGTTGGGGTTATTCCAGCTCCTGACCTAGAAACATCCCCAGGGACCACTGTGCCACAGGTGAGGGAAAGGCTGCTGTATCCCAGCAAAACAGTGTCTCTTCTTGTGTGCTCCAGGGACCCCTCAGCTGCACAGAGATGCCTATAAGATATCAGATGGATACAGAGAGCTGGGCCATCCTGACAGTGGTGATGGTCCTGTACCCCATGCCAAATGTGGAGAAGGAAAGGGTTAAAGTCAGTATCCTCTGGGGAAACAGAAGCAGAAAGCCAAGGAGTGTGAGTGCAAAGTCCCTCTGAGGAGAACACAATGAGAGACACAGAGAAGCAAAGACACCCCGAGACAAAGAGATAAGCAAGTTGGGAAGGTTTATTAGCGAAGATGGAATCCAGAGGAAGCAAAGCGGTGGGGCTGGTGGGGCCACTGATCCAGTGACACAATCAGAATCTGTCCTTCTTCATCCAGGTAATGTGAGAGAAACAGCCTCCAGCATGCTCTCTCTCTCTCTCTCTCTCTCTCTCTCTCTCTCTCTCTCTCTCTCTTCTTTACTTCCTTTTTTTCTTTGTTTTTGTTTTGTTTGGTTTGGTTTTGGATTTTTTGAGGCAAGGTTTCTCTGTGTAGCCTTGGCTATCCTAGAACTCTCTCTGTAGACCAAGGTGGCCTCAAATTCACAGAGATCCACCTGCCTCTACCTCTGCTTCCCAAGTGCTGGAATTAAAGGCATGCACCACCACCTCCTGGCCTCCTGTTCTTTCTAAAGTAAAGAACTTTCTTAGAAACCCTTACCAAGTCTGTGTGTCTGCCAAGCTAGTCAAATGGATTTTCTTTCTGTTTTTCTGCAGTACTGGGGAGAGAATCCCAGACCTCACACGTGGAAGGCAAGAGCTCTGCCACTAAGCTACATTCTCAACCCACATCTTTTGTTTGTTTCTTTCTTTCTTTTCTTTGTTTCTTTCTTTTGACAGGGTTTCTCTGTGTAGCCTGGCCATACTGGAACTCACTCTGTAGACCTGACTGTCCTGGAACTCAGAGATTCACCTATCCAGTGCTGGGATCAAAGGCATGCACCATCACTTCCTGGTTTCAAACCACATCTCAAAGCCAACAGTTCTCAACTACTGGCAGTGTTTTCCCCAAAGGGACAATTAGCAACATCTAGAGACAGCGTTGGCTGTCACCATTGGGAGAAACAGCTACTGGCATCTAGTGGGTAGATACTGGAGTTACTGCTAAGCATGACTGAATACAGGGGTGATCTCCCACAGTGGAGAGAGGATACTGAGGCTAGAAAATGGTTTTTAACAGTAAGCCTTCTCCCTGCTGGAGCCTCCCACAGGGTGAGACTGGGTGAAACCAGAAGAAGTTGGTCATGAGCAGCTAGAGAGGCAGAAAACAATATGAAAAAAAAATGTCCTCAAAGCCAGAGGAAGATTTTCAGAAGCACACGTGAACAGGAGTGTCAAGTGATACAAAGAGAACTTATCAGCTGAAATCACCCAATGGGGCCGTGACTCAGCGGTAGAGGGCTTACTGAACATGCACTAAGGTCCTGGGTTCAACTCCCCTCACTATTGCAGAAGGCATAAATATCATCCAATGAGTGTATCCAAAGAGGTTACACCTTACCTTTGGCCAAGATGTTCCAGGAGAGTAGTGTGGGCAAATCCTATGTGAGGAAGTGAGGTCTGTGGGAGGTGACAAGCAACAGGCTGTGACTCTAACCCAGGCAGGTCATGTGGGACCCTTGTCTGTGAACAGGAGAAAGACAGTAAAGGAGGACCAGAACAGAACTGATTTTAGGTATGTGCATGTGTGCACTTGCATGCTGGTATGTAAAGGTGAGTGTGCACATGTTCTCAGAGCCCAGACAAATGTGGCAGATCACCCTGGAGTTGGATTTAGAGCCATTGTGAGCTACCCGATGTGGTTACAAGAAACCCACTTGGGGCCCAAATCCTCTTAATCCATGAGCCATCTCTCCAGCCCAGTGACCATGATTTAAAATTGCTGAAGTACACAGAAGATTGAGAACAATAAAAACAGAGAAGGAACCTATCAGACGGACCCGAGAAAAGCCTTTTATATAAAATGCTATAAAGCGTCTGGGGATCTTGAACCCCTCTAGTACTCCCACTGAGTACAGACCCTGACTCATTCGGCCTGGAGGAAGAGCACCCAAGAGCTACTGTGTCTTCCCATTTGAAATGGAACCTGGTGGTATTGTGCAGCCTGTGCTCGGACTCGTGCACTCCGGTGATCTGGCTTGAACTCACCTCTCAGTCTGAGCCTTCAGGAATGCAGCACCACATTCACCTCCACGGCTACATCCTGTCTGTTTGTATGTTGTCTGATACAAGAGTTCGCTGTGGAACTCATAGTGCTCCTGTGTCTGCCTCCTGAGTACTGAGATTATAGGCATGCACCACAGTATCTGTCTCACAGTCTTTTTTGCTTTGTTTTCAGGACAGGGTCTCATAGCCCAGGCTGGTCTCAAACTGCCTTTAAACTTACTGTGGAGCCAAGGCCAGCCTTGAAATCATGATAGTCTTCCTTCTAAGTGCTAGGATTATTCCAAGGAGCCCCCACCATGCCAGCTATGTCTATGCTATATATATGTTATCCTCTTCCTCCTCTTCCCTCCTCCATCCTCCTTCCCTCCTCCCTCTTCCTCCTCCCTCTTCCTCCTTTCTCTTCCTCTTCTTCTTCCTCCTCTACCTCCTCCCTCTTCTCCCCTCTTAGGGACCATGCTTGGGGCCTTATACATACTAAGCAAGCCCTCAACCATTCAGCCATATCTCCCATATCTCCAGTCCTGATATGTTTTCTGTCTGTCTCAGAATCACAGACCCCATGTAGCCTCATGATTTGTGTTTGTCTGGTAGACGAAGCTACAATCATCAGTCAACAAACAGCATCCCAGAAGGCAAACCCAGCCTCGCAGTTTCAGGTTTTGGCTTTGATTTTTAATTTTACTTTTCGTATCTACACATTAAGAACAGTTTTTATATTTTTAACATTACATCTTAAAACATATGGATAGCTACACAAAAACCCTGTTTGTACCTGTTGACCCACAATACCTAAATTATTCACCTATTTTTCCTTATTAAAAATACTTTTCCATTTCCTGATTAGATTGGCAGGATAACTGAAAATCCTCTGGATTTGTTTTCCCAGGGCCTCTCACTCTGACCTGAATGCTGATGGAGTCTTTCATTACGTGGACAGTAATAACCAGTTCAACAATTCAACATCCTACGTAGAGTTCAAAGGAAACCGGAGGCATAGGTCACCTCCTCCAGCAGTTAGCCAGTGTGGGCTTCTTCCAATTGTTTGTTCAAATTGCTGGTCTATTTGGGGGAAATGGAGAGACTCGCACACCTGTAATTCCAGCTTAGATGGTGGAGACAGGAAGAGTACCATGAGTTCAATGCCAGCCTGGCTGTGTAGTTCTGGGACTGCTGGGGCTACGGAGGAGAACTTCTCTCAATAAATAAATGAATAAAGAAATACCAAATTGGGCTGGGGAGATGGCTCAGCAGGTACAGCTCTTGTCAACACTCTCAATGGGTAAAGGATATGCATTCAAATTTCTAGAACCCACAACAGCCAAACCAGTCACACACAATCATAAGTCCAATATGACTAAGATTGGAGGATCCTGGAGGCTTGTAGGCCAGCTAGCCTTGGAAGCAAGGACCAACACCTAGGGGCCTCTGACATTACAGATTGCTATGTATTTATGCATGAACACACACATATACATTTTTTTTTAAACAAGATTAAATTGTTGTGATACTGTGTATATGTCTTCTCGTTTGGATTTTCTGGTCTGTGCTTCAGCATTGTGAACATACATGAGTCATTACTGATGTTGTAAGCCAAGTTGCGGGAAAACATTCCTGAGATAAGGAGCTTTCTCGAGTGTTGCAATGAGCTACTGGCTTTAATGAGATGTTTCGTCAGGGAAGGACTTTACCATAGACATTTCTGCTTTTGTGCCCCCCATGTCCATCCTCAACTCCATAATTATTTACCTTCAGGAACTATCAATTGCAGGATTGAGAGAGATCATGGGGGCTGGAGAGATGGCTCAGTGGTTAAGAGCACTGGCTGCTCCTCAGAGGACTCGGGTTCAATTCCCAGTACCCACATGGTGACTCACAAGCATCCTAACTTCAGTTCCAGTGGATCTGATGCCCTCTTCTGACTTTTGAGAGCACCAGGCATGTACAAGGTGCACACACACCTGCATGCAGGCAAAAATTCACACCCATAAATAAATCTAAAAGAAACTTTTTAATTTAAGAGAAATTCCAGGGACTAGAGAAATAGCTCAGCAGTTAGGATCACTGCCTATTCCTCTAGAAGACCCAGGTTCAATTCCCAGCACCCACATGACAGATCATAACTGTCCATGATTAGAGTTCTAGGGGATCTATGGCACTAGGCATGCATATGGTGCACATATATATGCATGTAGGCAAATACCCACACACATAAAATATATCTTTTAAAAAGCAGAAAGGGTGAGGGGGGGAATTCTAGATAAAATGGCCATGCATCCCTCTGGAAGAGCTTGCTCTGTGATTGCTGCATGTTGGCAGGGCCTGTGCCAAGGTTTCTTGCACTTAGTTCTCAAGAAAGCACACCCCACTCTTGGGAACAGGTATAGAGTCACGTGGTGTTAACGAGAGGCTGTGAGAACTGGCTGCATTGTTAGGCGACTCTGTCATGTGAACACTGTGGAGTGTGATTGGACATGTCAGTCCTGGGTGATTCAGCCTCTCAATGCAATCCACAGATGAGGCATAACCGAGAGATGAGACAGCTCTTGGTTTCATGTGGCATGCTAGTCTACAATAAACATGTTTCTACAATGAGAACTACACCCTAAAATGATGATGATGATGATGATGATGATGATGAAAATAACCAAGCTAACACTTGCCTAGTCTGTGTGGCGCTCTGGGGTTAATTTTCAACCTGGGAAAAATTTTAAAGTATATGAACTAAATAAAGCTAGTAACAGTCATTTGTTGCCACTATCGGGTATCATGTATGGTACATGCCCGTGCATGTTTATACTTATGTATGACTAGAAGTCCAGCAGGTTTATTCACACCAGTGTCACTTCACATGCATGAGCAATGCATACTACAAATAAATAACTTGATTGTAGGACAGGGATATTATTTGGGCAGTGGAATCTTTCAGCTCCATCACAGTCTTACTGAGCCACCATTGTACAGTGCTCTGTCTTCATCTAAAATGTTAGCTAGCACATGACTGTATATGGGGTTTGCCGTAGCACTGGGTACAGGATGACAATTATTAAGCAAAAGTTCCCACTGGGATCTACACCCCCACATGCTCCATCTCTGATGTGTATTCTCATTGATATTAATTTTCCTTGGATCATTTTAACCCATTATGTAGAGGCAGAGTCTTTTTCCTCATCTCTGCTCAATCCTTAGAGGATTACATAGTAAATGTTATAGAAGGGAACTGAAGAGAGAGTTCAGTGGTTGCTCTTCCTAAGGACCTGGAATTGATTCACAGTGATCTGTAACTCCAGTTCCAGAGGATCTGACGCCCTCTTCTGGCCTCTGTGGGCACTAGAAATACACATGATGCCCAGACATTCACACACACATAATACTCATACACATGAAATAAAAATAGACAAATAAACAGACATTATAAAAAGTATATTTCGAGCTGAATGGATATGGTAGTATATACCTGTAATCTCAGCAAGGGGGTGGGAACAGAAAGATCAAGAGCTCAAGGTCAGACTAAATGTAAGTGAGACCTGTCTCAATAACTCAAAGATTTCATGATGGATTACCACCTGGATCCCAAATAGGCACAGTACAAGTCTCAGTGATAAAGTCACAAATGACTGGGGATGATGTAAACCGAGTCTCAGAGTACAGACTGAGAAATCTAGAGAACAAGCATTATTGATTGACTCTACTAATTGCAGGGAAGAATGAAATGCAAGAAACAGGCATGGTGATGCTTGCCTTTAGTCCCAGCACTTGGGAGGCAGAGGCAGGCGGATTTCTGAGTTCGAGGCCAGCCTGGTCTACAGAGTGAGTTCCAGGACAGCCAGGGCTACACAGAGAAACCCTGTCTCGAAAAACTTTAATATATATAATTATTATATGCATTTAAATACATATATGCATTTCACCCAAGTAACCCACAATGCTTTTTGACACTGATAATGGATCCCTGGGGCTGGGATGTAGCTTGATGATGCTTGTCTTAAATGCACAGAGCCCTGGGTCAATCCTTAGCACTAAAACCAACCAAGCACACAAAAACTAAACAAACCCAGACCCAGTGGGGCAAGAACCTCACCTATTTCGAATGCTGAGGCTGAGGAACACAAGTTCAATGCCAGCCTGGAGTACGTAGGCCAGTCTATGCAACTTACCAGACTCTGCTTCAACATTTCAAAAGGTGAAGGTGTTGGCTGAGGACATAGGTGAGTGGTAGAGTACTTACCTAGCAAGAGTGAGGCCCTGGGTTCAATTACCAGTACAATATATAATTTTGAAATTGAGGACTAAGAATGTAGACCCAGTTGGTAGAATGGTTGCCTGGCTTGTATTGAGCCCTGGGCTTCATTCTCAGTACTGCTTAAACCCAGGCAGGGTAATACATACCTGTAATGCTAACACACTCGAGGTAGAGTCAGGACAAGCAAGAGTTCAGGGTCATTCTCAGATTCACAGGAACTTGAAAGTTAGCCTGGGCTACATAGACTCTGTTTCAAAAACAAACAAAACCGTCCAAACCCAATAGTATCACTATGTTTTGTTTCAGATAACCCTGTTGTACAGAACTTGGCAGTACTTAGGACCATGGATTCTGTTCTGGGATTGAATTTAAGTAACCTGGCTTGTGCAAGAAGCATGTTTTCCAGATGGGTCAGCACACACACACACACACACACACAACACACACACACACGATAAATGTAATCATTTTTTTAAAAAGATTCATCACAGTCATCGGCAACCCCTTTGGAGTCACCTCCCTGCTTTGGGAAGCTGTTTCTCCAATTTTTCAAAAAACATTGCTTGCTTGCCCTTCTAAAACTTCTTTTAAAAGTTTCATAGCCTGATTCAAGTTAGATAGCAACAGGACGAGCTTGAGATAAGACCTTTCTTCTGGGGCTCTAGGAAAACCAGAAGATTAACTTCCAGAAGAGCTGAGTGGGGTCCTCAGTGGAAACACATTCGCTCACAAAAACAAGGAAACTACCCACAACGCCTCTGAAATCTGCTCGGGAACTTTGGAAATCAACCAAAGCCAAAGAATAAACTGAAAACCGTCTGACCTTGGTAATTATTGAGCCTTTGGTAACACCAGGAGTCTGTGCTGCGTTAGCTTTTGGGTGGGGTGCTGTCCCGCACCTCTCCCTCAGCAACTCTGCAGGAGCAAGCCACAAAGCCAGAGGGGCTGAGCCAGACACCTTGTGGCTTAGTTAAAAGAAACAACGTGAGCACAGTCAATATTTGTTCAAACTTGCAGCTGTCTGGAAATTTTCTATTCCTTGGGAGTTGTAACTATTTGATTTGACTCAGAACTCAGCGGAACTGAAGAAAAAGGTCTTGCCTCGGCACAGTTATCCAGAAGGGGGGAGTGGCGGGGTCTGCCTTTAATGGCATTACTTAAGAGGCAGAGGCAGGTTCTCTGTGAGTTTGAGGCTGCCCTGGTCTACAGAGCAAGTTCCAGGACAGCCAGGGAAGTTATAAGAGAAACATTGTCTCGAAAAAACAAACAAACAAACAAACAAAAACAAGCCAAAACAAAAACCAAACCAAAACAACAACAAAAAGTTTTTCTCGTCTCTGCTTCCAGTTGGGGTGAGTCAGTCATTGAGACTGGGAAGATGAACCACGTATTTCAGAACCTGACAACCAGGGGCTTTCAAATGCCTCCGCATGGATTCTGGAACTTGGCTCATCTTCCAAAGGATCCATGTTTGATCCCTAGCACAGACACATGAAGGCTTTCAATGTAACGTTATGATACAAGGAGATATGATGCCCTCTTCTGGCTTCCGATGGCACTGCATGCTTCTGAAACACAAGACATGTACAGGCAAAACACAGCCGTAGACATACAGAGTAATTAAACATTAAAAGCAAAAGTAAAAACCTCAGCCTATTTCAGAGAATCTAAATGGTTTTGTGAACATACAAAGCTATACACATGCCCAGGAAAGATTAGGTAACAGGGAAAGTCCCAGAAACTTCTTTCCTGTTAAACTTGAACTGAGGCTATCTGGTAAACTATCTCAAGTCTGCAGGCATGTTCTCTTAAAAAGGGATAGATGACGTAAACACATGACATAAGGAACTCTTCTTAGGGGTTATTGGCAGACCATCAAATTATATTGATCAGGATGCTGCCTATGAATCCATACCTTAAAATGAAAATTAATAACTCACAGAGAACTCAGTTGCTACAGAATTAGTTCAAGAGAATTATCAAAAAAAATACAAAGAAACAAAAACATATCTTGGAAAGTATGTCACATGCACTGGTCCAAGAACTGGATGAAAAATGTCCAAGAGGGCTCCAGATTTGGGGCCTACAAATTTTAAATCAGCTGTCCCAAAACCATTTAGAGAATACAAAGAAACCATGGTAAAAGAGGTACAAGAGCATAGGACACCTCTCATTGGACGGAATCAACCCGCAGGGCTGGAGAGATGCTGAGTGGTACAGAATACTGTAGCTCTTGCAGAGGACCTGAGTTTGGTCGGTTCCCAGCACCCACTTGGTGGCTTGGAATCATCTGTAGCTCCAGGTCTAAGGAATCTGATGCCCTCTGCTGACCTCTGTGGGCTCCTTCATGCAAGTAATGCACATATATACACTCAGACACACACACAGAGAAAGAGGGAGAGAGAGAGAGAGAGAGAAAGAGAGAAGGAGAAAGAGAGAGAGAGAGAGAGAGAGAGAGAGAGAGAGAGAGAGAGAGAGATCAGCTCACAATAGAACTTTCAGAGTTCATGTAATTACAAAAAGAAAACTCACTAAAGGTAGTCAACAGGTTTGAACTGGCAGAAGAACCAGCCAGCTTACCTTGTGTTGGTATTCAGACCTCACTGGATCAGACATGGGTTCTCGTCCTCCCCCTGCTGCTTGTTTCCATCCAGGGCAGCCCTTACATCTGGAGATCCGAGGTTCAGGAAACCCCCACAGATAACAAACAGTCTTTCCAAATAGAATCAGGGTCAGGATAGCTGGATGCCAAGAACCAATCCAAATTGCTGTCATCCCTGATTCTGTTATCCCATCTAAATATTATGCTCTCTATACTTGCTTTCTCTTTGACGAGATAGAAGATTATTGTAGAAAATGGCCAGATGATTATGGAGGCTGCCCATAAAAATCAGTCCAGGTCCCCAGTAAGTACTATTCTCATCCAGAGAAAATATGTCTCAATTGCCCAACCCCTAGATATTGGGAAAGTAGGAGAAATAATGAAACACTCCTCTGAGGCCCTTACCTCTTTGACATCATCCCTCATAAATGGCACTAACTTGTCATTTCACCTTTTGCTTCAGACCTTGACCTCAGGGTACCAACTCCTTAATGTCAACCGACCAGGTCGATTTAAAAATTGCTGGCTATGCGTACCCCTGGAACTAACTCACAAGTACCACTTACAGCCTCTCTAGTGATACTGCCAAGAAACCTCACCTCACCTTTTGTCAGCTCCCCTGACTTCAATGTTGCCATGACTCCATACCTTTCCTCTATCCCTCTCTTTAGCATGGCAAACTGTTTTAAGACCCTGGGACACTCTCTGTAGGAACGCTAAGCTCCCTAGACTGCAATATAACCACAAGCCTTGATATATCATCTTTGCCACAGTTTCCTGCAGTCCAAAACATGTCAATTCTTTATGGCACTCAGGTATATCATCACCTACCCACCAGCTGGTCAGGAGTTTGCACGTTGGTACTCCTTTTCCCTGAACTAAGAGTAATCCAGGGAAATGAGCCCCTGCCAGTCCCAGTTGTAGATATGATAGCTGCCCAACGTAAGAGGGCAGTTCAGGTCGTGCCACTCTTGGTCGCTGCGGGAATACCTATAGGTGCTGGTACTGGAATTGCAGGGATAATGATTTCCATGACCCAATATGATAAATTCACTTTTGAGTTTAAAAGTAATTTTCAAAAAATGTCTGAAACTGTGCTTACCATCCAGAAACAGACCGATTCTTTGGCAGCTGTGGTGCTTCAGAACCAATGGGAGCTAGATGTCCTGACAGCTAAAGAAGGTGGTCTTTGCCTGTTCCTCCAAGAAGAATGCTGTTTTTATGTCAACCAATCTGAGATAATGAGAAATAAAATCCAGGAGCTACTACAGTCAGACATGCAGAATTTCAGGGAACATGAGACCTACAGTTCTGGGATTTTCGAAAACCCCATATGGAAGTGGATGCTCCCTTTTGTTTTTTTTTTTTTTTTTTTTTTGGTTTTTCGAGACAGGGTTTCTCTGTGTAGCCCGGGCTGTCCTGGAACTCACTCTGTAGACCAGGCTGGCCTCGAACTCAGAAATCCACCTGCCTCTGCCTCCCAAGTGCTGGGATTAAAGGCGTGCGCCACCACCGCCCGGCGGATGCTCCCTTTTGTAACGCCCTTTCTAGTCATCTTCCTGGTGTTATTATTTGCTCCCTGCTCATTAATCTTGTTTCTACATTCCTTCAACAACAAATACAAAAAAATTCTAACCAAACTATTAATCAGTTCCTGTTACAGGATTACCAGCCACTGTCCACAGAGGAGCTGCTGTCCACAGAGGAACCTGATGTGAACATTTACCAAGTGGACCCCAATGGTGAAAGTCAGCTACACCCCAAAATAGACTACATCCCAAAATGGACTACACCCCTACACAGCAGGAACTAGTTAAAGAGACACGGTGTCCCTACTCCCCTTTCAGCATTGACTTCCCCTCCCCCCCTTTTTTCTACTCTTTATGATAAGAAAAAGGGAAGTATATTGGTATCAGGCTCTGAACCCAGTGACATCACATCTAGGTGACCTCCACATCATTACCAAGGCAACCGTCATACATTCCCATAATCCACTTGGCTCACCTCCCACCTTTACCTTCCAGAGACTATGTCACTATGCATATAACTAGGCAGAGTCCCCTGATCTCTCTCTCTCTCTCTCTCTCTCTCTCTCTCTCTCTCTCTCTCTCTCTCTTCCCCCCACCCCCGCCTCTTCTTGCTGTCACCTTTGCCCTGTCTCCTGAATAAACCTCACGTGGAACCATTTGGCCTGATGTGGTCTGTTGTGAGCCAAGTACTTCAAACACCACCTTGCATCTAGAAAAATCTGCCTGGGGGACTGGAGAGATGGCTCAGTGGTTAAGAGCACTAATTGCTCTTCCAGAGGTCCTGAGTTCAATTCCCAGCAACCACATGGTGGCTCACACCCATCTGTAATGGGATCCAAAGCACTCTTCTAGTGTGTGTCTGAAGACAGCTGCAGTGTACTCATATAAATATAAAATAAAAAGTCTTAAAAAAAAAAAAAAAGACAGTCTATTCATGTGCTCAGCCTGCTTAACCTGCCTTTAGTAGAGCAATATAACAATCAACTTAAAAAAAAAAAGGAAAGAAAAATCTGCCTGACAGGCAGACAGGAGACAAGGGCAAGGTGTCAGAGGTGGAGAAGGGGTGTTGTGGGGAGTGAGAGATACTGCCTAAATTCCAAGAATTTATCTCTCACAAATTCTCTCTGTGCACCCTAGGCTGGCCTGAACTCAAAATCCTGGCCAGGCTACAGTTCCCAGCTTTGCTCTTTTAAATCTATTTTGAATGTAATATACTTGTGTGGGGATGCGAAGCTCCAAATGTACACAATGAAAGGGTTAATGTAACTTTAATTTTTTTCAAACTTTATTTTTTAAAAATATATATTATTTTTTTTTTTTTTTTTTTTTTTTTTTGGTTTTTCAAGATAGGGTTTCTCTGTATAGCCCTGGCTGTCCTGGAACTCACTCTGTAGACCAGGCTGGCCTCGAACTCAGAAATTCGCCTGCCTCTGCCTCCCAAGTGCTGGGATTAAAGGCGTGCGCCACCACCGCCCGGCTAAAAATATTTTTAAAATATTATTTTAAAAAATTTTTTTTAGATATTATTTTTTTGGTTCTTTAAAGATCTATTTCTTTTTATTTATATGAGTGCACTGTAGCTGTCTTCAGACACACCAGAAGAGGGCATTAGATTCTACTACAGATGGTTGTGAGCCACCATGTGGTTGCTGGGAATTGAACTCAGGACCTCTGGAAAAGCAATCAGTGCTCTTAACAGCTGAGCCATCTCTCTAGCCCTCAAACCTTATTTTTAATGATGGTTCTTAACCGCTTTAATCTCTCTTGTAGCCCACCACCCACCAGAAGTAGTGGAAAAGAAAAGATAACGGGGAAATGGACCTGTTTAGAAAGGTTCTTAGGAGCAACTCCCGTCTGTATTGTCTGGAAATTGACAGTTCAGTTCACAGGTCAGCAGTGGCAGCTCAATCCACTCACAAATATGTCACAGGTACCCCAGCAGTCCAGTTCGGTAGAGTCTGGAGAGCAAACATGAATCAGCATCGGTGGCACAACCTAGCAGAGACAGCCAGGCCTCAGCCTTATCTCGAGTCAGCAAGAGGGATCCTGAGTGACACCAGAAGATCTAGGCTGTGCCTCTCTCAGGGAAGTGAAGATCAGCAAAGACTCGGACCCACAAGGGTTGCACAGCTAGCTGTACCAGAAAGCCAAGCTCGCTGTTCGTCTTGTCACTCTGTGGAGTCCTACTTATACCCTCCAACGTGTCCTCTATGTGCCTTGCCTTAGCACCTGCATCCAATCAGCCCATGTCCAAGGAATCTGCAAGAAACTGCCGTACACAACCAGACTTTTTTTGGTGTGTTTGGTGGGAACTCTATGAGTTCCCGACAAATGCAGCTCAACTATGCAATGTAAGGCAGACCAATACATGCGTGTAGTTAGCAAAGAATCCTTCATCACATGTCCTTTCACGTGCTTGCTTTAGCCCAACATCCTCTCTCTTGTGTCTGCTTCAGTAAAATGTTCCTTCATGAGTCTTCCTGTGTCCACTTTAACAAAACGTTCCTTCACATGTTTGCCCCAGCAAAATACCATCCAACTGACTTTCTGAAGAACCTTTACGTTTCCCCTTCAGTTTCTGTGTCTCCTCAAATCTCAACCATTCAGTTCCCTTCCCCAAAGGCCACGGTAATAAATTTTCTTGTGTGTCCTTTCCAGAATATTTGAATTTACAAATCAAATCACTTCAATATGGGCCAGGAAGATGCCTCAACAGGTAAAGACACTTTGCTGTGTAAGGCTGACAACCTGACTTTGATTCCTGGAACACACATAAAGGTGGAAGGGGAGAACCGGCTCCATGGAGTTTTAGACCTCATGGGGGTGCTGGAGCAAGCTCCCACACTCCCATCCCACCCATCCCACCCATCCATCCACCCACCCACCCACCCACCCATCCACCCATCCACCCATTCATCCACTCATCCACCCACCCATCCACCCATTCACTTCACCCACCCACCCATCCACCCACTCATCCACCCACCCATCCACCCACCCATCCACCCATCCACCCACCTATCCCACCAACCACCCACCCATTTACCCACTCATCCACCCACCCATCCACCCATCCACCCATTCATCCACTCATCCACCCACCCATCCACCCATTCACTCACCCACCCACCCATCCACCCACTCATCCACCCACCCATCCACCCACCCATCCACCCATCCCCACCTATCCACCCAACCACCCACCCATTTACCCACTCATCCACCCACCCATCCACCCATCCACCCATCCACCCATCTTTATATCCATCGATTTATTGTTAAACCTGAAAATCCCTATGAGAAAGGCCAGTTCCACAACTGTTCAATTTAAGCAAGCTGTATTTTGAGATGCACCCAGGACTGACCAGATGGCTACCCCACCCTAAGTCCAGCTTTGAGAGAGCAGCTGTCCTGATCTCTTGAAGCCCATTTTCTAGGAGAGATAAGGCCCTCACAGGGGCCAGAGACCTGGCTGTTATACATTGTTAGAAAGATACAATGAAAGGGAAGGAACAAAGGCAAGGAGGGTTACATCATGTGAATGGGATTGCGAGCAGTTTACATCAGATCTAAGATCTAACTTACTCTTAATTACAAACAGAAACCTTATTCTGCAAGGCCTTAACACAGGACAATAAGAACTTATTCTTTAACTAGGATTTAAGACAGGACAAACAGGAACTTGTTAATTACAAATATAAACCTTAACTTGCAAGGACTTAACACAGGACAAATAGGAATTTATTTTTATTATTTTATTTTTAGTTTTTTTTTTTTTTTTTTTTTTTCGAGACAGGGTTTCTCTGTGTAGTCCTGGCTGTCCTGGAACTCACTCTGTAGACCAGGCTGGCCTTGAACTCAGAAATCGGCCTGCCTCTGCCTCCCAAGTGCTGGGATTAAAGTGCCTGGCAGGAATTTATTTTTAACTGTCTTAACTGCAAACAGAACTCTTAACATTGCAAGGTATAATTTTTCCTGTTTTGGTCTCCTGTTAATTTGCAAAGTATACTGCTCCTGTTTCTCTCTCTCTCTTTCTCTCTCTCTCTGAAGAAGCTGTTACGGAGGCTGTGGAGCTCTGGTCCACCTAACCTTTCTCCTGGAACCACTGTTGGCTGTTGCTGAGGAACTGGTTGGTCACATCTCAGCCATGGCTTTTTCTTTAAAGACATTCCTGGATCTAGAGGTTCTGATTTTAGCTTATTAGATTTACCCTAAACTGGATGTGGTATCTCATGCCTTTAATCCCAGTACTTGAGAGGCACAGGCAAGTGGATCTCTAAGTTCTAGGCCATCCTGGCCTTTGAATTACAGGACAGCCAGATCTATACAAAGAAACCTGTCTGGGGGTGGGGGTGGGGGTGGGGGTGGGGGTGGGGGTAAGTTACCCTAACAAGGTGTGGTTACCTGATTAGAGGCACAAAGGAAAAGAATCTCTGAGTGAACCCGGCCAGCTCAGCTCAGACTCAAAAATAGTGACCTTGCAGGGGACAGAACACAAAAACAAACCCTAAAAACCTCAAACAGTGAAAAATCCAAACTGAACCTGTCAAGTTCTCAAGCCCTGAAGCCAGAAACCCTCTGTCAACCATGCATGGAATGCATCTGTCCCCTATCACCAGAGGGGGAAAAATCCACCAGGGCAAGACGGTGCCTTGATGTCTCCAAAAGCAGCCTGCTCGCTGATTGCATGGGAAAATCTCCTCTAACCATGAGGAAGAAATACCTTAAAAATACCATTCTCATGAGTCACAAAATGGCCTCTCTGACAACCAGATGCAGGGATTGCTCTGTCCCTGTGAGGGGTAGCTGCACCTCCCCCATTGGTGCTGTCCCCTTCCCCATGACCTATTTTTCCTTCTAATTAAATCTTAGGCTCAAAATTTGTTTCTACTTTGCAGACTTTCTTTGTCTCATTTCTGTCTGTCTCTCTCTGTCTGTCTCTGTATCTCTCACTGTCTCTGTCTCCTCTCTCTGTCTCTCTCTCTTTGTGTCTCTGTCTTTCTGTCTCTCTGTCTCTGTCTGTCTCTGTCTCTTGATCTCTCTGTCTCTCTGTCTGTCTCTCTGTCTGTCTCTGTCTCTCTCTCTCTCTCTCTCTCTCTCTCTCTCTCTCTCTCTCCCCCTCTGTCTCTCTCTCTCTGTGTGTGTGTGTGTGTGTGTGTGTGTGTGTGTGTGTGTGTGAGAGAGAGAGAGAGAGAGAGAGAGAGAGAGAGAGAGGATCTCCAACCTGGGATTCTCCTGCTTCAGGACTGGGTTTGGAGGCATTGCCACTATGCCTGTCATAGGAAGGGCAAAATGCTTTTTTTCTTTCAAAGATTTGCTTCATTTTTCATTGTGTGTGTTTGTGCACGTAAGTGCTGGTACCCTGGGAGGTAGATGCCCTAGAGCTAGAGCTACCACTGGTTGTGCAATGCCCAACAGGAGCGCTGGAAATTGAACTCAGGCCCTCTGGAAGAGCAGTATGCATTCTTAAGCAATGAGCTCCTAAGGACACAGATCTTAACCCTTCCTCCAATAGTTGTTTTTCCATTCATACACACACACACACATACACACACACACACACACACACACACACATACACATACACACACACACATACACACACATACACACACATACACACACACACACACACACCAGAGCAGTCGCATGGGGGAACAAACACTCTGCTCCACCACTGAGCCAAACCTCCTGCTAGCTCCTCATCTGAAAAACAGGCACATTTGTGGAATGTATCTCACCTCAGATGTAAATTGCATGCCGTCACCCCATTACCTGGAATGCTTTGTACACTCACTGGGTGGATATGATATTTGTCTCTGAGTTACTAGCTCTTCAGACAAAAGGAAAAACCATGAGGAAAAGCAATGATTGTCTGCTGGAGTAGAATTCACAACTGAAAAGTCCCACTAGGCAAGGTGGCTCATACTTTAAAATCTTAACACTGAGAGGCATGAGAGGCAGAGGCAGGTGGATTTCTGAGTTCGAGACCAGCCTGGACTACAGAGTGAGTTCTAGGACAGCCAGGGATACACAGAGAAAACATGTCTCAAAAATACAAAAACGCAAAGCCAAACAAATAAAAACCCCCACGACCAGCCAAACTGCAGAGCTATGGAACACAGTTCAGATTCACTCATCTGAGGAGCCAAGGAGGGAACATTTCTAGTGGAGGGGGTTCCAAGAATGAGAAGCCACTGCCTGCACAACGGTGACCACTGATCCAGTAAGGTGAGACGATGGACTCTGGCAAGAGGAAAGAAATCCCTACATAGGCTGGAGCCACAGGCCTCAGAGGTCGAGCTGAGTTCTCGCCACCAGGATCAGGCCTCAGCCTTCCCAACAGAGCAGCTTGCATGGCCCCACCCCTCCCCCTTCCGTTCTTCCCCTTCTTCTTCCTTGTGAGTAATCCAGGAATGAGACTCTCTCGACGGACCCCCCAGCCTGCCTGTCACCACCCGAAAGCCCACAGAGCTCCCCAGGCATCCGAACACGATGTGGAACGGATGTCTTTAGTCAACATTCAAAATGAGTCTTAGTTGGACAGACAGACCTTTTCCACTTATCAAAATTATGTTATTTAAAAGGCAGTGGTGGTGCATGCCTTTAATCCCAGCACTTGGGAGGCAGAGGCAGACGGATTTCTGAGTTCGAGGCCAGCCTGGTCTACAGAGTGAGCTCCAGGACAGACAGGACTACACAGAGAAACCCTGTCTCGAAAAACCAAAAAATAAAAAAATAAAAATTAATAATAATAATTTTTTAAACTGTGTGTAAAGAAGCTGGAAGGGTACCAGTGGAGGCCAGAAGAGAGCATTGACTCTCCCTGAAGAGGAGTTACAAGCAGTTGTAAATTGTTATTGGGCTGGCTTTCCTGGCTTAAATATTGGTGGTGGTGGTGGTGGTGGTGGTGGTGGTTTGGGTTTTTCCTCCCCTTTTGGCCTGGAACTACCTATGTAAACTCAGCTGGCCTTAAATTCTTGAAGATCATCCAGACTCTGCCTTCCAAGTGCATTATAAAAGTTGGGCACCAGTATGCCCAGCTCAAGTTATTAGTCTTAAAGAGGTTCTTTAATTGTTCTAGGATGTGCAAATGGATCAGAAGCAACCAAATAACTTCAGTACACTAGCACTCCAGAATGTAAGCTGTTTACCCCTTCATCATCATTACTGGTCTTTCAACCCCACAAAAAGGCAAGATTCATATTTGGACAGTCTCCATTTCATTCACAGAACAGGCTGGAGTCAATACGTTTTCCTGAGCTGGTGACACAGACAACAACTGAGAGATAAGGCTGCTCTTCCAGAGGACCGGAGTTCAGATGCCAACCCCCAGGTGTGGGAGCGCACATCTGTAACCCTAGAACTTGGGACGTGGAAGCAGGAGGATGTGAAGCTCAATGTCAACACTGATAACGTAATAACTTACGAGCCAGCTTGGGCTACAAAAGACCCTGTCATAAACAAAAAACAAACAAACAAACAAAAAAACCAAAAAACCAAGGCCCCAGCAAGATGGCTCATCAGCTACCTGATGCCTGCTACCAAGCCTGATGGCCTGAATGTCATCCCTGGGTCACACAGAATAGGAGAGAACCATCTCCCAAAAGTTGTTTTCTGACCTTCACAGGTACATCCCCCGTCCCCCACATAACAAATGAATTTTAAATAGATAGATAGATAGATAGATAGATAGATAGATAGATAGATAGATTGAATTACAAAATACAGAAGGGGCTTAGTGGTTGGGATACTGGTCTGGCATGTTTGAAAACCTGTATTCAATCTCCAACATGGCACCCCCCCACACTCTCTGATGGCTAGTTTTATACCAACTTGACACAAGCTAGAGACATCTGAAAGGAGGAATCCTCACTTGAGAAAATGCTTCTATAAGAGCAGGCTGTGGGCAAGCCTGTAGGGCATTTTCCTAATTACTGATGGATGGGGGAGAGCCAGCTCACTGGTGAATGGGGCCATCCTTGGGCTGGTGGTCCTGGATTCTATAAGAAAGCAGGTTGAGCAAGCCATGAGAAACAAGCCAGCAAGCAACACTCTGCCCCTATGACTTTTGCATCAGCTCCTGTCTCCAGGTCCCTGCCCTGCTTGAGTTCCTGTCCTGACTTCCTTCAATGATGGACTATAATGTAGAAGTGTAAGCCAAATAAATTCTTTCCTCCCCAACTTGCTTTTTGTCACAGCAATAGTGGCTCTAACTAAAACACCCACCTCATGAGAGGGCTGACATGCAGCCGAGTGGCATGGTACTTGTCTAAGAAGCACAGGGTTCTGAATTTTATCTCCAGCAAGCAAATGAAAACAACTTTCTCACTGGAAATCATTATCTATGAAATAACCTTTTCTTTCTCTCCTCCTCCTCTGTCTTCCTGATGGGATTTGAACCTAGGACTTCATGAATAATAGGCATGTGCTCTCTCATTGAACTACCACAACCCCACTAGATAAATTCTGATAGCTCTTTGTGTTCCTTCCATAAGCTGACATTCAAATGTACATCTCGTGGCTAGACAAGAAAGGGAAATGTGGTATTTCACCAAATCACAGACACGCAAGGAGGGAAGAATGGCAAAGGCTGTGCTGTGGGCTCCCACAGCTCAGTGGAGGTGACAATTCAAAATCCCAATACTTGATCATTCCTTTTTGTCTAAACTCAGAAATAGGGATTTCAGTTTGACTCTTACATTTCTCAAGATAAGAGTTCAGAGGCTGGAGAGATGGCTCAGTGGTTAAGAGCACTGACTGCTCTTCCAGAGGTCCTGAGTTCAATTCCCAGCAATCACATGGTGGCTCACAACCATCTGTAATGGGATCTGATGCCTTCTTCTGGTGTGTATGAAGACAGCGACACTGTACTCATAAAAATAAATAAATCTTAAAAAAAAAAAGAGTTCATGTGTTGGAATGAAACGATAGTTCAGTGATATTCTTCCAGACCTAGGTTGCTAGCCCAAAACCAACGTGGCTGCTCCCAAATTTCTGCAACTCCAGCGCCGGGGAATTTAATGCCCCCTTCTGGTCAGTGTGGGTAACTGCATGTAAGTGGCACACACTTAGGTACAAAAACATGCATATAAACTGAAATAAAAAATAAATCTTTTAAAAAGTTTTAAACCGGGTGGAGAGATGGCTCAGTGGTTAAGAGCACTGACTGCTCTTCCAGAGGTCCCGAGTTCAATTCCCAGCAACCACATGGTGGCTCACAATCATCTGTAATGGGATCCGATGCCCTCTTCTGGGGTGTCCGAAGACAGCTACAATGTACTCATATACATAAACTAAATAAATAATTCTTTAAAAAAATAAGAAGTTTTAATCTTCAATGCTCTATGTTTGCGACTTTTTAGATTTTTAAAAAATATTTCTGGGTATTGTGTAAAGACTGACTTCTATCTGTGTATCACATGCCTGCCTCATACCCACAAAGACCAGAAGAAGGTGTCAGCTCTCCTCGAATTGTAGTTACAGAGAGTTGTGAAGTACCATGTGGATGACAGAATCAAACCTCGGCCTTATATAAGATCAGCAAGTCCTCGTAACAGCTGATCCATCCTCAGGCCCTACTGTTTAGTTGCTATTTTTTCCTTTGTAGAGAAAGTAAAATTCACTGGCCAGGATGACCGGGAGGAGAAGGTAGATTTGAGATGCCTTCTGTAGTGTGAGCCCACCACTTAATTAGGGGACCATGACTTCAGAAGTATTTAACCCCACATCCATCAAAAAAGAGACAATTAAGCAGCCATTGCCTGACTTCCCCGAATTCCCTCTGTGAAGCCTCGCTTCTCTGGGCCATGTACACAGCCAGGGAGCCCGATGTCAGCCTTGTGTAGGGCCTGCCACATGCTCTTTGTCCTACAGTTTAGTTCAGATGACTCAGATGACATGGTCAATGTGAACCATAGCCACCATGCCCTGGGCCTTCCCAAAGGCATCCTGCATACCTGACTGGAGCCCAGACTAGGAAAAGTACCACATCAGAGGCTTGGTAATGACTATCAGAAAGGATTGTCTGCAAGGACACTAAGGGCATCTCCTATAAGCAACAGACTGTGTCTGTGTCTGAGGAGGCTGCTACGAGGACAGGAATCCTGGCAGCATTTCTTACTTTTTGGTTGAGAATATACGTTGTGATTATGTACGCATATATTCAAATCATGTGTGGGCTATGGGATTTTGGTTTAGAAATTTTCTAGTTGGGACTTATTCTGTGCTGATAGAGAACAGCCATATTGCTTAGCACCTGAACCTGTGTTCTATATACTTCCCAAACTTGTTTTGTTTGAGTCTCATGTAGCCCAGGCCGGCTTCTTATTATGTAGCTGAGGATAGCCTTGACTTCCTGATTCTCCTGCTCCCACCTGCAAGTGTTGAGATTACAGGTTTTTGCCACCACAACTAATTGATCCCTGAAATATCATCACTCCAGGAAAGCAGCAAACAACATGCGTAGCAAAATAAGAATTGGAGGAATGAACATTTTTTTTAATTAACAACTGTATCATGATTAAAATTTGTAGGTAGGGAAGAAAGAAAAGACATGGTGGCATGAAGACAGATGATAATGGCTGGTTTGCTTAACAAAGTGGACCTTGCTGGAGGGTCTGTTAACCCCTGAGCTCTCTCCAGTGATTATTGTTAGTAACCCTTGTGACTAGTGGTTAACATTAGAAGCAACACTGTATATGTCCACCAGGGGGCGATTCCAGAGTGCAATACATAAAGTAATGCAGCAAAAAGTACTCTTTGGAGAATGATCCAAAAGTTACAGGTTTGAAGGCTAGTTTTAGACAGGGTATTCCTTTCATGAAGAAATCATCCTTTTAAGGCTGTGGACTGGAGAGATGGCTTAGTGGTTAAGAGCACTGACTGCTCTTCCAGAGGTCCTGAGTTCAATTCCCAGCAACCACATGATGGCTCACAACCATCTGTAATGGTATCCGATGCACTCTTCTAGTGTGTGTCTGACAACAGCTGCAGTGTACTCATATAAACAGAAAAAAATCTTAAAAACAACAACAACAAAAAAACCCCACTTGTTATAGAGTGGGGAGATAGCTCAGTCAGTAACGTGCTTACTTCAGTTCCCATTTGGGTGTGGTAGTTAAGCTTGTGTTAGAATCACCATGGAGATGGGTTCATGAATGGAGTTGGGAGGGTATTTCAAGAGTAGGTTAATTGAGGTGGGGGAAGACCCATGCTACATGTGGGTGGGACTACTCCATGGGCTGGGTCCTGGAGTGCACACAAAGGAAGGCAAGATGAGGTCACAATGTGAGCAGCCAGCTCACACTCCTGCACCAAACCTTCCCCCCACCCCCATGGTGGACTGGGTTCCCTGGAACTGTGAGCCAAAATAACCTTCCTTAAAGCTGCTTCTGTCAGGTGTTTTGTTACAGCAATGAGACAAGTAACTAACACACTGTTATGATAGTAATGGTAACTAATATACCATCACGATGTTAATAGTAACTAATACACATCATGGTAGCACATGCTCATAATTCTAGTACTGGGGAGACAGAGACAAGAGAACCCTGAGACTTTCTGGCCAGGCAGTACTTGTCTGATTAAAGAACTCTAGGCCAATCAGAGACCTTGTCTCAAGACCACACCCAAGGCTGCACACACACACACACACACACACACACACACACACACGCGCGCGCGCGCACACACTACATGCATGTATACACACATGCACACATTGTTTGGATGAAAGAGATTTTTGTTGCCAGCCCTCGAAGAGCTAGACTTTAAGATGTCTTCTGGGCTATGGAACGGACAGATGATAGACTAGGAATTCTCGTACCATGAGGGAGAAAAGGGCTTATCAGGAAGAAAGGCTATGATCCTACAAATGACATAAGAAGAAATGTCCACTTTGATCTAACAGCCACAAAAATAACCTTAGAAAACAGAGAGGCTGCCTGGGATCTAGACAGGAACTCTCACAAAGTAGGTCAAGTAGTTTGTGATGTAGCTGGATGTCCCTGAGGGAAAACCAAAGGGAATGTTGAAAGGTTCACAGGGTAATCAGAGAATAAAGATGGAGGTGAGGGAGATCTAGAAAGAGCAGTGTTATGGAGCTAGGAGCCAGCAGGATGGCTCAGTGTTGAGAGCACTTGCCTCCAAGTGACATGGGATCAATCCCGAGCCCCCACATGGGGGGGGGTTTAAAAAAAAACTGTTTCCTGAAACTTCTCCTCTGACCTTGACATGTTCATAGTGGCTCAAGTGTACCCACACACA
Organism: Mastomys natalensis; assembly: GCA_021653895.1. NCBI lineage: Eukaryota > Metazoa > Chordata > Mammalia > Rodentia > Muridae > Mastomys > Mastomys natalensis. The sequence continues at coordinate 130,466 of JAJTUV010000176.1, forward strand.
ATAAAAAAGCAGATACAATGTAATAGAAAACCTTTTAAAGGGGAGGGGGCAAGAAAGCACAATAGTTAAAGGCACCTCTAAGGAGCCTGAAGACCTGAGTTCAATCCCCAGAACTCCTCACATGGTGGAAGGAGAGAACCAACTCTGGTAAGTTTTCCTCTGTCCTCCATATGTGTGCCATGGCATGCACAAAAGCATGGGTGTGCTTGCATGTGTGTGCACACACATACACACAAGTTAACTAACTAAATGAAGTTTAATGTACTTTTTTAAAGGCCCCACTTGAGCCTGGAAGTGCAATTATGTACACAATATAACTTTACTAACAATTTAATCTTAAAGTTCTGTCCTTGAGTCCCATACTGATATGGAAAACAATCTCGCTAATTAATTACAAATTCAACTCGATCTCAACCCAGGCTGAAAATGCATTGTGAAGCCCAGCAGTGATGGCATGTGACTTTAATCCCAGCATTCCAGGAGGCAGAGGTAGGCAAACCTCTGAGTTCCAGGCCAGCCTGGTCTACAGAGTGAGTTCCAGGACAATCAAGGCCACACAGAAAACCTTGTCTTGAAAAACCAACCAACAAAAGAAAGAAAGAAAGGAAGGAAGGAAGGAAGGAAGGAAGGAAGGAAGGAAGGAAGGAAGGAAGGAAGGGCGAGCATTGTGTTTAGCTTTGGTGCCTTTTCACTGGGGTTGGGGGATGGGGGAGAGAGATCAAATTCTTAATCTCCTTTTCTTCTGGCCTGATATGTTTGACCTTGTGACACATTACTAGCTTTTGAAGGTAAGAATCAAAATTTGTTCGCTTTCATTCTGGACATTCCCAAAACAATGGGAAATTCAGAATTCTAGGCTTTGGGAAAGTTCTGCAAGGAGACAAACAAACACATATGCTGAAGAAAAGAACTACACATTCATGTTGAAAATTGAGTACGGCCCCTCCCTCCGCACACAAAGGCCAGCTCTTTTGGGTGTGCAGCCCTCCTTGGCCAGAGCTGAAAAGCAAGTCCTTCCTTAGCTCCAGTTCCTAGTGTTTGCTGAAGTCCTTGGCTTGCCTTGTTTTAGATGGAAAACTCCAATATCTGTCTTTGTCAGCACATGGTGTTCTAGTTGGGGTGTCTCTGTGCCTAACTTGCAGGCACAAATGACTAGCCTCTAGAGGAGGGCCTCCACTAAGCCATTGTGACCTTGTCTTGGCTTGATTGCTTCTGTTCCTAAGTTAGATCACATTTTGAAACACTTGTGGAAAGGATTGCAACATACATGAGGACTGCAGAGAGAACAGTCCTTGGATTTCCAGCCGAAGAACCGTGATGTTGCTGCCGGCTGCCCTTTCGTAGGTCTGAGCACTGAGCTCTATAGTTCAGCAACAAAGAACCATCCTTTGCAATGGTCTCATCGTGACTTCCAAGACCTTCAAACCTTCTGATTTCTAAATGTTATTTATTACAGGAGACAGGATACACACATGCCCCAGCCACACGTGCAGGTCAGAGTTGGTTCTGTCTCTGTTATAGATTGACAGGGATCCACCTCAAGTCAGGAATCCATCTCAGGTGGTTAGATTTGCTTGCTATGTAGACTAGTTTTGGGGTGTTTTGTTTTGTTTTGTCAGCTTGACACAAGAAAAGGACATTTGAGAAAAGAGAACCTCCACTGAGAAAATTTCCCCACCAGACTCGCCTGAGGGGCATTGTTTCTTGATTAATATCCGATGAAGAAGGGTCCAGCACACCGTGAGTCATGCAAACTCTGGGCAGGTGATCCTGAGGTGCATAAGAAAGCAGGCTAAGGAAGCCACGAGGAGCAAGACAATAAGTAGCCTCCTCTATGGCTCTGTATCAGCTCCTGCCTTCAGGTTTCTACCTTGAGCTCCCTCAGTGATGAAGAGTGATCAGAGTTGTAAGCTGAAATAAACCCTTTGGTCCTCAAGGAACACTAACGAAGACACTGGGCAAGCTCTGACTTCCAGAGCTGCCTCACAACCCTCCAAATTTTGATAAGGACAAGAACAGGTCAGACACAAACATATAGGCTATCTTTGAATTTTGATTTCCTTCCAGGCATCATAAATTTAGAACCTTGTAAGATAAGAATTTGGAAGTGAGTTATGGTGTTTTACATCTCTAGTTCTAGTACTGGGAGGTTGAGACAAAAGAATTGCCATGAATTTCAGGCCAATCTAGGCTATACAATAAGTTCCAGGCCACCTTGAGATTATTTTTTTAGCCTGATTCCACTGTCATCAGAGAGAATAGCGTAAATTATTTTATGTTGTTAAATTCCTCTTTCAGATCATACATGATTTACGTTCTTTCAAGCAGTTCTGTGTCTTTGACATACTTATAACCATTATGAATTCTCTGTATGGGATTTTATGTAACTCATTTTCACTAGATACCATTATCGTAGGGTTATTGATTTTTTTTTTGAGGGATTATAGTGTCTTGACTTCTTTGTTCATGTTTCTTGTGTTACTGTATTGAGACATCTGTTACTTTGTTGCTCAACTTTTTTCTTCACTGCCATATTCTTACAGTGAAACATTTGAAATGTTCAAGCAAGACTTGACTATGTAGTTTTGCATGAGTGTGTAATTCAGAGAACAGTCCTTTAGCTGAGGAACTTGAGAGTGCCTGGGTTAGCTCTATAGTATTCCCCGAGATGGCTATCAAGTGGAAGAACAGCCATGGCTGCTTGTTATCACTGCTCTGCAAATGTACTAACCCAGTAACAACAGTGGCCCTTTCGGCCTTAGTAACTGTTGGAGGATAAATAACCAAGGAGATTATGGGTTTGCCCACATTTTAGTTAATAAGATTAGGAGTGGAAAGAAAGTAGGGTGAGTAAGGCTAAGGATTAGATATTAGTCAACTTTGAAAAGGAGGAAAAAAAATCAAGGTGGGTTAAGCATTTAGTAAGGAGGTTGGGATGCTCACAGGGCCAACAGATTTTAGAGATCCTGAACTCTAAAATGAGAACAGCTGGGGTGAGGGTGCACGCTTTGGATCTTAGCACTGAGGAGGCAGAGGCAGGTGGATCTCTGAGTTCCAGGTCAGGCTAGTCTATTACTGTGTGAGTTTCAGGACATTTAGGGCTACACAGAGAAACCTTGTCTTGGAAAGAAAATAAAATAAAGAAAGATAAGGATAAAAGAAAGATTAGGAATAAATAAGAAAAGATTAGAAATAAAAGGAAGAGCATATGAGATGTGGTGAAGAGGGAAGAATGCTGTATGATAAACAAGATGGAGAAAAGAACCAGCCCTAACATCTTAAAAAGGCCAGAAACAGGGTTGGAATTTAAATAGTAGGAACTCCGAGATAAAACAGATCCCCAGGGATTGACCTGCTGTACTGAGTTGAAAGGTTAAATTCTCAGATCCCTCTGGCACTAGCAAATTCCATGCGGTGCTTGGTGGGGAATGAGGGGGAGGGGACCCAGTGGCCTCTGTAGCCTCAGAGTTTTTAGGGTTCTGGTGTTTGAAGGAGAGGAGGTTGCAAGTCCTTTTCTGGTAGCCCCGGAGCGCCTGTACTCTTCGGTGGTTTGTTCTGGTCCTACAGGTCTGGTGGTTTTCAGGACCAGCCACCACTCCTGCAGATTCCACAGCTATCTTTTATCAACGAGTATTTACCCTTCCTCTCCTCCTGTGAATGGATTCTGACCTGCAGTTCGTCTCTGCAGCACTTTTGCAACAATAAGATTCCAGTGGAGGACCCTGTGCTTGGACTTGTGAAGTTCTGGCTGCTGGGACGGATTGGGTGAAGGGCAGCTTGCTGTTTGGTATTTTTTGTAGTGTGTACTGAATACTCCCCATGGGAAAGGTTGGATGATAATCATTTAAACAAAAACATATTATTTTTGTCTGTGTGCACAAGTGGTACAGTGTGTACACACACACACAGAGCTCAGAGAACAACTTTCAGGAGGCAAGATTCGCTTCTTCTACCATGAGGGTCCTAGAGATTGAAAGTTGTCAGTTTAACCACAGGAGCTGTCTTACAGGCTCTGATGGTGGGTTGTTTAAACACACGACAGACCATGGGTGAGAGAGTTTTAGGAATAACTGTTTTCAATTTCCTTAATTTTTATTTTTCTGTTTAGATTCTTCAACACAGGGTTTCTCTGTTTAATTCATTTTTGCAAAGACACTAAAGTTGAGTCTAGGAATGTGCTTTCGTGGCAGAAACCTTGCCTGACACTCCCAGGGTCCTGTGTTCAACCCCCGAATTTTAAAAGAAAACTCCAAGTGCCGCTGAGAAAGTAGAGATCTACTATCAGTACAAACGCCACTCCTGCCCCTGCACTGTGCATATCGAGGAGCACTGAGCTGGAATGTTACACCCCTTCTCCACGATGAGGAGCACTGCGCTGTACATGTTATTATGGACGTTCTCTCTCCAGTTGACTTATTTTTATTTATTTGCCTGTTAATTTTGTGGTGTTGTGATTGAACCCAGGACTTTGCCCAAGCCAGAGTTCTACAATCAAGCAATATATATTAAATATATTATATAATTTAATATGTGATAAATACAAAATATATAAATTATCAATATATAAATTATATTAATATATAATTATATATTATATAATACACATACACACACACACACACACACACACACACACACACACACATATATATATATATATATATATATATATATATATTTGTTGTTGTTTTGTTTTGTTTTCTTTGAGACAGGGTTTCTCTATGTAGCCTTGGTTGTCCTGGAACTCGATCTATAGACTGGGCTGGCCTTGAACTCTGAAAGACATGCTCCAGTACTGCTTCACTCTAAATATTCTTTTCCCCTCTCAACTGAACTGTTTTGGAGCAGAGTCTCACGTAGCCTAAGCAAGCCTGAAACTTGCCACATAGCCTGGGCTGATTTACGCCTCCTGAGTCTCCTATCTCCACCTCTGAGGTTCTGGGATAACAAGCAGGTACCAGGTCTCAGTTGAATTTTAACTTCTTGTGTGCAAGCTGTCAGTAGTTAGAAGGAACAGACACCACTCCCAGCAAATCTAAAACAAAGACCTTTTGTCTCTTTGTCTCTCTTTTCTCCCCCAACAACATGGCTTCTGCTGATGAACAATGACTGGCACTTCGCCTGTGGACTCATGGTCGCACTTGGTTACCGAAAAGCAGGACTGCTTGGGAAATGAAGCCTTGTGGGCAATGGTGCTTTGCTGGCTCACTGTCCTGACTGACTCCTTTCAGAATTCAGAGAATTGCAGAATTGGGATGAAACATCCCACGGAAAGATGGAAGGACCATCTACATCCAGCAGGAGATGGACAAAGCCACTTCTATCTAGAAAGAAGGAAAGACCATCCCCAGCTACACTCCCCACGAAAGAAGAATTGAGAATGTGGAAGTTGAGGGATTATAATGTTTTTTTGAGGAAAAAAAAGTAGGGAAGTGGCTCAATTGGCAAATATGGATTTCTCTTTAAAGATAAAAGGGGAAGATATGTTACTTCAAATACTAAGGCTTCACAAAACTGGCGTTGTGTTACCTCAGTGGCATCTAATACATTAAATGTGCAAACATGGCTGAGAAAAAGAATCGGTAAGTGCCCACTCTGCGCAGAACGAGGCTAATGAATAAAACAGATGTGTTCTCCTGAATTGTCTGCAAAGCTTTGTGTCAAAGCAGCATTCACCACAGGCCTAAGAAGCTAGTGTGCTTGTCTTAGTGGCCCTGGCCAGAGGCAGGAAGGCCAACCCAAGGAGTTCGGGAAGAGCTTGTCTGATACAACCTTGATCTCATTCCCTGATCTGGGCTGGTTACGCTGTGTTCCTGCAAGAACTGATAAACAGATTCTGAAAACGTTGTCTACTGACTTCAAGTCTAAAATGATGGCAGAAAACATTAAAACCAAGACTGTAACATACATTTTAAAATATTTCTTAAGACACCCCAAAGAGTCACTAAATGAAAAAAATTCCAAAGAACAACTCAGGGAAAATACATGGGACCAATTAATAAAAGATGAGAAGCCTTTTTTGGGGTTTGTTTTTGCTTCTGCTTTGAGACAATGTGTCTCTATGAAGCTCTAGCTGACCTGGAACTTACTATGCAGACCAGGGTGGCTTTGAACTTGCAGAAATCCATCTGTTTCTGCTTCTGCTGTGCACCCCCATGCCTAGTTAAAGAATATTCTTAATATTTTAAAAGAAAACTAGGGAGTAGGGGAGAAAAAATGAATAAGGAAGCCATAAAAGGGCCAGGTGTGGTAGGGCACACTTTTATCCCAGCACTGAGGAGGCAGAGGCCGGAGGATCTCTGTGAGTGTGAGGTCAGGCTGGTCTACAGAGCAAGTCCCAGGACACAAAGGCTACACAGAGAAACCCTGTCTTGAAAAAACAAACCAAAAAGCAACAAGAGGCTAAAGAGATGGTTCAGAGGTTAAAAGCATTTGGTGCTCTTGCAGAGGACCCAGGTTCAGTTCCCAGCACCTGTATATGAACTCAGAACTGTCCATAAAACTCTACTTGCAGGGGATTTGGCATTCACTTCTGGCCTCCTTGTGCACAAAGTATGTATGTGATATACACATACATATATACATACATGCAAGCACACACACACAAACACACCCACACAAAACAACAACAACCACCACCAGCAGCAACAACCAAAAACAGCTGATGTATAGGGTTTTCAAATTCATCCATGGTTTAAAAACATGAATGAGTGTGTCAGTGAGAGAATGTTTTTACCTACTAGAGAGGTCAATGGAAAAGACCAACACTACCCAATTAAGCCTAAGTTACAGAAAGCAGGTAAAAACACAGAGTGGTATAGCTTTTTTATAAGGTTATATGTTTGACAACTTTTACAGTGTATATTTCATTTAAAGTATCAATTCCCATTCTGTAAAGAAATGTACCTTTGTCTATTCAGTCATGTGTCGCTTAGTGTTTCAGTCTATATAGATCTATGTAGGTGACAGTGGTCTCATAAAATTATTAATGGTGTGGTAGCACCACTTTTAATCTCAGCACCCAGGAAGAAAAGGTAGGCAAACATCTCTGAGTTTAAGGCCAACCTAGTCTACACAGTGAGTTCCAGGCCAGCTGGGGTATACAATGAGGCCTTAGCTCAATAAAAGTTATTCTTTTTTTTTTTTTTTTTTTTTTTTGTCTTTTGGTTTTTCAAGACAGGGTTTCTCTGTGTAGCCCTGGCTGTCCTGGAACTCACTCTGTAGACCAGGCTGGCCTCGAACTCAGAAATCTGCCTGCCCCTGCCTCCCAAGTGCTGGGATTAAAGGTGAGCACCACCACCGCCCGGCAATAAAAGTTATTCTTGAGACAGGGCTTCCTATGTTACCTTTCTTGGCCTGGAGCTTTCTAAGATTTTTTTTTTTTAATTAATTAATGAATGAAAAAGGGGAGGAGTGTCTTAAGCCACCATTCCATGGCAAATGGCGAATATGAAATATCAACCAGTCGAAGCTTACAAAAAAATGTAAACTCATTTTTAATTTTAAAAAAGATTTGTTTTCATTCATTTTTAATTATTTGTAGGTGTTTGTGTCTGCATGTGAGTGGAGGTGCCCATGGAGGTCAGAGACATCAGATCCTTTGGACCTGGAGTCACAGATGGCTGTGAGCCACTTGATGTGGGTGCTGGGTCCTCTGGAAGAGCACCCAGTAATCTTAACTACTGAACGATCTCTCCAGCCCCCCGGCCTGGACATGTCTATGTAGACCAGACTGTCCTGCACCCTAACCTCATCCTGCTTTAACCTCCTAAGTGCTAGGCTTACAGTTGTGTGCTACCATACCTAGCTGTCATTAATCACTAATTTTAAAATCTTTAAATAAAAGTTCAGTTGTGTTTTTGTTTTAGACAGACTCTGTGTAACCCTACCAACTTCTGATATGCTATGTAGCTAATGATAGCTCTGAACTCCTGATTCTCCCTTCCAAGGGATTACAGGCATTTCTCATTTTGCCTAGCAAACCTAAATTCCATTTTTTTTTTTTTTTTTTTTGAGACAAGGCCTCATGGATATGTATCCTTGGGTGGTCTTGGCCTGGAATACATCATGAAACTCAGATGGCTTCAAACTTGCTTCAGTCCAAAGAAGTAAAAGATAAAAATTAAGCTAGTAAGAATGAACAAACAAGTGTGAGCTTGGGTTACCTAGTAACCCGGGCAGGACACACCCTGAATAATTCAGGGTACAAAGAACCTGTCAGTATTGATAACAAGTGTGGAGAACAGAGGGAGGTGATTTGTCACGTGTTATGTGGTTAGGCAGTGACTAGGCATGTGTGTTTAATATACTTGGACCAGGTTACAAAAAAAAAAAAGTCACTGTTGCAAGATGCAAACACAGCAATTTGGTAACAATGAATCACCAGATATTTTTAAGTAGGGAAGTAAAATGGATACATTTTGGTTTAGAAGTATAGCTTCCTCTCCTGTGTCCATGTAGTAGTGGCCTTGAACTCCCTATACTGCTGAAGATGACTGTGAATTTCTGATCTTGCTTCTGCTTCTCCAGCATTAGAATTGCAGACCTGTGCTACCACAGTTAGTTTCCAGCATACTGGGAACTGAACCTATGGTTTCATGCATGAGCCGCAAGCACTCTAGCCACTGAATCACACTCCCAGCCCCTCACCAGTGTTTGTAGATTTCAAAGTTTAAGATATTCTCCAGAAAGGTGAAGAGAACCAAAGTCTAAAGGAAGAGGGAATAAAGGACCAGGCTGGGAGGAATAACATTTTCAAATAAGATTCCAAAAAGGCAAAGCATGGTAGAGTATATCTTCCATCTCAGCACACAAGAGGCTAGAAGATCTCTGTGAGTTCAAAGCCAGCCTGGTCTATGTAGGGAGTTCCAGATCAGCCATGTCTACATAGGGAGACCCTGTTCAAAACAAAATAAACCCAAGAAACAAGAAAGGTTTAGTCCCAAAGAAATCAAACTTCATAGAAGGAAATCTGTTAGTAGAATCGTTAATGTACAGACTCCACAAATAAAGTTAAGAAAACATTATTTACACCTTTTGTGGGTGGGAATGATGCTCAGTTGGTAGAGAGCTTGTCCAACAAGCACAAAACCCTGGTACAACCGACTGAGTGACATCTCCAGGCCTCTGTGATTATATTTTAAGTTCCAAGAACGCCTTTGCTCTTCAAGTTTAAGTGTTTCCTTGTAGACAACTTCTCTTCCTCTTCCTCCTCCTCCTCCATTAGTTGAAGAAATGCCTCTGAAATTGTCTTACTTAGAGTCACTATTGCTGTGATGAAATACCATGACCAAAAGCAAGTTGGGGAGGAAAGGGTGTATTTGGCTTACACAACATTGAAGGAAGTCAGGACAGGAACTCAAGCAGAGCCAGAATCTGGAGGCAAGAGCTGATGCCCAGGCCTTGGAAGGGTGCTGCTTACTGGCTTGTTTGTCATGGCTTGCCCAGCTTGCATTTGTGTAGAACCCAGGACTACCAGCCTAGGGGTGGTTCCCACACTGGTCTGGGCCCTCCCACATCAATCACTAGTTAGGAAAATGCCCATCTGGGTGTGGTGGTCCACAGAGGCAGAAGGATCTCAGAATTCCAAGACAGCCAAGGCTAGACAGAGAAACACCATCTTTAAAAGAAAAAGAAATGAAAAGAAAAAGGAAAACAAAAAGAAAGAAAGAAAGAAAGAAAGAAAGAAAGAAAGAAAGAAAGAAAGAAAGAAAGAAAGAAAATGCCCTCAGGCTTGCCTATAGCCTGATCTTTTAGAGGCATTTTCTCAATTAAATTCTCTCTTCTCTGATAGCTCTAGCTTGTGTGTGTCAAATTGACATAAAACTCAGCCAAAAAAGTATGAGTAATTTTTGCTTGCTATCTTCACTCTTGAGATACAGATTTCTTACCTTTGCTTCTGCTGGTTTGTTTGGTTGGTTGGTTGGTTTTGTTGTTGTTGTTTTGTTTTGTTTGCTTATGTCCTGGAACCCTTCATTGCATATAAAGGGGTGCCTGGCCAAGCACACCCATGTAATACCAAGATGTCTCTAGGGTCCACATGCAGATGAAGGTGGGAAGCCTTAAAATCACTTTCTTTAGTTCTTACGGGCTGCTCAGGTTCCCTGGAGAAACTTCTTCGTGTAGTGTGCAGGTCACCATTTTAGGAGCTAAGACAGGAAGGTTTCAGGAGTGGAATACCTCAGTGCTAGAGTCCCCATCATGTAAACCAGTGTCTCTGAGACCCAGTGTATTCCATATCTAAACAATTACTGCCTGCCAGGATGGGAGGTGGTGGGCATCAGATTGCCTACTATTTTTTTTTTCTGTCCACCCTTCTGTTTTCAGTTTCTTTTCCCAGATCCAAGATACATATTGCCACCACCAGTCCCTCGGGGATTTTGTTTGTTTGATCTTAGTGAGATCTTTATGTGTTTAGTAATACATATCATGTCAACTCTACTTTTTCCTTTGCTGTCTTGTGTGTGTGTGTGTGTGTGTGTGTGTGTGTGTGTGAGAGAGAGAGAGAGAGAGAGAGAGAGAGAGAGAGAGAGAGAGACAGACCAAGGCAACTCTTAAAAGGATGACATTTAATTGGGGCTGGCTTACAGGTTCAGGGGTTCAGTCCATTATCATCAAGGCAGGAGTATGGTAGCATCCAGCCAGACAAGGAGCTGGAGGAGCTGAGAGTTCCACCTCTTGTTCTGAAGGCAGCTAGGAGAAGACTGGCTTCCAGGCAGCTAGGACAAGGGTCTTAAAAGCCACATCCACAGTGACACATACTTCCTCCAGCAAGTCCACAACTATTCCAACAAGGCCACAACTCCAAATAGTGCCACTCCCTGGGCCATGCATATTCAAACCACCACAGTGTGCCCTTCTGTAATCACACACATGTGTGCGGAAGCCAGACATGGAGCTCATTGATTTTGCTAGAATGGCTAGCTAGCTAGGCTCAGGGGTCCTCTATCTCCACCTCCCCAGTGCTGGGATCCCAGGTGCCTGTTTCTAGGCCCAACTTTTTAAGTGGGTAGGGGAACTGAACTCAAGGTCTTCAAGTACTTCACCAACTGAGCCATCTCCCCGGGGCCAAGTCTGTGCTTTTCTAGGTCTATTAAGACAGTTGATACTGGGGCTAGGGAGATGGCTCAGCAGTCAGAAGCACTTGCCACTCTTTCAGAGAAGTAAGACTCAATTCCCTGCACCTCTGTGGGCAGCTCACAGTCACCTCTGGTAACTCCAGTTCCAGAAGATCAGACATCCTCTTATGGCCTATATATACACAGATACATATAATACATATACATATAATACAAATACACACAATACATATAATACACATATAATATAAGTACATAATTAAATTTAAAGGACCAGTTAATGGGGTCAGAGAGTTCAATCAGTGGTTAAGAGTCCCCATTGCTCTTATAGAGAACCTAGGCTTCATTCCCAGAACCCACATGGCAACACACACATGCATACATGCAGGTAAGACACTCAAACACATAAAATAAATTTAAAGGTTTTCTAAAATAAGCAAGAGTTAATATCCAGCCATCCACATTCCAACTGGGGACACTTTGTTTCCATTCCTATTTTTCTTTATCAATTTATATAAAAAAACCCAAAAACCTTGACTGTTGTTATTGTGTAGTTTGGCAAAGAAGGACATTTTTGGTAGTAAAACATAGTTGTTGAAACTACCTCTTTTTGTTGTTGTTTGTTTTAAACTAGAAGCCAGGAATATTTTAAATACTATTTTGTACAAAATAAAAAACAGTACACAACAGAGTGAGTTGGCCACGGTGGCAAGAGCATCACTTGGCTCCTCTTCCTGTCTCCATGAAGTCCTTCAGACTTGTAAAAAGAAAAATTTCCCTTGTAGCTAAAAACCGAAGAGGGACCCATCTCACAGTTTCAGGGTCAAAAAATTTCCATGAAGCTGGGTCAGCTGAAAGGCTTGGAGGAGAGGACCCACTGAGAAGCTCTTTCTTCCTTTCTTTCTTTCTTTCCTTTATTTTATTTTATTTTATTTTTTGGAGACAGGGTCTCTCTACATAGCCCAGCTGTCCTCGAACTCACTCTGTAGACCAGGCTGGCCTCAAATTCACAGAGATCTGCCTGCCTCTGCCTCCCAAGTGCTGAGATTAAAGATGTGCACCACAGCATCCAGCTTTTTTTTTTATTATTTTATTTATTGTCTTATTTAGCAAAGCAATTTCTTAGTTTGAGATAATCATATTTGGAGGCTGGGCACAGATACCTTTTCTACAGTTGACCTCTACTTGGGAAAAACAAAAGACTGATACCGTTTAAATTTTAGGGTATCCAAACAGAGAAGCCAGGAACTTAAATAATGTTAGTAGCCCTGATGTTAGTGTCAGAGGTGCCTGGATGCTCTGTTGACTCAATTCAGTACACACTTACTGAACTGCTCCATCCTGGGACTCTTCTGCTCGTGGATACTGAGAAGTAAATCAAAAAAGATAAAACTCCCTACTGTTGGGGAACCTCCATAAGAGCTGTGGAGAGGCAGTAAAAGTTAACACAGTAGTTGGGGGTGTAACTCAGTTGGGGAGTGTCTGTCTACCAGGTATGAAGTCCTGCGTCCAAGTCTTCCCAGCACTGCAATAATAATTACAATAACAATAACAACGGCAACAACAACAACTAGTTTATTTGAAATGTTAAAAAGTGGTATGTGCTATTGGAAAAAAAATAAGGCAGAGAAAGAAGACTCAAGAGAAAGTGGCCATTTACAATGCTCTTGGGGATGATCAGAGGAAGCCTCCTTGGAAGCTACCACGTAAGCAAGACGAGGAGACAGAGAAGCCTAATGGTTAAGGTAAGTGGAGGAAGAACACCAAGAAGAAAGGGTGGAAGAGCACGGTGACACGGTGCTGGGGACAGAATGGAGAGAGTGAGATAGGAGTTAGTTCTCCAAATGGCAAAGGGAACAGGGCTAGAGAAAAAACTGCAAGCTGCCCCTGCCCACATATGTGGGAATGAGAACAGAGACTGGAGTGAAAAGGAAGATGAAGGGTTAAAACAGCAGCGTTGGAAACACTGAGGTAACTGAGTGAGAGGGCTTGGAGCTAGACAGGAAGAGGGATAGGGCTCAGAAGCAGCTACAGCTGACTGGCCTCCTGAAGCCCTTGGGGAATAAGCCTAAGGTACTTACAGATAATATTGACTCTAATTCAGGAAACTGTGGCAGACTAAATTGTAAAGATGGCTTCTAATAAGAAGTTTCCACTTAGGTAGTGGTGGCACATGCTTTTAATCCCAGAACTTGGGAGGCAGAGGCAGGCGGATTTCTGAGTTCGAGGCCAGCCTGGTCTACAGAGTGAGATCCAGGACAGCCAGGGCTACACAGAGAAACCCTGTCTCAGAAAAAAAAGAAAGGAAGGAAGGAAGGAAGGAAGGAAGGAAGGAAGGAAGGAAGGAAGGAAGGAAGGAAGAAAGAAAGAAAGAAAAAAAGAAAGAAAGAAAGAGTGAGTTTCCACTTAGGAGACCACCCTATGAACAAGGAGCCAAAAGTGAAGTAACTAAAAAAACTCCTCAGCCGCCTCTCAGCGTCCGAGATAGAGCTAACTATAAGCTACAAACTGTCCCATAGATATGAGAATGGAGAACTCAGTGTAACAGCCAGCACTTGTGATACCTGCAAGGTTACGGGGTGGAAACCCTCGCCAGTGAGTAACAGTCAGCGGACAGTCAAGGTTAACACTGCCGTCAGGGATGGACAGAGACCAAAGCACTTAGTCATCTCCTGGGTGGGACTAGGAGAGGGTCCTCCATTGGGTCAACCCATGGCAGCCCAAAGAATTAACCAATCTCAATAGAAATCACCTCAGCCTTTGCTCAGTGTCTGCCATTGCTCTAAAATGTCCTCCACACGATGGTTTTCTCTCCTCTCTCAGAAACCCTTTCCCAACTCCCAGGAATTCCTTTCACTTTTCCTTAATTTCTCAGTTTCCTCAGTTTCATAGGGAGTCTTACTTTGGGTTGCTACTGCCGCAATGAACCACAAACACTTGGGGAGAAAAGGGTTTACTTGGCTTTAGCCTGCCCGTCACTATTCATCGTCACAGGATACGTCATCTGTCAGCAGGAGCTGAGGCAGAGGCCATGGAGGGGTGCTGCTTACTGGCTTGCTCCTCATAGCTTGCTCAGCCTGCTTTCTTATAGAACCCAAGACCAGCAACCAGGGATGGCATCGCTCGCCCTCCTCTATCAATCGCTAATTAGGAAAATGTCCTACAGGATATCCTGATCTTATGGAAACATTTTTTTTAATTGAGGTTCCCTCTGCTCAGATAACTTTAACTTGTGTCCAGTTGACATAAAACTACCCAACATGACAGGCCCTTTGTCGACTTGACACAAACATATCACAATAAAGACACAACATTTCCATTCCCATCATCCCCAAGATCTCACATTAAAACATAAATAACATTAAAAGTCCCATGATCTTTACCTATCTAAACACATTAGAAGTTTAGTTTCTTTAAAATACCAGTCTCTTAAAATCCAAATTCTTTCTGAAACCCCCAAATCTCTTTTTAAAAATATGTAAAAGTCTCTCAATTGTGGGTTCCTATAAAATAAAAAAAATAAATAAATAAATTAAGCACCTTTTTACTTCAAGATGGAAGACCTGATCTCTTCTTAATCACTGCTAATTTCTCAGCTCTAGCTGACCAGCATTGAGTATCCCAGCAAAGAGAAAGTTTCCCTGAAGTAGTTCTGGTATCCTGTTAATAACAGATGATTATTCAGCCCCAGTTATCCAGAACCAGGGAATCTTAATTCAAAATAATAAATGGCCCCACAGAGTCTTTAATCTTCCCTCCGAAACTTCCCAGGCGAGGCCTTCGTGGTCTGCACTGCTCTCAACATTCTCCTCTTCCAAGCTCCCACAGAACAGCTCACAGAGCTCTCAGTGGCTTTTCTAGCCCGAAGTTCCGAAGTTCTTCCACAATCCTCTCCAGAACAACATGCTGAGACCTGTCACAGCAATACCCTATTACCCTGGTA
Source organism: Mastomys natalensis (assembly GCA_021653895.1). Taxonomy (NCBI): domain Eukaryota; kingdom Metazoa; phylum Chordata; class Mammalia; order Rodentia; family Muridae; genus Mastomys; species Mastomys natalensis. The sequence goes on from JAJTUV010000176.1 coordinate 145,487, forward strand.
CCAACTTGTCTTAGTTAGGGTTACTATTGCTGTGATGAAATACCATGACCAAAGAAACTTGGGGAGAAGAGGGTTTATTCAACTTATGCTTCTACATCACTGTCCATCAAAGGAAGTCAGGACAGGAACTCGAGCAGGGCAGGAGGATGCAGAAGCCATGGAGGAGTGCTGCTTACTGGCTTCCTCCCCCTCTCTCATGGGCTCTCTTTGACACTCCAACATTGTCAGTGGTTGTGGCCGAGGGACAATCTAAAGTCCTTAGAAACTGGAATCCTTCTGTTTTGAAAGCTCTGAGGCTGTCACAGAAATGTCACCGAGACTGGTTACCTGCCAGTCTTCAACAGTCTGTGCACCATGTGAGCTCCACGCTGTGGAGTCTGGGATGTTATCTAAGGCCCTAAGTCCTTCTATCTCACTAGCTCTGCTCTGTGGTCTGGTTTCATACCACACTATCTGAGCTATGAAAGTGGACCCTGTGTGTGCAGGCTTCTCTCAAATCTATATTTTCCTCATTTTTACTCTCTGCCCTCTCAGGACGGAGACAGTGTGGAGATGAGGGAGTAAGATGAATGCACACACTTCCTCTACAGTTTCCATTTTTTTTTGTGTGAGCTTTGCCTCATTTTCCTTCTCTACAGGGAATTTGGCTGGTCTCAAAAAAATGGGAAAGCTCTATTCCAGTCCTAGGTCTACTATGCTGTCTGCTGTCCCCATTCATACTCTTCTGCCTTCAGAAGAGAGTTTGACATACAAAAGCAAACAACAACAGTAACAATAACAACAAAAGCCTAATTGTTTCTTTCACTTAAAAGATAGCCATATGTTTTCACATAGAACCAGGCTGGGGTTAGATGTGAGTTCAAGGCTTTCAATCCCAGCACTGGGGAGGCATACCTCTGAGGCTCGCTAGCCAGCAAGCCTGAGTTACTTGGAAAGCTCCAGGCCAAGGAGACACTCTGCCTTAGAAAATAAGGCCGATGTGTTTCTGAGAATAACACATGAAGTTGTTTTCTGGCCTCCAAATGCATGTGCACACACTCAGGTTCACATACATACACGCACATGAAGTGCATACACACACACATACACCAACATGAAGTGCACACACACACAAATTCAAGTCTGATGAATGTTATAACATGGATGAAACTTGAAAACATCTTAATAATAACAAGCCAGACATCAAAACATTGTTAAATAATCTACTATATTAAATATCTAGTTTGTTTTGCTCTCTTTGTTTGACATAGAGTCTCATGTTGCTCAGACTGGTCTTGAACCTGCTGGATAGTGGAGAATGACCTTTACCTGGTCTTTCCCTGCTTTACACCCCCTTTGTTGAGTATGGTACCATAGTTATTCGTGAAAACTCTTGTTTTGGGATCCATGCAGCCATTACTGTGTGGTAGATCAGTCTTGACTATATGGATTTATGCTTGGTCTTTGGAAAAATACCTCAGTTTTAGGACAAAAATGGTCACTGTGACCATTTCAATATTCCTGCATGTAACAGAGGCAAGGATGGCAGGGCAGGGCTGTAGTGGCAATAACTGTGAAGCCAGGGCAGGAGGATGTGATTTCAAGGCCAGCATATGCTACAAAGCAACATCTTGTCCCTATCAAAAAAGAGTAAGGGTCAACAGCAGAAAGTTGTCCAGCTCAGGCCACCATACGGATGAACTGCATCACCTTCATTTCATTGATTTTGATATATTGGGGATTGAGTCCAAGGCCTCTCAGCTTCGAGGCAATAGCACTCTGCAACAGAGCCCATTCCCATCTCCACTTAAATAGGTTTGTTTTGTTAAATTTTTAAGACGGATTCTAAGTTGTTCACTGTATCTCTCTGGCAGGTTTGAATCTGTGATCCTCGTGCTTCATCCTCAGTAGTTGGGATGAGAGGCCTGTGCTGCCCATTCCAGCATGTATCCTTCTCCTGAGGGAATTCACATGTTTATTACATGTAGCCATGAGAAACACAAGGATCATTATGGAGTCTAAGGTGATAAGTTCCTAGCAACCTTAAGGAGCTGAAATAGGGTATCTGTGATACATGTATGATAAACCACTTCGACCTTAGTGATTCTAATATGCAGTGAGAATTTTGGTTTCTTTAAAAACATAGAAATATTATAAGTGTTTTCATTTTAACCCCAAGTGTGGTATATGGGGCTGTCCAGAGCAGCTGACTATGATTTCCCTCGTGCTCTAGCAGGGTGTCATGCTGCCAGCTGCAGAGAGTTTTGGCAAGTGTGTGATGTTTGAAATTCTGGGGACTTTTCAGAGGGTAAACAAATGCTAGGGCCCTGAGAGGTGGGTGGGTTGGTGGTGGGTTGCAGTTTGTTAAGAAGTTGTGTGCAAAGAAGAAACAACAAGAAGAAATTAGACATCCTGATGGCAAAGATCAAACTTGTCCCAAGGAACTCGATTCCCCAACTCAGCAGGAAGTGTCTAGGGATAATGCCACACCCTTTCCCTTCTACCCTTTATTCTCTCCTATCCAGTGTTCGGTAGGAGATTGAAAGGGAGGAGGAAGAGGCTTACAGAAGGGTGGATGTAAAAGGAACCCACAAAGTAGCCAAAGGTCCAGCTACAGTAATGTAAAAGTAACTTTTATTCTCCGGTATATGTAACTGTTCCCTCTGAGGCTTATTGCCTCTGTCTGCTAACCTAAGCCTAGTCCTGGCAGCTTCTAGCCTCCTTATAATCTTATCTAGGCCTAGAATGTTTTCAGCCTCTGAGACTTACTGCTGAATAAGCTTACACCTTCCTAGTTCTTTCTGATCTCTGGCTATTCTGGTTCAAAACTCCTCTCCATGTTAACTGATTCAAACTGGTTTTCTTTCTCAGCCTCCGATTTTTTTTTTCCTCTGCTTGGTCTCATATTAACTTTGGCAATATGTTCTAATCTTCTGCCTCCTTCTTATTCTCTGGTTTGTTCTCTCTTCAATCTTTTTCTGTAAAACTCTCCTGGTAAAGCTGCCTCCTTCTCCTTCTGGGTCCTCTGGAAGAAGTAAGTCAGCTCTCTGACCGACTTAGCCATCGTTCTAGCTCCTGCAACTCTCTCTGTAAACCAGGCTGGTCTGCAACTTATAGAGAGCTGCCTGCCTTTGCCTCCTGAGTGCTGGGATCGAGGCTGTGTACCACCACCACTCATCCCATCCATGACCCAGGTTGTGTGTGTCCTCTTGACCAAGGCTCCCAAGGCCATCTCATGTGTTTTAATAACTTCTGTTTCAAAGCCGTAAAGGAACCAAGAGGTCTCTTCCCAAAATAAAGGTTGAGTTCAAATCTAGGGCGTTGTGCATACCAGGCCCATGCATCTCCACCAAGTTACTCCCAGTAAGCTCTATTTTAAAATCTCTAATTTTGACCATCAGCATCTAAGATCTTACAGCGATGGATATGTTTGTCTGACACCCTTCATCTACTCACAGAATCTGTGTCCCAGTTCTGATTCTGACTAAATATCCTAAGAGATCTGCATTCTTTCATGTATTCCTTGAGTACAGATGCTGGATAAAATATAGGAATTCATTTAAACTGGAATTGCAGATAGATAATAATGTTTTAATATGTCATAATAAATAGTTATACATGTTTATATGAAAGGGCTCCAAAAATATATTTCAGCTTGAAAATTAATGCAGGATTTGCTAAAGGAACTATGCTTGCTTGCTTGCTTGCTTTCTCTTCCTTTCTTTCTGTTATTTTGTTTTTTGAGACAGAATTCTTCTGTGCAACCCCGGCTGTCTTGGAACTCCCTTTGTAGACCAGGCTGGCCTTGAGATCTGCCCTGCCTCTGCCTCCTTTTGCTGGGATTAAAGGTGTGTGGCACCACAGCCTAGCAGAAACTATGTTCTTTATGATCCTAAAGGCATAGGTAAAACTATATCATGACTCATACATTTTAAAAACCTTCAACAAAGCATGGCTGCACAGGACTGTAATCTTAGCTCTGAGTAGACTGAAGCAAGATTGCCTGTTCCACGTTAGTCTGGACTCTAAAGCAAAACTCCAGTTCTAGTTCTCAAAAACAAACAACCCAAAAATAATCCACAAAACAAAACAAAAAAAACAACTAAACAAAAATTTGAGTTCACTGCTATCTGCCAGTTCCCACCGGAATCCGTCTTGAGAGACACAGAATCAGTACAAGTTTAAATTCAAGGCCAACATGGTATTGTTACAGGCCAGCCATGCCCATAAGTGGGACTCTGACTCAAAATCAATCAATCAATCAATCAATCAATCAATCAAAGGTTGTTTTAGAGGTATATATATATATATATATATATATATATATATATATATATTTTTAACTTGATCAATCTGTCAACCCTATTTTGAGGCTGACTATAGCTTTCTCTGGTCTGTCAGTTATAGAATAAGAAATCACAAAGACTGAAGAAGTTTAAATGTGTGTTATGGTTAATCAGTTTCGATGGATTTAAAGTGCATTCCTCCATTTGTTTGACATGCATTCTCAGACTACTAGAAGAATTTGGTAGGCAAGCCAAAACATAAAAACAATTAATAGATTTCTCTTTTTTTAACGCGAAACGGAACTTGAATGATTGCTCAGTGGTTAAAAAATGCTTGTGCTCTCGAAGTAAGGGCATTGGCAACCACTTTTGATCTCAGCACCAGTGAGGCAGAGGCAGTAGGATCTGTGACTTGAGACCAGCCTGGTCTACAGATAAAGTTCTAGGAGAGCCAGGGCATATCAGACAAATGTTAATTGACTGTAAAAAAATTTTTTTTTACCTCTTTAAAAAAAACTGGATAAATGAACATACTAAAAAGTGACAGTGTAAATGGTTTGACAATGAAATCCAAGCTTCCCCTCTTTAGTGACTCCTAGTTACAGGACAAGGCGCTTAATAAAACTTAAGCGGGGGTGGGGGCTGGAGAGACTGAGTCTAAGGAAGGATTTGTAGCGGACTCATTGAATATGTAATTTTCCCTCCCTCCCTCCCTCCCTCCCTCCCTCCCTCCCTCCCTCCCTCCCTCCCTCCCTCCCTCCCTCCCTCCCTCCCTCCCTCCCTCCCTCCCTCCCTCCCTCCCTCCCTCCCTCCCTCCCTCCCTCTCTTTCTGAGACAGGGTCTCACGATCGCCCTGGCAGGGCAACTCTACTATGGAGTGCTGGGATAAAAGTGATGGGCCACCACATCCCTCAATGTAGATTTTCTGTTTGTGACAAGGTCTCAGTCCATCTACCTTGATCTCACAGATACCCCGGCTTCTGCCTCCCAAGTGGTGCGTTCCAAGTGCATCGCCACGCCGGGACCCTACTGTGCACATTTGTGAAAAAAAGATCAGTTCTAAAGTTAGTAGATCTAAAAGATCAATTCTTAAAGTTGAAGAGGGCTCTCGTCTAAAAACTCACTGAAACGAGTCTGTGTTGGAGAGACACAGCACGCTGGGTAAATACCATCCCAACTAACGCCCAGCCTCCCTAGTGCCTCGTCCTTTAGGAACTCGCACTCAGCGCCCCCACCGCGGTCCCGGCTCTTTCTCCGCAAGTTTTCCGCCTGCCGCATTCCTTCCCGGGCGCGTCGGCGCGCGCTGACGTCACGACGCCGCACACGCAGCCCCGCCCATGCAGGGCTGAGCGCCTGCACGGAACTGAGCTCGCTCTCCTGTTGGGAATGTGAGGCTCCTGGTTCAGTCGTACTCTGCGTTTGTCCGGATCTTCCTGATCTTCCGTGTCCGCCGCTGCCGCCGCCACCGCCGCCACCACCGCCAGCACCATCCGCCCTCAGCTCGCGCGCGCACGCGGAAGCCGGGTCCGAGAGGCGCGCGCCCGCGTGGTCGCCGCCCCTCGGAAGCCTCCGAAGCCGCACACGGGTTCGCTACGGCGGGAGGCGGAGGCCTGCGGGAGGAGGCGGAGGAGGAGCGAGGGAAGATGGCGGCCGTGGAGCTCGAGTGGATCCCGGAGACGCTCTACAACACCGCCATCTCCGCTGTCGTGGACAACTACATCCGCTCGCGCCGCGACATCCGCTCCTTGCCGGAGAATATCCAGTTCGACGTTTACTACAAGGTACCGCCGATCTGCTCGATCGGACCCCGCTGCAGATCCCGGGCCGCACCCCCTTCCACGTCCACGGCCCGGCCCGTAGCCCTCGAGGCAGGGTCGGCTGCGGTGGCCGCTTTCCGATACCCGCCACTCGCCGTCCCCGCGTCTGCCCCCGGGTCTGTGCGGCCCGGGGGGTTCTTGTGCGAGTGCTACCCGCCATCCCCTTAGGGGCCCCAGGGTAGGCCTACAGGGAATGCCTGGCCCAGCCGGGTCCCACCCGGTCCTCTTGTCGCTGGGGTATTTTCTGCCCTGTCCTCTCTAGTGTTAGTATCAGCTGCACTTTTTCCACTCCACCCCCAATTCTCCCTACTTTGTCATCTCGTCGGTCCTCTTTACCCGAGTAACTGCTTTTTTCTATTTTTTTTCCCCTCCCTTCGCTGGTCGGAGTTCCGTCCCTTTTCCTTTCCCTCAGTCCGAAGTGATTTAGTTAGGGCTTATTGGAAATAGTCTGTAGGGCTTCATTTGCATATCCTTGAAAGCTTTTGTGTGGTTTCGGGTTCTGTTTTGTTTTTTCGGTGTACACTTTGTGTGGAATTGGGAATTTTACTAATGGGAGAGTGTTGACTGGCTCTTTAGAAAGGATGCAGTGAAATTCCCTGAAAGCAAGAAGGAAAATTATAAATTATACCTATGTGTATGAAAAGTGCGATTTTGCAGCATTCTTAAGTCGCTCCCCCTCAAAAATCTGAACAGAAAGTCCCAAGTTGCTCTCCAAGGAGTTTCAAGGGTAAGTGTCCTTAGACGTGGACAATTTTTGCAGTGTTCTGAGAGGGAGGAGAACTTTATGGACTTGGAGCCTCCCTTTTCCTCTCCCCCACATTTGAATGTGAACACTGGCCTTATTCAGTGATCCTTGCTTTGAGTCAGCCACTTTTGCAAAATATGACCAGTAGAGGGTTTTTTTTTTTTTTAATTTTTTTTATTTTTAGATCTTTCGTATTACTTGATTAATTAGTTGTCTCTCAACAGTGTAATTTGATACTTAGCAGATTTGTATATTTGTTGGGTGTTTCAGGGCGTTTGTTTTATTAGAGAGATTGTCTACTTTTTCCAGCTTGAAAACATTTTTTCAGAATTAGCAACTGACATACTGCAGTCTATAAACCCTGCTGCTTTGCACCAACTCTTAACAGGTAAAATCATTTCCCTCCTAAATATCTGGAGAAGCTTCATTTTTACAACGTGTGTTAAAATTTTTGGATTTAGAAGGAAACCTTCCCCCATTCCAAGTGGTTTTGATAAATTGATTACTCGTGTGTGGCTCATGTTAATTTTATGCATTTAAGCTACATCGGTCCCAAGGACAAATTAGTTTGCTTTTCTCAACCTCGGCAACTGCTGCAGTATGTGCTATTTCTGTCGGTTTTATTAAGTCATATGCATACGTGTACACCATCTAGAGCAAATCGCTAGGACTCTAACCAGTAAAAATACCCCTACTCTCTGAATTCTGTCAAAATGCTTTTAGTATCTTTTAGTACCTTCCACTAAAATTAAAGCTTTTCCTTTTTTTTTTTTGAGACAGGGTTTCTCTGTGTAGTCCTGGCTGTCCTGGAACTCACTCTGTAGACCAGGCTGGCCTCGAACTCAGAAATCCACTTGCCTCTGCCTCCCAAGTGCTGGGACTAAAGGCATGCGCCACCAACGCCCGGCAAAGCTTTTCCTTTGAAGATTATTGTTAGTGAGTGTGAACAGTTAGTGCTTTTGGCCTGTGTCCTGTCTCTGTGTGGTTCAGAGTTTTCATATTGCTTTTTTGGGAACATTTTATTTTATAGTCAGATACTTGATGTGCAGGGCTTAGAGCTGTGTTGAATACTGTTGTCTGTTACTTTGTTTAAGCCTTATAACTAAATTCACCTGTAAGGTGAATTCATCCTGCTAAAACCTTGTTTCCTTTTTCTTTTTTTTTTTAAAAAATAAGATTTTATTTATGAGTACACACTGTAGCTATCTTCAGGCACACCAGAAGATGGCATCCGATTCCATTACAGATGGTTGTGAGCCACCATGTGGTTGCTGGGAATTGAACTCAGGACTTGGATGAACAGTCGGTACTCTTAACCACTGAGCCTTCTCTCCAGCCCTTCTTTTTCTTACTTATTTATGCATTTGCTGTTCTGGAAGTTGAAGCTAGGGTCTAGCTCACGCTAGCCAAGCATTCTACTACATTCCCAGATTTCTCTTAACTTTTTATGTATTTATTTTGAGACAGGATTTCAACTCCTTGGCTGGCCTGGAACTCTATGAAGACCAGACTGGCTTCTTGACTCTGAGAGATACACCTGCCTCTGCTTTCTGGTGCTGAGATTTAAGCCTGAGCTATAGGGCCTCAGTGCCAGCCTGTGAGTTGAGGCCAGCCTGGTCTATATATGTGAGGAGTTCCAAGCTGGTCACAACTATACAGAGAGACCTTGTCTTAAAAAATAAAGTAAATTAAAATAAAAGCCTAAGCCATTACGGTGTCAGCTTTTTATTTTGATACAATGTTTCATTAAGTTGCCTGGTATGGCCTTGAATTAACAAAGTAACTCTATCAGGCCTTGAAATGCTTCAGCCTCCCAAGTAGCTAGGCTTACAGGCCTGTACCACCATGTCCAGTTTAAGTTGCTTTTTAAAATAGCGTATATTCTGACTGTAGAGATGGCGAAGTGGTTAAGAGCCCATGGTGGGAACCAGCTGTGGTGTTGCACTCGTGTCTTTAATCCTAGCACCTGAACTGGGGAGGCAGTTGGATCTGTGTGAGTTCTAGGCCAGCCGGATCTAGATAGATAGCAAGCCAAAGTTACACAGAAAAACCCTGCCTCAAAACAAACAAAAAAAATGAAACCGACCAAACAAAAGATTTTACTTAGTATAAGAAGCATTAAATTATTTGGGGAAAATGAACCAAGAAAAATCTGAAGTACAGTGGTTTGGAGAAGTGCACTTTATGATCCCTGGGTATGTTAATACTCTGACACTGGCACAGTATCAGCAGAGCGAGAGGTTGAGTATCCGACAGCCCAGAAAGAGACTAAAACAATTAGAAGTTTTATAACATAATGAAGTTAAGAGACAGTGCTGTATTTCAAATCAAATGGGAAAAGATTTTTGAGATGCTTTATTTAGATAACTGGCTGTTTGGTAAGTTAGACCACTACCTCAGATCATGTACCAAAATGAACTCCATGAGGTTATAGTTTTAATATATCTATTAGAATCAACAGAATAAGTTATCAGGTGAGTCTCTTACTAAAATTTATTACTTAAGAAATAATTTTAAAGGTAATTTACAAATTACAAAAATATTGCATAAAAATTAATGAAAGGTAAAGGTTGCTTTTCTTGCCAACACTGCAATGCCATTTTGGCATGGAGAAGACCAGAAACCTGGAGGAAAAAGCATGAGGACCTGAATTCAGTTGTCAGAATAGATAGGAGGGTTCCCTGTAGTAACTGCCAGCCAGCCTAACCTAATTGGTGAGCCTCAGGCCAGTACACCGGACAGCCCTGGTTCAAGAGAATGAGGTGGTCAGTGACCAGAGGAGCAACAGTCAAGACTGTCCTCTGGGTCCCATGTGCACAATCAACATACAACCTGACAGAAAAAAGAAGATTAATAGAAGCCACCACAGTGTTTGTGGGAATACAAACTGACATATCTTTGTTGTTGGTGGTGGTTTTTTGAGACATGGTTTCATTATGTAGCTCTGACTGTCCTGGAACTCAAAACTCTGCCTTGCCTCTGCATCCTGAGTGCTGGGATTAAAGGCGTGCGCCACCACACTGCCTGGCTGGCAACATATCAATTTTAATGTTTAAAGTTTATACTTGTGTGTGTTTCATGTATCCATATATATACCTGCATATGGAGGCCATAGAACAACCTAGGGTATCATTGTCAAGATCACTACCATCTCTTGACACAGTGTCTCATTGGCTAGACTGGCTGACTGTAGTGTCTCAAGGATCTTACGGTCCCCACCTTCAAGTGTTTCAAGTATTCAGCAGAGTGCCATCCTTACATGGATACTAGGATTTAACTCTGGTCTTCATGCAAGCAAGCACTTTATTGATTGCGCTAACTCCCCTGCCTCCATTTCCTTCCTCCCTCTGTTCCCCTACCTACCTTTCCCTTCTCTTCCCACCCTCTGATATTGTTGATAAATGATCTCCTGTAGCCAAGGCTGCCCTAAAACTCATGAGCTGCTAGCTCAGTGGTTCTTTTTGGTTTTTCGAGACAGGGTTTCTCTATATAGCCCTGGCTGTCCTGGAACTCACTCTGTAGACCAGGCTGGCCTCGAACTCAGAAATCCGCCTGCCTCTGCCTCCCAAGTGCTGGGACTAAAGGCGTGCGCCACCATTGCCTGGCTGTTTTTGTTTTTTTAAAGAACTTTTTTTTTTATATACATTTATTTGTTTTAGAGAGAGTGAGTGTGTTTGGGCATTTGTGCACAAGCCAGATGACAATGTACTGCAGTAATTTCTCTTTCATTCTTGAGCCCCAGAGATCAAACTCGGGTCAGGTTTGGTGGCAAGCATCTTTACCTGCGGAGCTGTATTGCCTGCCACACTTTATTCCTGTTTTACTTTCAGCACCTGCATGTATGCTTGGAGTGCAGAAGCGTGCCACCCCCTGAAGCTGGGAGTTAGGTGTGGTTAGAAATGAACTTGTGTCCTTTGTAAGAACAGGATGTGCTTCTAACTGCTAAGCCATTCTTTCTCAGCTCCCCTTCCTTACTAGAAGGAGAGTGCTTGCCAGCATGTTGAGGTCCTCTTTTTAGTTAGATCCATAGATCCATAAAATAAACTTTTCATGTGAAATTAAACACAGACACAAGGCCGGGCAATGGTGGCACACACCTTTAATCCCAGCACTTGGTAGGCAGAGGCAGGCGGATTTCTGAGTTCGAGGCCAGCCTGGTCTACAGAGTGAGTTCCAGGACAGCCAGGGCTACACAGAGAAACCCTGTCTCAAAAAAAGCCCCCAAAAAAAGCCAAACAAAAAACACAGACAGAAATAGAATAGGGTAATGGATGGACCTGCATTTGTCTCACACACAGCTTTAAAAGTGACCATTTCTTATATATATGTAAATATATACATATATACATACATACACATTTATATATTTATTGTGTGCATACGAATGTGGAGATCAGAGAAACCTTGCAGGGGTTGGTTCTCTCCCTCCACTGTGTGTTCTGGGGATCAGACTCCGGTCCTTGGCCTTGGCAGCAAGCCTTTGCTCACTGAAACATCTTGTTAGCACAGAGGTACCATTTTTTTATACTCTAGCATGGTAGCATATGCCCATAATTAGCAGTCAGGAGACTAAGACAGGGTAGGGATCAAGAAATGAAAGGCCAATCTGGTAGCCTGATGCAAATAGTGAGATCCTGGTTTTGTTGTTGTTGTTTAAAGTCATGTCCTAGTCATTTTTATTATAGAAAATCTCTCACCCATTTTACCCCTTCTTGTATTTGGATGCAAATATAGATATCATTTCACCTATGATATTTTAATAACTAATACTCTAGCATGATGCATGTCTGATTTCAAATTGCTTGTTTTAATCAGGACCTTGAGTTCTGCTACTTAGTGGTGAATTTTTTTTTTGGAGACAGAATCTCATATAGTCCATGGTGGCCTTGAACTTCCAATGTGTTTAAGAATGGTCCTGTTCTGATCCTCCTGCCAGGGAGAGCGGGAGAGCTGGCCTCCAGCCCTGTGAGTCTTCTTATGAGTAGCTCTTGGGAGATTCTGGTCTTTCCTTAATCCTCTTTTTCTTCAGCTTTGGTCTTTGAGAAAGTTTTCTTAAAGAATCTGAAACGAGAAGCAGAGATGGTCCCAATGACTATAGCTTGTAAGAAAACATCTCGGTAACATCTGCAGGGTAGAAAGGAGAGAGTGATAAAGGAAAGTGTGTCCCCTGCCGACTGTGTCCCTTACTCTTTTTTTCACTGAGACCTGTGAGGTAGAGAGAGGATACCACCCTCAATTTGCATGGGATTACAGATATGCTCTACCATATACAGGGCTGCTAACACTCTACTGAGCTACATCCCCTCCTTTCAGTGGACCTGGAATATATCTTTTTGTGTGCCTGTGTTGAATGTATGTAACGTGTAACGTATGTGCACTTGCACACATGTGTACACCAAGATTAGAGAAGACATTGGGGGTCCTACTTTATCACTCTGCCTTATTTTTTATTATCTTGAGAATTTGTCACTAGGCCTGGAGCTAGGCTATTAGCCAGCGAGTTCCAGTGGTACAACTGTCTATGCTCCCGAGGTGCTGGTGCTATACTCACATGTGGCCATGCTTAGTCTTACATTGGTGATGGGGATCTGAATTTAGGTCCTCTCGCTTGGGCACCAGGTACTCTTACCCACTGAGCAGTCTCCTCAGACCAGATATATCTCTTAAGTCTCTTTTTAGCTGTAAGTTCATTTTCCTCTTTTTTTTTTTTTCTTTATTTAGAAATGGGTTATTTTGTCCTGTGAACAGAATTTTATGTAGTCTGGAGTTTTGATGGTTGCTATATGAAATGTCATTATCTCTCCACCTGGGTGCTTTTGCATTTGTCTCTGGGAACTTCATGAGTTTCAATGTTCATAGCATATTTGTTTGATTTTGTGTGGGAATGTAGTTGTAGGTGCGTGTGTGCACACGTAAAGGTGTATATCTGGAGGCCAGAGGTCAGTCTTGGATGTTAGTCCTCGGGCCCTGTGGACCTTGGTCCTTTTGTTGTTGTTTCAGACAGGGTCTTAACTATTTAGACCAGTCTGGCCTTGAACTCATATAGAGATATGCCTGCCTCTGCCTCTTGCCTGCTGGGTTTAAAGGTGTGTGCCACCATGCCCTGCTCCACCTTGGTTTTTGAGAGTCGGTCCCTTATAACCATGTGCACAAGTACATGGTGTGTGCCTGCTGAGTATGTGCTTGTGTGAGTGTGTGTATGTGTGTGTTTCAGACCAGCCAGCTAGGCCTTCGTAGTGAAATCTTGTTTCAAAAACGGAGAAAAAGTGGGGTAAGTGGAGCTAGCTGGCCAGGAGCTCCAGGGCCCTTCCTGTCTCTGTCTCCCGGTGCTAGGGTTATAGGAGAGGCCACCTTGCCTTGTATAGATGTTGTGCATTGAACTCAGGTTGACATGCTTGCTCTGCAACTGTTTTTGAAGACTGAGCCATCTCTTTAGCTCCCTTTTCATTTTCTGATTTTGTTTTGTTTCTAGTTTTCTGAGACAGTGTCATTGATACACAGAGTGGCCTGGAATTCAGAATCTTCCCCCTCAGCCTCCTGAGTACCAGAGTTACAAATGTGCACTACGGCACTTCGCTTTTAGGCCAGGTTTTCGTTTTGTAGCCCCAACTCCTGGAACTTACTATATAAAACTCAGATCCATCTGCTTCTGTCTCCCAAGTGCTGGGCTTAACCACCAGTTCAAGTTTGATCTTAATTTTTGGCAACTGTGGATTTTCTGCATTCGACAGCTTCAAACCAGACAGGAAGTGGTGGTGTGCACCTTTAATCCCAGTGCTCAGGAGTCAGAGCTCTGTGAGTTCGAGGGCAGCCTGGTCTACAAAGTGAGTTTCAGACAGCCAGGGCTACACAGAGAGACCCTGTCTCGGGAGGGGGGAAGAAAAGTAAACAGTTATTTTTGTCTATAAAATAAAGCAACCATATTCAGAATTTGTTCTCAAGTTCTCTCTTTTTGTTATATTTTCTGTATATTCTATATTCTATAGTAGAAAAGTGAGGTTGCCGTTCCACCAGCTACTAGCACTTTGCTCCAGAAAAAGTTACTGATATCACATATGGCGGTTAACACGGAGACCTACAACTGGTTAAGGTGCAGAGAATAAGGCTGTGGGGTGCTTAGCCCATGCCCCTCTTCTCAAGGTTCAGGGTTCATTGGGGAGTAAGGAAGTAAAGCCTGTAACAGTCAGAGGGAGGAGATGACCACAGTGAGACAGTAGGGCAGCTGCACATGTGAGCTCGCAGCGTCTGTGACAGCATGCAGTAGTCCTGTTTTGAGCCAGACTGCATTCCCAGATGGTAGCCACTGGGAGAAGAAGAGTCACTTCTCTTTAAGGATGTGGCCTTTGGAGAGCAACTCAAGCACCTGGCCTACAATCAAGAGGATGTGGACAGTGCAAACTGAATTCTATTTTTTTTTAATTTTCGTTGAAAAGGGTACAGAGTTGTGTTGGCAAGGAAGAAGCTGCATCTGGAAGGAACTGGGCAAGGAAGGATGGAATATGATCAAAGTACATTGTATAATAGTCTCAAAGAATTAATAAACATTTTTAAAGGGGATTGGAGAGATGGCTCAGTGGTTAAGAGAATTTACTGTTTTTGCAGAGAACCAAGGTTCAGTTCCCAGCATCCACTTGGTGGATCAGAATGGCCTGCTACTCCAGTTCCAGGGGATATGATGCCACCTTCTGAACTCTGGCTCCTGTCTGGATGTGGTGTACACGTGCACACATACACACTCAGGTCCATACACATAGTCACACAATGTAGTTAAATAGTTTAAAATAGTTTTTTTAAAAAAAAAAACAAAACAGTAAACCCAAGTACTTAGAAAAATTTTGAAAGTTACTGTGAAAAGTTAAGCTTATAAGATTCACTGTTCGATCTTATTAATGTGCTCATAGCATGGTTGGGATGACACATCTATGTGTAAAAATTGGGGTCTTCCTTAGGATCATATTTACCAACTTCTGAACTGTTTAAGAAAATAATAGAATTACAGTACTGAATACTTGGTTGCTAATTATGAACTATAGAGCAGAGACTGTCTTGAGTTAGTCTCTTCTGAGTTGCAAGCTCATCCGATGGTGGTAACTACCAATTTGCATTGTTCATTCCAAAAATGTAAATATATATCTAGTACCAGGAATCATGCTAAAGACTGGGAGTGTAGCAGTGACTTTATAGATTGTAGGATGTGACGAAGGTTAACGAATGCTTCCCCCATTTATTCTTTGAAATGTAAATATACATTTTTTTTCATTTATTCTCCTCTGTTCCCACCTCCCTTCTCTTCCAGATCAACTCCTTTGCTGTTTCCCTGTTTTTCTTGGTTTTATTTTTTTTGTTTTTTTTTTAAAGGAAAGAAACAGCAGGCCTGCAGGGATATCCACCACACAAGGCCTAAAATGTTACAATGACTGGGCATAAACCCTTACCACAGCTGGATGAGGCAACCCAGTAGGAGGAAAAGGGTCCCAGGCACAAGCAAAAGAGTCAGAGACTCCACTGCCATTGTTGAGTCCCACAGGAACACCAAGCAACACACCTATAGGGTATATACAGAGGACCTGGCTCAGACCCACACAGGGTCCATTTTCTATGAGCCCCTATGATCCCTGCTTAGTTGACTCAGTGGCTTGTGTTCTTGTACTGTCCTCTGGCTTTGCCTAGTGGCATAGTGTTTGGCTGTGGGTCCATGCATCTGCTCCTGTCATTTGCCTCTCTGAAGACAATAGAATCTATGAGTATCGCTAGGAATCATTTTGTTGACTTTTTTTTTTTTTGCTAGTTGTGTTTGGTTCTGTCTTGACAAATACCTTCTTAGATTAATGTTTGTTTGTCTTGAGCCTGCTTCTGGAAGAAAGCACACTGTATCATGGGAAAAAACATACTGAATAGAATTTAAATGAGAACTCTGAAAGAGCTCCATGAGGAAGTAACATGTTAGTAGAGACAACTTCAGTTATAAATTAACCAAAAAATTCTGGTGCTTTGTGCTTGATGTGGGGCAGTGGCGTATATACCCAAAAGTCAGAACTGAAAGAGCTAGGGGTAGGGATGTAGGAGACTAGGCCAAAAGAGGGGAAAAAAAAAGGTGACAGCAGATGACTTTCAGGAGTTGGTTACATTCAAGATTTTGGATTATGTTCTAAATGCATAAGAAGTGCAATTATAAAGAAGATTTAAAATGGGAATGGTATATTTAGGGTGGTTTTGTTGTTTTTTGAGTTAGTCTGTCTCCCCATATAGCTTCAACTGGATTGGAACTTGCTGTGTAGACTAGGCTGGCCTCCCAGCCTCTGTTCTTTCAGGTGCTGGGTTACAGGCATATGCCATAATGCCTGCCCAATTCATGGTTTTTGTTATTAGTTTTTGGTTTATGATTTTTAAAATAGTTTTTCTTAGTTGTTCTGGGCTTGATTCCTTTTTTGCTTACTTGTTTCCTTTTCTTTGTTACAAGGTTTGGCTATGTAGCCTGGCTGTCTTGGAACTCAATATGTAGTAGACCTCCAACTCACAGAAGTTCACTTCCTCTGCCTCCTGAGTGCTGGGACTAAAGGTATAAGTTACCACATCAAGTTTGCACTCAATTTCTTTTATATTCTTTACTAAAATGTCTTTGTTTTTGTTAGAAATTAGACAATATTGATTTGCATACTAATTTGATGTTAAGACCAAGCTGTTACTTTCTGTTTGTGATTGATTTTGAATGGGCTTTGAGCCTGCCATGCCAGTTCAGAATTCCATGGACAAGGAAAGCTTTTCTTTTCTGTAAGGCTCCAAGTTGTCTGGGGTTGGAGTTGGCTTGCATTGTCCAGGCAATAGTTGTCTTCAGTTTTGTTACAGAATGTTTACTTTGGTTCCTGGAAACCTTTGCTCTTAAAAATCTTGATCATTATTACACTGTAATCTTAGTACTCCTCATCCCAGCCAGAGGATCAGAGGCTAGAAGATCACACAGTTCAAGACCAGCCTGGGCTATATGAAACTTAGTCTCTCTCTCTCTCTTTTTTTTTTTTTTTTTTGGTTTTTTTTTGAGACAGGGTTTCTCTGTGTAGCTCTGGCTGTCCTGGAACTCACTCTGTAGACCAGGCTGGCCTCGAACTCAGAAATCCGCCTGCCTCTGCCTCCCAAGTGCTGGGATTAAAGGCGTGCACCACCATCGCCCAGCTGAAACTTAGTCTCAAAAGGCAACAAAAGCCAAAAATTCCCTCTTAATCAGGTGTAGGGGTGGTTCCCGGTCCAGCTTGTTCCTGGTCCAGCTAGTTTCCGGGCAGCCACCATGTTCTCACTGCTCCTCAGCTCTGATGGGGGGTGGGGGGCTCCAGCTAGCTAGATTCGCAGGCCCTGGCATCCACGAGATGGCTCTGCTGCCATCCCCCACGCTGCATCCACAAAGCTTGGCTGAACCCCAGACAATATTTGACATCTTTGCAGTACCCGGTAGAAATGAGACTCTAAAAGCTTAATGATTATCTGAAGGATTTATATATTTTAAAATGCTCAACTAACAAGATGCCCACACAATTAGAGTTGTTACCCAATATCTAACCTTTTGATAGATGTTGCTACCCAGGACAGCTTTCTACCAGTGGTTCTCCATGGCTGATAGCCTCCTTCCTCTCCTCCCCTTCCTCTCTTCTCCCAGCTCCACCTCCTCTCCTACTGCCTAATCACCAAGCTCCACTGTGAATACAATGTAGCAGAATAAGCATCCTGCTACAATAAGGTTTTTTTTTTAAGCTAATAATGTATTACCCCTACACTACTCTGTTCCCCAGCTACAAGATCCTTATAACTTGAGGATTTTCCAGACCCTGCGTCTGTCCTTCTACCTCCTGCTTCCCAGTCGTCCTCCTCTGTCATCCTCCGTTGTCTTCTCTCTCCTCTCTTCTCCCCAGTCATCATCTTTGTCGTCTTCATTGTCTTCCTCCAGTTGTCCTTCAGTTCTTCTCCAGTCGTCCTTCCCCCTGCTCTCTTCCACCAACCTTTATTTCTCCACCTCCCCTTCCTCTGCCCAATCATTGGTTCCAGCCTTTATTTTACAAATTAAGATGGGCAGAAGGTTCTCTAGAAATCACCTGTGTAATGACTCACACCTCCTCTGCAGCCCTTCACAGAAAAGGGGAATTAGTATCAAAATACAAGACCGGGGCTATCCACAACAGGATACAGCTAATGAAGGAACAGATTGGATAGTGCAAACTTAGACAGACAGACAGACAGAATTATTTTTTTATTTACATTGGTGTTCTGCTTACATGTATGTCTGTGAGAGTGTCAAATCCCCTGGGATTGGAATTACAAGAGTTGTGAGCTGTCATACGGGTGCTGGGAACTGAACCAGGTCCTTTGGAAGAGTTTTCTTTTTATTTTCTTTAAAGAGAAAAAGAAATCTATTTATAAGGGCTTTAGGGCAGCTGGAGGAGATGAAGGCCTTGGGAGAAAGGGAAGAGCCGAGTAGGTTGAAGGTCCTTGTATTTCTTTACCCCTGTCCTTTCTCTTCCCTCCTCATATCTAGTTAGAGTCTCTTTAAAAGTCCACTATAGCATCGAGACTGGTAAGGGAGGACCTAGAGCTTGGAGGTAAGGATTCATTTATTTTATCTCTGCCCTTTGTTCTTGGGGTCTATCTGGGGCAGAAGCCCCATTTCCACTCCACTTGGGACTCCTGGATGCATGTGGAGGGTGGTTGGGGCCCTCAGAAAAAGTGTGGGTAGGTATGATATGAGACACCTGTCAATGGAGATAATGAGGCTCACAGTCATGTTGTGTGTTATCTTGTCCAAATCCCCCAGCACCTCACGTGAGGAAAGATAAGAGTTGCTTTGCTGGAGTGTTGGATGAGAAATTGAAAGAGGGGTCAGAGAAGCGAGCAAGCATTTGCTGAGGAGCTGAGACACTACAGTTCATCAAAGAAGCTGTGGACCTAGGCTTCTAGTAAGGAGAGCCTTGAGTCAGGTGTGGGCTCCAGAAGAGCCAGGTGGCTTTAGGTATCATCTGAGATTGAGATACCTGTGTGCAGGCATGAGCTTTTATGTTGGAGAACTCCATCTCTGTGTAGTTGGGGTTCATCTTCCAGATTTATTCTTGGGTTGGTGTTCCTAGTACCATCATCTCTGTGAGGTAGTTTAGGTACCAGGGAACATGAGCTGTCCAAGTAGAGGGCAGTCAGTGTTTAGCCAGTATTCAGCCTCTGACCATATAATTATAGACAAGGCTTAATCATTGACCCTAAAGATGAGCTCTGGAGAACAGTAGTACCAGAAACAAATGCAGGAAACCCTGGACTTCACAGGGAAATAGTAGTGTTGAGATCCACCTGTAGGTTCTGGGCTGATAGGTGACATGTGCCGTGTGAATTGATGTAGCCAGATTCTAGCACTGGTGTGTGTGCCTTAACCTAGATACAAAGATGTTCAGCTCAGCTTTTGGACCACTAGGAACACTGTCTCAGCCATGTGTCCCACACCAGTACAGCTCATCTTTTTGGAGAGCAAAGGTGTCTTGATTAGTATTTTATTGTTCTGAAGAGACACCATGACCAAGGCGTCTCTTTGGTTTTTTGTTGTTGTTGTTGTTATTGTTTTTTTGTTTGTTTGTTTTTCGAGACAGGGTTTCTCTGTGTAGCCCTGGCTGTCCTGGAACTCACTCTGTAGACCAGGCTGACCTCGAACTCAGAAATCCGCCTGCCTCTGCCTCTGCCTCTGCCTCCCAAATGCTGGGATTAAAGGCATGCGCCACCACTGCCCGGTGACCAAGGCATCTCTTATAAAGGACAACATTTAATTGGTGCTGGTGTACAGTTTCAGAGATCCATTATCACTCTGGTGGGAAGCATGGCAGCAGCTACGCAGACATGATGCTAGAAGAGCTGAGAGTTCTACGTCTTTATCCAAAGGCAGCCAGGAGAAAGGCTGGCCTCTGCGCTGGGCAGAGCCTGAGCATAGGACCTCAAAGCCTACCCCCACAGTGATGAACTTTCTCCAACAAGGTCACACCTTCTAATGGTGCCACTTCCCATGGGCCAAGCATATTCAAACCACAAAAAGGAGAGATGTGAGGAAAAAGGGAGGCAGAGGCAGAGTCTGGGAAGGTGTGTACAGAATAATGAGAGAGGAACTGGACCTCATTGGAAAAGCAGGCAAGAAAACATGGAATTAGAGTGGGGCAGAGCACACATCCCTGGGTACCCTAAGGCCTTACCTTCTTCCCATGGAGTAGAAAAAATGCCATGGCCTCACACTATGGCAGTGGTGCATCTTGAGTATAACCATTAGCCACTGGTTCTTGTACCTCTTGTCCAGACCTTGTTGATGGGCACCAGTTCCCTTGTGCCTGGCATATTATTCCAAATGAGCCATGTCATGATATCTGAGCTGAGCCACCTCTTAGGAGTGCTCTGGGTTTTGGTCTAGGGTGAATGCCACTGTGGTCACCTTTCCACTGTCACAGGCAGCCTTACTCTGAGTAGCAGGAAGTTAGTATATTTAAGGTTTCTATGCCTCTAGCCATGTCCTCATGCCTGCTTCTGTCACCTAGCTCTGCTGGTGGCTGACCACTCCCTCCCCTGCCCCATGCATATCCCTATGGCCCACCAACACCTTGGCTGCAGGGATCAGCTGCTGGGCTCCTACTTCTTCCAGATTCCCCGTCAAGCTCCCCAGTTCATCAGTGCTGGGGTTACAGGCGTGGACCACCACTGTCTTTCACAGGGCCTCTGAAGTCAGATCTCCCGCTCTCAGGCTTGCACTAGCTACCACTTTACTGTTGAGCTAACTCCCCAGGCCTAATTTAATTTTTTAACATTTAAAAATTTGGAGTTGTTGAGTTAGCTCAATTCGTAAAAAAACCTCCTGTTTCCAGAACCTGTAGTGGAAGGAGAAAGTGGTTCCAGAAGATGTGCTTGTGGTCACACACAATAATTATGAATAAAATTAAAATAAAAGTTTTAGGAATTAGACAATATTTTTATCAAAGGTTGGTATCTCCAACAACCTTTTGGTCTGCCAATTGTATTAATTTTTACTTTGGGATAAAATAAGGGTGAAACAAACTTAATGCAACTGTTTAGTCATTACTCCCGTCTGGTAATTTAAATAGGAATCCATTTTATCTAGAAAAGTGAAATGTCTCAGTATAGAAAACAGTCATCATTTATTACAGGTCAGGTTTCCAAACTCACAGAAGCAACTCCCTAAATTCATTTCAAATCTTAGTTAGTAGGATATACCAATTTTCAGTTAAAGGATATTATAAATTGCACAAGATGTGCAATTCAGTTTGTTTTTATTTAACTGCCAAGTGCAGGCAAAATGGTTATATAATTAGTTTTCATTTTTTCTATTTTATAAAAGAAAGTCTGAGGTTGATAATGATGAGCCAGTTGTTTTGGCAAGGATTTTAGGGATCATGTTTATGTATGACATGCATGCATGAACGCTCATTTGTGTGTGTATGTGTGTGCATATGTGCCATGGAACACACACTACCGGGTGTGTTCTAAGGATAACCTTGGGTGTCAGTCCTCACCGTCCTTGTCCTTCGCCTGGGTTCTAGTCTCCTGTCTCCACCTCCTATCTTCCGCATAGGGTTGTTGTGATTACAACCTTGGGATTCTAACTCACGTTCATACCTGTGTGGCAAATGCTTTAGCCACTAAGCCATTGGAAGCCAAGAGGTTGTCTTAGTGGGCTTTTTTTTTTTTGGTGGGGGAATGCCTGAATATATTGGGTACTACATTTTTGGTTCTGCTTTACATTATTTTGCCCATAAAATTGGAATTTGCTTATAAAGTCTCAGCTTTGTTTCTCCTTAATTGTTCTATAATGCCTAATTGTCAAGTAAGTGTAGCTGACTATTGGTACTAGCTCTTATTTTTCTGGTACGAAAGTCATTTCCAAGATTAGCAGTTTCCTACTTGTGAACCAGGTTTAACTGATAATTTAAAGGTCATCATTCCTCGAACATCACAGTTCTGCTCCCTTTCCTGAGCAGAACTCTCATCAGCACTTGTTGGGTCTGTAGAAATGTGTTTTCACTTTCCTCTTTCATGTTGGAGATGGACCCTACGGCTTAATCTGGCCTTTGTGTGTGACTGATGATCCTATGCCCAAGAGTATGCTTCATTTGTAGTTTGCTTTCCTGCACAGAGTAAACTGCCTGCCTCTTTTTTTTTCAATCAATGTTCTCATAAGTTAAGTTAAATATTAAAGAGCTATAAATACAAAGTGAATTAAGATGACAAAATTTTGTTTCTGTATGAGTGTTTTGACTGCTTATATATCTGTGTACCATGTGTTTGCCTGGTGCCAAGGAAGCCAGAAGAATGTGTTATATCCAATGCCATTGGAGTTACAGACAGTTGAGAGCCACCATGTGGTTGCTAGGAGTCAAACCTGGGTCCCCTGAAGAGCAGCCAGTCTCTTAACTGATGAGCCACCGCTCCAGCCCTTTTTCATATTTGTTTCTCTTTAAAGATGTTTTTACATTTGTGCGCATATGTGGAACTCAGAAGACAGTTGGAGGAGTCAGTTCTCTTCCACCCTGTGACTGAGCTCCCGTTGTCAGGCTTAGTTACGAAGCTCCGTACTTACTGGGCCATCTTGGCAGTCCCAAATTGTTCTTTAAGAAGTCAGACTGTATGAGTCCTGTCATCCTTGGATCATTAGAATACATGTACTGTATAAAGTTAGTGCTTGTGAAATTTATGCAGAACTAAACTGAGGATTTGAAATGGGCTGAAGGGCCCAATGTAGCATCTTGACAGGCTCTGCTTTCTAGATACTGTCCTTGCTGTTGGTGACTTAAATTATCTGGGTTTGTTTAAAGGAAAAAGAGGCAGATTTAAGTTTCTCAAATAATAGGCTTACATATACACCACTTCCTGGTATTTTACCATGTTCCAGATGCTTCTGTTTCACAGTAGTATCCTGAACAATTTGTACAATTGTTAAAGTTTTTATATGTTTTATTCATTTTTCTTTATGGAGCTGGGCAGTAGTTAATGTCTTTAATCCTGGCATAGGCAGATGGATCTCTGATTTCAAGACTCACTTGGTCTAGACTTGAGTTCCAGGACACCCAGGACTACACACAGAAACTAAACACAGAAATATCTAAAAAATAAAAAATAAAAATTCCTTTATTATGGTCCTTTTTTTTTTCTATCACAAAGTTGAAAGTTAAAAAGTTTGAAATGATTATTTTTGTGTTTTTATTATTACAGCTTTACCAACAGGGACGCTTATGTCAGCTGGCAGCGAATTCTGTGAATTGGAAGTTTTTGCTAAAGTTTTGAGAGCTTTGGATAAAAGGTAAACTTGTGTGTATGTATATAAGCAGCCAGCTTTCTTGCTTGCTTGCTTCCTTCCTTGTCTCATGTGGCTCAAAATGGCCTTGAACTTGCTGAACTTCTGATCCTGTCTATTTGAGTGCTTGGATTACAGATAATAGACAGGGTCTCAAAAAAAACAAACAAAAAATCCCCACTACCACTACAACAATAAAGCTCAAAAACCTACTAAAATGTATATAACACAAAATTTGCCACTTATGTATCATTTTAAAATGTATAATTCAAGGACTAGACAGATGTCTCAGTGGTTAAGAGCACTGGCTGCTCTTCTTGAGGACCTGGGTTCAGTTCCCAGCAACCACATGGTGGCTCACACCTGTCTGTAGCTCCAGTTTCAGGGCTTCTGACACCCTTATGAAGACATACATGCAGGCAAAACACTAATGGACATAAAAATAAGTGATTAAAAGATGCATATAATTAAATAATATTAAGTACACTTACCTTGTTTAACTATTAGTAATAGACATTTCCAGAATGTTTTCACTATCAAAACAAAAATTATGAGTAGACAAAAGCTCACCACTGAATGCTATGATAGCAAATTCCATGGCGTGGGAAGTATAGCTCAATGAAAAAAGTCTTGAAGAACAAATGATAATGATAACCAAACTTTCTATATAGTGGGAGTAGGTCAGAAAACATACTTTAACTTTATAAATACACAGAACACTTACTGAGGGGTCAGGCAGTTTGGTTTTCTTTGGAGGCAGGGGCTCATGTTTGGGTGTTGGTCCTTACCTTACACCTTACTTGATGAGCCAATATCTCTCTTAGTGTTCTCTGCTAACATTTGCCAGGCTAGCTGACCTGTGAGCCTCTAGCAAATCTGTTGTTCATGCCTCCCATGTCCCTCTAGGGCACACTGGGATTACTGACGTTTGTGTTGCTCTGTTGAGCTTTATGTGGGCTGTGCAGTCCGGACTCAGGTTGTCAGGCTTGTGAGGCAAATGATGAGCCATCTCCCTAGCCCATTGTTTTTTCATTTTGGAATGTATGTGATTTGTTTTTTACAGACTTAGTCTCTCTCACTCACCTTGTTCTGTTGGGGAAGCAGATACATACATACATTTAATGGAGGAGTAGCTAGCTCTAAAGGGATACAATCAGTGACCTCTCAAAGAGCCACTTTTCTCTTTTTTGCAGACATTTGCTCCACCACTGTTTTCAGGCTCTGATGGACCATGGTGTTAAGGTTGCTTCCGTCTTGGCCTACTCCTTCAGTAGACGGTGCTCTTACATAGCAGAGTCAGACGCTGCAGTAAAGGAGAAGGCCATCCAGGTTGGCTTTGTCTTAGGTGAGTAATGGCAAAGGAGAGGCATAGTATTCTGCAATGGTCTTGTAGTTAAATCTAACTAGAGGGTTTCTTCCAAGAGTTCCCAGTCTGTATAGGCAGGTTGTAAGCAACTGTCATACCTACCTACGTGTGGCCTACTCAAGTTCAGCCTGTGAGCCTTTGTGGCATTCTAGCCCAGGCACAGTAATGACAGCATTTATATATGAGGAAGTAGACTTAGAGAAGTTGAATAAGTGGGCCAGCCGGTAGCTTCGTGTGAGCTATGTTTCACATGAGTTGTATCTGTGATCCCAAGCATGTCTTTCTATAATGTGAGGACATCACCAAATTCTTTACCTACTTACTATTTACTGTATGCTGTGGCATGGGACATAAGTCTTTTCAGGGCCCTGTTTTGGTTTTCAATTCCAAAAGTAGTTATTTTTAATTTTGGGCAAGCTACTGTAAGGATAGCAGAAAGATCACTTTATAATATCCTGGAAAGATTTATACATATAGAAAACTATTGTATGATAATTTTGTAACCTGAGTAGTTTCACTACTGTACAGAGTTAAAAGTATGTTTTAGGCAATTATTTATTCAAGTTATTATTTTGTCCTCCTGTCCCGGAGATCAAACTTTTTAAAAGTTAAATATATACGATGCTAATGTTTTGGAGTTTTTAGTTAAGGTGTTTATTGTAAGCGTGTCTCTAGCTTTCAGGCAGTTTACTGAGTCATTTAATGTTGCTGCTTTTGTTCTTCAGGCGGCTTTCTTTCCGATGCAGGCTGGTACAGTGATGCTGAAAAGGTTTTTCTGTCCTGCCTTCAGTTGTGTACGCTACATGATGAGATGCTCCACTGGTTTCGAGCAGTGGAGTGTTGTGTGAGGTAAGCTGAGCAGATCTGGGATTCAGTGCTACTTAGTTCTAGTGATGCTTAGTTACAGTGCTACTTAGTTTAGTGCTAGTGCTTTGGTCTCAGAATTCTGCCCTTGACCCAATAGTTGAAGTTGATTAAATCTTTACATCATGGTTTCATTAGTCTCATCTCACATCTCTCTCTCTCTCTCTCTCTCTCTCTCTCTCTCACGCACACACACACACACGAAACGTATCACATACACACACTCGTGCATGTGGAGAGAGTTTTTCTATGTAGACCAGGCTGGCCTCAAACTATGCAGTTCAGGAATTAAAGTGTGTGCCTTTAATTCCAGCACTTGAGAGGCAGAGGCAGGTGGATTTCTGAGTTCGAGGCCAGCCTGGTCTACAGAGTGAGATCCAGGATAGGCAGGGCTATACAGAGAAACCCTGTCTTGAAAAAGAAACAAAGTGTGCAACACCATGCCTTGCCTATTTTTGTTTTTTAATAATGTAAAAACTTCCTTGAATGTTGGGCAGGAAACAACTTGAACATAGATTTAAAGAGAATCAGAACTTCATATTTCCATTTCCTTAAGTCCATAGGTAAATAGAAATGAGAAGCTAAAAGAAAATAGTGGTATCTCAGTGTTTGAAAGAAAATA
This sequence comes from Mastomys natalensis, assembly GCA_021653895.1. Classification (NCBI taxonomy): domain Eukaryota; kingdom Metazoa; phylum Chordata; class Mammalia; order Rodentia; family Muridae; genus Mastomys; species Mastomys natalensis. The sequence continues at coordinate 171,475 of JAJTUV010000176.1, forward strand.
GTATATATACCTCACTGAATTTTTAGGACAAAGGCAATCTACCAAGACCCAGCAGGTCTAGTGTATGCTAGTAGATACCCTGTGAGTCTTAGAAAGCAGAGCCAGAGCCTTTAGTAACCTCTGAGTCAGTCACCAGCAAGGCGAATGGTATCCTTAATCAAACACTGCTTCAGATGAGTCACAGCTTACCTACCCCTCAGTTCTATGCAGAAGTCGTCGGTGCTTTAGCAAGCTCAGGCTCTGTCATCAAGCACGAGGAATGGCTGACAGAGAGCTGACTGTGTGCTACATCTCACGGTGATGTCTTTATTAGCTTAAATCCAACTAAGTAAAACAGGGAGGATGGAGGTAACTGTAGTCAGAAATCAGAATTGAGACATGGCTGCTGACCTAGATGTTAAACCCATAAGGGGAATCTTATGGAAAGTTGTACATTATCAATTGGAAATCTGGATTAAAGGAACAAATTTCTAGAAATGTGTAAACTATCCAAATGATGATAGAAAAAATTGAACATCTCAGCAGACTCATAACAGTTAGAGATTGCAATTTTCTATTAACAAGTAGAAATTGCAAATTTTCTTATCAAAGAAAATCCAGGACCAGAAGATTTTGCTGGTGAATTGTTTCAAGCATTTGAGTTAGCACTGGTTCCTCCCAGACTACTAGAATACTGAAGAAGAGCCCCTTCTCAACTCATTTTATAAGGTCACTATGACCCCATCAATGAAAGCCCAGGAAAAACATCATAAGAAAAGACAAATTAGAGACTGGTACCTCCTTAAATATAGATCAGAAATCCTTAACAAAATACTAACATCAAATCTAAAAGAATATCTAAAACAATTTATACTGTGATCTTAAAGTGAGATTTAAACCAAGAATGCAAGAGAACTTCAACATACAACAGCCAAGCAATATATTATTATACCATTATAATAGCCTGAATATGATAATATTTTCTTTTCTTTTTTGGTTTTTTTTTTTTTTTTTTTTTTTTTTTTTGGTTTTTCGAGACAGGGTTTCTCTGTATAGCCCTGGCTGTCCTGGAACTCACTCTGTAGACCAGGCTGGCCTCGAACTCAGAAATCCGCCTGCCTCTGCCTCCCAAGTGCTGGGACTAAAGGCGTGTGCCACCACCGCCCGGCTATGACAATATTTTCAACAATGGACATTGAAAAAGTACTTGACAAAATCAGCTGCCCTTTCTTAGTAAAAGCATACAGAAAGCTAGGGCTAGAAGAGAACCTCTGTGCTATGACAAGAACATTTATGACAGACTGACTGGGCATGGTGGTCTATGCCTGTAACACCAGCCTGAGCCACATAGCAGGACACTCTCAAAGAACCAAATAGGGTGATACTGTGGGAAGGGTTGGGGAGGGGAAAAAACAGTTAACTTGGTAATAAGCTAGATGTTTTTTCTCGTTGGATCAAGAGAAAGATAAAGGATGTTTTCTACTAGAAGTAGTCAATATTATGTTGGAATTTTTAGTCAATGTAGGCAAGAAAAGGAAATAAAGAGCATCTGAATTGGAAATGGGAAAAGGATTATATTCATTGAACTCAGAGACTTGTGACTGGGTGTAGTGGTACACATCTGTAATCCTAGCACTCTAGAGGTGGAGGTATTGGCATTGCTGAGAACAGCCCAAAACCCCTACAAACTTTGCAGAGGACAGTATCAAGACACAGTTTTACTTTTGTAATCTTAGCACTCTGGGGACATAGAACGATCCTGTCAGTCTTCTTTCCTGCATCCAGCTTGTTCTTACTTATTTACTTTCAGATAGGGTCTCAGTATCTATCCATGGCTGGCCAGAAACTCAGTTCTCCTACCTGAGCCTTCTGAGTGCTAGTACGGGGGTACACCATCATTCTTACTGATTCTTGCTCAAATAAAGACAGCCTGCAGAATGGGAAATGGTACTTGCAAATCATGTATTGGACAAGGGTCCAATATCCAGAGTGTATCAAGAAGTACAGTTCAACAGCAAATGACCCAAGTTTTTAAATAGACAAGGGTCTTGAGTAGACCCTTTCCAAAGAACCTGCATAGATTGCTGTTGTGCATATGAAAAAAATGTTAGTAGCAGAACTGTAAGTCTGTACCACTTCATGTGTACCAAGGCCATGTAGGATTTTGTTTTGATGAGCTAAAGATGTTGGCTCAGGGGCAAGAGCTTTGCTCAGCATGTTTCATATCCTATGATGGATTTCCAGCAATGCCAAAGGAAGCAGGAAGTTAGTGGTATCGAGGATGAAGAAAAATTGCAAACCTTGCGTACTGTTGCTGAGTGTAAAATGATGCAGCTGCGCAGTCTACAGTTTAGCAGATTCTGAGAATCTAAACAGAATTACCATGTGGCCCAGCAAGTGCATTCCATGGTGCAGATTCAAGAGCAGGGCTGGAGATAGGGCCCAGTGGCTAAGACTATATACTCGTTTTGTTGTGTTTTAGTTTTTTGGTTTTTGAGACAGGGTTTCTCTTTGTAGCTCTGGCTATCCTGAAACTTACACTTTAGACCAACCTGGTCTTGAACTCAGAGACCCACCTGCCTCTGTTTCCGGAGGGCTGGGACTAAAGATGTGCTCTACCACTGGTCAGTTTATATTTTATTCTTGTATAGGGCATGAATTTGATCCCCAGAACCTACATCAGGCAGTTCACAACTGCCTGTAACTCCAGCTTTAAGATTTCACACCTCTCCAATAAAACAAAACAAAACAAAACAAAACAAAAACCTCTGACATCATACATGGGTGTACACATGTACACATAAATAAATAATAAGAAAACAAGTAGAGACTGGAGATTTGTATACTGTGTCACAAGAGATAGAAGGTGAAAAGAATACAAGTCTCTATCTGCAGATAAAAAGATACTTGTTCTGTGTATACATGAGGTCACTCCATTACCCAGGCTGGCCTTGAACTTATTCTGTAACCCAGGCAGGTTATTGCGCAAGCCTTGTGCCAACAGCCCCATTCAAAAATCTGTTGATTTTTACTCTTGTATGCTTCTTCACACTTGAGTTCCCTGCTCAAGAAACAGTCATTCCACCTACCGTTCTAGAGCAGTGTGATTGATTAGCCTTCCCTTTTTTCCTCTTCTGCAGAGTGCTAGGGAATGAACATAGGGCCTCACACATGGTAGGCAAAGGCTCTGCTACCTAGCTATGCCTGCCTCTTAGGTGGTTTTGTTTATTCTTAAGACAGTTTCATTATTTAGGCCTAGCTCTGTGTCTAGAGTGCTGATACAAATGCCCTGCTTGGTTGTCTTTGAAATGTCATGCTTTTATTGCTTTTGGGTTCTAAGCATTTTCAAAAAAAATTGTATTGGCCCTATAGATGATTATGGCATTCAACCAGCAGTATAATGGATAAGTATTTGTCCTAACAACTATTCTTGTTTCATATAGTCTGTAGGTATGTAGTCTGCTACTGCTTAGAGTTTCGTCTGATCTAAAGCATGTTGATACTCTTAGATAACTTGATTGTTAGCAGGCTGCAATTTTGAGTATCGTACTCAGGATTTTCTGTCACAGAGGGTAGAGGACAAATAGGCCTCACAGTTGCATATTGACGTTACCATAGTGGGCTTATCAGCAGAAATGAGCACGACCAGGAGCAGTGGCAACTGCTGAGCTAATACTAGAGAGAGAGAGAGAGAGAGAGAGAGAGAGAGAGAGAGAGAGAGGAGAAGAGTGACAGCAAGGGGGGCGGCAGCAGATTCATCTGTCTTCACTGTTCTCTGTGTTAGATCTGCAAAATGGAAATTGTAAATATCATGTAGGTGAAGAAACGTTTAAGTTAGCTCAGACGTACATGGATAAGCTGTCTAAACATGGCCAACAAGCAAATAGAGCTGCTCTCTATGGAGATCAAAAAGGGTTTTGTGTGTTTGTTTGGTTAGCACATGTTGAGTACACAAAATATTTGAATATTTAGAGAATGAAAGAAATTGGACCAGATTGATCACAGAAAGCTTTCAGTACTATCAGTGCCACATTAGGTAAAATGGTTCTTTCAGTTGCCGAAATGCAGCCTGTCTCTCACATCTACTGCCTTGTTGTTTAGGTGCTGCTGCATCATTTTAAGAGGCTGTCAGGGTCACTGTCCTGGTAGCACCAACAGTAAAGAACTTTTGTCTTTTACAGGTTGCTTCATGTGCGAAATGGAAATTGTAAATATCATCTAGGTGAAGAAACGTTTAAGTTAGCTCAGACGTACATGGATAAGCTGTCTAAACATGGCCAACAAGCAAATAGAGCTGCTCTCTATGGAGAACTATGTGCCCTCCTGTTTGCAAAAAGCCACTATGATGAGGTAAGTTGGCTTGTTGTTTTGAGACAGGGTCTGTTTGTAGCCCAAGCTGTCCTTGAAAATGTGGTATTCTGATATCAGTCTTTAAAAAGTACTGGGCAGCCGGGCGGTGGTGGCGCACACCTTTAGTCCCAGCACTTGGGAGGCAGAGGCAGGCGGATTTCTGAGTTCGAGGCCAGCCTGGAGTACAGAGTGAGTTCCAGGACAGCCAGGACTACACAGAGAAACCCTGTCTCGAAAAAACCCCAAAAAAAAAAAAAAAAAAAAAAAGTACTGGGATTGCAGGCATGTGCCACACTATGCATGGTAAGATAAGCCAGTCTTCTCTTATATGTCTTCTAAATTGCATTTCATGTATTGGGTGGTCTTCAGGGTTATTTTTCTGTTTAGTTTTTCAAATAAAACTTAGACCACGTAGCCCAGACCAACCGCAGGCTCGTGATCCTTCTGTTTCTGCACTCTCGAGTGCTTCAATCAGGTTAAAGGCCTGTACCACTATTCCCAGCTTTCACGTATAATGGTCCATTTTATTGCAAAGTGGAAAAATAATTTTCTAATGAAATACGTCAAAACCAAGCAGGAGTGTTTGTGAGCTGGACCTTAAGTATTGCAAGTGAAATGTAGGGCTTTTAAAGCTTTTGTGCAGGTGTTTGTCTGACCAACTTGCTTTAAGGGAAATCCTCATGAAGACTGAATGTTAATCAATGCATTTGGTATATCATTCTTGGTTAACTATTTAATCATGAGTTCAAACATAAGTATTTAATTCGCCAAGCACCCTACCACAGAAATGTTTTAAAACTTCATATAGTTAGCATTGTTCTAAAAATGATTTTGTACTACTTTGAAACAAAATTAGCAGTCTTAGCATTTCTATTGCTGTGATAAAAAGCTGTGACCAAGAAACAACTTTATTTCATCTTAACATCAGGATAAGAACTCAAGGCAGAAGCCTGCTGCAGAGGCCATGGTGGAGTGCAGCTGGCTGGCTTGCTCTCCATGGCTTGCTCAGCCTGCTTTTTTGTTTTTGTTTTGTTTTTTTAAAGATTTATTTATTTATTTATTTATTTTATGTATGAGTACACTGTTGCTGTCTTCAAATGTACCAGAAGAGAGCACTAGATCCCATTACAGATGGTTGTGAGCCACCATGTGGTTGCTGGGAATTGAACTTAGGACCTCTGGAAGAGTAGTCAGTGCTCTTAACCACTGAGCCATCTCTCTGGCTCCTCAGCTGGCTTTTTTATAGTGTTTGGGTTCACCGGCCCAGGGATGGTCTCTCCCATATCAATCATCAGTCAAGAAAATGCACCATAGGCTTGCCCACAGGCCAGTCAGGCAGAGCATTTTATTGAAGTTTCTTCCTCTCAGTGACTGACCTGTGTCAAGCTAATATAAAAACTAGATGGCACAGTCTCTTAAAATTATAAACCAGGTTTTGGGATCCAAGCTCTTATTTTTGTATCAGTTATTTTGAATAGCAATGCTTCTTAAGTGAAACAGAAGAAATGGGAACTTGCAGAAGGTAACAAGTAATTCTTTTTATCCATCCCTTTTGATCATCCAAAGTTGTTGAGTGTGTTGTGAAGGGTGCGTGTGCACGTGGCTATGACAGGAGGTTGGATGCCAGTGTTGGGGTGTTCTTTGGGAGCTGTCTACCTTGGGTGGGTTTTTTTCTGTAAGATTTCTTCTTCCTTACGTGTTTGCATATATGTCTGTATGTTGCTATGTGCACATGAGTACAGAGTTTCCAGAGGAGGCTGAAAGAGTGTTGGATCAAGTAAATATGCATAAACTCACATACATTCATATATAAATTTATGAATACACACTCCTGCACCTTCATGCAATCCAGTTGGGTCCGACTATTTAGTTATCTCATAATTACATACTTAAACACACATCCATACCTACATATGCATATGTGAAGCAAAAATATGTGCCAGTGCAGAAAGAACTCATTCATTCTGGATGAAAAATGAGCTCCAATCTTTACTGCATAGAGAAATAAAAGTTTCTACCCTTTTATTGCTAAATGAATTTAACCCAAGTCTGTAAGAAAAGAACTTTGTCTTCTTTAGTAAGATTAAGCCTCCCTTGCTGTTAAGAAAAGACTTGTTCCATCCGACGATAAAGAGAAGCCTGCCTGCTCTCTCTGCAGCTTCTTTGTCCCTCTTTTTCTCTGCGTTCTGCATGTCACTCTCTTCTTCTGTTCTTGCCCTAATGTCCTCTTTAATTTTTGAGTAAAAGGGGGAAAATCTATCAGGCTATATGCTCTCTAAATTTCTATGTTCGTTTCTTAATTTCTAAGTTACTCTACTCTGCTGTCTGCTCCTTCCTCCTAGTTTTGCTCTCCCCTCCTGCTCTGGTGTAATAATGCCATGCAATATAGTAATTGTTCCTAGTTTTCTGTACCCTTTTTAGGAGAATAGATCATATGGGTTTTCCAAGCATCGCTTTTTCCTTTTTTTGAAAAGAAAAAAAAAAAAAGTTCACTGTAACTTCAAATCACGAATAAGAAATTTACAACAGAGATGTATACATGTTTATATGAAGACTAGACATTATCTCACTAGCTTCATAGGTTCATGGAGAGTTAAAGAGCTTAATTTTTGTATTTAAGTTGGCACTGAAGTTTTGTATAGATAAACCCAGTCAATCTTTTATCTTTTATCTTCTGTCCCTGTACCCACAATAAATTGTTAGTTCCCTTTTATGATGTTTGGTTAATTGTTTTTTACAACCTCTCCTAAGTTGTAAATACCTGCTTTCTGTCTCAGAAGCAATTAACTCTTGACACTTGAAGATCATTAGAGTTCTAACTGCAGTATTCATATCAGAGAAGGCTCTAATAGTAATCCTATTACAAAGGGCTTAATAATTACTAGTATAATTTTAGGAATTCTTATAGGATCATCATTAAGAATTAAGAAATCATCTATTTCACTTGGGAGGCAGAGGCAGGTGGATTTCTGAGTGAGTCTACAGAGTGAGTTCCGGATGGCCCGGGCTACACAGAGAAACCCTGTCTCGAAAAACAAAAAAAAAAAAAAAAAGAAATCATCTATTTGTCTATATAGCATCACTACAAGTCATTACATCCTCATTAATATACAGAAATCTGCCCAATAGTGTGAGTGAACACCTAGTGATTTATATATATATATGTATATGTATATATACATATATATAATAACAGGAAGGCATATTAATAGCATACATATATACACACACATACACATATACATACACACACACACACACACACACACACACATATATATATATATATATATATATATATATATATATATATATGAACAGGAAGGCATATTAATAGCAGGAATCTTTCCTAAGATATGGCCCTAGCCTTGCCTAGAAGGGTCATCCGTCGTAGTTTTACAGTGCACAGTGAAACCATCTCAGGAAGATCACCTCTTAGTTTGTAGCCCCTCTAGATGGCTCTGGTTTGTTTTTGTTTTTTTCTTTGTGTAGCCCTCGCTATCCTGAAACTCACTCTGTAGACCAGGCTGGCCTCAAACTCAGACATTTGGCCACCTCTGCCTACTGAGTGCTGGTATTAAAGGTGTGTGCTGCCACTGCCTAGCTGTACCTTAGTTGTTTTGTTTTTCTTAATAAATGATAATAGTGCATGTCATGATGCTGTGGTATCAGTTAAGTGTATTAATGAACATGAATTGCTTATTAGAACAATAGCACAAAGGAGGCACTACTAAACAGACAGTATAGAAAATATCTGAGAATAATAGCACATACCTTTAATCCTAATACCTGGGAGACAGAGGCCAGTTGGTTTGGATTTCTCTTGAGTTTGAGCCATCCTGGTCTATATAGCAAGTTCCAGGCCAGCCAGGGCTACATAGTGAACCCTGTCTCCGATAGAAAGAGATGGGTAGAAGAGTGGGATATAGGGGTGCGGGAGAGAATGATAAAGTGTTATGGAAGGGAAAGGAAATAGAGGAAACAGTCTAGGACCAACGTCTAAAAGATGAGCTTGGTAGGCTAAGGGCCCAGAAGAAGGGGAATGCTTCTAAGGCCGTGGGGGATCCTGTATACGAAGGCCTCTGGGAAAAATAGAATATACCTCATTTTCTGAATGTGTCTGTAATATCGTTATTTAGAAAAACTGTGGTTTTGAGGGGGAGTGTTTGATAGAACTCTGAGGCTCACCTCCATTGAACTCAGGAAAATCCTCCTGCCTTGGCGTCCCTGATTGTGTAATTACAGGTGTGCACCACCACACTTGGCTTCAGAAAACTGTGGATGAAAAAATAAAAATAGGGTGATCAGCTCATACTTCCAAAAAATTGTCTCAGAGAATTTCAGTTGTAAATATTTTGTGCGTGTATGTAAGTAGTTGAACTCTTGTGGGGTAACTTCACAGTTTCATTAGATACTGTCATTCACTGTGTCGCTGTTCTTTCTCTTTTCAATTCTTTCAAAGGCATATAAGTGGTGCGTTGAGGCAATGAAGGAAATTACAGCAGGCTTACCAGTCAAAGTTGTGGTGGATGTTTTAAGACAAGCTTCTAAGGTGAATATGATCTTTATAACATAATCTACTATAAAACTTATTTGGCTTTAAATAGTTAATCAAATCTTTATAATAATTTACTTAGTTGATCTATTAACTAGATTTGTTTTCTAAGCTTCTCTGCTTAGTTTTAGAAACTTAGTTTCTAATCAAAACTGTGTCATGGCTGGTTAGTGACCCATGCCTTTAATCCCAACATTTTGGATGCAGAGACAAATGGGTTCTCTTGGGTTAACCTGGTCTACATAGTGAGTTCCAGGACAGCCAAGGCTGTATAGAGAGACCCTATCTCAAAAAACAAACTTACAAACAAAAAACTATCTCATCTGTTTAATCTGTTTTTCCTTTATTAAAGAAACCTGTGAAAATACTTGTTTTGGCTCACCAAAGTTCACATGACTATAATATTTGGTGCTAATTTGGCTTGAATGTTTGTTTTTCCTAAATCTGTATAGTAACTTCAATTTCTTACTCAGAAATCCTGTGGGACCTGATGACATTTCTGTAGGCTGAGGGCTAGCACTTCCTTCTTTCTCTCAGCATTGTTTTATTCAAGATAACTTGTTACATTTGACCTGCTAGACCGTCTTTGGTTTTCCCCCCCTCTAGTTTCTTTTTCTATAAATAAGTATATGAACTTTTGGAAGCTATTTATTAGTACCTCGCTTTGAATTTTCACACACATTCTTTGTCTAGAAGTTACTCACACTTGAACATTCCATTTTGGTTGGTTTTATCTTAGTTCAAAATTTTGGATTAGAAGGCACCACTGGTTTTGTGAACTACTGAAAAGTTGTTTGTTGGTCTGTAACCTTGGCTAGCCCTCAGCTTGCTACACAGTCATGATTGCCCTCAAGGTGACATCACTTTCTTAGGCTTCAGGCATGTCCTAGCCATTCACTCTAAAGGAGATTAGCAGCATATGCAGATAGATAGCTTCTGTATGAAAAAGATGTTAGCATGCTTAACTTAAACATTAAATATGTTTGTATGAAATAATAACATGCAAATTGTATATATGCAAATGATGTTAGAGTTTAGAAACTGGTAATCCACGGGGTTCAAAATATTTTTTAAATAATTGAAAACTTGAATTTCTTCTGTACATAATAAAAATTATCATGTGAGCCTGTGGCCATGATAACCTTATGTCCCAGATCTTGTTTGGCCTCATGAGTGGGGGAAAGCCCTGAATAGCACAACCTGTAAACAGCAGGTGGTATTTAACAAAAGGTCCAGTCAGATGGCTCAGTGGGTAAAGACACTTGTCACCAAGCATGGCAACTTAGTTCAACCCTACAAGACTCATGAGGTAGAAGGAAAGAACCAGCTGCTGCAAGCTGTCCCCTGACCGTCACAGATTCTGTTCAGTTGTGTTTATGTGCATGTGTGCACTGTAAATAATTAATAAGTAATGTTAAAGTATGGGACCAGAGAGGCAGCTCAGCAGTTAAGCACTGGCTGCTTCTCCAGAGGACGCAGGTCTGATTTTCAGTACCTACATGGCAGCTCACAACACCTATAACTCTAGGTCCAGGAGCTCTAACATCTAGCATACCATAGGCAAAATACCTACACACATAAAAACTACACACACACACATAAAGAAAGTGAAAAAAGTTTATTAGAACCCATTCCATAAATGGAATGTATGTGTGTACACTTAAAAATACTATGCTGGGTCCTCCCCACGACATCTTAATATTATAAAAGGGTAGCCGTGCACTAGCTTGTGGATTGCCTTTGTTATAACAGGGTTATTTTTGTTTTGATTTGGTTTTTGGAGGCAAGGTTTCTTTCCTAGCCCCAGCTGTCCTGGGACTTGCTCTTTTAGACCACTGTAGGCTGGCTTTGATCTGAGAAATCAGACTGCCTCTGCCTTCTGAGTGCTGGGACTAAAAGTGTGCACCACAGCCCAGCTGTTATAACAGGTTCATAGTGGAAATGTCAGAATTTCCCCAAATTGTTTACAGATCTGTTCCTTATAAAATTACTAGATTTGGAAAGAAATTACAAGTTGAAAGAATCATTGAAATTTTTTTTTAATTATTAACTATTATAATGTGAACTGTAGCACACTAATGAAGCATTTGAGAGTTGTTTAATAATTTCCCTCTTTGTTTTTAGGCTTGTGTAGTCAAACGTGAATTTAAGAAGGCAGAACAGTTAATTAAACATGCAGTGTATTTGGCGCGGTAGGTGATTGTTACTCAAGGTGCTGTTTTAATGTGTCTCTCAACTTCAGATACTAATACTTCTGTATCTTTTCCTAGAGATCATTTTGGATCCAAACACCCAAAATACTCTGACACGCTGCTAGATTATGGATTCTACTTACTCAATGTAGACAATATCTGCCAGTCTGTTGCAATTTACCAGGTATGATAATGGTTATTTCTCTGCTTTTAATATAAGTTGACTTGTTTGTCATCTGTAAGACATATGTAAAATAACTCTTTGAGGAACTGGAGAGATGTCTCTACAGTTAACACGTCTCTGCAATTAACACAGGCTGCTCTTCCAGAGGACCAGGTTCAATTCCCAGCACCCACATGGCACTTCACAACTGTCTGTCACTACGGTCTGACATGCTCACACAGATATACATGCAGGCAAAGCATCAATGCATATTTTTAAAATATGCAATAGCAGACCAATTTAAAAAACAAATAACTCTTTGAGCCCTGCCTTTCTCCTGTAGGCCTCACCATTACTTTACTAAGCACTCCTCCATAAAAGGTGTAAGAATCAAATGTTTAAGAATTGAAGAGAATCGTCCAGGACTAAAGGCATCAGGCTCTAGATCTGTGTTCACTGTGCTTTCTGTCTATGATTCACCCAGACGACGGCTTAACTTTATGAGGATTTATCAACCGTCAATCTTGTAATATTTTAGATCTTGCAATTGTTATTTCAGGTTAAAGTCCTCTACCTTGACATTAGATGTCATTGACTTTATATTTATTAAAGAAGAGTATAGAAGAAGCTATTAGGACTGAGGCTGCGACGCTGTGGTGGAGCACTGCCTTACTGCAGAAAAGCAGCTAATACGGTTTACCAGACAGGTTTCTTTATAGAACCAGGTCTTTCAGGGCAATTTGTAGCTTCTGCTCTTCTGACAGAACTTTCCCATTTTGAAATGTAAAGGATTAGGTACATGGAGTGTGTGGATAGCTCATTTAACTTAGGCAGCGTGCCGTATTATTAAATGTCTTTATGATTCTTTTAGGCAGCCCTTGACATTCGACAGTCAGTGTTTGGTGGGAAAAATATTCATGTAGCGACAGCTCACGAAGACCTGGCTTACTCGTCATATGTTCACCAGTACAGCTCTGGAAAATTCGACAATGCGCTGTAAGTTCCACCTTCTCTGAGAAGGTTAATACTGATCCCTGGTTTAGTAGTCCTTACGTATCGTGTGGATAAGTTTGTCTTCCTGGTGGGATAAAGTGTTTGAAGTCATTTAAAAACCATCCCGATTTTTAAGACATCCACTTATCCGAGCTTCTCTTGGTTTCGTATTAAGATTTATGTATTTCTATATCTGAATGAGCCTTTTTCAGTATTTCCTATATTTTTTGTGTGTTGTTTGTTTGTTTTTTGAGTAATTCATAGCCTCTGTGCCAATGGTGAATTTAACAACCTACAAACTTATTGCTGAAAAAACCAAAAACCTGTGTCAGACATGCTCGTGTATTCCTCTCTCCTGTGGCTGTTTTACGCCAGAGTTAAATAGTTGTGAAAGAAGATTGCCAACATAAAGTATTTGCTGTATAGCCCCTAACAAAGCAAGCTTTCTGGAGCTGATTTAAAAAAAGAAACTTGTAATATTTTGGAGGAAAATTGAAGCCAAAAATAGTTTGGCATTATAGGACATACCTATAATCCTAGCCTAATGCTGGGTCTGGAAGATCAAGAACTCCAGATACTTAGTACCAAGCATGCCAGTCTGAGTTCCATCTCTGAAATCCATCTGTGGCAGGAGAAAACCAACTCCAGCCAGCTCTCTTCTAACAGGGCCAGTCTGGGCCACACAGTGAGTTCCAGGCCAACTTAGGCTACACAGCAAGACACCTTTCTCCAGAAAAACCCAAACATTTCAAAGGCAGACTTAACTTTTTTCAGGGCTTCTAGCTGTTACTCTGGCTGGCTTTATCCTCTGGGCTCAAACAATCTACTTGCTTCTTCTTGAGAGCTGGGAATTTTAAATAAAACAAGATAAAAAGGATCACATTCTATGCTGTTTAATATGTTTTATGTCCAGAGCGACAGATCTAGAGACAGAAAGGGAATGATTCTCAGAGCTGAGGTTTTGGAAGGATATGGGGATTGCTAGATGTGTATTAAAACTTTTTATAAAAATATCCTAAAATTGATTGCAGTGTTGACTGTACTCTGAATATGCTAAAAACCAGGGTGAGGTGGGAGAATTGCCATGAATTTGAGGCCAGCCTAGGCTACTGAATAAAATATGTCTCAAAGAAAACAGAGCTGAGGACAAGGCATTGTCATTGTTATTAAAATATTATAGACAAGTTAAACTGCTTTAATTAATAACCAGAGTCAATTAGTGAATTGAAAACAAGTGGAATAAGCTTGAGGAACTAGAGAGATGGTTTAGTGGTTAAGAATGATACTGTTCTTTCAGAAACTGAGTTTGATTTGCAGCACCGTTATCTGTGACCCAGAACCTCATGGAACCTGTGGACAGGAAAAGTATACCACCTCACCTCTGTTGACTTCTCACATGTACATACTCACACTCAGATACAGAACTTTAAAAATGTTAAAAAGAAGTTTTTCTATAAAGAAGTTTAGTTGTAAGATATAATAGGCAAGGGCTGAAGAGATGGCTCAGCCGTTAAAGGCTAGGCTCACAACCAAAAATATAAGATATAATAGGCAAGTGGTTTACCTTTTGTTTGTGGGCTGGGCTGTTGAGTGATTTGGAGGACGTTTTGTGCTCTGTTTAACAACAGTGACCTTACGAGCATGTGGAGGGAAAGTCCCACAGAGAGAAGAAAGAGCAGATGCCAGAGTGGGCAAGCACGGGCTCATTGAGAAATGGCTAGGTGTGTGTGGCTGGGGGCTAAGAGGGTTAGGCAGGGCATGGCAGGAAATAATGTCAGAGAGGTGGCAGAGAGAGATTGAGTCTTATGGACCATAATGAGGACTTTATCTTGAGGGAGATGAGAATACATTGGGTGTTAAAAGTTTAATTCACAACAAATTGAAATTTTGGGGCTGAGAATGAAGCTGTGTTTGCAAGTTTGAGATTTTGAGTTTGATTTTCCATTCAGCAAAACAAAACTGATTCTTAAAACTTTTTTTTTAAAGACTTATATGTATATATCTATGTGTGTACACGCGTGCATACGCACCAAATGATTGATTGCAAATGCCCATGGAAGCTAGAAGAAGGTGCTATCCTCTGGAGCTGAAGTTACAGCCATTTGTGAGCCACCCACTCGGTGTGCATTCTGGGACCTGAACTTGGGGCGTGTGGAAGAGCAGCAAGTGCTTTTAATTGCTGAGCCATCGTCTGGCCCAGAAACTCTTAATGCTATAATATGTGTTCTTATTTTTTTTTTTTTTGAAATAATACTTTTAACTAAAGAGAGACACTAAACTATATGTATATTGCAGATTTCATGCAGAAAGAGCCATTGGTATCATTACCCACATCCTACCTGAAGATCATCTTCTTTTGGCTTCTTCAAAGAGGGTGAAAGGTACTTTTGTGATCCAGTCTCCAGTGATTGTAAATTGATATGTGGCATAAATAAAATAAGGCTGCTAGATTATATGGATATATGACTAAAATAGTTCCCTCAACTCTGCTTCACCTCTTTGATACAGCATTGTTGTTTGTTCGTGTGTCTTCCTCCTGCCCTCCATTCCTTTCTTCTGAGTATGGCAGAGAGCAATGTAGGCTAGGCGATTCCAATGTCACAGGTAGGACTCAGGGCAGTTCCACAGGCTTCCTTACAATGTGGTATTCTTTATCTCAACTTGTGACTTTTCTGCTCATCCGCATCAGTGCTTTCTCTTACTGCATTGATCCTGTTTTGACTAGATCACCCTCGTGGCACTTATGTGCATTTGGGTGAGTCTAACCCCAATACTGTGCTACCTTCGTTCAGTTTAACACTACACTAGCAATTAAATTAGATGGTAAAGAGAAAAAATAGTTACCCAAAGCCTCACTAAAACTGAATCACCATTTTGTTGATGAGTTTAGTCCTTTCTTTCTTTAAATAAGTTAATAAAGGCTCAGAGATGGCCAAGGGGTGAGCAGATGGCTACCAGGCTTAGAACCTAAAGTCCATCCCTACCACATACAGGAGGCAGGAGAGCTTACTACCTCCATTGTGTCCTTACCTCCGCGTGCATGGACGCACACACACAAATCAGCGTTGGGGGAAAGTTAGTAATTCTTCAGCTTTATAACCTGATATTTTTCGCTGCTTACATCATGAGCATTTTCCATTTTAATACACATAGGGATGTACCCTTCCTCTAGGCTCCTTAATCTGTCCTCTAGTATTGAAACTGTTTTAAACCTTTTTTTTTTTTTTTTAATGCTGTACACACAACTGTACACACATGGAATCCCAGCACTAGAAAGAAGTTGAGGCAGGAAGATTGCCATGCTTTCAAAGCCAGCCTGGTATAGATCAAGATCCCAGGTCAAAAATAAAGAAAACAAACTCCACAAATGTGGAAAGCTTTGATCTTGGCCAGTTCTAAACCACAGTCAGTTTTATACTCAATACTCAGTAAATACTACAGTCCTAAATTTTCAGTTAAATGTTGGGTCCTTGGGAAGTAGGTTTTAGGTTTGTTGATGTGTCGCTTTCTTGGTTCAGCACTTATTTTAGAGGAGATTGCAATTGACTGTCATAACAAGGAGACGGAGCAGAGGCTGCTTCAGGAAGCACATGACTTGCACTTGTCCTCACTGCAGCTAGCTAAGAAAGCATTCGGAGAATTTAATGTACAGACTGCAAAGCACTATGGTAACCTTGGAAGACTTTATCAGTCAATGAGAAAATTTAAGGTAAAAAAGGCTTTATATTCTTTATCTCTGAATAATTAGTAAATTTAAAGTAATAAATCTTCAGTAACCTTAAATATTAAAGCATACGATTACTTTATCTAACCCCAAAGGAACTGAGAAAATAGCTAGTGTAAAAACCCTGTAGTAAGATTATAAGTGAGATTACAGAGGCAAGACCATGAAAAAAGTTTTCAGATCCAAAAAGCTGGTATTATTGTAGACAGGCTCAGTCATAGCTCTTAGATCAGTATGTTCAGGTCTTAGCAGAATGTCTAACCCATAATAAGTATTCAGAGATGCCAGATTCTAGTAGTGACACTAGAGTTAATTTTATTGTTATTAAGATTAGGAATTACAAAATCTAGCAATATACTTAGACTAATTTTCTTTGGGAATTTTCGGTTTTAGTTCATAGTAATAGTGCATTCCTCTAAGTTTAACACTTGGAAGGCTTAGGCAGGGGGTTGTTAGTTTGGTGCAGGCCTGGGCTCTATAGGAACTCTAACACCCCCCACCCCCTGTCTCTCCATATCACCACAGCTTATGCATGCATGTCATTTGGCAGTAAAATCAAAGAACATCACATGCCTTTTCCGAAAGCTGCTGATGAAAAGCATTACTGGTTTTGGTAATCTGCACTAAATTGATGGCAATGATGGCCCTAAAGTCTAAGGTGATAAAGGTAGAAATTCTATGATATTCTAAGCTAGGTGTGGGGATATATGTCTGCAATTGTGTGTGCATGCACATGTCTGCGTAAGTCAATACCACCTTAACAAGTTTAAGTTAATTTTAGGGATGTAATAACTCAAATTATTATTATTTGACAGGGTCTCATTATATAGAACTGGCTAGAAATCACTATATACAGACAAGGCTGGCCTCAAGCTCAGACTGGTCTGCCTCTGCTGGAATTGAAGGTGTATGACCACGCATCTTCATGTTCATTTCAGGAAGCTCTTTACTGCTCTTTTTTATTTTGATGGGTTTGTTGTTTTTGTGTCAGCATCTTGTCTGTGTAGCCCAGGTTGGCCTTGAATTGCCAGTCCTGCTGTCTCTGCCTGCCTGTGGTTGGAAATACAGACATGTCTTCCCACACCTAGCTTAGAAGGCCTTAGGCTTCAGGGCCATCACTGTCATCAGCTTGGTGCAGATTGCCAAAACCAGTAATGTTTTTCACCAGCAGCTTTCAGAAAAGGTATGATACTCTTTGACCTTAACTTCCTAATGACATGCATAAGCTGTGGTAATATTTAGGACAAACTTACTCATTGAGGAGAATTGTCCTAAGAAAAATCTAATGTTCCACTTGGCCTGTTTTTCAGGAAGCTGAAGAAATGCATATAAAAGCAATTCAGATTAAGGAGCAACTCCTTGGTCAAGAAGATTATGAAGTGGCCCTCTCAGTGGGACACCTGGCATCTCTGTATAATTATGACATGAATCAGTATGAAAATGCTGAGAAGCTGTACCTGCGGTCGATAGCGATTGGTATGTTACCTTTCTGTCTTCCTTAGTCAGGGCTCTAGAGAGCATGTCTGTGCTCTTAGATCCCGCTGACAAGTGAGTCCCACATGAGGCGGCCAGAGCTGAGCACAGAGCCTCCTGAACTGCTGTCAGGCTCTTCCTCAGCACTGAAGCCAACAAGCAGGGTGTATGGTAAAGGCCACCATTTAAGGTGTACACCTGCTGCTGCCCTGAGCCTCCTGTCCCCTGGAGGTCTCACATCTTTACCTTACTGTATTGCTACATCACGGTCACTTGGTCACCTCCATGGCTAAGGAATGTTAGACTGGATTTGTGTGTTATCATTATCTAGTCTTCAATGGATGAACACGCAGAGCATTTGAATTGTTGTCATTTGACAGTATCACCTCACTGTATGAAATTGCTGTTGTGGTCCTTGACCATTTTGAATTGTCTGGCATTGTTGATTCAGGAAATTAATTCTTCATATACTGTAACTGAGCCCTCTTGGTCACCTGTGCTGCAATGTTGCTCATCCTGTGGCTTGTTTTCTTGAGAGCACCCAGAAAGGATGGTTCATTTTATTTTGGTTTGTTGGCGTTGACACAGGGACTTGTAGCTCCTGCTTCCTCCTAGTGCTGGGATCCAGGCATGTGCTACCACACCCAGCCTAAGGACGCCTGGGATTTTACCGAATGCCTTGTTATCTTCTTTTAATTTATCATTAGTACCTTTTAAATTTTGTTTGAGGGATTTTGTTTTTTCTTGCAGTTATGAAGGTTCTCTGCTAAAAGATCATCCCCTGGACACTTCGCCTCATTCATGTTTGATCTGCAATCCTAAAATTAACTTGTTCATCTTAGAAGAAGCTTTCCTTTTTCTGTGTGCATATAGAGTTGACCTAGGACCATTTCTTCAGTTCATTTCTTCTTTCCCCTTTGCTGTCCCTGTCACAAACAGTGGTCCATATATTTGTGTGTTAGCCATTATACGTTGACTTACTTGATAAATCCGAGTGGTGGAAACACTAATGTTCTTAGAATCAAACATTCATAGGCAAGTATTTTCCTTGTGATGTGTAGTCCTTAATTTTTTTCTACCTAATTCTCAACACCTGCTTTGGGTGACCAGTCTCATTTGTTTATGGTTTATTTTTCTATTTATGATTTTATACAAAGGCACATGAATAAGTATTCTCTTATATTCCCTGATTCTACAAGATAAGCGTCTTGAGATGTCTCTATGCTGCTGGTTTTTTCTGTTTGACAGAAGCACCGTGACCAGCAGCCGCTTGGGAGGAGAGGGTCATTTCAGCTCACACTTAGGTCAAACCCATCCTTGAGGGATGTTGTGGCAGCAGCTCAAGGCAGGAACCATGGAGAAACCCTGCTTGCTGGCTGGCTTCCTGGCTCACTCATGTCCAGCTAGTTTTCTTTCATAGCCCAAGATACCACCTGTGTAAGGCACCGCACACTATAGCCAGGCTTTTCCACATCTGTTGTCAGTCAGCATCTCTTGCAGACAGTGACCCTAGGCCAGCTTGATCCAAGCGGTTCCTCAGTTAAGCTTTCTTCTTCTAGGTGTGACTACAGAGTTGTATCAACTTGAAAAGCAAAACTTTGTGGGCAGTAGTGGAGCACACCTTTAATTCAGCTCTCAGGAGGCAGAGACAGACAGATCTCTGTGAGTTGGAGGCCAGTATGGTCTACAGATTGAGTTCAGAGCAGCCAGGGCTACACAGTGAAACCCTGTCTTGAAAAGCCAAAACCAAAACAAAATTCATTAGAAATGATGATGCATGCCTTTAATCCAGCACTGGAGAGGCAGAGGCTGTGATAGAGTTTGAGGCCAGCCTGGTCTGCATAGTGAGTTCCAGAACAGGCAGGGCTACACATAAGATTCTGCAAATCTCCATATTATTTAAAATATCCTTAAAACCATTAGTCCTAAACCTGAACTTTAGACTGGTAAAACTTTGGACTAGGCTTATCAACCTAGATGACTTGAATTCTTTCTGGACAACTCACATGATAGAAGGAAAAGAGATTCCTGAAAGGTATCCCCAGGCCTCCACACACGTGCTATAGCTTGAGTACCTGAGTATACACAAACATGCACATGAATTAAGTACACACTTTTTTTAAACCTGTGAAATTTATTTTAGTATTAAAGCCAACTCCTTGAAGTCTTAGAGATAGCAGGGGTGAGAGTAGTTAAGAGGCAGTGGGAGAGGGACTGGATCTGTGTCCTGTAGGACTAAAACCACACCAGCCTACTTAAAGAATAGAACCAGTGCCAGGTGGTGGTGGCGCACGCCTTTAATCCCAGCACTTGGGAGGCAGAGGCAGGCGGATTTCTGAGTTCGAGGCCAGCCTGGTCTACAGAATGAGTTCCAGGACAGCCTGGGCTACACAGAGAAGCCCTGTCTCAAACAAAAAGCCAATTGTATTGAAATTTAAACAAAACATTATTGTAATATTTGATCTAAGTCTTTTTATGTTGCTTTAGGGAAGAAACTGTTTGGTGAAGGCTACAGTGGACTAGAATATGATTACCGAGGCCTCATTAAACTTTACAACTCCATTGGGAATTATGAGAAGGTGTTTGAGTATCACAACGTTCTGTCTAACTGGAACCGGTTGCGAGATCGGCAGTATTCAGTGACCGATGCCCTTGAAGACGTCAACAGCAGCCCCCAGTCCACTGAAGAAGTGGTGCAGTCCTTCCTGATGTCTCAGAATGTTGAGGGACCAAGCTGCTGAGGGACAGCCTCAGCTAACAATTACCTTTTCCCAGATTCCGGGGAATTCATACTGTGAAATCAAAACCATGTTGTTTTTAGGGCTGGCATTTGCATTGAAACACTGGTCCAGTCCACCGAAGACCCTATTTCGGGTAGTCCTGTATTGCGGTTCCTGTAGCATAAGCGTATATTGAGTTATATCAGCATGTGCCGCGTGTATAAGTAGTCCCACATTCTCACCTTAATATAACAACAGGAAACCTTTTTTTTTTTTCTTTTTAAAAAATAATTCGTTTTTCAGAAAGTCTGAAAGGAAAAAAAAAAAAAAAGAACCCCTAAATAAAACTATTTAAGAGTTTAAAAGAGTTGCATTCTTATTATGTAAGGATGATTTCAAAAACTTTTTAACATATAATTAATTCTTCCATGTGGAGGTATTCAATACTGTATTGTAAGGAAATTTTATGGAACACTCTTTATATGCAGTATAGAAAAGTAACACAGGTACTAATGGGGGGGGGACGGGGACACCCTGACATAGTTCTGGCCATCTTTCCCAGATCGAGGCAGACAGCCATTCCAGAACTCTGTTTCAGTGACAGACTGTCAGATTCATCTAACTGGACCAGTGTTGATCTGTCAGTCACAGAACACCAGGTAGACCAGCAGTTCTAACTCCGTTTTTGGTACCATGGTGAGATGCTCCAAAGTCTTTGCTGACAGGACCAGACGGATCTAAAAGGACCAGGCAACTGTGGAAGGTGTTACTTGGACCAGAGGCTTTCGATTGTTCTTTAGTGACTGCACTTGCCTTTTCCAGTAGAATGATCTCATTTAGGTAGAATGCAAAGTACTAATGCAAGAGTTTTATATTTACATCATAGATACCAAACTATGGGATGTGGGCAACGTCAGTGGCAAATCTTTAGTCATGGTACATAGATGGCAATGTCATAAGCACGTCTGTAACCATCTCTGTAGCCGCCCCATTTTAATCTTTGCCCTGATACTCCATGTAGTTAACAAATATACTGGCTAAGAGTCATGAAATAAGTCATGTTCAGAAGAGAATTTTAGGTTTACTGTATGGTTTGTGGGGATTAAAAAGATGAATGCACACAAAAGAAAATCTTAGAAAATTCATTATTATTGAAAACAATAGTCATTTTAACTGAAATCCATGACTCCAATGGAAAGATCCTCCAGTTACAATGTCTATTTCACTGATTGGGGCTTTGATTTTTTCTAAGTTTTTAAAGCTAGCCAGATTATTTAATGTGGAGCTAATACTCCGTTCCTAAGTTATAACATGTAACAAAAAGAAACAAAAAGATCTTTTGCTGTTACCTCAATTCTTAGCACAGTGGCCCATCTGGTGTGGTACCTCTGTAGTTAAGAATCTGGGTTTCTCCCCTATTTTCAGGGGCTTCTGACTTGGCTGTTAGATTCACTACTCCGTTAGTGCTTGGAGTAGTCAGTGAGTGGGTGTGTGTCAGATTTTGTTCTCTTAGCATGCTTGTTGGGTGAGGGAAAACAAAGTTATCATGGAGAGTACAGAAACATTACTTAAGAATTTATCTTAAATATTTTTTTTAACTTCCCAATTTTAACTTTGTTTGAAATTGCTATTTGCAGTCTTAGTGATGAGCCAGTGTGGTTGGGTCTTTAGAAGGGACCTTAGTGGGGATGCACTCCGGCAGGTGAGACAAGCCCTCATCCTGACACAACAGCTTTGGGGTCAGAGACTTGAATTTATTCCTCGAACTGAATTTCCTTTAAAATTCTTCAAAGAATTCAATTCGGTGTACTTGTAGTTTATACAGCTGGCTCCCCTCTCTCTTACTCACAGTCTTGGGAGAGTCACCTTTATCACCAAGTAGTTTGTGTGACCAAGGAGTAGCACTTCTCAGTGACTCCGCTGGAGCCTCCCTCACACACCTATATACTTAATACCTCCAAAGACAGTTTGAGGATAGGCTTTTTGTATACTTTTCTTGAATATCTAGAGTCCTGTGGTATGTTTGTGGTCTAGGAATGTCATGGTAAATTGTTTTTCAATAAATGTTTTAAAACTTAAGTTTCCACATGAATTATTTTTATTTAATCTTCATTTTTGGTGTTGTACACATACAGTGTTTTGTATAATCAGATAACTTACAGGCTCTTCCTTAGCTCAGTTCAAACTTAACTCATACTCAGTGATAAAGTAACCTGATCTTAGAAGCCTGTGATTACAGGATGATGATGTCAGATGACAGCCAGTCCCAGCCCCGCCTCCAGCACCCGTTGTCAGCCGCTCTGACCACTCCTTTAATACAGTTTTCTGTAAGTTAGTAAAGCTTAATCTAATGCCCACACTCTTAACACTCTGTCTTAGTGATATGACTTGATATGTTCTGATTCTAGTGAAAATATTGCCCTAGTCATTTCAAGGGTGGGATTCATCCCTCAGCAAGGGTGATATACTGAGAGGAACACCACCATAATTTTATTTTAAAAATTTATTAAAGCAGGGTGTGGTACATATCTATAATGTCAGTATTCAGGAGGCTAAGTGAGGTAAGATGTTGAGTTCCAGATAGCCTGGGCTACAAAGGGAGATTCTGTCTCCAAACTCTCAAAGGAAAAACCGAATAAATTTACCTCAGAGTAATCAGTAGCTTGCATGCAATTTTAAATAAGGGCCTGTGATCTCACCCTCCCCTGAGTTCTCTATTCCTACAGTCTGGTGCTACTCCATTTGGGGGCATGAGGAGCTTGTGCATGTGACCCAGGTGAGTCACTTAAGAGTCGGTTTAATAGCGCCAACTGAGTTTTTAGTGCACAATATTTATGGGTCCTCAAACTAGACTTTGCCCTGAGGGTTTAGACCCGTTCTCCATTACTGTACGTTCTTTTTTATATAAACAACTCACCTGCATCCTGCCCAGGTATGCTGCTTGTGAGAATCAGTGATTTGAATGGAGCCCTTTGTCATAGACCGTGAGAACAGCCCATCAGTACAGGAAGCTACACGGTCTGGCACAAGGTTCAATCCTAACTCCATGGGAGGCTGAGACAGGAGGATCGCTTGAGATCCCCAGGACAGCCTAGTAAGACCCTGTCTCAAGAGATGCAGTAGTGTGGCAGCTGCCAGCTTGGAAGTCTTGAGAGACCATTGAACTTGTCCTTATAGGCTAACCATGATGCAAGCCTTTGGCCAAAACTGCAAATTCAAAGAATGGTTTGCTAAGTAACAAGTGATGTTAGCTGCCACCTTTTTTCTTTTTTTATATGTATGTTTTCCCCTAGAGTTTTTAGCCTTGCTGCTTCCAATCTTTTTTCTGGATGGCAAAGTTACTACTGGAAAAAAAATTATTTATAATTACTGAATTTTAAAAGTTTTATTTTGTTTTAAAAATGAACACTTTTCACCTCTTGGCTTTAGAGGACTTAAGATTAGCTAGAAAAAAGATTTAAGTAGAACATTTGGATTAGTGTACAGAACTTAACACTAGTATTCCTTTTGTCCCCAAATCTCAGGAATGTTTTAGGCAGAAAACTGGCTTTTCCCGTGATGGTGATTTGAAGGAGAGTGCTTTAGGATTTATTAAATAACACGATTGTTGATTGCAGTTCTAGGTATCTGTAGCATGAGTGGCCTTAATGAGTTTGTTGAAGTGCACATGTTTTTCAAAAGTAAAATTTAAGATTAAATATATATGCTATATATAGATATCTAGGAAACTTGGTTGTGGTGCACACAGTGTTAAATCACTGAATTGCAGGTACCATTTGTATAACATCACTTGTTTCTGTAGATTCCTTTTATGGGAAAATATGTTGCCATGGTGACTAAAACTTTTCAATTTAGTTTTACTTTTATGTGAATGAATGCTACCTTTTATTAAATATTACCAGGTCAGTACTATTTTTATACCTTA
The DNA here is from genome assembly GCA_021653895.1 of Mastomys natalensis. Lineage (NCBI taxonomy): Eukaryota > Metazoa > Chordata > Mammalia > Rodentia > Muridae > Mastomys > Mastomys natalensis. The sequence continues at coordinate 195,549 of JAJTUV010000176.1, forward strand.
TTAAGTAACAGGGGTTTTAGTTTAATAGGCTCAAAATAAAAAGAAAAACCCTTAATGGAATAATTACAAATGAATCACTAACATTCTTTACAGGAAAATCCCCACGACTAGTGCCGCAGTAATATCTCTGGTCATTATTCAATTCTGAAGACAGCTCATTGAGTCAGAACGGCCTTTCATACCATTCTCACTTGTAGTGCCCACCGTTATTTGTAACTATTAAACCACACTAAGTATGTTTGTAACCAGCATTGTGATATATCCTGTACTTGTATTGCTAAATGAATTACTGACCTAATAAATAGTGTTCCTGCATTCAGAGTGTATGTTTCCAATTGAGTTGTGATTGCTTTGGGGTAGAATTTTAGTTTTTTAGTTTGTAGACCATGTGAGAGAAACTTGAAGCTAGAACAACGGTGCTCATGTTCAAGAAAAAGCAGCTGTGCTGCAGAAGCTCACAGTAGATCTCTCACCATGCTCACAGCAGCCCCTGGCTTTGACAGCTTTAGAGGAGAGTGTCCATTGCTCTTCAGTAGCCTTCCTACTACAGCAAGCTGTGGATGGTTAAGACACTGGGTAGAGTTCAGTTGAAACTATTGACAGCATTCCCCATGTCTGGGTTTCAGTTCCAACTGCCCCTCAACTGTAGGGATTTTAACCCCCTTTTCCACATATGAAGTAGATCTTTGAAAGAGAACTCTACCATGAAACAACCAGTCAAAAGAATTACAGGAAATGAGGCCACATTTTAAATGTTTTGAAGTGTGTGTGTGTATCTGTCTGTCTCTCTCTCTGTCTCTCTCTCTTTCTGTCTCTCTCTCTGTCTCCTCAGGGCAGAAGTGGTGTCAGATACCCTGGAGCTTGATGTCAATGCAGGTGGTTGTGAACCACCATGACACATAGGGAAGATGTTGGGCACCAAACTCAGGTCCTCAGAAGAACAGCTTCCTACCTTTAAAAGTACTGTCTTCCCAGCCCAAAGGCCTCAGTTTGAAATAATGTAAAGCCAAATAACCTTGAACAGAAACTTGCTCTAGCCTGCACTATACTGCTTGCTTCCTCTGCAGTATTAAATTTACAAGTCTGTCTTTGTCACGAGTGCAGCATGTTACTCCAAATTTTGTTAGAGCACTTCCCATGTAGTCTCAATAGCCAATAATATTCCTGATATCTGTATTACTTAACAAATAGGATATAGCTTACTCTGTGATAGATACATTTAAGTATATTAGCAAACTATAGATACCAAACATAGAGACAAATTCAAGACAGTCTGGGTGTAGTTACAGTGCATGAGGATTGAGTCCCATGGCACCGCCTCCCAAATGAACACCACCTGTTAGCAGAGCTGTTGTAAAACATGTGGCAAGGATATGGAGGAGTTGGGTCCTGTGCACCTAATTCCTGTGGGAATGTGAAATTCTCGGTGCTATGCAAAACAATATGGAGGATCCTCAAAAACGTTGAACTATATTTGCCATGAGACCCAGCAATTCTACTGGAAGGATTTCAAACCATCTTTACATCCAGGTCTATAGCAACATTAACAGTCAAAGAAGGACCTCAGATATCTGTTCCTGTATGAACAGATAAAATGTGGCATCCTAAAAATGGAACCTATTTTTTTTTTAAAAGAAAGTATGGACTGGCAGGATAGCTCAACAGGTAAGGATGCTTACAACCAAGCCTGACAACTCAAATCCCAACTCTGAAAGACTCCCTCAGGTTGTCCTCTAGCTAACATGCACCTTGCCACACCTCCCTCTCACCCATAATATTATAGATAGATAGATAGATAGATAGATAGATAGATAGATAGATATAGATATAAAACATTATATATAATATATAATAATATATATTACATTACATATGATATATAATAATATATATTACATTATATATAAAATGCATGGGTGTCAATATGCTAAGAAGCCAAACAGCTGAGGGAGAGTCAAGACACATGAGAATCAGTTCATGATCATTCTTGGCTACATTCCAGGTTGGAAGCCAGTCTAGGCTACATGAGACTTTGTCTCAAAATGACAACAAAGCAAAATAAAATGACCATATAATTTCAGTGTTATATTCACAGAAGCTGTGGGGAAGGGAAAATGGAAATGGTTGCGTTGTGTAAGGGTTTCCATTTCACACCATGAGGAAGTTACAGAGATTGGCTGCACAAAAAATGGAAACATAATTGCAATAAAAATGGTTAAGATGCAACACATTAAAGGCAGGAGTATAATATGGTATGTCTTATGTATATTTAGAACTTTTTATGTTACATTTAGATTTCTTGTTTTTAATTTTTTTTTTTTGTTTTGTTTTTTGTTTTTTGTTTTTCTAGACAGGATTTCTCTGTGTAGTCCTGGCTGTCCTGGAACTCACTCTGTACACCAGGCTGGCCTCGAACTCAGAAATCCGCCTGCCTCTGCCTCCCAAGTGCTGGGATTAAAGGCATGTGCCACCAACGTCCGTCAGATTTCTTGTTTTTAATGCTTTCAGTCTCTCTAGGCAGGGAGAGGTGGCTCAGTGGGTACAGACCCTTGTCATGAAGCCTCCCAGTACTCACATAGGAAGAGAAGCGACTCCTGTAAGTCATCTTCCACAAGCACGCCCTTGTAAGTGTGGGCACACAGTCAATAACGTACAAAACATTTCTCTTAAAGCTTGCCTGGCAGTTAAGTCAACCATGATACATTTGGAAGAATAGCCATGAAGACCAGGAGCAAGTGTGCACTCTAAGTACTTGAGACACAGGAGCAGGATGTGGGGTGGGATTGGGTGTCTATGCCAGTCTACATAGTGAGTTTCAGTCCAGGCCAGAGCTACACATATAAATAAATGTAAAACAACTCCAACAACAAACAGTTTCTTTCCAAATCTGTTACTTCCAATGTTGTTTGGAAACAGTTTCCTCAGTTGGTAAGGGTTTGTGCTCCCTCTTTTAAATTAAATTTCAACACAAAGTACAGAACTAATCGAGAAAATAGAACAGAAATTTCAGGAAATAGACTCAAGTAAGCTAGAAATTTGATATAGAAGAGCAACAATCTAAAAATGGTCATAGAAAAGATGGCTTTGCCCTAAATGCTACAGTCTATAAATACACTCACACACACACACGCCCTGGACAAGTGTTCAGCCAATTGAAAAGCACACACTCACTGTATTCTTACTTCACAACATCAACCAAAAATAAGCTTAAGTGGACCAGAGGTTTAGAACAAACTCTGAGGCTGGGCGGTGGTGGTGCACGCCTTTAATCCCAGCACTTGGGAGGCAGAGGCAGGCAGATTTCTGAGTTCGAGGCCAGCCTGGTCTACAGAGTGAGTTCCAGGACAGCCAGGGCTACACAGAGAACAAACACTGAGACTGGAATGCCAGGAGAAAACGTGAATTTTAAATATTCTCAATGCAGATATCCTTTCAAAGTCATTAAGGCCCATAAAACAAAAGACATACAATTTAGCTATAAAGAAGGCAGTGGTGTATGTGTGTGTTTGTGTGTGTGTGTGTGTGTGTGTGTGTGTGTGTGTCTACATCCAAAAGAGGAGGAGGGCACTAAAAACATTGAGAAGCCTTGATGGTGGGTTCCTGGCTCACCTGTGCCAACCCTGAAGCCTGCTTCCCTGTTCTGCCATGGGGAAATCTAGCTCACAAGTTAGACACAGAAATCAGATGAGGAGGAACACCAAGCCCACTCACCCCCTTCTGAACTACAAGTGTGGACAGGAGAGTTGCTATGGAGAGACTGGAGCAGCCATGGGGGCTGGGCAGTGATGAGCCATCACAGTTCTGGTTAGGAGCCTTTTCCGCATCACTTTAGGGAGGAGCTGGAAATTCAGCTCAGTTGGTAACCTAGCATTCATGAAGCCATGGGTCTCATTTCTAGCACTGCTTAAACTAGGCATGAATGTGATGCCTATAAGTCCAGAATTAGGGGAATAGGGACAGGACAATCGGAAGTTCAGGTTCAATCTTGACTACTTCGGGAGTTAAAGGTCATACAATTCCATCTACTTGGGAGGCTAAAGCAGGAGGACTATTTGAACTAGGCTTTCAAAGGCTGGTCTGAACGATTAAACCAAATGTCACACCCCTCCACCCCAAAAAAATCCTTCAGAGAAGCCCTCTTCTCTGGAAGGCCCCCTCTTGAGGCCTGCTGCCAGGACATTGGTGAGGCTTTTTGGCTTTGCTTTTTTGTTTTTGTTTTCCCCTTGGGATTAACTTTACCGTAAGAGCACAGAGAAACATATTATCTTAACATACTGTCTATATCAAACTCCTCTTCCATACAGCTTTTCTAGCTACTCTCTGACATCCTTACCGCTACCACTACAAGGTCATACTTTGGTTTGGAGACACCTTAGCTGAGAACATGCAACTAACTTTAGGAATAATGCATTCGAGGGCTGAAGTAGTGGCTTAGCAGTTAAGGGCACTGGCTGCTCTTGTAGAAGACCTGGGTTCAGTTCCCAGCATCCACATATCAGCTCACTTGTTAGTTCTTAGTCTAGGGATTTGGCACCATCTTCGAGTCACAGAAGGCACAAGGCTCACATGACTTGGGCTTGGAATCAGGCCCACAACACTCATACACTTAAAACAATCAACCAATCAATCAACAATACATTAGTCTCTCAGTTGTTTACATGTCATGAAAAATGTCAGGGTGGCCAAGATCAGGAGTTATAGTGTCACTGTGTGCTACCACTTGCAGCCAGTAGGCCATCAGCACCAAGCCCTAGTTCAGTACAAGAGACACCACCTTTATTCTTGGGGCTTTCTTTTCTCATTTAGGTACGCTCTTTCATTTGTTAATTCAACAGAATTTTGAAGTGACTAATATGGGCTGTGCATTATTATTATTGCTTAGGATATACCAATAAACAAGTTAGTTGTCTTCTGGCCACGTGAAAATATAATTTAAAAATGTAAATGTATTGTTTAGTTTACTTTGAGACAGGCTAAATTATATTGCTCAAGCTGTCCTAGAACTCCCTGTCCTCCTGCCTTACCTCCCCATCACTGAGATTAGAGGTGTGCACACCAAGGCAGAGGTGACTCTGACTTCAGGTGAATTGAGGATCGTTGGAGTTTTAAGCAGAGAAACCTGTGATCTGCCGTTTTAGAATTCTAAGATCGTACTGCGTTTGAGGAAAGAGTTAAGGGGACACCAAACCCAGCTTCCCCTGTTTCCCTTAGGGAAAGCTCCCCAGCCCTTTCTACTTGGCTTTTTGCGCGCGGCAGCCAGGTTGGAAGGCAGCGGTACTCCCCACAGTTCCTGTAGGTGGCGGTGCTGCCCCACGGACCATGACCAGCACTCTATTTTGCTGGGAGCCCCTCCGCATCACGCAGTTTCCGGTAGGCCGCCCCTCTCTCCCAGGTCCTCCTGCTTTGTCAAAATTGTTGTGAACCAGCTGAGCAAGGGCTCCCGCAGTCCCTTGTTGGGCTTCTGGGAAGCACTGGGTTAAAGTAAGAGCGAGCTGCGCCCGCACCACGTGACCCTTCTGCTTCACACATTTACCCTGGTCCTAAAGTACCCGGTTCCCATATGCTGCTACCTTGAGCAGGGTCCTCATTCACTTGTCGCTTGTGTTTACAAAAACAGAGAGAAGAGAGAAAGAGAAGAAAAAAAAAAAAAAAAGCTGAGAGTGAGTGGTGCACGCCTTTAATATTAACACTGGGGAGGCAGAGTCAGGCAGACCTCTGTGATTTCCAGGCCAGCCTGGTCTACAGAGCATCAGGTTAGCCTGAGATACACAGACAAACCCTGTCTCATAAAACAAACAAACAAACAAACAAAATCACTGGCCCGTGGAGGCTGGAGAGAGAAGGCCATCAGCGGTTACGTATGTTTCTTGCCTTTCCAGAGGAAGATATGGGTATTCCTAGCGTCCACATCAGTTGGCTCACAACTACTTACAAAACTCCTGCTCTAGAGAATTCTACATGCTCCATATATATTCACACACACACACACACACACACACACACACACACACACACTTAAAAAGAAAGTCACTGAACTCATTTTCTTACTTAAGAGTCACCACGTAACTGGTTTCTGGAGCAGAAACTATATGCATTTTTTTACATCTCTAGTTTCCTCTCTTCCTCTCTTGCCTCTCATGGGTATCACCCAAACCCATGCACTGACTGCTGAGGGTGTGCTTCAGGTTGTCCAGGATGTAAGGCCCTGGTTCTGATTTCCAGCACTATAATAAAACTACAGAGAACTGACAAGATGGCTTAGCAGGTGATTGTCACAGAGCCTGGCGATCTGGGCTCCTCCATCTTGGGTTCATTTGGGGGTGGAAGAACTGATTCCCTAATGTCCTCACCCTGTCCTCACAGTGGACCCTCACAGTGTCCACAGCCACACTGGCAGGAGCACATACAATAAATAAATAAACAAAAAAAATGAATGAATGAATGAATGAATGAATGCAGCAAAGTATTTTTGAACCTACATATGGTCCCAAGTTCGTCATTCTTGCTGCAAACCTGCGTTGCTTCTGTGTACTATGGGGATATCAAATACTAATGGCCCCAAGAGTTGCACAGGTGATGTACATATGTGAAGTCCATTGTGCAAGGCACGAGGATTGGGAGGAGACACTGGTAAACTGGGAAGCATACCAGGGAAGCCAATGCAACTGCTCCTTTTCTCCAGTGGCTGTCATATAGCACACAGATTCAAATGTATGTAGCTGCATGAGATGCCAGAAGTTTGACTTTGCATTTATGGGAAATGACACAGTTATAATATTGGCAACTAATATTTTTCAAATGATGTTTGCAAGTGGAACTCCTTGTTGGGAATTAAATGCATTAGTAGCTGCCGATTTTTGACCACTGACCCAACTCACCATTCTGCTAAGACTATTGATATTTCTTCTTTGGGATTCTGTTTCTAGCCTCTCTCACTTCCTATGCTTGGCTCACAGCCATCTGGAAATCTCCCCACTACCCACGTGGCATCAGTTTATTCCATTGTATCTCTCCTCCCTTGGCACCACCTGCCCCACGCTACTGATAAGATGAAGTCTAGATGATTCAGAGGCTGCTAGACTTGTCACAGACTGGCCCAATTAAATCAGTTATCGCAACCTGTGCTTTCCTATGGCTAACATCGATAAAATCCTTTGTTCTTCTACCCCCCATTGGACTCTGATACTCTTGCACATAGGTGACCACAACTATTTACTTTGAAAAGGTAGGCTACCTGCCACTTAGGAAGAGTGGCTCCAAACATTTTTTTCTTTTGAGAAAGAATCTTACTGTATAGTTTTGGATGGCCTGGAACTCCCTGTTGAGACCAGGCTGGATGTAAACACACAGAGACCCAACTGCCTCAGCTGAGATTAAAGGAGTGACCATCAAGTCTGGCTTCAAACATTTTTAAGCAAATAAAGATGAATGAAGTTCGGACAAGTAAAGTACAATTGTCTTAAGGGTTATTATTTCCCAACCCATTTATTTATAATTAAAAATTGAGTATCCTTTTGATAAAGTAAATTTTCTTTATGCTCTTCAACCCCCTTATCCTCCAGAGTATACATGCAAGTGCTCAGGGAAACAGGGAGAGCAGGAGAGCTGGCCTCCAGCCCTGTGGGTCTTCTTATGAGTAGCTCTTGGGAGATTCTGGTCTTTCCTTAATCCTCTTTTTCTTCAGCTTTGGTTTTTGAGAAAGTTTTCTTAAAGAATCTGAAACAAGAAGCAGAGATGGTCCCAATGACTATAGCTTGTAAGAAAACATCTCGGTAACATCTGCAGGGTAGAAAGGAGAGAGTGATAAAGGAAAGTGTGTCCCCTGCCGACTGTGTCCCTTACTCTTTTTTTCACTGGGACCTATGAGGTAGACAGATGATACCACCCTCAGTCTGTAGGTGAGGATGCTCACTCAAGCAAAGAGCAAGCATGTGGCATATCCAAAGCTTTATAACAAGCTAGAGTAGCAGTCAGGATCAAACCCAAGTCTGCTTAATTTCCCCTGTGTCCCTCTCAGTTCTCACCACTAATTCCAAGTGCTTTGAAAACACAAGTCTGGAGCCGGGCGGTGGTGGCGCTCGCCTTTAATCCCAGCACTTGGGAGGCAGAGGCAGACGGATTTCTGAGTTCGAGGCCAGCCTGGTCTACAGAGTGAGTTCCAGGACAGCCAGGCTTACACAAAGAAACCATGTCTCGGAAAACCAAAAAAAAAAAAGAAAGAAAGAAAGAAAAGAAAACACAAGTCTGTTGGCAAACAACACTGCCAAGTTTTAATCAATAACTGATTTATGAACACAGTGCCAAAGAAACATGTTGGTCACTGGAGGTAGACACCACAAATGATGGTTCTACTGGTATTATGTGCCATTCTCATGTAATATTCGAGGAGGAGGGGACCGACATCATCTCTAACCTCTAACATTTTCATCAGCCAAGTATGTGTAGTACTGGGGATTGAACCAGGTCTTCACATATGCTATAGGCATTCTACTACTGAGCTGTGTCCACAGCTCCATCTCCAAGCTCCAAACACACACACACACACACACACACACACACACAAGAGAGAGAGAGAAGAGAGAGAGAGAGAGAGAGAGGAGAGAGAGAGAGAGAGAAGAGAGAACTCATCAGACTTTCTATCTAAAATCTGTTTATAGTAAAGAAATAAGAAAAGTTTTAAATGCCAAAAGGAATAGTAGGACAATCAGATCATGGGAACTCCTCCAACAGGTCAGGTTAAAAGGCAGCAAGTTTGGTAAGCTGAGATGTGAGCAGGTAGGAACCTGGTGTGAGCAACCTGTGCAGCAGTTACGCTGAACCTTGAATATGAACTATCCAATTCCACAAGACAGAACATTGCCTGAAAGCTGATGCATTCATTAAAAGAAGCAAGTTTAGAGGCTGGAGACATAGTTCAGAGATGAAGAGCACAGGCTACTCTCCAGACAACCTAGGTTTGGTTCCCAGCATCCACATGGTGGCTTACAACTGCTTGTAACTGCAGTTCCAGAGATCTGATGCCCTCTTCTGACCTCCAAAGGCTCTAAGATGTTTGTGGTACATAAAAACTCATGCAGGCACTCACACAAACAGAAACAAATAGCAAAGAAATAAAAAGCACGTTCAGGAATGGGAGTTGGCTCAGTTAGTAAAGAACTTGCCATGCTGAATAAGGCCTAAGCTTGGGTCCTCAAGCAGCCACACCTCCGATGATGCCGCTCTGGGGAGGTTGGGATGGGCGATCTGGAGCTTAGTCAGGCTAGCCAGCCAGTGAGCTCCAGATTCAGTGAGAGATCCTTATCTCCACAAATAAGGTAGGTAGGGTAAGTGACTGAGACACTTCATCTCCTACTGACTTCCCCACATATATGACATAGGCATCCCCCCAGACATGAAGCAAGTTATATGCAGTGTATAAGGTGTTAATCATGCAAGAGTGGATGGTGACAATATGATGTTTATATCTTCCTATTTTATTAATGTTTTAATGTTCTGTTTATAATAACTAAAAGTGGGTTTGAGACATAGTTCAGTTGGTAGGAACCTTGCCTAGGATGCATGAAGCCTTGGGTTTGGTTGCCAGCACCAGATAAATCAGGTGCTTGTAGTCTTAATACTTGCAAGGTGTGGGCAGTAGCTCAGAGTTTGAGGCCAGCCTGGACTACATGAGACCCTGTCTCAAAATTTTTTTTATTGTTTTAAATTCTTTTTTTTTTTTTTTTTTTTTTTTTAGGTTTTTTTGAGACAGGGTTTCTCTGTGTAGCCCTGGCTGTCCTGGAACTCACTTTGTAGACCAGGCTGGCCTCGAACTCAGAAATCCACCTGCCTCTGCCTCCCAAGTGCTGGGATCAAAGGTGTGTGCCATCACTGCCCAGCTTGTTTTAAATTCTTAAAACTACATTTATTTATAGGCCAAAAGTATGTGTGTATGGAGGTTATAGGAGGTTATAGGACAATTTGTGGGAAGAATCAGTTCTCTCCTTCCACCCCACGGATCCCAGAAATCAAATTGGGATCATAAGGCTTAATGACAAAGTTTTTTCCCACTGAGCCATTTTGTTAGCCCATGTTTGCTTTTTTTTTTTTTTTTTTTTTGGTTTTTCAAGACAGGGTTTGTGTAGCCCTGGCTGTCCTGGAACTCACTCTGTAGACCAGGCTGGCCTTGAACTCAGAAATCCATCTGCCTCTGCCTCTGCCTCTGCCTCTGCCTCCCAAGTGCTGGGATTAAAGTGTGCCACCACTGCCCGGCTCCATGTTTGCTTTCTAATAAGGTCTCACACACTGTAGCCTGGGCTGGGCTTGTAACTATGCAGCGCAGGGCTGATGTGAAATTCATGGCAACTGTTGGGACTCAGGCTTTGGAAACGTGCTGGGATTACAGGCGTGAACCACCATGTGGGACTTATTTTAACACTTGCTTGAAGATACTGGGAATGTTGCTCAAGGATGTAGTACTTACTCAGCACACATGACACCCTTGGTTTGCTCCAACTTCTCAGTCCACTGTCCAAGGCTTTCCCCCAGTGTCCCTGATGTATACCTCACCTCTCCAATCTGCACTGTGTCATGATCAGGCCCAGCTGTGAGGGAGACTCAACCAGCCATGCCTTCAGACGAGCCTCTGAGTCCATATCAGGACTACACTCTGAGTTTTCCAGGTCACTGTGCTTGCCTTTATCTTCCCCAACAGTAGCCAAGAAAGGACAGCTAACTGTGGCGCAGAAGCCAGTTCTAGAAGTGTGGAGGTAGGTGCATGCCCGGTCTCTCTGTGCCTCAGTGTGCACTAGGAACCCTCACAGGTCCTGCCTTACCTGGCTCCATCTCCTAATCCACAGCTCTTGTGCAGAGAATCAGATACTTTGGTCACTACAGAGGCTGACGAGGCTGGGAAGGTTGCTCCCATGCCATCTGGATCACCGTAAGGATGGGCCCCTTCAGTGCCCTGTCCCTCTTGAGTGTCTATACGCTCAGTACTCAGAACCTGTCTCCACCCTGCTTCTAGTCTGAGAAAGGCCTTTACAAAATGCTAACTAAAAAGAGAGGGAGAAGGGTTCAAGTCATATGCACTCTGAGACCTCTGCTGGGACTGAAGGAACCACACTAAATAAAACAGTGCTGGCCTCTGGGTACTGGGTAAGTTTTCTTTGCCCCTCCCTCCCCCACTTATCTACATATTTTAAAGATTCCATAATGAATATATCTGGGGAGGAGCCAAAAATTGAAAAGAGACCGAAGGAAAGGACAGAAGGAAGAGACAGTAGACTGGAAGGAAGAGAGCTGTCAGGCCCAGAGAGGAGGCTTCAGCCTGTTCCAGAGAAACCCTCAGACTCTTCTACAGCCCCTCCTTCAGGTCATAGGCATCACCTCCTCTGGAGCAGTGTGAGGACCTTGGCTCCTCCAGCATGACAGCCTCTTGGCCAGGGGCCTGCATCTTGGACAACCTCTCCTTCATCCTGTTGATGTTTCCATGCAACCCCCAGGCACTGCAGAGTCTGGGCAGACTGTCTTCCTGGTTGGCAAGCAAAGATCTCTCTGGTGCATCCAAGGGGCAGAGTGCAACCTGAAATTGGGTCCATTGTTGAGGAGACACTGGAGAAAAGATGAGCCTAAGTTCTACAGTAGTAGCTTCACCCAACCGCACCCCAGGTGCTGAGAAACTATGGGATCTTCTATGCTTAGCCAAAAGAATGAGGTGAGAGTCATAGGAAACCTAATGATGTAGGGTGGGCCAGGCTGCCAGCTGTGTCTTCTAGTTAAGTCTCTCCATGCTAAGTAGTCTCAGCACAGTCCTCCTGTGTCAGCCCATGGAATGCAATGACCATTGTACCCAGTTACGTCACCTCCTTTGCTTCCTGCAGTGCTGAGGGTGGACACCAGGACTTCATGTATGCCAATCAAGTGTTCTGCTGCCCTCATAGCCAGGGCACCTTTTATTTTATGGCTATACCTTCCATTTTGTTTGAGAGTGATGGTGTCTTGTTTGCTTGTTGTAATGAGACAGTTGTGCTTGCTTTGTTTTTAAAATACTGACTTAAAAAATTTAAACTGAGAACCTGAAGATATATTTTGAAGTTTTTCTGGCCAATGAAGCCAAGAAATCTGGGAGTCACTGTAATGGCAACTTCTTTGTGTGTGTGTGTGTGTGTGTGTGTGTGTGTGTGTGTGTGTGTGTTGTTTCAGACAGGCTTTCTCTGTGTGACCCTGGCTGTCCTGGAACTCACTCTGTAGACCAGGCTGGCCTTGAACTCAGAAATCCGCCTGCCTCTGCCCTCCAAGTGCTGGGATTAAAGGCGTGCACCACCACTGCCCAGCAAATGGCAACTTCTTAGAAAAGGAACTACTAGAGCCAGACGTGGAGTCAATCATCACTCAAGCCCAGGAGTGAGAATTAACCTAGGCAACACAGCAAGACCCTGCCTTACTCCTAAAGATAGGGCTATGTAGGTAAATCTGTAGTGGCGCTTGCCTACTTCTGTGAGACCCTGAATTCAGTCTCAGCATTGCAAAAACAAGATTTAAAAAGAGGAAAGAAAAGAAAAAGAATTAACAAAACCATCAAAGCATACATGTTCAAGAGCAGCAGAGATGCAAAGATGGGGAGGGCTGGCCAAACAGGTAACAGCGGCACAGGCCGCCTGAGGTTACAGCAGGCAGTCACACAGGCAGCCTGAGGTTAGAACAGGCAATCACACAGGCAGCCTGAGACTGCATCCTGGCAGTCTTCCTATTGTGTGCTCTGGCACAGTTATCACATCTCTCTGTGCTTGGATGTTTCATTTACAAATTGTGGGTTTATAACCCCCAAAGTCATCAAAAGCACACCTTGTTAGTATTCTGTCTAAACTCCACCCCCACAGTTACCTGGCAACAGCCAGTTTGGCCTGCCCACTATAAAAGGGGCTGTCTGGCCCCTCCTCTCTCTTTTGCTCCCTTGATCTCTTGGCCTGCAGGTTCTCTCTGCCCCTCCCCACTTCCCTTCACCCTCTCTCCACCCCTCTCTCTCTCTCTCTCTGCCTCTACTACCCTCCTGGCTCCCCTCCCCATGCTATTTTATTCTATGCTATACCATCGTGTGGCTGGTCCCTCAGGGGGAAGAGATGCCTCGGCATTGGCCTGCTGAGACATCCCTTTCCACCATTGGTTTCCATCCTATCACACCTTGCTTTAAATTTTCTGCAAACTGATGCTAAAGGTCACATTGGCATCCAGTCAATTCCAGCTCATTTGCCAGGGTCAAATGGAGAGACCCCCTAACTAATACTTGGAATGGTCCCGACCCTGTTTTAATTTGGGGTCGTGGCTCAGTCTATATATATATATATTTTTTTTTTTTTTCAGAAAAAGAAAATGGAGCCCCGATGGCTGCCTGAAAGATTGGTCTGTCAAGTGGACACAGATCTTGAGCCTAATAATTATGATTCTAATGATAAAGATGGCTCAAAATCCTTATCAGCCAGCTGATTTAACCTGGCATGTAGTCTCCATCAATACTTAAAGCCACCCACTATATACCTGGTGGCCAGACCTTGTCTCTAATCCCTGTCAACCAGCAATTGAATTAGATATTGGGACATTTCTGCTTTCAACCTTATTTTCTACATTGCTTAGATAATCATGTTGCTTTTACCCTTTGAACCTTGTATTTTAAGCAGAGTGATTCCCTCACACAGGATCACTCTCAACAAGCTCAGCTTTCATCATGGCAGTTATCCATAGCTAAGAAGTAAAACTACATCGAGTACATGCCCACAAGTCCTTTGGTCTGAATGTGGCTTTGATCTGTATGAAAAAGAGTGTGCCAATGATGGCCAGGTAGTCAAAGACAGATAAGGGTGTTCTTGAGCTCCTATAGACCTAAGACAGAGACATATATCAATATGCTACATATGTTTTCCTCAATGGCAGATAATAAAAAACAATATAGATGCCAACCTAAGCCAAACACAGTCGCCTGGCCACTCTTTACCTGAGATGAGATAACTGAGCTGCTAACTCTGCTCATCTTTATAAAACTAAAAAAAGAGAATTGTGTCCCTTCCCCCAGCCTTGAGCAGGCCTGAAAGACCTTGTTTACCACAATAGACCAAAAATAATAGGACTTAGGTAGAGTTACCCACCTTGGCTGCACTGTACAGCCCGCTACAGGAACTTAGAAGAATAGACTGCCCCGCTGAGTTTGCCTTGAGATATCTCTGGCTGTGACAAAGGATGCATTCCTTCACCCATCTCCTCCTCCACCCATCTCAGGCAGTGACCTAAGATGGGTTCCCCCACCCATCTCTGGCTGAAACAAGAAGGATTTTGGTGGGGTTCCCCCTTTAAATTGAGAGCTGAACATTAAACTTTGAGCCTTGGTCAGAGAACTTTGTCTTGGCTCCATCTCTTCTCGCCCTCCGTCCCCCTTTCATGCCCAGCTCCCCTTTCAGGTGAATCCAGTTGATTCATGGCCACAGGCGGCTACAGTGGGTAATAACTCTAATTGCCACTGAGAGTTACTTGTGTAGATCACAGGAAGGAATGGAAAGTAGTTGACACAAAGGCCTCTTTTACTGCTGTTACTTAGTGTATTTATCTGAGTGTGTGAGTGTGCGTGTGTGTGTGTGTGTGTGTGTGTGTGTGTGTGTGTATGTAGTTTTCCAGACAGGGTTACTCTGTTTAGTCCTTGTTTGTCACAAATAGGCAAGTGTACACTACAGATTTAAGTAGATAGCCCATCTTTTCTTTAAGCAAAGGGGCAGAGGTCCTGTAAAGTTGCTCTGGTCTTAGACCATGCTGACCTAGAACTCAGAGATCAGCCTGCCTCTGCCTCTGGAGTGCTGGGATTGAAGGCATTTGCTTCCATGACTGACAGGCTTCTTATTTTGAACCAGAGGCTCAAATCAAAATCTGTATTGAAGCTTTTGAGAGAGGCCTGAAAGTGAGGTCTGTTTAACAGGCAAGATTGAGCAATGGATTCTAAGGAAACAGTAAAGAGTTCATTGGCAGACCTCTGCCAACGTGTGTCCTGTACAATTGCAGCAGTGAGAGGCTCCAGGAAGGCAAAACTGTGAGTCACTGAGTAGAGCAGTTTGCCAAGAGCCCTCAGGAAGGAAAGAGAGGGTAGGCAAGTGGATCCCACAGAATAGGAAGGGAACTTATTCTGGAAGACACTGTGATGGTAGGGACACCCACCAAACGTTTATCAAACCCTGTAACATGAGCTGGGTGTGGTGGGGCATGCCTATAATCCTATCACTTGGGAGACTGAGGATTATAAGTTTGAGGCCAACCAGGACCAACAGCAAGATCCTGTTTAAAAGAAAAAACAGGGGAGAAACTCACAAGGCCTCACCTCCTCTGAGGAGCTATAGACTGTCAGTGGTTGCCAGAGAGGGAGGGACAATTTTCCCATTGGTGGATCACTGATAAGTTTCCCATGCTGTGCAAATAACCCCTTACCATGTAGCTAAAAGCAACCCTAATTACATTTATTACACACACACACACACACACACACACACGCACACGCACACAAACACGCACATGCACGCGCATGGAGAGTGGAGAGAAGAGAGCAGAAGGAGTGAGTTGAGAAAAGATCAGTTGGAGAGTGCTGGTCAGAGAACAGTGTGGAGAGTGAATATGATCAGAACAACAAAACTCAATGTATTATTAATATGTTAATTTTGTTAATTTAAAAAGTTTTAGGAATTAAATAGAGACTATAGAATATGTACAACATAAAACCTAAATCCTGATGTAAACTATTGGCCTTCTCTAGGAAAAATCTATTGACGTCTTACAAGTCTTGACAAATGTGCGTAAAGAAAGTCTCTGTGGATGGGGAAGAGCTTTGCATTGATTGTCCTTTAAAGTGGTTTTAAGTCTATTACCGTTATTATTGTTGTTGCTTTTTGAGAAAGGGTCTATGTACTCTTGGCTAGCCTGGACCTTGTTATGTAGACAAGAGTGTCCTCAAACTCATATATCACAAAGCTCCGCTGGCTTCTGCTTCTTGGTACTAGGATTAAAGCTGTGACCAGCATACCTGGCTAAAAATCTATTATTTTTTTTAGCTGATCATAGTAGCACACTCCCTGAATCCTAGTACTCAGAAGTCTAAGACAGGCAGACTGCAGATCTGATACTAGCTTATATGATACAGTGTAGGTTCAAGTGAAACCTTCTCTTGAAACTAATAATCAAAGCCTATTAATTTTTTAAAAGTTTATCAATATGGTTCAAATTCCACATCATAATTAAGAAACTACTATTTGTTGTATTTTTGGTATGACAGCAAAGAAAAATATCTGTTTTTTTGTAAATAAGAGGCTGACTACAGAAGCCGACCTGAGAATGCAGCTGCTTCCCTGAGCCAGAGGCTAGAAAAAGCTGCAAAATATAACACTACTACTTTCTGATTTTTTTGAAAAGCAGTTACTTTTTCATAAATATTTTTTCATAGAATATCTGTATATAAATAGCTATTTTAATTTTCTTTTTTCTCGAGACAGGGTTTCTCTGTATAGCCTTCTAGGTGTCAATTGTTGTGTGGCCAAGGTGCGTAGCTCTACCTAAGTCCTATTATTTTTGGTCTAGTGTGTGTGTGTGTGTGTGTGTGTGTGTGTGTGTGTGTGTTGTTTCAGACAGGCTTTCTCTGTGTGACCCTGGCTGTCCTGGAACTCACTCTGTAGACCAGGCTGGTCTCGAACTCAGAAATCCGCCTGCCTCTGCCTTGCTGGGATTAAAGGCATGCGCCACCACCGCCTGGCTGTTTTAATTTTCAAATTTAGTAAATACACACTTAAAATTTCCTTATCTATAATCTCTAGTAAATATTAATAGCTATAATATAACATAATCACATCTTTTGGAGTTCTTTCTGAGTTCAAGAAGTAAACATGTCCACATGTCCAAGAGCAGGGTATCTGAGAGCCACTGTATGAGGACAGAGCTAGGGTCCTACCCTCATGATCTAAGAGCACATTAACCAAACTCCTACTGGACCTCAGAGGAATTTTCTGGAAAGCCTCACCAAGAACTTGGCCGTCTGGTTGGTTTTGGTGTACTTATAAAGCCGGCGAAGCTGCTTTGCTTCCAGTTCTGAGAAGAGGGAGACAAACCGCCAAAGCATTCTGCAGAGAGAAACCCGAGACCAGTCTGAGAGAGACTGACTAGAACCTTTTCTCCCTATGCACTGTCCTGTGACCAGATCTAACTTGTGTCCTATTTCTACCAGGCAGAAATAGGCTACAAGGTGCTTCCTCAGTTTGAGGTTGAGGGGCTAGGGATGGAGACCAGAACAGAAATGTCATGTGCTGGTATCAAACACCTGCACACAGTAGGTATTCACCTAGAGGTGAAAGGGCTCTTAGGAGAAGCTTAAAAATGTGTGTGTGTGTGTGTGTCTGTGTGTGTGTCTGTGTGTATGTTTGCCACAATGCATGTGTAGAGGTCAGTAGACAACCAATAGGAGTGAATTTCTTCTTCTACCATGGAGTCCAAGGGACAAAACTCAGATCATCTGGGTAGTAACAAATGCCTTACCCATTGAGGTACCTGGAGGCTCTTAGAAAAGGCTTTTGTCTACTGTGTGTACAGCTAAGGTACAATTAGTGCTATCCTGATGGTTAGAGGGACCTGTTCTTTAAACATCAGCTATCTCCCAGGATCTTAACCCTCTCCATGCCTGGAGAATCTTGACAATAGCATAATCTTGAATGGAGGTGGGATAAGGCAAGGAAGCTGCCTACTTTTTCCAGTGCTTGATTTCCCAGGCTCGGCAGTAATGCTGCAGAAAGGTGTTAATATGGTCCCCTAGGGCCTCAAGGCTCTGCTTCGTGTACTTTATCCTTTTCTTCTGGGGAAGGTCCTTGGGCAGGTTCAACTTTCGAAGGAACTTCTTCAGAGGCCTCAGGTATTCTTTACACTGAGGAGGTCACAGGCAAGGTAAGGGGCTGAGGGGTGTGGAGAAAAAGCAGGTGGACAGACCCAAGTGCCTGACAAATTGGTCTGACTGCAGTTCTTAATGAGCCACAAAGGGCTATGTGGTCACAAGGCTCCAGTGGATCTCCCACCCCATTTCCATCCTGACTGTGACAGATCAGGTGGTGGGATACTTGGGTCAGAAGCCTCCTGATTCCTCCCAGGCTAGAGGGACAAGGTTTCAGGCTGGCTCCTTACAATTTTGAAGGTATCCTGGCTCAGGCCCTTGGCATGACGGACCAGAGCATCTCCGGCGGGCACGGTGCTGGAGCTCCTCTCTAAGCAGGGAATACTCCCCACTGGAAGGAGGTGGCACAGTCAGAGGGGGGCTTGGACTTGAGGACCAGAGCTGGGCAGATATTGGCAAATGACAACCAAGGCTTTCTTTATTTTCCCTATGATCTCTCTCTCTCTTAAAACATTGCTAGGTTACTGAGTCTGGCCAAAAAAACCAAACAAACAAACAAAAACAAAACAAAACCCACCTTTGAAAAACCTCTGCTTGAAAAACTTAAAATATTTTACCTATTTCTTTCATAATAATTCTCGGCTATACTGGGAAACTTTGTAAAGCTCCTGATAAACATTTACTAATTTTCTTTTCCCACAAATTCTGTGAGGTTAACTATCATTTCCTCTGGTTATAATTGAGAACTCTGAGGCACTGAAAGAATTCTGTGACTCCTCAGGGGATGGGCAGCAACCACCTCTCCTTTCATTTGGACATACTGAGGTGCCAGGCCCATGTCTATGCGTCTCTAAATTTTAACATTATGTCATGCATCTGAAGGGCACTCAGTAAAGAAGGGCGGTAGTGATAACAGGGGTCTTGGGACACAAAGTGGAGCAAGGGAAACTGAAAGGTAGTGCTGATGAAGTGTCTGAAATATTACTTAGAGAGCACAGGGTTATTAACTGGTGTTACTGGGTTTGAAACTTACATTTTCTTTTCTTTTTTCTTTCTTTTTTTGTTTTTGTTTGTTTATGTTTTGGGATTTTGTTTATTATTCATGATTTTTTGTTTGTTTGCTTTTTTCTGCCCCCAAAACAATGAAACAGCTTTCTCTGTATAGCCCTGGCTGTCCCAGAACTCACTCTGTAGACCAGGCTGGCCTTAAATTCAGAGATCCATCTGCCTCTGTCTCTGCCTCCTAAGTGCTGGGATTAAATTCACTTGCACCCCACATTTTCAAAGCCTCTTAGAACAATTGGATTACTTGCTGTTTGTGTTCAGGAGAGGAAGATCCACATTCAGACCACTCTGAAGGGAAGCTAGGGGAAAGGTAAAGAAGGTACAGGACAGGTTCCTCCCAACTGTAGAGAGTGGGGACTCTGGCTAACTCCATAAACACAGCCACATAACTGTACACAGACCATAACACATATGTATGTTCACATGGACATGGGTAAGACTTTATAACTAACAATCAAATGGGACGTCTCATCATCTTGGCAGAAACACATCTTTGATAAACATGTTTACTACTTATCCCTGCTTTGTGGTTCTGGGGAATCAAACCCAGGACTAGGGCAAGCTCTTCACTACTGAGCTACACCCTAGCCAACTGTTTGAAGGAATTATGTTCTCTTGTTCTTTAGGGCTCTTGCCAACTCACACACATCACCATTTTTTCTTCTTGTCTCCTTCCTTGAATTTCACGTTCATGGCTTTCCAAAACCAGTCCCTCCCTGGCTCCCTCACATCCCAACCTCACTTCACCTTCTCTAGTGGCTTGTCTCCTTCACCCCCTTGCCAATCTGAGGCTTCCATCTCAACAGCTGGGCCGGCAGGCTCCAGGATAGCACTCCTCAGGTCCCCCACAGACTTCTAACTTACTGCTTCTGTGACCTGAGTGCCCCAGGGAGTGGGCAGGTTGGCTCCAGAACTCGGAGCAAAACCATGGCAACTGCCAACACAGAGCTCAGGCCCCTCTCTACCCTGTCCACTCATGCCTCAGGGTGGCTACCAACCATCTCCTTCAGCTGGGATCTGGACTAGGTAAGTTAGTAAGTGAGCCAGGTGTGCTGCCCCCACCCCACTTTTTTTTGGGAGGGGGTCAGTGCTCACAGCTGACTAGGACCAGATGGCACACCTCTGGCCAGAAGCTATTGATTTTAAACCCTGGTAAAGTTTCTGAGGTAATGTTCCCTGATAGATACCACTCTGCAGTTATTCCGGAGGCTTATTGAGAGTGTGTGTGTGTTGGGGGCGCGGGGACGGGAGGGGAGAGTTTTAACAGTCTTTCCCAGAACAAAAGACTAAAGGGTGTGTTGAAAGAGAGAATGGAATATAATAAATCTCTACTGAAATACACTGCTAGCCCCTGCAGTTAATAAACTGATTGTGCTGAGGGATGTTTGGGTTGCTTTAAGGGTATTTACGAAAGTACTAGCCGGCATGTATTTCATTTATCTCACCAAAACCTTCCTGGGAGTAGGTGCCAAGTAGTGACCCTGTTTCATAATAAGCCTGGGTAGCCGAGGTCCTACCACTTGCCTTAGGTCAGTAGCCACTGAAACAGGTGCAAAGCTTTTGGTTGGATTCGGAGCACTCTGGCTAATCCCGCATGCCAGCCGGAAGCCAGGGCGGCAGAGCAAACTGGGAAGGCTCCGGCTGGTGGGCGCTCAGATGCTCAATCAGGACAAGCTTCGTCCCTACCAGGGCACCAGCGCCCCCTCGTGTCTTTCATCAGCTATCGTAGCGAGTTGCTCGGTGTAAAGACCGTTGCAGCTGCAGTTTACTCATTAAGCCATGACTTCCCTGGAATGCTGGATTCCATCGCCCGGACCTCCTGGATGTCGCTCAGTTTGATCATGTTCTCCCTCTTCTTTGGTGGCCTCTGGGTCGGCCAATAGAACTTCCCTCTGTCCATCTAGCCGCACAGGTCGGGGCATGGTAGCTCTTAACAGCTCCAAGGCTGGAGGCCAGGAGGCCCTGGGATTTTGGCAAGTTCCTTTTCTGTCCAGAAACAAACTATTCTCTATACTATTATGTTTAGCAAATTGTGGGGAGGAGATGGGGACAATCAAAGTTCCTACTTCTCTGCCTTCACTTTGGAAGATCTGCTCCCTGAGGATTATTTTGCGGCTAAGGACAATTATGTTGGTAAGAGGAAGGCAAAAGAAAGCTTCCTAGACACTTTATAGAGAATAGTATATCGGTAAACAATGTGTTTGAAAATGTATTACCTCTGTCCATTCTAGGGATAACCTTAAGGAGAAAAAGATTTGACAATAGTGGCATTCTGGGAACTATTCTGGAAATGTCAATGGGATAAATAAAATGTTATGTCACATATCTGTCCCACATGTTCAGTGCTATTCTATGGGTAAAGCTCCTGAGCTGTAAGAAGCAGCATGTGTGGCACAGTTCCATTTCTGGATATGCACTGAAAAGAGTGTTGGGGTATACACTTCAAAATACTCAAGAGGATTGTTTTCATTTTGCTTATTTTTTGTCTTTATAAGCTGGCCAGGGCAGGTGTCATGTAATGGTAGTGTTCAGGCTGAAGCAGTAGGACTGTTGTAAGTTCAAGGCCAGTCTGGTCTAAACAGCAAAATTCTGTCTTAAAAACCAAAATTTAAAAATATATTTTTATGAAGAGACAGTGGGGAGACTGAAGTGGGAGGACAAAGTGGGAGGGAGATGGAAGAGAGGGGTAAGGGAGGGAAGATGGGGATAAACAGTTAATACTAAGACCCGATGAAGGGCCATATGAAAGCCTGCTACTGTTAAAGTAGTATACACACATGAAAGGAATCTAAATGGGGTCACTATAAAGTGGGGGAGACAGTACTCTAACTAGACATCTGTAAAAACAACTATGCATGAGAACTAAATAGCATTATTAGAAGATTTAAAACCTAACTCAGGATTCAGGAAGTCACTCACTTGGCGGAGTGCTTGCTTATCATGCAGAATGTCCTGGGTTCATGCTCAGCACTACAGAAACCAGATGCACGCTGGGCGGTGGTGGCACATGCCTTTTAATCCCAGCACTTGGGAGGCAGAGGCAGGCAGATTTCTGAGTTCCAGGCCAGCCTTGTCTACAGAGTGAGTTCCAGGACAGCCAGGACTACACAGAGAAACCCTGTCTCAAAAAACAAAAAAACAAAACAAAACAACAACAAAAAACCAAACAGAAACCAGATGCACATGCCTGTAATCTCAGCACTCTGGAGGAGGGAGGAGGAGGACTGTTATGAGTTCAAGTCCAGCCTGGCCTATTGTCTGTACAGACTGAGCTCTAGTTACTCAGGCTATACAGATATTCTGTCTCAAAACAAAACAAAACAAAAAAACAAAAACCCAAGCCCCACAAATTGTCACATACATTGCCCAAAAGTGACATGAGACAAACCCCACAAATTGTTACATACATTGTCCAAAAGTGACATGAGATATGAACTAACACTGAAAAAAACATTTAAAACGATTTGAATAAACACATACATGTGTATATTACTGTGTGTGCACACATGCACACGCAGACACACACCTACATTTGAAAAGAAACAAAGGTTCTAAGAACCAAAGATTTTAAGAACAAAAGGCTTAGCCGTTCTGGTCTCTTCATTCACTCTCTTCTACACCCCCTTTCAAAAGCCTCTAGCAAGTCCTAAGCTCTGGATGGCTGCCCTGTTTACATAATGGCTTATTATCAAACATGGAGAGTAGCCTGAACAGACAATTGATAACAGCCAGAGACATGGCTCAAATACAACAGTAAGTAAAACCAAACACAAATCCATTGTTTTTGAGAAACAGTCTTCAAAATTCAATTGGTCAACAGCCATTGCAGTACATTGAACTCCATAGAGACAGCGCTGGGGCAAGCGAGAGCTGGACAGGCACTGGGCCACTCTGTGCCTCGAGGAGGAAAATTAACTAAACATGGGCAAAGGAGATCCTAAGAAGCCGAGAGGCAAAATGTCCTCATATGCATTCTTTGTGCAAACCTGCCGGAAGGAGCACAAGAAGAAGGACCCAGATGCTTCTGTCAACTTCTCAGAGTTCTCCAAGAAGTGCTCAGAGAGGTGGAAGACCATGTCTGCTAAAGAAAAGGGGAAATTTAAAGATATGGCAAAGGCTGACAAGGCTCGTTATTTAAGAGAAATGAAGACCTACATCCCTCCCAAAGGGGAGACCAAAAAGAAGTTCAAGGACCCCAATGCACCCAAGAGGCCTCCTTCGGCCTTCTTCTTGTTCTGTTCTGAGTACCGCCCAAAAATCAAAGGCGAGCATCCTGCCTTATCCATTGGTGATGTTGCAAAGAAACTAGGAGAGATGTGGAACAACACTGCGGCGGATGACAAGCAGCCCTACGAGAAGAAGGCTGCCAAGCTGAAGGAGAAGTGTGAGAAGGATATTGCTGCCTACAGAGCTAAAGGAAAACCTAATTCGGTGAAAAAGGGGGTAGTCAAGGCTGAAAAGAGCAAGAAAAAGAAGGAAGAGGAAGATGAGGAGGATGAAGAGGAGGAGGAAGAGGAGGAAGAAGAGGAAGATGAAGAAGAAGATGATAATGATGAATAAGTTGGTTGTAACGCAGTTTTTTTCTTGTCTATAAAGCATTTAACCCCCCTGTACACAACTCACTCCTTTTAAAAAAAATATTGAAATGTAAGGCTGTGTAAGATCTGTTTTTAAACTGTACAGTGTCTTTTTTTGTATAGTTAACACACTACCGAATGTGTCTTTAGATAGTCCTGTCCTGGTGGTATTTTCAATAGCCACTAATCTTGCCTGGTACAGTCTAGGGGTTGTAAATTGGCATGGAAATTTAAAGCAGGTACTTGTTGGTGCACAGCACAAATTAGTTATTATGGGGACAGTAGTTTGGTTTTTGTTTTTCTTTTCTTTTGGTTTTATTTTTGTTTTTTTTTTTCCATCTTCAGTTGTCTCTGATGCAGCTTATACGAAGATAATTGTTGTTCTGTTAACTGAATACTACTCTGTAATTGCAAAAAAAAAAAAAAATTGCAGCTGTTTTGTTGACATTCTGAATGCTTCTAAGTAAATACAATTTTTTTTATTAAAAAAAAATTCAATTGGTTAGAATAAAATTACTCTGTAGGGCAAGTTAACTTATCTAACAATGTTATTCATTGCAACATAAATTTCTTTTTTTTTGTTTTTTTTTTTTTGTTTGTTTTTGTTTTTGTTTTTTCTTTGTTTTTTTCGAGACAGGGTTTCTCTGTGTAGCCCGGGCTGTCCTGGAACTCACTCTGTAGACCAGGCTGGTCTCGAACTCAGAAATCCGCCTGCCTCTGCCTCCCAAGTGCTAGGATTAAAGGCGTGCGCCACCACTGCCCGGCCCAACATAAATTTCTAAAAGCTATAAATCATGGAATGGTGAGATGGCTCAGTGGATAAGGACTTTGCCTCCAAGTCTGATAGCCTAAGTTTGTTCACTAAGACCCACATGTGCAAGGAAAGAATTAACTCTCAAAACTGTCCTCTGGCCAGATGGTGGTGGCACATGCCTTTAGTTCCAGCACTTGAGAGACAAAGACAGGAAGATCTCTGAGTTTGAGGTTAGCCAGGTGTACAAATCAAGTTCCAGGACAGCCAGTGCTGTCTCAAAAGACAAAACAAAACTTGTCCTCTGGTCTACACACACACACACACACACACACACACACACACACACTTCCCGCCCCCCAGTTTTTTTTTTTTAAAAAGCTACTCACCAGGTTTCTTAGATATCTGTGTGGTAGGTATGAGAGCTGAGACTTGTTAGTTTGCCCACAGTTCATTTTATGCAGGTTGGCATTCTCTACTACACAGATTGGTCTCATAGTAATTGTGTTACTCCGTACTGTAGGTCCACAAGACAGAGCTTCCAATTTTCTTGTTAAATTATTTGAATTAAGCATGGAAAGCAGTTCTTAGTATCTCCTTGAATTTTGCATCACAGATCTGAAGATTTGTTTCTCTCCTCCCCATCTCTGAGTGGCACAGAAACTTTTTATTCCCCCAAAGAACTTTCCTCTATCCCCTTCCTTGATAAGAAACTCAAGGGTATCAAGGGTATCTTTATAATTGCTAAAGAAGGTGTTTTGATTATAAGGCAAATTATTCAATTGTGTAACTAAAGTTTTACCAAAACCCCCAGGAAAGGAAGAGCATTCAAGGCATTCAATTCTTTTTTTTTTTTTGGTTTCTCTGGATAGCCCAGGCTGTCCTGGAATTCACTCTGGAGACCAGGCTGGCCTCGAACTCAGAAATCCGCCTACCTCTGCCTCCCAAGTGCTGGGATTAAAGGCGTGCACCACCACTGGCTGGCAAGGGCATTCAATTCTTATCACAGCTATAATACTGTATCAGCAAATAGTGCTGACAGCTCCCAGGTGAGGCCAAGGCACCCTTACTTCAAGGTCATCAGGGTCTGAATCATTACTTAAGACAGGGCTTGAAGGAATCAAGAAAGCTCTGAAACTGTGAAAACGCATTAAAGACTTTAGGAAGCAGGCTCCAACAGCTATAATCTAGGTGTGTGCACTTTGTGTGTGTGTGTGTGTGTGTGTGTGTGTGGCACTTTTCAACGGTGGTTTGGAGGGTTTGGTAGGTCTTTAAGTCTAAGTCATGGAATCCCTCAAACAGAGGCACTGAGGAGTGCCCCACCCAGGGCTAGTGTTGAGAGGACAGGTGCAGGAGAAGACAGACAGATTGGCAGTCTAGCTAACCATATTTCAGGCTCAAATCAAGTATCTGGGATTAAAGTAAGTACAGAGCTTTCATGACCACATACAGGGTAGTTTAATTGCTATAGGCTTGAGCTGTACACAAGGGGTTAGCTCTGCCCAGGTCAAGCTAAGGCGTCTGGGCCTGTCAAAACAGGCTTTAAGGCTAGGGCCTTACCTCCTGGCTGACAGGATATAGATCCCTCCAAGCACACAGGGCATAAACAACTCTTTATCTCCACTACTACTACTCTCCAAACAGCTCTCAAAACATATTTTGTATTTGTTTCCCCTGCTCTTAGCTGAATTTTTGCTGTAGTTTTCCATTTAATGAAGGTTTACTTAATTTCACTTTTTTTTCATAATGCTTTAATTTAGGCTTCTTGCTCTAAAAATATCTTGTTGGGGCATCAAAATAACACAGCAGAAAAGCAACCTGAGAACTTCAGAGCATGTTTCTAAATAGTCTAATAAAATGCAAATGTCTAGGATGCTGTCAAACTGCTGGGCCTGAAGATTTCTAATCTCTTTTTACAGGAAGATTTTCTTTCTTGAGATGAGATTTAGGGAGATGAGTTAGAATGAGTGCAGTGAGTAAACACTTGAGTTGGAAATGACTTTAGAGAGAAAAAAATTCACTGACAATTTTGAAACCATTTCTTCCAGGAGCTCACTTTTGCCTCCTCTCTTCCAGGATACTGGATTTTGTCTTCCTTCGATCCAAGCCTAGATTGGTGGTTCTAGGAGCAGTGCTAATATCAACGTTTTCTAGACTATGAAAAATAAATCACCTTGTAGACCACTTGGGGTAGAATCCTGTTTAAATCAGCAATCCATGATAGCAGTTTCTAGCCCAGAGCTCAACAAATATTTGTTGAATTGAATGAATGATTGAATGGATAGATGTTCTTGGTATTAATGAAGAAAATGTTGTTAACTGCTGGTACCAGAACTCCTTGTAGGAAAGGAAGCAGTTTTAAAAGCTGCTGAGGCAGAAGATACCTGAGCTTATTGCCAAGAGAGTCAGTTGAACTAATCTGAAGTGGAAAATGAAAAACTGAGCTGGGTTTTTTATTTGATCTGGAAAGTTTCCAAAAGAAAAGGAAGCTAGATGGGCTCCATAGAGATAAAAGATTTCAAAGAAGACAGGATGAGAAACTGTGGGGAAGCTGAGAACAGGTTGAGTAAAACATTCCTGGGGACTAGGTAGCTGAACACATTTTTTTTTTTTTTTTTTCGGTTTTTCCAGACAGGGTTTCTCTGTGTAGCCCTGGCTGTCCTGGAACTCACTCTGTAGACCAGGCTGGCCTCGAACTCAGAAATCCACCTGCCTCTGCCTCCCAAGTGCTGGGATTAAAGGCGTGCGCCACCACCGCCCGGCAGCTGAACACATTATTAATGTGGGTTGTATGTGTTTACTGTGTGATATAAGATACACCATTCACCACAATACACAAATCTCCAGTTAATTCCCAGTCTAGTAGAAAGCCTTGGATATGTGTTTGGTTTGGAATAGGATGAATTAACTTCTATCTAAGAGATAAAAGGGTAATGGCAGTGGGGGCAGGCAGTGTCAGGAAGAACTCTATAGAGGAGGCCTGCAGGGTACAGATGGTATAAAGGGGTAAATGAAAAATAGGACGAGGCTTTAACCAGGGAATGAGTGTAATAAAGAAGAGGAGGAAGGAGCAATAAATAACACTAGGGATGTTTGGAAAAGCCATAGAGGAACATATTATAATAAACTTAAGTGATTTTTATATATATATAAAATCATACATATATGATAATATTTTATGATATATATATAAAACTATCTATAGTCAGACCCAGCATAAATTCTATTTAGAATAACAATGAAGAGTCCAGCAAGATACCCTTAATGGTGCTTTATCTTGAGGATGACCAACAGTTGTCTACCTAGACTTAAGGCCCACTAATAGAAGGGAATTCATGTCCAGTATTATTAGCCTAGCCAACCATACATAGAGGAAGAGGTCATAGATCTTATGTTAGAATATATTACTGCCATTTTCCTATCAGTCCATCTTTATGTCCACAGATTAGTGTGAGGCTCGCCTTTCACCAAGAAAGCTTCTTTTTTTGCAGCAGATAGAGATTATTACAGAACTCTACAACAGGTCAAAATGCAGAGAATAAGTAACCAGTGGGGGTGTTTAGCTCCAAAAGTTACAGGTGCAATCACTACACTTAAGGCTCAGAGGGCAGAAAGACTGTAAGAGCCTAAGGACCAAACTATAAGATTGTAAGAGCCAGAGGACCAGGGCTCCTGCTGCTAGAGTCTCCTATTCATGACAGGGAAACTGTACTCATGAAATCTCAACAATATGGTTGTCTAAACAAGACCTACACAATGACATTCCAGTGTTGATGGGGGAAATTTGACATGGCCCCATTCCTAGATGAAGAGCTATTATGAAATCAGTGGCTGCTGAGAGGAAGAATCAGTCTTCTCTAAGGATGAGTCCCCTGATAGGTTATCCAATCCCAAGTGGTCATCCCTAAACGTATCCATTTGTGCAACACTAAATGGACTCAGTAGGTATATATCTCCTTGTCTGTCTATCTATCTATCTATCTATCTATCTATCTATCTATCTATCTATCTAAAAGAGGAGGTTATGAATTTGAGAGGAAGTTGAGATAGATGCAGGAGAAGTTACATTGAGAAAGGGGTAGAAATAATATATAGAAGTAATATAAGAAATACTAAAAAAATTAATATTTAGAAGGCAATAAAAGGACAATGATAAGAAATGGTGACACAGAGTAAAACAAAGCAGGCATCAAAAAAACCTAAGACAAAAGCAGGAAGCAATTAGAAGACACTGTTATAATGAGATAAGTCTCTAAGAATCTAGAGACAACTTGAGAAACACTTTAAACTTCCATGGTCTATGAGTTGGTGTCCCAATTCAATTTCTCTAGAATTTAAGGAGCTAGGGAATCCAGGAACTAAACGGTTACATTTCATTATCTTGAAAATTTCAGAGCTATATAATGTCCCATTGCTTAACCAGTGTGTGTTAATACACTTTGGCTCATTCTTTGGTTAAATGAGAGGATTCTTTGTCTTTCTGAACTCCAGGTATGAATTAAGTGTGTCCTGAGTAAATCCATAAGCCCAAGGTCATCATAGTGTCAAACCAGCATTCTCTCCTTTGAAATGGCTTTCGATGCCCACTAAATCTGATGCTGGGTATAGTGGCACATACATTTAACTGCATCACTTAGAAGTAGAGGCAAGCAGTTAGCTGTGAGTTTCAGGTCATCCTGGTCTACATAGTGAGTTCCAAGACAGCCAAAGCTACCTAGTGAGAGCCAGTCTCAAAAAACCAAACCAAAACAAACACCCAAACAACAACAAAAATCAGAGCTATATAGCACCTGTGGGACAGCTCAGTGGTGGAGCACCTATCTAGCATATACAAGACCCAAGTGTAAGCCTGGCAATGGTGGGGCTTGCCTTTAATCCCAGCACTTGGGAAGCAGAGACGGGTAGATCTCTGAGAGTTTGAGGCTAGGCTGGTCTGAGGAGTGAGTTTCAGGACAGGCTATACAGAGAAACCCTGCCTTAAAAAAAAAAACAAAAAACCCAAAACCAAAAGAACAACAACAAAACTATCCAAAGAACAGAGTAGGAAAAGGGAAGGACAGTAAATTTTCAATGGAGAAATGGAAAATACATCAACCAAGTGACAGAGGACAACACTGTCAACCATATCTTTTGGACACTCTGTACTCACATAATGTTCAAAAACAGATGAGGACACTTCTGCCCTAGTTGTCTAACAGAAATACGTGCGCGCACGCGCGCGCGCGCACACACACACACACACACACACACACAACCTAAAACCTAAATGAAAACAGAAACCATTGCTCTAGTCTAATTATGAGAGAAACATTAGATAAACACAGGTTAGGAGACAACTTGGTTATTCCTACTTGAAACAATAAATGACATAAAAATAAGAAAAGAGAATGAATTGTTGCAAAGAAAAGACAGGAAAACACAATGGCTAAGCTACAAGGCAGCACTCTGAAGTGGAACAGAAAACAAGCATTGGTAGAAAAACTTGTGAAATCCAGAAGAATCCTGAGTTACGAGTTACTTAATAATATTCCAACGTATATTTCTAGCTTTAACAATTATATCACGATACTATGTTAACAGTGGATTAAATGATTAGGGCATATTACAGGAACTCTATATATTATCTTTACTTCTTCTTCTTTTTTTTTTTTTTTCCGAGACAGGGTTTCTCTGTGTAGCCCTGGCTGTTCTGGAACTCACTCTGTAGACCGGGCTGGCCTCGAACTTAGAAATCCGCCTGCCAGCCGGGCGGTGGTGGCACACGCCTTTAATCCCAGCACTTGGGAGGCAGAGGCAGGCGGATTTCTGAGTTCGAGGCCAGCCTGGTCTACAGAGTGAGTTCCAGGACAGCCAGGACTACACAGAGAAACCCTGTCTCGAAAAATACCAAAAAAAAAAAAAAAAAGAAAAAAGAAAAAAAAAAGAAAAAAGAAATCCGCCTGCCTCTGCCTCCCAAGTGCTGGGATTAAAGGCGTGCGCCACCACCGCCCGGCTATCTTTACATTATTTTTTTCACAAAAATCTTAGATTTTTGTAAATCTAGGATTATCTCAAAATTTAAGAAATTGGAAATGAAAACTAGCTATGTTATATAATCCAGCTACTCCAGTCCTGGGAAATACCCAAAGGAATAAAAATCAGCTTGTAATAGAGATGCCTGCATACTTATGAGAATCGCAGCATTGTTTGAAATGGTAGAGTGGTACAATCTGTTTGCATACCTAGCAAGAAATGAATTGATAACAAAAATGTATATATACACAATGGTGTATTTATCAGCCAAAATCCTATATAGAAAAATGAATGGAACTGGAGATCATTGTGTGAACAAAATGAGCCAGATTCAGAAAGACAGCTGTAAGTCCAGAAAACACTTTCTTATATAAGGGAGGAGTCACAAAGATAAAAGAACAAATGCTAATATTCGCATTAACCTCTGATTTGGCAGGAAAAGTGGGAAAAGGGGAGAGTGAAAGGGAGGTGTTGGCTTGACATTTCTCTTAGCTTGGCAGAAGTGTAAGAAAATACAAATTAAATCTACAAAGTCCTGCCTGAGATCCAAGACTTAGAACCCATGGGAAGAATTGGAGGAGGAAGCACTAAGCAGAAATGATAGGAAATATCCCTCAGGGCTACCTTTAATAGAGGGGAAAGGAAAAGCATGACTTAGCATACGCTGGGGGCTGCAATAATGGCCCAGGACAGGAAACCATTGTAATCATGGAATGCTCTACATCTGAGAAATTGGGGAACAAAGGATCAAAGAGCCCTTGCTGCCTGGTTTGTGAAGCTGTGGGACACAGGGTGGAAGACCGAGTGTCTCCCTGAGACAACAGTTACATAATTTGAGGTAGTATGAGGATAATCAATACCTGATGAGCTGGCTCAAATGAGTTGTCAAGGACCCTGGGTTATCAAGAGCTGAAATCTTTGTGGATGTGTGACAGGAAGTCAAAAGACAGGCAGTAACAACAGGCCTAGATACATGAGTGGGAATGTCTGATGCCTACTTTACCAGAATTGGTAGGATTGTGTTCACAGAATAATTAAGAAAACTTGGTTGAGTGTGAACTCTGGGACTGGTATAGGACTGCAGTGGCTTTGCTGAGTCCCATGGTGGGACAAGATCTTTATGAGGTATGGCTTTAGGAGATCTCAGTGACTTTGATAGGCAAATCAAAAGGTTTCATAAGGTGCTAAAGATTCAAGAGGTTATAGGGATGGTGGAAAATGCTGAACAGACAAAAAGATATCTGGTTCACTCAAAGGCAAATGTAGTAAGATTAGTGTTGAGCTAGTTTCTAGGGAAAAATCTGACAGAAAGCCAAATGTTGTGCTTCTGGGTCTGTGAAACACTTTAGAGCCTAAACAATAGTTCACCAAAGGACTGAAAGGAGTAAATGATAGAGGTATACAAGGAAACATTTATGATTCTTACAGTTACACATTCAGAGGGTGCTATATACTTTTCTCTCCTGCAAGAAAGTATACTGGGGCCAGATATTGTTCACTCAGCTGAGTGCCCTTTGCAAAGCCAGGTGTGACTGATAGAGAGAAGGCAACCCTTGCACAGGAGTCTATTAGACCCCCAGAGCAGGCTCTAGCAAGCACAGTAGTCATAAACACAGCCCTGCTCCCTTTTAGCCTAGGGCCAGGTCAAGCAGTGTTAGCAGGCTATGGTGACACCATTAGGTCTGGGGGACTGTGCAGCAGCTGCATAGCAGTGCTCCGGGCAAGGAAACTGGATGACTAATGTAAAATGACTGTGACTTGTGGAGGGCCTTGTGATTTAAAAAACAACCCCCATCACCAGCTGATGAATTCCAAGATCAACCAGCAGTTACTTGGAACTTTAAAAAAAATTTATGAATTGTGTGTGTATTATATGTGTGGGCATTTATGTGCCACAGGTGCCCCTATGGCCAAAAAACAGCTGTGGTAGCTGATTCCCTTCACCATGTGAGTTCTGGAATTGAATTCAGGTCATCAGGCTTAGGGCTTGGAGGCAAGACCTTTACCTGCCGAGTCATCTTACAAACCCTTTCCTTGGAGCTCAAAGGTATGTCACACACTCTGTAAAAAGGTTTGAATGCTAACCCTTAAATGTCTTACAGATTTGGGAAAACATCTGAAAGAACTGGTGAAAATATCAGTTAAAGATTTTTAAAGAAGATATCATGCTTAGATGAAGAAAAAAACAAAAACAAAAAAATAACAACAACCTCCCAGGAGCCATAGATTATTGAGTACAATCCAAAAAGGAGGGATTTCCTATGAGTGTTGGTCAAAGATTCCTGAGGTGCTAAAAACCATACAATCTATTGCCACTGCTGTTGTGTACCAGACCTAGAATATTAGATTCAATTTCTGAAGATACCACACCATACACTGGTTATAGAAAATGGAGAAAAGAAGCTGGGACTGAGCTGGAAGCTCTCTCCCTTGTTGGCTGGCTTCTGTGGGCTGGAAGGTGTTCTGCAGGCTGCTGAGAATAGCTGATGGCAAACCTTCTTGGTTATGAACCCTAGATTCTTTCCTCTCAAACTTCTAGGCAAGATGTGCTTACTGGTTAAACAGTGAGACAACCACTATGGATGTGACCACCTAGTTTTCCAATTGGATCTAAGGTTCATTCATGCCATAGGAGGGAAATTATGATAAAACACCATGACCAGCCGGGCGGTGGTGGCGCACGCCTTTAATCCCAGCACTTGGGAGGCAGAGGCAGGCGGATTTCTGAGTTCGAGGCCAGCCTGGTCTACAGAGTGAGTTCCAGGACAGCCCGAGCTACACAGAGAAACCCTGTCTCGAAAAAACCAAAAAAAATAAAAAAATAAAAAAATAAATAAAACACCATGACCAAAAGCAACTTGGGGAGGAAAGGATTTATTTCAACCTCTAGGTCCCAAACACAGCCCATCATAAAGAGAAGTCAGGGCCAGAACTCAAGGCAGGAACCTGGGGTCAGGAGCTAATACAGAGGCCATGGGAAAGTTCTGCTTACCGGCTTGCTTCCATAGCTTGTTCAACTTGCTTTCTTATAGAATCCAGGACCAGCAGCCCAGAGGTGGCACTGCTTACAATGAGCTGGGCCCTCCCATATCAATGGGAGTCAAGAAAATGCTCTATAGGCTTGCCCACAGAACAATCTGGTGGGTGTAATTTTCTCAGTTGAAGTTCTCTCTTTCCTAATGACTCTGACTTGTGTCAAGTTGACAAAAAACTAATCAGGTACTGTAAGCCAGGACAAAATCGTGTAACTGGGAAGGTCATAGGTTCTAGTAGGGAAGTTAATATTGTGGTTTTGCTTAACAGATATTATATGCTGTCAAATTATCTTCTAAATATATACATTTATGCCCATAGATTACTGCTGCCATCAGGTTTGTTCATAGAGAATAACATTTCACAGTGGTTGATGGTTACTACAGAGACTTATAACTGGGCAATCTATTGTGAATAAGTGACTGTTGTTATGACACAGGGGCCCAATGCAAACCTTTGTAAATGAAGGAAAATATTCAGATATGTGTATCACCTCCTCCAGGTGCAGGGGATATAGTATAAGAGATGCCAGACAGAACAAAAAAGCTGGAAGAAAGAGCGTTGTATAGCTAATTCCTACAAGTTGAAACATTCCCTTCTGAACCAGATGTGGGGCACATTACTATAATCCTGGTACCTGGAAGGAAGAAGTAGAAGGTCAGGAATTCAAGGTCATCCCCAACTACATAGTAAGCTTGAGACTAATCTGTGTTAGGTGAGATCTTTTCCAGGGGTGGGTGTGAGGAGCAGATATGTGAAAGGGAAGGGAAGAAAGAGAAAAAAGAAAAAAAAAGGTAAAGGAAGAAAGAAAAAAAGGGGGGTGGAGGAAGAATGGAGTTTCACAAACGTGGGAAACTAAAGAAACAGGCTCAAGAAACTTTTAAAACTCTCAAGGTAGCTAGGTGTGGCGGTACACACTCTTTATCCCAGGCCTCTGGAGGGAGAGGCAGGCAGATCTCTGAGGTCCCAGGCAGTTTGATCTACAGTGAGTTCCAGGACAGTCAGGGCTACACAGAGAAACGTTTACATAAGAGGTAAACAACTGCTGGGAATGAGGAGCCTCTCTGGTAGAAGCTGCCTTCAGGAAGGGCCGAGAGGACCAGGGTTGCAGTTTTTGTGAATCATTGTACAAGCTGTGGTGGGGCTTTCTGGTGATGGACCTACCTCTGAGTTGTGTTTGCTTCTGTAAGTAACCCCAATAAACTCACTGGCTCACCAAGTTAGGCTTGGGTGGGATAATTTCTTTGATCTGACACAGGTATTTTAACCAGAATGAACAGACATTTGTTCACATCTCAGGAGCAGTCACACAACACAAGGCCAGGCTTTGTCTTTAGAGAGCTGTCTGTCAAACTAGGGGAGAGAGACATGGCTACATATCTCAGAAATTCGTGATT
This sequence comes from Mastomys natalensis, assembly GCA_021653895.1. Classification (NCBI taxonomy): domain Eukaryota; kingdom Metazoa; phylum Chordata; class Mammalia; order Rodentia; family Muridae; genus Mastomys; species Mastomys natalensis. Next base: position 230,256 of record JAJTUV010000176.1, read on the forward strand.
ATGAGAAGGGATGTGCCAGGCAGTGGTGGCGCACGCCTTTAATCCCAGCACTTGGGAGACAGAGGCAGGCGGCTTTCTGAGTTCGAGGCCAGCCTGGTCTACAGAGTGAGTTCCAGGAAAGCCAAGGCTACATACACAGAGAAACCCTGTCTCGAAAAAACAAACAAACAAACAAAAAAAAGAAAGAAAGAAAGAAAGAAAAAGAAAACAGAAAGAGAAGGGATGTAGCTCAGTTGGTAGAGTGCCTGCCCAGTAAGCACAATACTCTGGGTTTGATTCCCCGGTACTACCTAAAGCAGGTAAGATGGGAACTCCTGTAATTCCAGCTCCCTAATGACAAAAGACTCTGCAGTCTTAGGCAGGTTTAAGGTCATCCTTGGTCATTGTTAACTATAGAGAGAGTTCAAGGCCATGTCTAAAAAATAAAAATCAGCCCTTAGAAATAGTGATCATGGGAGTGATCACAGAACTTTGTTTATTGCCTTGCTTGTTCTTTGACTATTTGTATTTTTTGTCTTGCATGTTCCTTGACTATTTGCATCTATTGTATTGCTAGTTCCTCAACCTAGAACTGACCTTAATACTTGCATGTAATTAAAACGGTATAAAGCAAAAAGGAGGAGGGGGATGGGATAGGGGATTTCTGGGGGGAAGGGATGGGGAAAGGGGATGACATCTGAAATGTAAATAAATAAAATATCCAATAAAAAATAAAAATAAAATACAAGATAGCTACATTTATTTCACAGGATATTTTTCAATATTTTTGGTTTTTGAAACAGGGTCTCACTGTATAGCCTAGGATAATAACCTCAAATATACAATTTTCCTACCTTGGCCTGTCAAGCGTTAGGATGTGAGTTTAGCTGTTTTGTTTTGTTTTCAATTTTTAGAAAATCTTTTCAAAAGGTTAAGGCAGGATTATAACTTGAGTCCATTCAGGAGCTCAAGACTAGACAGGTCAACAATAGCAGAATCTTATGTCCAGAATAAATAAAATAATAAAAATAAATGTAAAGATCAATGGGATATGGACACACACACACACACACACACACACACACGTTTTGGACAATGTCTCATGTATTCCAGGCTAGGCTTGAACTCGTATACCCATGTAACTGAGGATGAACTTGAAACTCTGACCCTGCTGCTTGTACCTGTCAGTGCGGGAATTATAGCATCACACCATATCTAGTTTATGGGGTCCAGTGGATCAAACCCAGGGCTTCATGCATGCATTCTTTTTTTAAAGATTAGTTTTTTAATATGTGTGGGTGTTTTCCCTGCATGTTCTGTATACCATATGTTTCTAGTGCTCTTGAAAGGCAGAAGAGGGTGATGGGTCTTTTTTTTTTTTTTTTTTTTTTTTGGTTTTTCGAGACAGGGTTTCTCTGTGTAGCTCGGGCTGTCCTGGAACTCACTCACTCTGTAGACCAGGCTGGCCTCGAACTCAGAAATCCGCCTGCCTCTTGATGGGTCTTATAGAACTAAAGTTAGAGATTGCTCTCACTCTGCCATGTGGGTTCCCCAGGTCATCAGGCTTGATTGCAAGCACTTTTACCCACTAAGCCATTTTGTTGGTCCTTTGTATTTTTTTTCAACTCCAAAAGCTTTCTTCTAAGCCAAACAGTGGGTAAGTTTGACAGCAGAATGCAGAAGACTTTTGATTGAGTCTTTAGCAACTATGGAGACAGACAACAGACCAGAGCTTCAGCAGAAGGCCTTAATATTGAAGAAAACACTTGAAAGTCTGGAATGAGGGAGAAAGGGAAGAAATAAACAAGTGCCATGTTCTTTCAGGATTGGAAATTTTGGAAATGGTGGTGTTTTTTAAAAGCCAAGTAGGGGAAAGTAAAGGTCACTCTGTAGCATGCATCATTCCATGGCTGGAAAAAAAAAAAAGCCTTAAAAGCTTTCTTCTTTTTTATGTCTTCTTTTCCGTACTTTAAATAGTTCAATATAATTATAATAGTCAGTATTGCCTACCAATTATGTGTCTGCTTCTGTTGACTGACTTTTCTCCTTTTAGTTTTTGTTGTTATCTTGCTTCTTGGCATATATAGTATTTTATTTATTTATTTATTCATTTATTTTATTTATTTTTGGTTTTTTTCGAGGCAGGGTTTCTCTGTGTAGTCTGGGCTGTCCTGGAACTCGCTCGGTAGACCAGGCTGGCCTCGAACTCAGAAATCCGCCTGCCTCTGCCTCCAAGTGCTGGGATTAAAGGCGTGCGCCACCACCGCCCGGCTATTTATTTATTTATTTATTTTTAGTATTTGCTAGAGTGTGCCATCAGTAAGAGTCTGTACTTTATAGACTTATCTTAAAGACCATAGGTTTTTTTGTTTGTTTGTTTGTTTGAAACAGGGTTTATACTGTAACTCTAGTTGTCCTGGAACTACGTAGGCTAGGCTGGTCTCAAACTCATGAAAACACACCTGCCTCAGACTCCTGAATGCTGAGATTACAGGCAGGAACTATTGTCTTCAGGTTTTGCCCTGAATTTTATTATTTCTGGTTACTGCTTTTGGGTTTAGTTTGTTTATACTTTTCTAAGACCTTGAGATACATCACCAAGTTAGTTTTTTGAGGTCTGAACTTTCTTTTTCTATTTTCTTTTGAGACAAACTCTCATGTAACCCAGGATGGCATCAAAGACTTTATTGTAGTTGAAATTGGCCTTGAACTCCTGATCCTCAGGACTCTAACTCCAAAATACTGAGATTACAAGTATGCACTACTATGCCCAGCTTTTAACTTTTTAATAAAAAGCATGCATAGATTAAACTACTTTTGTTGTGCCTGAAAGATTCTGATAACTTGTCCTTTCATTTTCATTTGGTTATAGGAATTCTTAAAAAAATGTTTAAAACAATATTTATTTTAATTGTATCTGTGTGTATTCAATAGAGACCACAGGCATTAGATCCCTTAGGAGCTGGATTTACACTCAGATTTTAGGTGGTGAAATGTGGGACCTGAACTTGGCTTCTCTGCAAGAACAATACCTGCTCTTATCAGTTAAGCTATCTCTCTCCAGAACAGATTCTATGAAATCTTAAAACTTCTTCCTTGGGTTTCTCAATGACTCAATGTTCATACAAGAGTCTATTATTCACTATCCAAGTATCTGCACAGTATTTGTGGTTTTTCTTGTTACTGATTTCTAGTTTTATTCCACTGTGATCTGATAAGAGATAATACATTGTCTTTATTTGTTAGACCTAAATATGATATATTTTAGAGAAAGGTGCATGTGTTACTGCTGCTGTCATGTATTCTTCAGATGTTGGATGGAACTGTTTTTGTACCTATGTATTAAGCCCATTAGATCTATGGTACAATTTAACTCTCAAGTTCCTTTGTTGAGTTTTAGTTAATGCCTATCTATTGATGAAACTGCCTACAATTCTATTATTCCATCAGGACCAATAGATGTTCTTTTATGTCCATTGGTGTTAAATTTTTACTAAGTTGAAGCTTCAATGTTTGGTTTACATATATTTACATATATCCTCTCTCCTCTCTTTTCTCTCATCTCCCCCTCTCTTGTCTCTTTCAGTCTAGAATGGCTTGGAACTTGCTATGTATCTTAGGCTGGCCTTGACTCATGACAATTTTCCTGTCCTCAGTCTTCCAACTACTGGGATTGAGTTACTGTTCCAGCTTGGTATTATCTTCATTTTTCCCAAAGTATTTAAATTATGTGTATGTGTGTCAGTATATAAGTCACAAGTGCAAGTGCCCATAGAGGCCAGAGGCATTGGATCTGTAGCTATAGGCAATTGTGAGCCTCCTAAAGTGGATGTTGTTGGAAACAGAACTCAAGTCCTCTGGAAGAACAGTACACACACTTTTAACTATTGAGCCATCTCTCCAGCCCTGTAATATCTTCTTTATGAATTGTTCCTTTTGTTAGTATATACTGGCCTTCTTTATGTCTTCTAATTTTGTCTTTGTCTACTTTATTAGATATGAGAGTAGCAGCTATGCCAGCTTGCTTTAAGATCCATTTGCTTGGTAAATTTTATCTCAGTCTGTCTTTACCAGTGAGCTGAGTTTCTTAGGAGCAAGAGATAAATGGACTTTTAAAATCCTGTCAACTAGTCTACTAGTCTGTCTCTTTTTTTTTTTTTTTTTTTTTTTTTTTGGTAGTGTCTCATCAGGTAGGCCCACTGGCCTGGAACTTGCTATGAAGACCCGGCCGGCCTCAAAGTCAGAGAGATCTACTGGCCTCATACCTGTGCATCTTTTAAATGAGGAATTAAGACCATTTGGGATTGTTATTTACAGTGTCTATTAGTTACTTCTGCTGTGATAGAATATCCTGACAAAAAGCAACTGAGGGAAAAAAGGGTTTATCTTGGCTTATATTTTTAGAGGTGTCTGTAAACCATGGTGGAGTACGTATGGCAAGAGAAGCATGAGACTTGCCTGGCAGTAACGAAGCAAATTATCACATTTCCTGAGCACACAGGAAGCAAAGAAAAAAAACAGGAAGTGAGGTGAGGCTATAAAAACCCCCAACACACCCCCAAAGGCATACTTCCTCCAGCAAGGCTCCATCTCTAAAAGGTTCCATAACATTCTCAAAATAGTGTCACCAACTGGTAACCAGGTGTTCAAATGCATGATCCTAAGGAAGGAGATTTCTCACTCAGTTACAACACAGAATAGAGATGTTTGTTAATTCTTGTAGTGTTTGGTTGCATTTATGGCTGGTTGGATTATTATTATATTTCTTCCTATTTGCACTAGGAGTTAATTAGGTAGTTTGTTGGACATGGTGGATTCTTTTTTTTTTTTTTTTTTTTATAAATACAAATTGTTTTATTTTTCTTAAAAATACAATGCATATTTGCACTTGACCACCATTTAGTTTTGAGCAGAATGGCACACATACAAGCAATCTCTGAGCCACATGGTCAGATATGCCGAATAGGAAGAAAATAAACCAAAATCACAAAAATGTCAAAGAGCAAAAACATCTATTCTTCAAAAAGGAAACATGTAGACATCGTATGGCTTTAAAAAGTAAAGGGGGCCCGGAGCTTAGCTCCGTGGTCACACTTCAGAGCGTGTAAGGCACTGGGTTGGATCCTCAGTACAGCACAGAAAAGCAAAAGCCCTGATGCGGGGCCATCGAGGCCACTTCAACCTGAAGTAAGTCCACAGAGCACTGGGACACTACCAGGAGGTGACCTCATGGGGAATGCGTGACTCAAGGCTCACGAAAGCTTGCAGGATTGTAAAAATATATTAATGCATAAAATAATAAAAGTAACTAGATTTTCCTCCTTGGGTAAGCTTTGTGTGTGTGGTGCATGTCCTGGGAAGCTTCTGTTCAGCAGTACATGCTTGTTGGGCTCACCAGCACCAGCACACATGGTCACAAGAACTACGGCCAGTCCTCATTTTCCTCAGTAACTTGCTTTTCCACCCACACTCACAGACTTTATTTTTATTACAAGACACTAGCTTCCTAGTGCTACATTTTAATCAACATATTACATTTAAAGTCTTGATTTCTGAATGAATCTTTAGCACTATGCAACATGATGGAGTTAACTGCAGGAGGCCTCTTGACATCTACAGGGAAATGCTTGATTTAAAATATGAACAGGATGAGACTATATCAGAAGCACTGAGACACTAGTGGGTGGACTAGGAAGGTACTTCTCCATCAGTGGCCATTCATAATTTTGTCTTTAGAAACTTGGAAGAAATTGTCATCTTTGAGTTTCAAATGTTCTGGTAAATCCAGTTGTTTTTTAGCTTCTTCAATATCACCTTGAATCGCAGAAATAAGTGACTCCAAAGAATCAAAGTTCTTTTCAGGTCTGAGGTAGCCAACAATGGCCACATTGAGAATTTCCCCATAGAAGTATGAATGATGTGGGTTTCCATGGACTTTTTCACATTCTTGTAGTACGGATTCCATCCTATGCTCACCACCATTTTATGGACATCTCCATTTCCAACGCTGGCCCAACCGTAATAAATGCCAGTGGACACATCAGCTGGAAGATTGTCTACTACTTGTTCAGGAAAATTGGCTGTGGGGATGCCCAGTTGCATCCTAGTTCTCATATTCACCTATATTCTTTTCATGAAATACATTCTTTTGTGTGTTCTATGATTAAGATTTTTCTCCTGTTTATGATACCTTTGTTTATTTTCTGCATTGCTGGTTTGGGTACCAGGAATTGCTTTAGTTTATGATCATCTTAAAATTTCCTTATTTCTCTGTCAAGCTTTACCTTTTTTTGAGGTCAGGCTATGTAGCCCTGACTGGACTGGAGCTCGGTATGTAGATCAGGTTGGTTTATAATTCACAGAGATCTATGGCCTTTGTGAATTATACTGAGTTATATTATTACTGAGTGCTGTGATTAAAGCACCACATGCAGGGAATTTTTTTTTTTTTTTTTTTTTTTTTTTTTTTTTTTTTTTTTTGGTATTTTTCGAGATAGGGTTTCTCTGTGTAGCCCTGGCTGTCCTGGAACTCACTCTGTAGACCAGGCTGGCCTCGAACTCAGAAATCCACCTGCCTCTGCCTCCCAAGTGCTGGGATTAAAGGCGTGCGCCACCACTGCCCGGCATACAGGGAATTTTAAATGTTTAAAAAGTGTGTGTATACATGTGAGTGTGGATGTGTGTGTGTAGGTAAACACTATTCATACAAAAAAAAAAAAAAAACAAATAAAATGGAGGACATGAAAATGCAAGAGATATAACAGGAGAGTTATTGGGGGCCTAGAGGATGGATATGATCAAAATAAATTGTATACATGTACAAAATTATCAAATAATAAACAAAAATGTTATAAAAAGACAACCTTAGGGCCAGTGAGATGGCTCAGCAGATAAATCAAGCTTGGTGACCTGAATTAATCTCTGGGATCCACGTGGTAAAGGGGAGAAGACTTCTCTAAAACTATCCTTTGACCTTCCCGGAGCACTAGGCAAGAGCATGTACACTCTTGTGGCTCCCACTGGCATCAGGCACTAATGTGCCCTAAAATACATACAGGTAAAACACCCACAAACAAAATAGTATTTTAAAGCTCTATTTTTAATGATGTACCTGTGTGTATGTGCATGTGAGTGAAGTGCCCAGGGAGAAAGGTGAGGTGGAGCTGTAGTTACAAGTAATCTGATGTGGATGTTAGGACCTGAACTGTGACCTTCTACAAGAGCAGTTGAACTCTTTAGTTGCTGAGTCATCTCTTTAGCCACAATAAAAGTTTAAAAAAGACTTATTACTGCTGGGCATAGTGGCTTTAATCTCAGCACTGGGGAGACAGAGGCAGCTGGATTTTGGTGAGTTTGAGACCAGCCTAGTCTACACAGTGAATTCAGGACAGCTAGGGCTATGTAGGGAAACCCTGTCTCAAAAAAAAAACAAATTTATTAATAATGAAAAATACATAAACAAAATCAGATAAATATAAGAAATGGAATAAAAAAAACCAAAGAATTTAAATATAAAGTCAAAATACTACTAAAAGTTAATATTAAGAAAATGGAGGATTCACGGGAGTGTTCATGAAACTTTGTCTATTGCCTTGCCTGTTCTTTGACTATTTGTGTTTATTGTCTTGCTTGTTCCTTGACTATTTGCATCTATTGTATTGCTAGTTCTGCAACCTAGAACTGACCTTAATACTTGCATGTAATTAAAACGGTATAAAAGCAAAAAGGAGGAGGGGAAATGGGATAGGGGGTTTCTAGGAGGGGAAATGGGGAAAGGGGATGACATTTGAAATGTAAATAAATAAAAAAATAAATAAAAGGTGAAAAAAAACCCAAACCAAACCAACTAAACAAACAAACAAACAAACAAACAAACAGAGAAAATGGCCTGGTCTACAGAGTGAGTTCCAGGACAGCCAGGGCTACACAGAGAAACCCTGTCTTGAAAAACAAACAAAGAAAGAGAAAATGGAAGATGGGAAAGAAAAAAGATTACTTGATAATGATTAATATATAAACAAAATTAGATACATAAATACATAAAGAAGAATAAAAAATAAAAACATAAATCCTTTACAAATATAAGATTGAGCCAGGGAGATGGCTCAGGGGTAAAAGCACAAATCATACAAGCCTGAATACTGGAGTTTGTTCCCTAAAATCCAAGTAAAAAGCCAGATTCAATGTCATGAATCAGTAATCTTAACAATTTTATATTGAGATGAGAGGCAGAGACAGGAGAATTGCCAGCATAGCACAGCAGCAAAAACAAGAGAGGTCCTGCCTCAACAGGGAGGAATGTGAGAACCAATTCCCACAAATTGCTTTGTGACCTCTACAAGTATGCTGTGGCATGTGGGTACCTGTAACTTACATACATATACATAAAAATAAAACTTCAAAAGGTCAAAATGTTAACTAGCATAGAATAAAAGGGTAGGAGAACATAGGCACAATAAAAAAAAATTTAAAGTGTCCTTTCTGGGTCTTTGAGAAGTAGTGTATGATTTAAATTTGTAGACTTTTGTCTCACTGTTTATGCTGAGGTTATCTTGGGAAGTATCAGATTCTGCCAGGGTTTTCTTCACTTTGGTAATTTCCTCTTTACTAGGGATATACCTGATCATACTTAGTTTTGCAGTCTATTGGTTGTATTCTCCAACTGTTCCAAGACTATCCAGTTTGAATACTCTCGGATGGCTTTAGGTTATAGCCAGGGTCTGACAACTGAGTACATTGGGAGTACAGGAAACAAACATAGTACTGAATTCTGTACGGGAAGACTTGTCCTGCACTTTGAAAATGCATTAAGCTTTAAATACTCCATCAGCTGAATAAGGCTGTGGATGTAACAGAGCCCAGTAGAGCTTCAGAATTCCCAGTCTTTACAGAAGTGAATTTTGCAGAGGCCTCAGATTCAGGCTACTCAGATATTCCCAGGGTAGGACTACCTCTCTCTATATGCTTCACTTCTTGAATCAACCCTTTGGCCTCCTGAACTTACCACTAGTTAATACGTGGTTCTCCCACTACCTACAACTGACTCCCAAGGCTGTCTTTTACCCTGGGTTTGTGGCAGGTTGACTTCAAGCTCTTTGACTTGTGATTGCTCCTTATTCTTATACCCAGGTTAGTTCAATGTTCAATATATTCTCCCCCAAGATGGCACCAAGCCACAGTCCTCTGAGACATGGTGAGTGACAAAACAGAAATCTGAAGAATTATTCTGACATAAGAACCTCTGGCTGGATTGGAAGCTAAAGAGAGCTGTGTACTATTATGCTGACTTTTTGGGTGAGGCCTCTGTTTCTCAATTCCTTGGATGAGGGCTCTGTTTCTTTCTTCCTAGGCAGGGAACTCTATGTAGCTGGACCCTTATCTGCTTACTTATTGTTGAGTGTCCCTGTTTTTTTCTCCCTTGGTAGTTTTTACCTGTTCTATCCCTTTGTGAGTTTTCATTGTAATTCCTCAGATTGTCTTTGGAATAGTCTATTATAATGTTGTCCTGTCTTCTTATTCCCTGTATCACATGGAATTGGCTTCTAATTTGCCATCTTACCTGAAATCTCCTAATGTTTTTGCTTTTTTAGATAATACTTTTGATGTAAGAGTAAACACAGCAGAATAATCAGCTTCCCAACCCTCCACTCCCATCTTTTATATTCCAGAGTATCACTATATAGTCCTGATTGGTCTCCAGTTCAATTAGTTAGCCTCAAACTTTTGGTGCTCTGCTTCCTGAATACTAGGATTACAGAAATGGGCTACTATGTCCAACTTTAGAATAATCAGCTTTGAAAGAAAGTATATTCATTAAGTAGCCATCAAGTGCCTTTTAAAGATAGTAAACATTCATAAATTGAGGTTTTTAGTAGTGTTTATTCCTTGTTTGGGGATTGTGGCACTAGTTAAAAAGACTTATTTAAGTATCCTTCTCAAACTGGAAACATGAGGTTGTATCTCAGATGCTACTATCTTTGGAACTTGAGGGCTGTGTTTCTCTCTTCCTAGGCAGGGAGCTAATCCCAATCTTTCTTTACAAAGAGGATGACAAGTTTCCTTCTCCTACAAGTCTACAATTTCACTGCAAGCTAAAGGAAGACTCAAGTTGTCTTTACTATTTCAAGTAATTAAGAGTACTAAAGGGGGCTGGAGAGATGGCTCAGAGGTTAAGAGCACTGACTGCTCTTCCAGAGTTACTGAATTCAATTCCCAGCAACCACATGGTGGCTCACAACCATCTGTAATAGGATCTGATGCCCTCTTCTGGTGTGTTTAAAGACAATGATGTACTCACATTAAATAAATAAATAAATAAATAAATAAAAAAAATAATAATAATAAAGAGTACTAAAACCTGTTTCAATCTGGCCAATGTTTTCCTCTCCAAGAACTGTTTCCAGAATGGAATATTTTTTCTTGTGTATATATTTTATATACATCTGGTAAAGTGACTTCTGTTAATCCCTAAGGTTACTATGAAAGTCAATCACAATTTGACTCTGATTTAAAAATATGAAAATACTGATGTTCAGGACTTATTTCATGTCCACCACATTAACAGAACTTTTTGTTTGGAAAGAATTTGGCTTACAAGCAATATGCAAGAGAACAAACCAAAGAATACATGTCCAGAGTCAAAAGAACTAACATTTTCCTCATTTTTTTTTTTTACCATATGAGTTCTCTCTTGATATACATTTATGTGTGTGTGTGTGTGTGTGTGTGTGTGTGTATGACAAATCAAAGGTCTAACAGTATTTCTGTTGATTAAAGCAATCACAAAATTCTACCCATGCTCCAGATATGGAAAAATAATTTCTATAAATCTAGCTTTACAAAAATGTATAAATATGTTTAAAAAACTCCTTTTTCTGAGATATTTTTAAAGTATACTGCATAATGTCTTTCCCCTCTAAATAAACTCAGTATATATTTATAATAACAGGATTTTGGTTAAAAACGTTCAGCAAGAAGATAGGTTGTTACTATCAGTATTTGTGGAGATGATTTCTCTTCCCTTTGAGCTTCTGCAGAACTTTTTGACTGATTTAATGGCTAGAATGCAGCAGAGGTGATGCTGGGTTGACATCAGAAACTCAATCTTTTACATCCTCTCTCTTTTTTTTTTTTTTTTCCAGACAGGGTTTCTCTGTATAGCCCTGGCTGTCCTGGAACTCACTCTGTAGACCAGGCTGGCCTTGAACTCAGAAATCCGCCTGCCTTGCCTCCCAAGTGCTGGGATTAAAGGCGTGCGCCACCACTGCCCACCACTGCTTACTTATAGTTCTTAACAAGTGTTAAGTGTACCTTGCTGGTTAATAATTGACTTTGTTCTATAAGTTGCTTTAATAGCTAGCTTTGATTTCACTGTGCCAAAGGCATCTCTGATGAGGAGAAGCCTCTCTGAGTTCTCTTTTATATCCCATGCTTTCACTCATGGCATGTTCTTGCTCCTTGTTTTCCTACCTTACTGGCTTTGCCTTCTCAATTTTCTTTCTTTCTTTCTTTCTTCTTTCTTTCTTTCTTTCTTTTCTTTTCTTTTTCTTTTCTTTTCTTTTCTTTTCTTTTCTTTTTTTTTCGAGACAGGGTTTCTCTGTGTAGCCCTGGCTGTCCTGGAACTCACTCTGTAGACCTGGCTGGCCTTGAACTCAGAAATCCACCTGCCTCTGCCTCTGCCTCCCAAATGCTGGAATTAAAGGTGTGTGCCACCACCACCAGGCTCTCAATTTTCTTTCTAGTTCTTCACCTTCCAGGATCCTGATTATTTTATTGAGACAAGGTCTCTCTAGGTAGCAGTAGCTGTCCTGGAGGTATGTACACCAGGCTAGTCTTGAACCCACAGAAATCCACCTATCTCTACCTCTCAGTGCCGAGGTTAAAGGTGTGTGCTACCATGCCCAGCTCAGAACTCTTGTTAAAATCTCTAATTACTAGGTTAGTATGGTGGTTCACACCTGAAATGCCAGCACTTACTGGGCTGAGGCAGAAAAACTGTAATGAAAAAATGTAACTCTAAACTATATAGTAAGCTTCTGGCTAGTCTGAACTAGACTAAGACTGTTTCATAGAACAAACAAACAAACAAAAGACTATGAGAAGACTATGTCTCTTGAAATCTTTTAGACAGATACCCATGTTTAAATACCATCAACCGCTAATGACTTCACTTATGTCTCCAACCTGGACCTTTTCTCACTTCATACTTAAAACTCTATTCAAGCCTGGCACTGGTGGTGCATACCTTTGATCCCAGCACTTGGGAGGCAGAGGCAGTGAACCTCTGTGAATTGAAGGACAACCTGGTCTACACACACACACAATGGAGAGAGGGAGAGGGAGAGGGAGGGAGGGAGAGAGCGAGAGATAGAGAGAGTTAGTTCTAGGACAGCTAGGGCTACACAGAGAAACTGTCTTAAAAAACAAAACAAACAACCCCCCACAAAACTCTATTCAAAATCTCAACTTGGATGGCTAATAAGTATCTCAAATATCACAGATGAGCTCCTGCCCTTGAACCATAAACTTTCTCTTCCCATTGTCTTCCTTACTTCAATAGCAATCCTATCTCTCAAATTACTGACACCATCAACTTTGGAATAATCCTTGACTATTCACCCATCCCAATCTATACTCTGGACACATTCATATGGCATTTATGTGTATATGTGTGCTCATGCACAGAGGTCAGTATGTGTCTTCTATTACTCTCTGCCTATTCCTTTGAGGCAGGTTCTCTCTGTGTACTTGGGGCTTACCTTCTTAGCTAGCCTCTAGGCTAGTAAACTCTATTAATCCATACCATACCCATTTCAGAGTTGGGATTACAGGTTTGGACATGATGCCTGGCTTAGTGAGTTCTGGGATCTGAACTCTGATTGTATAGCAAATCCTTTTAACTACTGAACCATTATCTCCAGCCGAGTTGGCTTTTATTACAAAATATCTGGAATACAGTCTTTTACCCATAAACCTCATTGCTTGAAGGGAGTGGAGATGACATCCTAATCTTGTTCTTTCTCTTCTCATTCCAGATTCTGTGTATTTGTATATATATACTGGGAAATATATTCTTTCAAAATAGCTGATCTGTGGATATAGTTCAATGATGAGAATGCTTATGTATCATACAAGTTTTGGGTTTGATGCCCAGCAACATTAAAAAAAAAAGTATGACATATTTTTCATTAGGAAATCTGCAATAGCACCCTAGTTTCTAAAGTATAAGAGCCAAAGTCTCATGAAGAATGGCTGATATACATTTTCCTTGCTGCAGCCATGCTTGCTTCTTTGTTGATTACACCTGTCAAAGATGCTTCACTGTCTTCCCTTAGCTATCTACAGGACTTTTCACTTGTCTCCTTCATACTTTTGCACCCTGCCCATTCTAGTTTACATTGCAACTCTCATTTTATCATTTCCTGTCTCCTCTGGAATTTTTTCCATAGAATTTCCTAACTACTATTAATTTTCTAAGACTGTTTTACTACTAGAGCATAAAATCCATGTGGGAAATTTTACCTTGCTCAATTCTAACAAACAGTAGGCACTCTGGATTTGTTGGCATGAATAAAAGGCTGCTTTCTTACTTGTCCTTTAAGAGTCCCATCCCACAGGCTTTCCTCCTTTACCCTACTCCTTTGATTTGGACTAATACCTTTGTCTACTGTAGGTTCCCACATTGCCCTATACTTATCTTGGTTATAGTAATTCTAAAGACAAAACAACACACACACACCCCTTCTTCTGGGGCTGGCAAGATGGTTCATTGGGAAAGGTACTTGTCACCAAGTACCTTAACAACTTGTTTGATTTTGGGAATCCACATGGTAGAAAGAAACATCTACCTCTCAAAAGTTGTCCTATGGCTGCAACAGACTCACTAGAAGCACCATGGCAGAGTCAGGCTTGCACACACACACACACACACACACACACACACGCATGCACAAAATTAAACCAGAAAACTTTTTTGCATTCATTATGATTTAGCACACAAAAATTTCTTTATACATATTAAAATGAATCACTTTCAACATTCATACTAAATGTTAGAGCAGTAGGAAAATACTGAGTAGGTACAAGTGAGGGCCCAGCCAACGTCCTCTTTTTAATATTAAATTTCCTCTGCCCTTCTAGGAAATCCACATTTGACTCTTTACCTTTACCAGAGTACTAGAACTTACACAGAATTCCCAAACCAAAGGTTTTTGTCCAAATGCTATTTTCTGGCTTTTTTCTTTTTTTGTTTTATTTCGAGATAGGGTTTCTCTGTATAGTCCTGGCTGTCCTGGAACTCACTCTGTAGACCAGGCTGGCCTCGAACTCAGAAATCCGCCTGCCGCTGCCTCCCAAGTGCCAGGATCAAAGGTGTGAGTGACTACCACCTGGATAATATTTTATTTTCTAGCTTTTAAGAATCTATTTACAGGAAAATACTAGATCAGTTGGGTTTTGGATGTTAATTACTGTATTAAGCAATACTATCAATTAAAAAAAGTTCACCTATTATGTAACTTAATTTCCTAAGTCCTTTAAAGATTCCAGTTATTTTTTTCTGTCTTTACTTCCACTGGAATTACCTGGAAGTTTGTAAGTTATAGCACAACCACTGGCTGTTAAATGCCTTTTTGTAAATGGAAACATATTTGTCTCAGTTTTTTCATAGGTGCATGTATGCCACATGTGTAGGTGTTAGTGGAGGCTAGAAGCATCAAATCCCCTGGAGCTGGAGTTACATGGGTGGCGAAAACTGAACTTAGATCCTCTGGAGAGCAGGACGTGCGCTTAAACATGAAGTCATCTTTTGTGGTCTGATAATTTGTTCATTATTATGTCCTTGAGAATCACATTAGCACAGGCAGGCCTAGAACTGGATGTAGTTAAAGATGACCTGGAACTCCCAATCCTCCTACCTTGACCCACATGTGCTGAGATTTTACAAGGGTAGGCCACATACTCCATAGCAGAATAGTTACTGATCAAGAAGAGATTCAGAGTCTAGGAAGGAAAAACAATTAGAAAAACAAAGTACATGCACTGGCTTTTTATGCATGTTTAAAAGACTGACATTCTAAAAAGAACTAGGATCATTGTATAGAAAAAAATCTGAGATACATGGATGAAATAAAAAAATCCCTGCAGCTCAATATGTAGACTACAGAGGATGTATGTAAGAATACAATATTATATACATGGAAAATACAGTGTGTGTGGAGTCATGAAAAACACCTATCTTAGGGAGTAAGACTCAGTGAAGTAGTGCAGTTTACATTGTAGACACTTGAATACCAATTTTAAAAGTGGTTTTTGGAGATAAGGTCTTACCATTTAGCCATGGCTGGCCTGGAACTTGGAATTCCGCATACCTTTGCCTCTTGATGCTGGGGTTAAAGGTGTGTGCTATTGTACTCGGCAGAAAATATTTTTTGAGATGTATTATCTGCATAAAATAGCTGAAATGATGTACTGCAAATACAATTATAATACGAGTGTCCATTTTCAAGCTGTGTAAGCTATAAGGTAACAAGTCCATAATACTGAAAATCAGTTCACTTACTGGATAGTCAGACTTCATAGGGTACCAGCCTCTCTGGCAGTCAAATTACTCATAGATCAGATTGGTCTACCCCTCCTTATTATATTGGTTTTTCTCTATTATAGTTATGCTTCTTTGGCAAGTACTAAAATGACTCTGACCTCCTCTTATGCCATTCTCCAGGAATACAAACTAAGGAACATTGTCATTTAGGTTGCCCACTCAGAAGCACAAATGACACACTAATCTCTCATGCTTTAAATCTTTGTGCGGATAACCTTTTCACAGGCATGTAATAACAGCTAAAGGAGTGGTTTCCTAAGTACAACTTAATGCTTAAAGTGAGGTAGCTGGCCAACTCTTCCATGGATTAAATGAAATTGAACAAACTAAATGATTAATAGAATTCCTTCAGCGTGACAGGAAGACTTTACATTTTCTGCATCATCAAACATAAGTATTGTTATCAATTTTAAGTTATAGGGAGATGTTTAACATTTGACTATATGACTTGTGATACAAACCAGAGGCAGGCTCTTATCTCAGCTTAACATTTAAAATTCTCATCAGACATAACTATTCTCACTGTTTTCTTCAATAATGTGTAATTTAACTCAAAGGGATTAATTCATAATAGAATGAAACATTTTTATGATCTTCGGGAGAAGCAGGCCTGAAATCCAAGAATAAAATCTTTTATACATATATTTTTTTGTGTTTTGAGACAGGGCAATGTTATGTACACCAGATTGGCCTTGAACTTTGTGATTCTCTAGCCATTGTGGCCCAGGTACTGGGATTATAGGTGCAAGCTGACACTCCCAGGAAAGGATAGTCTTGAAAGTTCCTGTGTGTTAGCATTACTTTAAACTTGATTAAGTTTTAATCTAGTCTTCCCTGATGTTTTTGTGTAATCATAAGACAAATTCTTTTTTTTTTTTTTTTTTTTTTGGTTTTTCGAGACAGGGTTTCTCTGTGTAGCCCTGGCTGTCCTGGAACTCACTCTGTAGACCAGGCTGGCCTCGAACTCAGAAATCCGCCTGCCTCTGCCTCCCAAGTGCTAGGATTAAAGGCGTGCGCCACCACCGCCCGGCGACAAATTCTAACAATAGTCCCAGCTTTCAAGTGGGGTAGTACCACAAGGGGAAAAATAATTTGCTCTGAATCCACTGTAATTCAACTGTGCAGTTATACACCAGATCCTTGTTTAGTAAAGTGAGATCATCTTAGTGTACTATTTGGTAGTTAGGTAATGCATACTGTATCTTGCATTTGAACGCTTAAGGATTTTTGCTCCTCATAGCTGAAATCTTTAGTTTCCCTTCATAATAACCTAATTCAGAATTCATACTGTACAGGATGACTGTTTTGTCTGAGGACACACTGAACGTATAACATGAAAATTAAAGGGTTTGGAATATATCCCCAACCTCCTGATTCATAGGCTTTTAGTAATACAACTAATCTCAGGTCTTACTAACTGCCTCAGAGAACTGGAAAGGGCAGTGTTGTGACTAAGGCTGCCACGCTGTAGATCTGGTCTGCCAGGAAAGGTAAGTAGAGAAACACCTTTCTTTGGCAGGGCATGTGACAATCAGTAGGCTTCAGGAACTGAAATCCTTTTTCTGGCCCTAAATTATCTTTTTTTTTTTTTTTTTTTTTGGTTTTTTCGAGACAGGGTTTCTCTGTGTAGTCCGGGCTGTCCTGGAACTCACTCTGTAGACCAGGCTGGCCTCGAACTCAGAAATCCGCCTGCCTCTGCCTCCCAAGTGCTGGGATTAAAGGCGTGCGCCACCACCGCCCGGCGGCCCTAAATTATCTAATTGGCACCTACAGTCTACTCTAATCCAAATAGTTATTTTTTTTTTTCAATGTTGTTTCCTTATTGAGGAGCTTCATGTTATGACTTTCATGGTGAAGACAGATACAAATTATAGAGTTAAAATGAAAGGAATTCGAACCAGGTATGGGGCCCATGCTTCTAATATCCGGAGGAATAAGCCAGTGACAGGAGAAATGTAGTTGCCTTGAGGAACTAGCATTACTGTTTAGTGAAAAAGTTTCAGTTCTCTACTAGATCAATTAGCCCTTACGATAAAGTAGGGCTGCATAACGATGTAAATGTTTTTAATGCTACTAAATTCATACTTAAAAAAATATTGTATTTTAAAGGAAGCCACTCTGTCTTGAACTGTCTCATTTCTAGAGGGCAAGTGTTTGGCTGAAGCATGAAGGCGGCAGGGCTGGGTGAGGTGGTGCTTCTTGTAGAACAGTACATGGAAACTGAGGCATGCGAATCTCCAAGTTCGAGGCCAGCCTGGGTTACAAAGCAGACCCCTGCGTCAGAAACAAACACCCAAAACAACACATCCAAGGCAGCTTAAAAAATTGGGGGAGGGAGGCAATTGGTTCAGAGGGAAGGAGATGGGCCGACATAATGGCTGGACCTCTGAAAGAAAAGCTGAGGCAGCCGCGTCCTGAGAATAGGAAGGCGCAGAAAGTAAAATAATTCTGTGACAAGGTTCACTGCCCTGTCCTTAATGGTATCTTCTCAGAGAAGCCTTGAGATTCTCATCTTCCACTGCAGCCAACATCCCCTGAACGTTAGGGCTTTCCCGCCTGCCCGCTCCTTTGTCGCCCGCACCGCTTTCCTCAGACCCCTGCTCCCTAATATTCCCCAAGTCTTCCAAGGTGGATCTCGGCCACCGCAGCACCAACCGTCATCGCTCCGGCCCCGCCCGTCGAACGCCAGAACGTGGGGGCGGGAAGAACCGTCCTCGGGCGCCCCGGAAGTCACTGCCCTCTTGGCCAGCTGAGCGCCGCGGCGGGATTCGAGGCCTAGGATTGGCGGGAAGACGAGGATGACGCGCTACGCGAGGCGAGGCCGCCCCGCCCCTGCGCTCCTGCGCGCTGTTAGCGTGGGGTGGGGCGGAGCGTGGCCCCGGGCGGCCATTACCCGGAACAGTCCCGGGCCTCGGGTCAGGTGACCCGCGCGGTGCTGGCGGGAGGGGGGAGGACGGAAGGGAGGAGAGGAGGAGTGAGGAGAGACGCGAAGGGAGGAGAGACAGAAGGGCGGAGTAGGAGGGAGGGGAAGGGGGCGGGGTGGGAGCGGGTCACGTGACTCGGCATGGAGGCGGCGGCGGCGGTCGGGAGGAGTCGCTGGGGCTGAAGCCGCACTTGTTAGTGTTGGGGGAGGAGGGGGCCGGGGACGCCGACACCGTCAGCCGGCGACGCCGCGAAGAAGGCGGGGGGGGTGGGGGCGAAACCAGGCTCCGACCCCCGGCCGAGGGGATGAGGGGAGCATGGGCGCCAAGGAGTCACGGATCGGATTCCTCAGCTACGAGGAGGCGCTGAGGAGAGGTGAGGGGGAGGGGTCGAGTGAGCTGCGGGGAGGCCGGCGCGGAGCGCCCGGGGGTGGGTGGCCGGAGGGAGGGGAGGCTGGGGCGTGGGGTGCCTGGCGAAGGACCGAGAGGCCAGCCGTGGGAATATCGAGGGCAGGGAGGTGGAGGGGGGAGCGGTGTTTGGGAATTGGGGCGCTAGGGGAGGGGGCGAAGCTTTCGGCAGTGACGGGGGTACCGGGCGCTGGCTGGCCTTTGCCGGTGCGCTCGGTTGGCGTTGTTATCTTGTCTAGGTGCAGGGAAGCCCTGACCAACGCTTCTAAGGTGGCTCAATCCTTCCAGGCCCCCTCATCTTTCAGTGCCATTTTTCTCATATCACTCTTTCATTAAAAAAAAAAAAAAAAGCCTCCGACAACATCTAATCTGGTTTCTAACAGCTTTGGCTGGAGAAGATAGGGCGTTCTGTTTTGCTCCTGGAAGTCCTTTCCTATTAGGGAACCTCTGGTTTTCCCAGGGTCTTTGCCTCTCTATTGAGGGCGATGACCAACCTCCCATTTGCTACTGCCACCCCCCTATGACCGGTTGACTTTGATTAAGAACGACCTGAAGTGAAGTTGTGTTTAAGGTGAGAAGAGAGAGACTAGACAGCTGATGTTGCCATAAGACCTTGTCTTAGGTTTCCTCTCCTCGGACGTTATCAGACGGTTTTAGTACACTTGATTCCTAGTTCTTACCCTCTCGCTCCCTTAAAATGGCATTCGGAAATCCAGCATTGTGATACTGTGTTACAGCTCCCTTCAGAGACTGGCCTTGCTGTCAGTCCTAGAATGCTGCTGGTCTTGGCTCTGATTCACACTGTGTTGTTAATAGCCCCAACCCCCTACCACTTACTCTGATACGGTTGTCCGTGTAAAGCTCATGCTAACTGGAAGTGTCTTGCACAGTTTATGGCCGGAATGTGACTTAATTTTTCATGACTGAGATTTGAGAGTTTGTCTGTGTGGTGTTTGTAGTTCTCTTTGATGTTTAATGGATTTTCTTGGTAAGAAGTGAAAAACATTAAGCAGATTAGAGGCCAGACATTATTGCTAACAGATTTCTAAGACCAAAATAAATAAATAAATAAATAAATAAATAAATAAATAAATAAAAAATTCAGCCATGCGCCAGGTGTTTTTAGTAGCTTGGGACAGAAAATTAAAATATCGATGAAAAGGCATTTTAAAGTGAGGGTTTAGAAGTGAGATCCAGTTCATATACAAGGAGAATTAAGTTCATTGGACCCACTACCTAATAAACAGAAAATAAGATACAGAATTATAGCTGCATCAGTTTTGGACTGAGTAGAATATCGAAAATAGACCTTTTAGTGGTACTTCCTTACCACATCAGCATGATGATTATTCTTAAGTGCAATCTTACTTGAACTTTTTCTCTCTGTTTCAGTATGAGAAATAGTCCAAATTCTTGATTTATTTCCAACCCTAGTAGGCCAGTCACTTCCTGAATGCTGTTGAACTTGACAGGTCTGGGGGCAATTAGTCTATGGCTTACATGGCATGAAATAGGGCACAGTCAAATGATTTACAGCTTTGCTCAGAAGTGTTCCTTAAGTTTAAGGGTGTGAATACCAGTGATATACCTGATGTTAAGAAGTTCTAAAATTAAACTTTATTCCAATTCTTGTTGATTTATTTCATATCAAATTAAGATTATATATTTTGTTTTTTGTTTTTCAAGATAGGGTTTCTCTATGTAGGCCTGACTGTCTGGAAATCAATTTTGTAGACCAGGCTGCCCTTAGACTCAAAGATTCACCTGCCTCTTCCTCCCAAGTGCTGGGATTAAAGGCTTTCGACACCATGTCCTGCAAGACTGTACATTTTAAAATATAAATGGAATTGATACATTTAAAAATGATCTGGTGAAAGGTTTTGTTTAATGTGTTATGAAATATGCCTGTGAAATTTTAAAATGCATATTTGAAGAAGTAGCAAAGTATGAATTAAGGTCTCAGTTAAGGTTGTATGAATGGGTTTATTTTTGTCAGTTTTGCTGCAGGGAAATGAAACCAAAGAGGAGCAAATTGATAAAGTAGTTTCTAAGTGTAAGCTGGGTTATGTTTAAAACAGGCAAATTAGGTGTCAAACTTCAAACTACAGAAAGATTTTGTAAGCTTTTGCTGGAGCTACTGAATGGTTTGAGAATCTTTTGGGGGCACCTGAATAAATAGGTGCTAATACCTGCATCAGTTTTATTTATCTGTTTACATTGTGTAAGGTGGGTTGGAGCAGATGGGATTTGACAAGTATAGAACAAACTTTATAGAACTATTTGACCCTTTGGCTTTAATTTAAATAAGCACTGCCTAGTACCTATCCATAATTATACAACATTAAAAAAAGAGTCTGATGCATTAATGCAAACAAGAAATTTCAGGCAGTTTATCTAGTAAAACGGGGCCTTGAATGCAATGTTAGTGACAGATGACACTGGATCTGAGTGAGAGGCCAGTCTAGTCTATGTTTGAACCCCTAGAAATTAGGATAAATTTTGGGTTATATCTTGTTTGAAGGTAGCTTTAGACATTTTTTCAGAAGATGAATTACTAGTAGCTTTTATTTTTGGTTGATATAAATATCTTGAGTAGTATACAAGAGGCTTGACTTTTTATTAAAATATTTGTATTGTATTTATTTGTATGTATTATTTGCCATAGTGTATGTATGTATGTAGGTCACAGGACAATTTTTGGGACTCAGGAGTCAGATCCCAGGGTGTGACCTGAGGTTATCAGGTTTGACAGTGAGCACTTTTACTGACTCAGCTTGACATTTTTTTCCCCTTAAATTACTTATTTCTATTTTATGAGCATTGTTTGGTGTTTTGCCTCCCCCCTTCTCTTAAAGAATGCATGTGATATCTAGGGAATTATGCCTTTTTTCATGGATACTGAGAATTTAAAAGCTTTGCTTGACATGTCTTTATTTTACCATGTTACATCAGTTGATAATTTTTGTGTGTGATATGTATGTATATTGTTTAGATGTAACTGTAGCCTTTGTCCTCCTGGAACTCTACTCTACTATACAGACCAGGATAGTCTTGAATTTACATAGATCTGCCTGCCTCTACCTGTTAGTGCCGGAATTACAGGTGTTTACCAACAGGCCTGGGTTGCAGTTTATGAAGTCTCAGTCTCTCTATGTCCATCATCCCCCCCCCCACCCCGTGTGTGTGTGTGTGTGTGTGTGTGTGTGTGGTGTGTGTGTGTGTATGTGTATGTGTATGTGTGCACACATGCACTTGGATGGATAGGCTAGAGGACAACTTCAGGTGCCATTCACCTTTTTCTGCTTTTCACCACTTTGGGGCTCAGTGACTAGGCCAGTTATCAAAAGTCTCAGCAGTATCCACCTCCCCAGCACTGGGATTACCAGAACAGGCTACTGTGTATAGCTTTGTTACTTGAGTGTTGAGGTTGAGTCCTATACTTTCATGGCTACCACTTTACCACCTGAGCTACCTTCCTAGCACTTGAAGCTCGCATTTTTTTTTTTTTTTTGGAGACAGGGTCTCTATGTAGCCCTGGCGGTCCTGGATTACTTTATAGACCAGGCTCTGGCCTCAAACTCACAGAGATCCACCTACCTCTGCTGAATCCTAAAATTAAAGGTGAAGCCTGTTTTTTCTTTTGTTGTTGTTTTGTTTTCTTGTTTTTTGAAGACAGTTTGTCTGTGTAGCCCTGGCTGTCCTGGAATTTATTCTGTAGACCAGGCTGGCCTTGAACTCAGAGATCTACCTGCTCTGCCTCCTGAGTGCCAGGATTAAAGGCCACTACCACTGGGCTAAAAACTTGTATATTTTTAAAAACGTATTCTTTTTTTGTTTGTTTGTTTTTGTTTTTTGTTTTTTTTCAAGACAGGATTTCTCTTTATAGCCCCGGCTGTCCTGGAACTCACTCTGTAGACCAGGCTGGCCTCCAACTCAGAAATCCGCCTGCCTCTGCCTCCCAAGTGCTGGGATTAAAGGCGTTCGCGCCACCGCCGCCTGGCCCTCCTTCCTTTCATCTTGGTAGAAACAGGATTGTGCTTTCTCCCTGTTTAAATCAAGAATTGACAGGCTTAAAATACTGTTAGCCAGTGGTGGTGCGCCCCTTTAATCGCAGCACTTGGGAGGCAGAAGCAGGTGAATCAGAGTTAAGCCAGCCTGGTCTACAGAGTGAGTTTCAGGACAGCCAGCACTACACAGAGAAACCCTTAAAAAAAGTTTTTGACTGTATAGAGAGCATTGATTTCTTAATTTTTCCTTTCTCAGTGCTGAGACTCTAACATTGGACCTTTTGAATCTAGGCAGGGCCCTACCTGGGAGTGACTCTTCTAGCTCTTGCTTTTTTGATATAATCTTATATATAGTGAAGGTTGGACTTGAATTTGTTATGTTACTTACACTGGCCTTTAGCCCTTGGTCTTCCTGTATACCTAACCTCCTGAGTGCTAGGGTTACAGGTTGAGCCACTGTATACAGCTGTGGAATAACTTTTTCTTTTTTCTTTCTTAAAGCAACCAACCACTGCCTGGCTTAAATATTTTTTTTTTTTTTTTAATGGTTTTTTCGAGACAAGGTTTCTCTGTATAGTCCTGGCTGTCCTGGAACTCACTCTGTAGACCAGGCTGGCCTCGAACTCAGAAATCCGCCTGCCTCTGTCCCCCAAGTGCTGGGATTAAAGGCGTGCGCCACCACTGCCTGGCCTTAAATATGTTTTTAATTGTAATAGAATTATATCATTTTTCTTTTTCCAGACCCTCCTACATTCCCCTTACTCTCAAGTTCATGGCCTCTTTCTTTGATTTTTATTGTTATGCCTGCATGTATATCCTGCTAAATTTGGTATTGTTTATATGTATATGGTTTCAGAGTTGACCACTCTTTATTGAACCAATAAAAGGGCTTATGCCTGGGAGAGACTAATTCTTCTCCCAGCAATCATTAGTTACCTGTAGTTCTTTGTGTAGAGGGTGATGGGGAAGGTGGACAGACAGAACCCTGTGAAATTTTCTCCTTTCATGTTAACATTGATATTGCCATTGTTCTGGTATTGTTTATGCAGCCATTTCTAGGAGCGACTGTTTTACAGCTGACTTTCTGGTATTATGATGCTTACAGTCTTTCGCTTTCTTTTGGTTTTTTGAGACAGGGTTTCTCTGTGTAGTCCTGGAACTCACTCTGTAGACCAGGCTGGCCTCAAACTCAGAAATAGGCCTGCCTCTGCCTCCCAAGTGCTGGGATTAAAGGTGTGCGACACCACTGCCCAGCTAAAGTGTGTCGTGTCCCCCCCCTCCGAGCAAGCACAGGCGGCATTCAAGAGAGAGACAGACAGATGGCCGCCTCAGACTCCAGAGCTCGGAGACTGCAGCGGTGCACCACCGCTTTCATTTTTCTTGATGCTTCCTGAGCCATGGATGTAGAAGCTATGACACATACATTTGGGCTGGGGTCCCCATGATCTGTTGTGTTCAGTTGTGGATTTCTCTGTTTGTCTTCATTTACTATAGAGAGAGGATTCTTTGATGAGGGGTAGTAGTTACACTTATCCAGGAATGGTAGCTCAGCACAGATTGACATTTTTAATGTTCCTTTGCTCATATATATATATATATATTTACTTTTATTTGCATTTATTTCGTGTTTAATTTATTCTCGTGCCATACGTTTTGGTTTCTTCAGTTTCTTCTGGGATACCTTTTTCTTCTGTGTAACCTCCTCTTCTGGCTTTGGAACAGTCTGTTCCTTCTCAGTGAGGATCATCTCAGTGTGGCAGGGGGAGCTCATGTATGGGTTAATCTGGCCATGAGCTCTGTAAGTTCATCGACGCAGCTTAGGTGCTGTGTTCACCTGGATGTGTTCAATGACTAGAGAATCTACGTCTAAACCCTTAAGTTCAGCATTACTCTCTGCGTTTTTAACTATGTGCAGCAAAAATTCTGCGCTCTTTTGGCCACCGTCCCTGTGTCCAGCCTCACTGTTTAGCCTGGGCGCACCTACCTACTCCACCATTATACTGATAGAATGGCACACATTGTTTTTTTAAAGTGACATCTTTCAGGTACTTGGTAGTTTTGCGGATGTGCATGCCCTTGATGGCCTGGGCAGTTTCCTGGGTGTTCTTAAAGTGAACATGAAGGTTTGAACCTCGTGATTTACAAGATTTTGTGGGATTTTCTGGGTCAAGAGAGTAGCGAACCATCTTGTCAGGTCACCTCTCGCCACTTACAGAAGAGTGCTCATATATATATTATTTTACTAAACACTGGCTAAAAATAAGACACAGAAAAAACCCAAAAGATAACTAAATCACTCTGTAGGATTAAATAGTCTAGGTCAGTAATTTTCACTAAAATGGATATGTACCATATCTAAGGAGGACTGGAGAGATGGCTCAGCAGGTAAGAGTACTGGTTGCTCTTCCAGATGTCCTTAGTTCAATTCTCAGCAACCATATGGCTCACAACCATCTGTAATGTGATCTAATGCCCTCTTCTGACATACAGGTGTACATGCAGACAGAGCACTCAAATACATAAAATAAATTTTAAAAAAATCTATAAGGAGTAGAATAAAACATTAGAGCTTTAGTTATAATTTGAAATATTTAGTAATGTACATAATTATTTAATCATATTTACATTTATCATTTATAAACTACTGATATATAGTATCTTTAGTATATTTATAATAGTATCTTTAGTAATAGATGTAGAATATGGGTAAATGGCCATGATAGCTTGGAAGTACACAGCACTGTACTCATTTTCTAGTATGTGCTCAATAATTACCTGTAAAGAATTTGCTTTCCTAGTCTCTTAGAGGTTGGGTTTGTAGACAGTGATTTAGCATGGAGTAGTTGAAGTTCCAAGTAAGATTTTGCCTGTCAAACTTCTCAGCGTTAATTGTGAACTTTTATTTTTTTGTAAACTTTTACTAGATTAATACTACCTATGATATAATAGTAGATAGTTTGCCATAGTACATCATTCTGTAAGAAAAAACTGAATTTCACAGTTGTTACCTTCAGTGGTGCACTAGCTTTTGTTTGTTTGTATTTATTTGTATGTTTGAGACAGGGTCTTGTGGCCTGGAGCTGAGTATAGTTAGCTAGCTCAGTCTGGCCTCCTGCTTCTGCCTGCCACATGCTGGAATCACAGGTGTGTGCCACCACAGCTGGCTTTAGTGCACAATTTATTTTCTTTTCTTAAAGCACCGATCTCTCATCACCTGAACTTGTTAAATTCATTAGTAAACTCTTTGGTGTTAGCATTGTAAAAGAAAAAAATAGAGCAGTCTTAAGTTAATGTGATTCCATAGCATTCTCTAAGGAGTTCCAGAGAATGCTTCTCCCCTGACAGTCTCGGTGCATTTGGGGTATGTGAGTGACAGAGAGGAGATACATTCACTGATGAAGTCTGCAGTTTAGCACATGAACAGAATGATGTGACATCACTTGCTGGTCAGTGACCTTCCCATTTACTAAACTGGACAGCTGTTGTTTGGTTTTTGTTTTTCATTTTCTGTCTTAGAGTTTATACAGTCACAACACTCAGTATTGCTTTTCAAAATGATGGGCAATTTACAGTTGGGACTGTGATGCCTGACTAATAGCCAGATACTTTCTCTGGAAAAGGGAGAGTTTTGGCACTTGTTTATATGCTAGATCACAGGAGAAGTTAGGGAATTTATTTCAATTATTGAAGCAACCATAAAAGATCTGCTATCACTTTAGAAGTAGAGATAAAGGCTGACAGTTTGGTAGTTGTAATATTAAGCAGCTGCAATGGTGAAGGGATTTTTACTTGTGAATTAGAAGTTGATGGTTTGAACGACAGGAACAGTGGTACAGACCTATAATAGCACTCAGAAGTGCTAAGTTCAAGGTTAGCTTGGCTAACATAAGCAAGATCCTGTTTCAGACAACAGTTTAGTGGTTTATAGTGGTATTTAAAAGACCAAGTAGGACTGGCAGGATTTTTTCACACTGTATCTAGGAAGCATGACTTCTCTTTTCAGGACTTATTTATGCTTCTGCTTTTCACATTTGGGCCTCATGGTATTTGTGTTTAGATTGAACTATTCCATCTTTTTTCTGAATGCCAATCAGTATGGACCTTTACAAAGTTAGTGCAAGGTAGTTAATTATTGACACAGAAGCCTGATAAAGCTAGGTTCTTTAGTATGTACTGTTATAATTAGAGGCCTAAATGTTCTAAGATAACCAGCATTCAAGCCCTTCTCTTAATTCCTTTCTTTATTAGGAATTTAATAATCACTAACATGAAACTTCCAAGTTCACTAGTGGTTTTTAAGTTTTTCTATAACTTGGGAAACTTGATATTAAATTGTTTTAAAACAAAATCATACAGAATGTGGTTTTACAGTGGAGGTTTTATAGCTTCTATTTCTATAAAGAAGGTGGTTGTCTAGTTATCTAATATCTGTGGGAAAAGCCATTTAATTCCATTTCTTGTGGTGTGTTAAGGATTGAACTTGCTTGACCGTTTTTATCTCGGCAAGTGCTCTACCACTGAGTTAAATCCCAGTGCTTGGTTTTTGAGACAATCTCTCACTAAGTTGCCTGGACTGCCTTTGGAATTGCTGTCCTTTTGCTTAAATCTTCTGAGCTATGGTATTATTGGTGTATGTTGTGATATCTGGCAGAATAAGACTTCATATTCACTGTGGTTGACTTTTTTTTTTTTTTTTTTTTTGGTGTTTCGAAACAGGGTTTCTCTGTATAGCCCTGGCTGTCCTGGAACTCACTTGGTAGACCAGGCTGGCCTCGAACTCAGAAATCCGCCTGCCTCTGCCTCCCAATGTGGTTGACTTTTGATAATGAAGTATGAAAGGTTCCAGAGAAACTTCCTTTGTGGAGAGGATTCTTTTATTAAAATTGAGCTCTTTTAATCTTTCATGATAATAAAGGGCATCATTGTTTCTTACCCTATTGTTTATGGTCAAAGTACAGACACGCCCGCATATCTTTTTTTTTTTTTTTAATTGCTTATTTATTATATGTATATAAGTACATTGTCACTATCTTCAGACACACCAGAAGAGGGCATCAGATCCCATTACAGATAGTTGTGAGCCACCTTGTGGTTGCTGGGAATTGAACTCAGGACCTCTGGAAGAGCAGTCAGTGCTCTTAACCACTGAGCCATCTCTCCAGCCCACGCCTGCATATCTTTAGTTCCTCCCTGCTCATCTTGTTCATTTGGTGTACTCTCTTAATTTCTGCCCAGCTCTCCTAAGATCTACCTTTCCTCTATCCAGTCTCAGCTGCCATTGTCTCTTACTAAAGTTATGCAATAGCCATTGTGCTCTTAAAATCCAAGTCTAGTAATTCCTTCCCTCCTGCCTTTTTTTTTTTTTTTTAAATGTGTCCTAGGTTAGTTTTGAATTTTGAATTCGGCTTCAGTAGTGGGGTTACAGTCCTCCCCCTTACAGTCTTGCACCACAATAACAGATCATAAATTCTTTATTTAAAGCCTGTTTGTTGCTACTTTAGGGGAAAAATGTACCTCTTATAAATGATCTACAAGACCCCCAAATTATTCAGTTTCTGCTTGAAACTACAGCCTATTTATTTTCCTCCCCACTTCTCACCCACACACTCATTTTTGAGACATAGTCTTACTTTGTAACCAAGGCTGGCCTGACATGCTTATGGACTAGGCTGACCTTGAACTCACTGCTGGAACTCTTTGAGATCTGCCTGCATCTGTTTCCTGAGTGCTGAGAATAAAGGTGTTCACTACCACACTTGGTCCTAGTACTTTCCCATTTATTTATAAACAGTATGGTTTTCTTTTTGTTCTTAAAGCATAGTTGTAGCTTGCTGCCTTTGTATTTGTCACTGTCAGATAGGAAAGGCTGTTTACTTTTGTAATTGTTTTGAAGCAGGATCTCACGTCACCCAAGAACGTCACCCAAGATAGCATCTTTGAGGATGACATTGAACTTCTGATTCACTCTCCCCCTTTTTAAAAATAAGTGATGAGAATTCTTTTGGGTTGTTTTTTGTTTGCAACAGACATTTTTTTTTTCTACATAGCCCTGGCTGCACTGGAATGCTCTATATCTTTGCGTAGACCAGGCTGGCCTTGAAATCACAGAGATACATCTGTCTCTGCTGGGATTAAAGGTGTGGTTTTTGTTTTTGTTGTTTTATTTATTTATTTATTTTTGGTTTTTCGAGACAGGGTTTCTCTGTGTAGCCCGGGCTGTCCTGGAACTCACTCTTTAGACCAGGTTGGCCTCGAACTCAGAAATCCGCCTGCCTCTGCCTCCCAAGTGCTGGGATTAAAGGCGTGCGCCACCACCGCCCGGCTGTTTTTGTTGTTTTAAAGATTTATTTTATGTATATAGATGCTCTGTCTGCATATACATCTATCTGCACACCAGAAGAGGTCATCTAATCCCATGAGACTACAGTTATAGATGGTTGTGAGCCACCATGTGGGTGCTGGAAATTGAATTTAGGATCTCTGAAAAAGCAGCCAGTACTATTACTTGGCAGCCCTTTCTCCAGTTCAGGTGTTTGTTTTTTGAGATAAGTTCTTGCTATATGTAGCTCATGCCATCTAACTGCCTCAGCTTCCTCAGTGCTAAGATTATAGGCATGCATTATATATTATTCTCAGAATCACCAATATTTTAAATAACTTTATTTTTAATTTGGTCTTTGCTTTTGTAATTCAGAATGACATATCTCTTGTGCTGCTGACTACTTTTCCTATTTAAGGCTTATTTATTGGCATCCAACCATTGTGAAGATTCAGCCATTGTACTGTACCACTCTCAGATTCTTTCTAGCCTCCTGTTTTTGTCATCTTTATAGAGATTGCAATTTTTGTTAAGACCATTGTATCATTTACATAAGTGGGCTTTTATAAGTGTTCCTCACAGTTAAGCAGTTTCACACAGGATTATTTTTCCTCTATAATTAATTTCCTTTTAAATATTTTCTTAAATAATTGCTTTTTTTTTTTTTTTCCTTTGCTGAAGTTTCTGTTTACTGTAATCCAATCCCTCAAAATTCCCATCAATTCCACATGTTCCCTGGATTCATTATCATTGACAAACATTCTTCTTATAACCACTGGCCTGCTCCTGTGAATACAAATGCCTTTTTGTTTGGAGCATAGCTGCCATACCATTTTGGGGTCGTCCTACACCAAACTCCTTGAGTTCCTCTTTACTGTCTTTAGTTGTATTTCCTGTTTTGTATATTCCTTGTTAATTCTTTCTTGACTCATTCAGTGGTAGTAGAACTTACTGGTTTTTGTTTGTTTGTTTTTTGAGACAGAGTTTCTCTGTATAGCCTTGGCTGTCCTGGAACTCACTCTGTAGACCAGGTTGGCCTTGAACTCAGAGATTCGCCTGCCTTTGCCTCCTGACTGTCACCATCACCAGCTAGAGCTTATTATTTGATAGCCTTCTGGAAAAGATGTTCAAGAGGTAGTTCTTGTTTTTAGTGTATATGTCTTTGAACTATGCGTGTGTCTGGTGTCCATGAAAACCATAGAGGATGTTGTATCCCCGGACTGGAGTTACAGATAGTTGTGAAACATCATGTGGGGATTGAACTCTGGTCCTCTGAAGAATAGCCAGTGCTCTTAAGCTTTGAGCCATTTCAACCACCCTAGAAAGTAAGGTTTTGTGTTTTTATGTGACCGGCTTGAAACCATCTTGTAAGACCCTGTTTCAGTAAAAAAATAAAAAAATAAAAATCCCCTTCCTCCTTAAAAACCAACGTTGCATTTATTCTTGTGAGTGTACACATGATAGCATCTAGTCTTTACACTATAAAAGAGAAATGTTTTGTATCTTCTTAATGAATTTGGAAACTTAGCCATCATTAATTTGTTATAGGGGCCTGTGGCTTTTTAGTGTTA
Organism: Mastomys natalensis; assembly: GCA_021653895.1. Taxonomy (NCBI): domain Eukaryota; kingdom Metazoa; phylum Chordata; class Mammalia; order Rodentia; family Muridae; genus Mastomys; species Mastomys natalensis. Next base: position 261,062 of record JAJTUV010000176.1, read on the forward strand.
ATGATTTAGATACTATATGAAAGGTAAGAGGAGTTCTTAATGATACAAATAACATATTTTCCAAAATCTTTTGCTTTAGGCTTGCCTCAGATTTGCAAGGTAGTTGAAGATAATCTTGAGTATCCAGTCATTCTGACTCTTCCCCTAGAACTGTTTGTCAATGATAATGAATCCAGGGAACGTGTGGAATTGATGGGAATTTTGAGGGATTGGATTACAGTAAACAGAATACTACCCAATCTTAAGAGTTCTTTTTTATTTTTCTGTTTCTGGTGCTTTGGATTAAATCTAGGGCTTTCTATCCCCAGCTATAAGAAATACTCTTAAGGTATGTAACCTTTTAAACGCAGCCCTTCGTGTATCAGATTTTGTTATAGTGATGTTATTTGTGTACTTTTATTAGAGATTGTCAGATATTCTTACATCTTTTCCAGAAGTTTTTTTCTTTCACATTTTTAACACATTTCTTTATTTTTTGTGAATATGCACATATGAACAGGAGTGTGGAGGTCAGAGGAGAGCATTCAATAATTGGTCCTCTTCTTCCACCATGTGGCTTCTGGAGACTGAGCACATGTTGTTAGGGTGATGCAAGCACCTGTGTCTACTGAGTCACCTGTGGGCCCAAGGCTTTAATTTTTCTTTTCTTTCTTTATGTTTCCCTTCCTGTGGCGCCTTCTTCTTCACGACTCTTCTGGACGACCCTCTCCGACGACTCCTCCGGACCACTCTCTCCCCCGGCAGCTGAGCTGCCTTTGTTATATACCCTTCCAAGGGGGCGGACCTGACTGCCTGTTCTCTCAGGATTGGTTAGGGCCAATACCTCATTAGCATAAGCCCTCTCGGGAGGGGCTTGAACCTGACACATGCGCAGTAGGCGGCGCCGGCCAAGTTGGAAACCGGCGCCGTCTCTTTGGCCACCTACATCTCCCCCTTATTTATTTTATAAATTTGAAATAGGTTACTTCTGGACCCTTAAGATTCGTCCTAGGCCTCCCACACCCAAGCATGCCTTTGATTGTCAAAAGGCTTTGGAAGGCACTCCTTGAAAGAGCCACTGCTGTGGCAAAAGTCAGCGGGGGAAAGCAGAGGTCTGAGCCCTTGTGCAAGTGTTGAAGGCATTGTAATGGGGGGCGCCACCCCATACCCGCCTTTGTGCCTTTTTTCAGGGAGAGGTATTTGACACAAAACCTCTATGCACTCAGACATACTTTCAGAGAATCTATCTCAGGATTGAGAACATCTCTAGTCGAGGCACTCCTCGTACTCCCCGCTTCTGAAAAATTGAAATGGTGCCTTAGGAGCTTTATACCATTGGCATTGGTCAAGATGGTCAGGATCTAGGGAAAATGCCTGGACGGCCAATATCGGGTCCAGAAGGTTTCCCATTAGGTCTCCCTAAGGGAGGCCAGCCAAATACTTGGGGAAGCACCTTCCTTCATGGCATTCAGTGCCTGATAAACTACAGCCTTATGTCTTGCATGGTCATGGCATAAGCAACATAGAAACCAAAGGCAGAAACCATATCCTAAGAGAACAACAGCTCCCCATACAAATACTCCCGCCCATAAGTCTTTTTAGAGTAACGGGATCTAGGCAAGTGCCGTTCAGGGTGGCAGTCTTGCGACAGGAGCTTCAACATCAGGATCTGCAGTTTCATCATCCCTCCTTTCGTCTGGGATCGCCGGACTGGAGATCTTCCGAGTCAGTCTCTCAGGGATCCAGATAGGGTTTTCTTGATCCTGCGGGAAAACACAAACAGAACCTCGTGCTCTTATGAGCACGGGATCGGGCCCTTGCCTTGAGTTAGTTATGATATCTTTCCATTTTACCTTTTCTGGCGGAGGGCGTAAGTGATTATGATGTCTGTCAGCAGCAGACTGACCCTGAGTATCCAAATTTAGAAAATTTAAAGTAAATAGTGTTAAGGATAGTCTATGCTTGGGGTAAGGCCGTGGCCTATTCCCTTTTTGTTTTTGAAGACATTCCTTGAGCGTGAGATGTGCTCGTTCTACAATACCCTGCCCCTGAGGGTTGTAGGGCAGTCCATGAGTGAGTGAGACTTCCATACATTGGAAAAAGGAAGAAAAAGCTTGAGCCGTATAGGCTGGGCCATTGTCTGTAAATATAAATCTAAACAGGACTGTTATAAAACAGCCAACAACTAATTAATTTACATATCTATTAATAATAGTTTTTTATATTTTTTATAAAATTATTTTTCTATCAGCCAAAAAAAATTAAGGTTTGTATCTCTCTTGAGGCTTAAATTCTTTTGTGGAGAGCTTAAAAAAAAAAAATCTTAGCCAATTAGCATCTCCTAGAAACCTTTGAATCTTATGTCACAATTTATTTAGGAATATAGCTGATGTCTCAAATATTAAAAGATATTGTCATACATCTGGTTTTGAGTGACTCCAACTTTGAATTACCAGTTTAAATCTAGTTTTTTATTACCAAAATTATAAATTTGCAATCATACCCAATAACATATTTTTCTTAACCCTAGTTCCCTGTGTTCTGAAGATAGGCTCTTGGAGCTGTGTCATGAAGAGTGATTGCTTAGAAAATATTTGCCTCCAGGATCAAAAACTGGGAAGGCCATACGCGCTTCCTTCCAAGTCTGTGGGCAGAATGAGCATTGTGTCTCTGGGGACAGACTGGCCCAAGGAACCTCCACATAGGGAGGCGGGCCTAGGGGCGGAGCTGTGGGCATCTCCCAAGCATGTGGTTTGAGCTTTTCTGCCATTTTGCCTTTCTTTTTCCTTGAGAGGACCACGGACTCTATTTTAGCTAACATGTCCTCAAGGTCCTCCTCCATCTTTTCTAAGCTCTTTCCTTCCTCTATCTTTTCTAAGCTATCAGAGCTAGAAGAGCTCTCTGTATCTATATCTTTTAGACTAGAGTAAATGTTGGTTATCTTCTTTGGTCCCTTGTTTCTTTTACTAGAGCCTGCCTCAGAGCCTTCTGACCGAGCCTCTTTCACTTGCTCAAAAACTTCCTGTTTCTTTTGGACAGAAGATTCACATTCACAATGAGAATTTAGGTACAATCTAAGACTATATGTCAGGAAAAGCATTATTATGATACCCAAGCCAACCCACTCCGAGTTGACAATAGACATCATAGTTTAGAAAATCTGCGGACCTTTTATTGCCGCTTTCCTTATACTCGTCCCTAAACCTTAACTTGTCCCAAATCTAGGGAATCTTTACTTGTCCCAAACCAGGGAAATTCAAACCAGGGATCCTTAACTCGTCCCAACCCAGGGATCTTTCACTTGTTCCTGACTTGTCCCAAAGCAGGGATCCTTAATTCGTCCCAACCCAGGGATCTTTCACTCGTTCCTGACTTGTCCCAAAGCAGGGATCCTTAATTCATCCCAACCCAGGGATCTTTCACTCGTTCCTGACTCGTCCCATAGCAGGGATCCTTAATTCATCCCAACCCAGGGATCTTTCACTCGTTCCTGACTCGTCCCAGACCAGGGATCCTTAACTCGAACCTCTACTCGTCCCAAACCAGGGAGCCTCTACTTGTCCTCGACTCGTCCCAACCCAGGGAACCTTGACTAATAAATATTCCTTTTTTTCCTGACTCGTCCCAGACCAGGGATCCTTAACTCGAACCTCTACTCGTCCCAAACCAGGGAGCCTCTACTTGTCCTCGACTCGTCCCAACCCAGGGAACCTTGACTAATAAATATTCCTTTTTACCTCAGTTTCTGAATTTATGAGGCTGTTGTCCTCAGTTTCCTCATTGTCCTCGGCTCGTTGTCGTTGGTCTTTAGCTGCCACGTCTCTCGCGTCTCTTCTCTACCGGCGCCGGGTGTCTCTGCCAGGGCCTCCGCGTCTCTTCACTGCCGGCGTCGGGTGACTCCGCCGGGGCCGGGTGACTCCGCCGGGGCCGGGTGGCCGCCGGTCGCCGCCGCCCGCCGGGGCCGGGTGGCCGCCGGGTCGCCGCCGCCCGCCGGGGCCGGGACGCCGCCGCCCGCCGGCTCGCCTCTCCGCCGGGCCGCCTCTCCGCCGGGCCGCCTCTCCGCCGGGCCGCTTCTCCCTTCTCCGCCGGGCCACCAGTTGTGGCGCCTTCTTCTTCACGACTCTTCTGGACGACCCTCTCCGACGACTCCTCCGGACCACTCTCTCCCCCGGCAGCTGAGCTGCCTTTGTTATATACCCTTCCAAGGGGGCGGACCTGACTGCCTGTTCTCTCAGGATTGGTTAGGGCCAATACCTCATTAGCATAAGCCCTCTCGGGAGGGGCTTGAACCTGACACATGCGCAGTAGGCGGCGCCGGCCAAGTTGGAAACCGATGCCGTCTCTTTGGCCACCTACACCTTCCCTTCTTTCCCCTTTTTCTTTCATTCCTTCTTTTGTGATACTGGTGATAGAGCCTTTCCCACAAGTTAGGAAGGTGTTCTACAATTCTCTCAGCTGTATATCTCTCCCAGAGGTTTCTGTTCCTTGGTAATAAGTGCTTTACAACTTAATGTATTAGAGGAAACATTTTCTGTACTATGGGCTGATATGTCAGTGTGTATGTATAAAACTTTGCTGCCGGCCAGTGGTGGCGCACGCCTTTAATCCCGCACTTGGAAGGCAGAGGCAGGCGGATCTCTGAGTTCGAGACCAGCCTGGTCTACAGAGTGAGTTCCAGGACAGCCAGGGCTACACAGAGAAACCCTGTCTCGGAAAAACCAAAAAAAAAAAATACTAAATAAATAAATAAATAAAACTTTGCACACATTTTGAACATTGTTTGAGTGGCTTTATTTAATAATGGGTTGATATTATGCATTAAGCATTAATGTTTAAGCTATTTCAGTATAGGACAATTATAAAAGAAATTTCCAAAGAAGTTAGGGTTTTAATCATTTTTTAGAACATATTCCTTTACATAAGAAACCAGGTATAATTGTCAAAAAAAGTTGGGTGTATGTGAAATGCAGTACATATTCTGATTTATTATTTTTCATCATATATATGAAGTTAACTTAGAAATTAAAGATTTATTGGAAAAATTACAGTAGATAAAATTGAATCCAGGGGCCTTACACATACTAGGCAAACACTATCACTGAATTACTTCTCTAGCCTCTCTATTCTTTTGCTTTTCTGACTTTGTTTATATATATATATATATATATATATATATACACACACACACACACACACACACACACACACACACACATTTCATAACCAATTTTAACTGACATGCCAAACTTAATCTGGCCTTTAAAGGTAGTGCTTTGAGTTTATATATAGGGTTTACTTAGCTCTTCTATACCTTAAACAAGGGGAAAATAACATTACCAGATTTTCTGTATATACTTCTTGGGTTTGTATATATCTGTTTAATCCTGTAATAAAATTCCAACATTGTAGCTGGGCAGTGGTGGCGCATGCCTTTGATCCCAGCACTTGGGAGGCAGAGGCAGGCGGATTTCTGAGTTCGAGGCCAGCCTGCTCTACAGAGTGAGTTCCAGGACAGCCAGGGCTACACAGAGAAACCCTGTCTCGAAAAACAAAACAAACAAACAAAAAAATTCCAACATTGTGCTATATGTTTCATAGTACATTTATAGATAATTCCTCTACATGGTCAATAATAATAAACATGTTAAAATTACTAAGGTGAAGAGTAAATCTCCAGGTATGATGATGAGTATCTGAAATTACAGTATTAGGAAGCTGAGACAGGAAGATCTAGTAAGAGGCCAGCCTGAGTAATTTAATTAATTAGACTATCTCAACAGTAACAAGTAAAATCAGGCCATGAGAGGGCTCAGTGGGAAAAACACCTGCTATCAAGCATGAAGACCTGAATTTGTTCCCTGGGACTCACAGAAGGAAGGAGAGAACTGAGTCTCTGAAATTGTCTTCTGATTTCCACACATGTGCTATGACACACATGTATACAAACAAAATGTAATAATTAAAATAATTTATATTGTGTGTAGGCAGGCAGTTATTGATTTGTATAGTAGTGTGGGACTATATAAAGGACTTTACAGTGTGAGGCCATTCAGAGTTATAATAAATGAGAAAAATTACTGTTATCCTATTTACTGAAAGCATTAAAAATAGTGAGAAATGTTACAACTATATAGGGAAATTACTATTACTATTATTTTTATTTTTTTTATTTTTTATTTTTTTGGTTTTTTTGTGACAGGGTTTCTCTGTATAGCCCTGGCTGTCCTGGAACTCACTCTGTAGACCAGGCTGGCCTCAAACTCAGAAATCCACTTGCTTCTGCCTCCCAAGTGCTGGGTTAAAGGCATGCACCACCACTGCTCGGCTTTAATTTTTCTAAGTTTTTTTGTTGTTGTTTTTTGTTTTGGAGATAAGGGCTCATTGTGTAGCCCAGGCATGCCTGGAACTGATTGTATTTTCCAGGCTGGCCTGGAGCACAAAATAATACTCTTTGAGTCTTCCCCAGTACTGAGACTGTAAGCCACCATACGTGGCTTGTGTTTGTTTGTCTTGTATTGAGTGTCTTTTCTGTCCATGTACTTTTCTGCATTTGGATTAGCTTTTAAGATTAATAATTACGTTTTTATTTTATGTGTATGGAAACTTTACTTGCATGCATGTATGTGAACCACATGTGTGCCTAAGGAGGACAGAAGAGGGTGTTAGACAACATAGAACTGCAGTTACATATGATTGTGGGTGCTAGGAATCAAACCAGGTCCTCTGTTATAGCAAATGGTACTTTTAATCACTGAGCCATCTCGCTAGTTCCAAGCATCTAAGGTTGTTTCATTTTCACTTTCAGTGTTGCAAAATACTTGTGACAGTTCCTTTAATGTTGTTTGTGCCAGTATTGCTACCTCTTGTCACCTTCATATTCTTTCCCACCTTCCTTTTCCTCTAACCACAGACTTCACTTATATCAAGGTTACCTTTCACGGAGTCCCTCTGTCTGTATACTAAGAGTCTTGGCTTTCTCAGCTGCGGTTTTTCGTGTTTGTTGGGCTACTCTTTATTTTTTATTTTAAGATCACATTTTATTTGTGTATGTGCTAGGTGTACGTGTGGAATGCAGAGGATGGCTTGCAGGAATCAGTTCCTTGTGAGTGGGCACATTGACTCACTGAGTCATGCTTACCCTCCTTTGTCTTTTGAGGTAGAGTTATTCACTGGCCTAGAGCTTATCCAAATAGAATAGGTCATGGGGATCTATCTGTCTCCATCTCCCCAGTTCTGGGTTTCTAAACTTAATGCTATCCTATATCGCTAGGCTTTTTATCCTGGGCTCTAGGGATTGTGCTCAGGTCCTCATGCTTGCTGACAAGCACATTTCTGACTGAATCCTCCCCCCCCCTTTTTTTTTTTTTTTTTAAAGAAAAAAGTTTTGTTTGTTCTTCTTTTTTTTTCACTTGAGTTTATTTAATAGGTTTGTGTGATTAATTTTTTTGTTGGTTCTTCTTTGTGTGTGTGTTTCTGTGGGATTGTATTTCTTTTGTAAATTTTGGGGATTTAAGTTTTTGTTTGTTTTAGACAGGGTCTCATATGTATCCTTGGCTGTCCTGGAGCTCACTATGCAGACCGATAGAACTGGCCTCTAACTCTTGCCTCCACCTCCTGAGTACTGGGATTAAAGTTGTGTGCCGCCATGCCTGGCTGGATTTAGTTTTTGTAAGGCTGATTTTTTTTTCAGGTTCGTACATGAATGCTTTATGTGTGAACTTATTAATTACATGTTTTAATAGAAATGAAAAAGTTCAAACAGTTGAAAGCATTAAATATGAGTTTATAGAACTAGTCAATAGCTCTTGTATTAGTGTATAAGGGATTTATCGGAAGAATTTATGATATTTAAGCTTATCCTTAAGGAATTCTAAGTATTCTAATACAGATTTGAAAAATACTATGCCAGTCTTTATTCTACAGAGAAGTCAGAGAGTTTATTTTTAAACTTTTTTTTTTTCCTTTTGTAATAGGGTCATTCTGTGTAGCTTTGGCTGTCCTGGATCTAGCTCTGTAGATCAGACTGGCTTTGAACTCAGATTACCTCCCTCTGCCTCCTGATTATTGGGATTAAAGGGACATGACCTGAAATACTATGTTTAAAATTGCATTTTATTTATTTTCTGTATCAGGAGGCAGTGGTGAATACTTGTGCCCCAGCATATCTTTGACTGTCAGAGGACAGCCTGTCTAGGAGTTAGTTCTCTGATAGGTCCTCAGGCTTGGCAGTAGATGGATGCCTTTATCTAGAGACCTATCTTGATGGTTCCAAATACTATTTTTAATTACTATTATATGTATATGTAAAATATTAAAAAGAAATATATTAATAATAAAAATAGTAAAATTATAAGATTTGTTAAATGAGGGCTAGTAGAATGGTCCCCTGGGTAAACATGTAGCAGTGCATGCTGTGTGACCTAAGTTCTAGTTCTAGAACCCATGTAAAAGTGGAAGGAGAAAACCAACTCCACAAAGTTGTCATTTAACTTCCTTAGACTCTCTTGGGCATGTCCCCCTTCCCTGTCATAATGCACAGCCACATACAATAATACTAAGTTTTTAAAAATTTAAGTGAGAACCAATTTTCTATATGTCTTGGCATTTTCTAGTTCCTTCTGAGGAGACTGTTGTATATTTTCTTAGTTGAACTTTGATAATTTGATATTGGTTCTATTCAGATTTAGGTATTTTCTGTTGATTTATCACTTAGAAGCATGAGAATAAAACTTACATTTCTCTTTACCCTGCACTACTTCCCTCATCTCTTTTCCTACTACTTCATTCTAACAATAGTGGCATGATAGCTTTAGTTAAATAGTCATTGTTCACCTTATGACCATGCGTATGGTATATATAATGTGATTCACATGTGAAGTTATTTAGCAAGCTATGATTAATTTTTTTTAGCTCATCTTTTCTTTTTCCTGGAACTAATATTTGTTGTGGTTTTATTTGGGATTCTTATTTCAAACTTTGTTTATTAACTTATTTATTGTTCCTTTCAATGATGTCTTATGATTTATAATCCCTACACTTAGGAGACAAAGGCAAGCAGTTCTCTTGAGACCAGCCTGGTTTACATAGCCAGTTTCGGGTCGGTCAAAACTATACAGTAAGACTTTGTCTCAGAAAAACCAAACCAAACCAAACCAAACCCAACCTAACCAAACAACAAAAAAATCCCAACCCAAAACCCTAACAAACACCCACCTACAAATCTTTATTTTTATATATATTGGTGTGTTGCCTTCATGTATATGTGTGAAGGTGTTGGATCCCCTTGAACTGTAGTTATGGACACTGTGAGCTTACATGTGGGTACTAGGAATTGACCCTATGTCCTCTGGAAGTGCTTTTAACCACAGAGTCATTTCCCCAGCCCCTACTTGCTAGTTTTTACTCAGAATCATGAATTCTGTGACATTTGTTTGCTTATTTGAGATAGGATCTCATATAGTTCAGGCTATCCTGAAACTTATGTGATTGAGAATGGCCATGAGTTTCTAATCTTTCCAGTGCTACCTCCCAAGTGCTGAGTGAAATAGGTGTGCATCATCAGATCTAGTTATAAATTGTTTTATCTATATATAGTCTTGCACCAGAAACTTGTGTGTTTTTCTTTGAGAAACTTGTCATTGCATCATTTGAAGTCCATACTTCCTTATTTTGATTATTTTGTTCTGCTTTGGTTGTTTGTAAAATGTTTATACAATTTTACTTTGTTTTAATTTTTTTTTTTTTTTTTTTTTGAGACAGGGTATCACTGTGGCACTCTCTGGCTTGCAACTTGCTATGTAGACCAGGCTGGCCTCAAACTTAAAGAGGTCTTCCTGTCTCTGCCTCCTGAGTGCTGGGAATAAAGGCTTGAGCTACCACACCCAGCTTGTTTACACATTTTGGCTTTTATTTAACAGAACTTCAGAATGTTGTCATCTTGAGGTTGTGAGAACCATATTTAGGTATGAGGAAATTGTTGACAAGCACAGAACAGTATATGTGGCAAAGACCAAGTCCCTAAACTTAGTATGTTTTTGATGGCAAGGTTTAATTCTTGAATTTATCTTTTTTAAAGCCATGTTTTTCTTCCTTGTTTTGATCAGCGTGTATGTACGTACACACACCTGTTTTTGTTCGCTGAGGGCAGAAGAGGATGCTTGGTGTTCTGCTTTTTCACTCTTAGCCTTATTCCTTTGAGATGGTCTTCTACTGAACCAGAAACTCGATTGGGGCTGATCCACAGCGATCCTCCGGTCTATGCCCACCACAGCACTAGGGTTACAGATCTGAATGTGGCTAAGCCCAGCCTTAGTTTGTTGAGTGGTTTGTTTGAGACAGAGGCTCATTGTGTAGCTTTGGACAGCCTGAAACTTACCATGTAGATCAGACTGGCCTCAAACTTTCTTCTTTTCAAGTGCATGTGCCACCATCCCCAGCCCCAAGCACAGCTTTTTTACATAGGTGCTGAGATTTGAACTCAGATCCTCATGTTCACATAGCTGAGGTCCTACTGAGCTGTCTCTACAGCCTTTTTCTTTTTTAAAGATTTACTTATTTATTTGTATGTGGAGGGGATTATCCATACTAGGGTGTCACAGTACATGTATGAAGGTCAGAAAATGACCCCTAGGACTGTTCTTTTTTTTCTACCATGTGAGTCCTGTAGATTGAACTCAGGTCACCAGGCTTGGTGGTAAGCACCCTGACCTACTAAGCCATCTCCCTGGTACTAGCCCCCCTTTTTCTTTTGGTTTTTCTTTTTTTCTTAATTAATCATTTATTTGTTTATATTTCAATTGATATCACTTTTCCAGTTATCCCTCCAAAAAACCCTCCATCCCATCCCCTTTCCCTTGCCCTCCCCTTTGCCTCTATGAGAGTGCTCCTCCACCCACTTATCCACTCCTGTTTCACCCTCTAGCATACCCCTTACACTGGGGCATCAAGCCTCCCTCCACTCCTATTGATGTCAGATAAGGCCATCCTCTGCTACATATGTATCTGGAGTCATGGATCCTTCCATGTATACTCTTTGGTTGGTGGTTTTAGTCCCTGGGAGCTCTGGGTGGTCCAGTTAGTTGATACTGCTCTTCATATGGGGTTGCAATCCCCTTCAGCTCCTTCAGTCCCTCCCCTAGCTTTTCCATTGGGGTCCCCAGGCTCAGTCTGATGGTTGTCTGTGATTATCTGCATCTGTATTGGTCAGGGCCTGGTAGAATCTCTCAGGGAACAGCCATAGCAGGCTCCTGGCACCAAGCACTTCTTGACATCAGCAATAGGGTGGGGGTTTGGTGTCTGCAGATAGGATGGATCCCTAGGTGGGTTGGTCTCTGGATGGCCTTTCCTTCAGTCTCTGTTTCATTTTTTGTCTCTGTCTTTCATTTGGACAGGAACATTTCTGGGTTAAAAATTTTGAGCTGGGTGGCCTCATCCCTTAACTGGGGGCCATTCCTGTCTACTGGAGGTGGTCTCTACAGGTTGTATTTCCCCTTTGTTTTATTTTGGCTAAAGTCATTGCTATTGAGTCTTGGGAGCCTCTTGATTCTCTGGAGTCTGGGACTTTCTAGTGGTTACCCTCAGATCCCCATCTCCACAGCTACATGTTTCTATTCAGTTTTCTGACCTTCTCTTTCTGTACTTCTCTCCTGTCCCTTCCAATACCTGTTTCTGCCTCTACCCTTTCCCTCCCCCTATTCTGTCCCTCCCAGGTCCCTCTCTCCCTCTACTTCCTGTGATTATTTTATTCCCTGTTCTATGTAGAATTGAAGCATCTACATTTTGGTCTTCCTTCTTCTTAAGCTCCTTATGGTTTGTGGGTTGTATCATGGGTATTCTAAGCTTTTGGGCTAATATCCACTTATCAGTGAGTGTGTGTTCTTTTGTGACTGTGTCACCTCACTCAGGATGATATTTTCTAGTTCTGTCCATTGTATAAATGTACTACATTTTCTGTATCCATTCTTCTGTTGAGGGACAGCTGGGTTCTTTCCAGCTTCTGGCTATTATAAATAAGGCTGCTATGAACATAGTGGAGCATGTGTACGTGTTATGTTTTGGGTATATGCCCAGGAGTGGTATAACTAGGTCCTCAGGTTGTACTATGTCCAATATTCTGAGGAACCACCAGACTGATTTCCAGAGTGGTTGTAACAGCTTCCAGCCCTACCAGCAGTGGAGGAGTGTTCCTCTTTCTCCGCATCCTCGCCAGCATCTGTTGTTGCCTGAGTTTTTGATCTTTGCCATTCTGATTGGTGTGAGGTGGAATCTCAGAGTTGTTTTGATTTGCATTTACCTGATGACTAATGATGCTGAACATTTCTTTAAGTGCTTCTCAGTTGAGAATTTTTTGTTTAGCTCTGTACCCCATTTTTTTTTTTAATAGGTTTCTTTGTGTAGATTTGACTGTCCTAGAACTAGCTTTGTACACCTTGCTGGCCTCGAACTCACTGAGATTTGTCTCCCTTTGCCTCCTTCTGCCTCCTTCTGCCTCCCCAGTGCTGGGAATAAGGGAGTGCACCACCACTGCCCAGCTCTAGCCTCTGTTTTGATTTTTAACTCTTTATTTCTTTAGTGTTTTAGTTTTGTTTTTATTTTCCTCTAAACAACACTATAAGCATTGTCCAGGACTTTGAATAAAAAGGTTTTCCTCTAGTAGAATTAGATCTCCTTTTCTTTTGTTTGTTTGAGACAATGTTTTACTGTGGCTATGCTAGTCTGAAACTTACTATGTAGCACAGGCTTCAAACTTGGATACAGAGCTGAGGCTTAGCCTTGACCTTTATTCATATCCTCCTGCCTGTACCTCTCAAGAGCTAGAATTACATATGTGTGCCACCATACTTGGTTTCTCTTGGGTATTTATATTGGATTTCTTACTATAATTGTATACCTTTGAAAAATAGTTACTCCATAAAGGAATAAAAAGTGTTCTGATATTTATAATATAATGAAAGGGTGTTTTTTTTTTCTTTTTCTTTTGTTTTTATTTTTTGAGACAGGATCTCATGTATAGGCTGGACTTTGAATTTAATATAAAGTTGAGGTTGTCCTTGAATACTATTGATCCTTCTGTCTTAACCTCTGAAATTCTGGGATAATTGTTTGCCCGTTCATGCCCACATTCATTTTTTCCTTTGCGAGTGTGTTGTGTATACAGGTGTGTTCATGTGCATGTGCGTCTGTCTGTGTCTGTCTGTCTGTGTCCATGTATCCACGGCTGGCTTTTTTAATGAAGGTGCTAGGAATTCAAATTCAGGTACTCAGGCTTGCTTAGCAAGTACTCTCCCAAGCTATCTTTCTAGCTCATATTTTATTTTGTAATATGTTTTTAATTGAAATAGAATTAGATCATTTCCCTCCCCTTTTTTCCACCAGCTCCTCTCAGATATGCTTCCTCCTACCTCTCCTCTCAATCCTTCCAAGTTAATAGCCTCCACCACCACCACATATTTATGTATGTTTGCATAAGCTTGTGTCAAGTTGACATAAAACTAGCTGGTTTACATCTATATTTTCAGAATTGTAGATAATGGGAATCATAAAAGACTGTTAACAAATCTTAACAAAATTACATTTCTTCTTCGTAAAAGCACAGAAAATACTCATTCTAATTTTACATGTCAGAATCTTACAAACTAAGAATATGGAAGAGTTATAAATGATCGTAAGTGCTAAGCCGTCTCTCCAGCCCTATTTTTTAATCAGAAAGGAAGAAATAAAAGCTTTCAAGGCTGGAGAAATGGTTGAGGGGTTGGGAGGTGTTGGGGGAGGAATCACTTGTTGCCCAAGCATGAAGACTACAGTTTGAATTCCTAGCACCTGTTGAGGAGAAGATACCTTGACAGTCTGACTACCTAGACTAGTTAAAACTGGTAAGCTCTGGGTATATAGCAAGTGACCCTGCCTCAGTATATCAGGTAGAGAGTAATATCAGAAGACACTCAACATACCTCTGGTCTCCACATATGTAACAACAGGCAAATATACATGCACACCAGCTACATGTACACACATAAACAAGGAAAAACAAAGTTAAATCTGGGGTTCATTATTGAATAACTTTTTATTTTCTTCAAGTGAGATTGAATTATTTTTATTTACTACCAAGTGCTGGTGTGGACTTAATAATCAAAAGCTTGGTTATCAGTTTTCTCATGGGCACATCCAAAGTGAGAAGAGCTCAGTTTAATAGTGTCAGTGTGAATTTCCTTAACTCCTTCAGACTTGCTGACTCCTATCTGTGTAAATAATTCTTTCAAAATTGGTTTTGATATCAAAAGGAGCAATATATTGGTTATTATATAGTTTTAAAAGAAGTTTTATATTGCTACCATTAATAGAAATAAGCCACCTTTTTCTGTCAAATACTAGATGTAGTGGTTGCAGAGACATCAGTTTTCCAATATTGTTTCTTCTGAAATACTGCTGTTGAGTATTTTAGAAATAGTGTTGAGATGTGAGAAGTGTATGCTTTCCTTCCTTCCTCTCCCTCCCTTCTTCCCTCTCACCCTCCCTCCTTGATTGATTGCTTGTTTTCAGACAGGATTTCTCTGTTTTTGTTTTTGTTTTTGACAAGGTTTCTCTGTGTAGCTAGTTGTTCTGGAACTTAGTCTGTAGACCAGGTTGGCACGGAACTCACAGAGGTCTGCCTGCCTCTGCTTCTTTAGTGCTGGGAATAAAGGTGTGTGCTACCAAATCCCAGCAGTATATACTTTGTTTTCATCAGTTTTCCAAGGAGATGCTTATAAATTCTAGTTATTTCTATTTTGCATGGAAAGAATAATTCCACATTTCATTAATATATTGTAGTTGACTGATACTTTTATGTTGCATTTAAGTTTTATGAATTTGTTTTCTTCTAAGGTTATTAACTATATTATTCTGTCAACAAGGATTTTCTGTGAATTCTGAAAATTATAAGGAACATTTCATGATTGCCAAACTAAAATTAGGTATAGGGAATTAACTTTTAGTTTGAAAAGTGTGGGCTTAGCTAGTTCAGTATAAAAAATTGAACCTCTTTCCAGAGGCATTGATGGAGATATATATCTGGCTGAATGTGTTGATATACACCTTTAATCCCAGCACTAAGAAGCCAGAGACAGCCGAGGCTACATAATGAGACCCTGTTCCCCTGCTCCCACAAACAGTGTGTATGCATTGTCCTTTGTAGTTTTCTTTACAAAACTCTATGGTTTTGAGTTGTATATAGGTATATATATCTGTATATCTTATCAGAACCATTGGGCTTTTCTGACAAGGATCTTAGTTGACAGTGAAGTTAATGTGGAAGAGAAGTTTAGGGTAAATTTGTTGTTTTTTATTATGTTGTGAAAGACTTCTCTTTAAAGTGAAATAGAATGGAGGAAATGAATGTGTGTAGATTCCCGAATGTTAACTATGAGTAGTTTAGTGAGCCTTGTGCGTGTGTCTGCTCTAAAATTCATGTAATTTTTGAGTGATAGCATTAAGGATATAGACTTTGGAAGGTGGTCAGATCATGAAGATAGAATTGTCACAAATAAGGTGATGCATTTTGAATTTTTGATCCTCTGCCTCTATTTCCCAAGAGCTGAGATTATAGGCATGGGCCATGACACCTGGCTTGAAATGCTTTTTAAAGAGTAAAATGGTAAAGTTAGTTCTAACTTGTTATTAATTCTGTTCAATAGGTTAAAGACATTGAAGACATCCTATTTTTACAGTTTGGTTAGATTTATAAAGGAATTTGGGCTACTAGATGCCTTTTAACTAATTGTTTCCTCCCTCTCTGCTGGAGGAGGTGAGGATACTTGGAAACATAGAATGTCACTAAACTGAGAATGTTATGTTGCTGATAGCTTCAGAAGTTTATAAACCAAGAAAATGATAAATTGTGTTTGGTTTGAGAAACTGCTGAAGCAAGTGAATAAATTAGAAAACTTATCAACATGTTAAATCGTCATTCTGTTGTATTGCAGAAAATATGAGAAGCTAATCAAGACTTAAGAGAAATTTTTTTCAGTCATATTTTTTAAATTCTATTTTAGTGTCTAAGCATTCAGCAAATTTCCTGTGACTGTTAACTAAGTTATATCTTTTTTGATTTATATTCTGTTCTTACAGGCAGTTTTCAAAGACACAGTCTTCCCCAGAAATTTTAAGTTAACTTTATAGTAGCATATTTGACATGTTTCAGAATGAGAACTATCACTCCTTTAAAAAAAAATTGTACAACTTGAATGTTTCTCTCTCTGTGCTCTAAAGTTTGCTATTACTACTTGACTCATTGACAAAGTAGCTTGGTTTTTCTGACACAAAGATCCCAGTCTATATTTTTTTCTTCACACTTTTATACACCAAATAGAATTTTGTAACAGGAACAAGGAAGCCAAAGTTTCTTTTAGATTAGTTCATTTTTTTATATAATACAGGCAAGCTCAGAGGATGCCTGGGGACAGAAATAGAGGCCGATGGGTGCTGATGCTCTGTAAGGATGGCATGGCGTCTTTTGATTACAGATACTGGTGGTCTGAGAGGTGAAGATACGGAACCACAGTCCATTTACAGTCTACACTAGCCATGTGTGCTGTGGTAAAGCCAAGAACAACTTCGTTTGTCAAGTAGAGAGCCACTTTTAGTTTCCTAATACAGAGTTTTCTAGTATATAACAAACCTGGCAGCACTGTCTTTGAACACTGAGGCCAAATGCTGTAGAAACTGCTATATTTTAATTTTTGCTTTGAATTACAGGTGATTTGCTCTGAAATATTAGCTAGAGTATAATACTAGTAGACCATTTTTACACTTTTTCAAAAAACAAAAGCAGTTTTATTTATTTATTTATTTTTTTAATATTTATTTATTATTAAGATTTATTTTTAGCTGGATGCTGGTGGTGCACACCTTTAATCCCAGAACTCAGGAGGCCCAAGGTGGCTGATCTCTGAGCTGTAGAATAACAAGGACTACACACAGAAATCCTGTCTCAAAAACCAAAAACAACAGCAAACAAATATTTACATTTTTAGTTTTTATGTGCATGGATTCTTTGCTTGTGTGTTTGTCTGTGTACCACTTGCATGTTTGGTGCCTTTGTAGGCCAGAAGAGGGTATTGGGTCTCCTGGAACTGGAGTGGCAGATTGTTGTCAGTTGTGGGTGCTAAGGATTGAACCTGAGGCTTAATGAATGCTAGGCAAGTACTCTACCAACTGAACCCTATTTTATTTTATGTGTATGAGTATTTTGCCTGCATTTATCTGTGCACTACAGTCAAAAAGAAGGTGTAGATCCTCTGAGACTGGAGTTACAGATAGTTGTGAGCAGTTGTATGGGGGTTTAAATTGAACCAGGGCCAAAAGAGCAGCCAGTGCTCTTAACACCTGAGCCATCTCTTGCCTCTAACCCCCCCCCCCCACCACCTATTTTAAGTGGATGTGGGGATCAGAACTCAGGGCCTCATGTTTACACAGTAAATATTTTACCAACTAAGTCATCTCCCTAGCCATAATAGCTTTCTTTATAAACGGATTTTTTTTTTTTAAATTTTGAAATGGTGCTTTTGCCCTTTCTATAAAAACCTATGACTGTGGAGAGATGACTCAGTGTTCAGAGCATTTGTTGCCTTTCCGGAAGACCCAAACTCAATGCTTAAAACTTACATGGTGGTTTACAACTGTTCTAGGGATCTGACATCTTTTGGCACTAGGTACATTCATGGTGCACAGATATAACAAACATACATACAAGCAAAACACCCATATACATAAAATGAAAAATAGTTTAAAAATTATAAGAAAACTCTTAACTCTCTTTCTTTATCTTTCATTTTCTTTCCCACAAATAACATGGCTATTGCCTTTTTAAGTAGTATACTTCATTATAGAACTAATTAAGTACAGGAAAAGATTCCCTTTTCATTAACCCTATAGGATATACCTAGAGCATTGGATCACTAATTTATCTAAAGATGGCCTTTCTTTTTTTTTTTTTAATTGGAAATTTTATTTACATTTCAGATGTTCTCTCCTTACCCCATTTCCCCTCCTCCCTCCCAGGAATTCACTATCCCTTCCCCCCTCCTCCTGCCTCCACGTTGGTGTACCCCCACCCACCCTCCCCCGTACCTCACCTCCCCACCCTCGAATATACCCCCCCCACGACGTCCAGCCTTCATAGGACCAAGGATCTCTTCTCCCACTTATATATAGCTCCCTTGCATATATAGCGGGAGCCATGGGTCCCTCCCTAAGCGCTCCCAGGCTGGTGGTTTAGACCCTGGGGGCTCTGGTTGGTTGGTATTGTTGCTTTCCTCATGGTGTCACGAATCCTTTCAACTCCTTCAGCCTTCACTCTATCTTCTCCATTGGGAACCCCATGATCAGTTTAATGGTTAGCTGTGAGCATCTGCCTCTGAGTATGTCAGACTCTTGCAGGCTTCTAAGGAGACAGCTATCTCAGGCTCCTGTCAGCATGTACATCCTGACATCTACATCAACGTCTACCTTTGGTGACTGCACATGGGATGGATATCCAGGTGGAATGGTCTGTAGACGGCCCCTCCTTCAGTTTCTGTCCTGCACTTTGTCTCCATATTTCCTCCCTTGAGTATTTTGTTACTCCTTCTAAGAAGGACTGAAGCCCCCCCTACTTGGTCGTTATTCTTCATGATCTTTATGTGGTCTGTGAGTTGAATCTTGGGTATTTCAAGCTTCTGGGCTAAAATCCAATGATCAGTGAGTGAATACCGTGTATGTTCTTTTGTGATTGGGTTACTTCACTCAGGATGATATTTTCTAGTTCCATCCATTTACATAAGAATTTATCAAATTCATTGTTTTAAATAGCTGAGTAATATTCCATTGTATAAATGTACCACATTTTTTGTATCCATTCCTTTGTTGAAGGGCATCTGGGTTCTTTCCAGTTTCTGGCTATTATAAATAAAGCTGCTATGAACATAGTGGAGCATATGTCCTTGTTATGTGTTAGAGCATCTTCTGGGTATATGTCCAGGAGTGTTATAGCTGGGTCCTCAGGTAATCCTATGTCCAATTTTCTGAGGAACTGCCAGACTGACTTCCAGAGTGGTTGCACCAGCATGCAATCTCACCAACAATGGAGGATTGTTCTTCTTTCTCCACATCCTTGCCAGCATCTACTATCTCCTGAGTTTTTTATTTTAGCCTTTCCGACTGGTGTGAGGTGGAATCTCAGGGTTGTTTTGATTTGCATTTCCCTGATGACCAAGGATGCTGAACATTTCTTTAGGTGCTTCTCGGCCATTCACATTTCCTCAGTTGAGAATTCTTTGTTTAGCTCCGTACTCCATTTTTTAATAGGGTTATTTGGTTGTCCAGAGCCTAATTTCTTGAGTTCTTTGTATATATTGGATATAGTCCTCTATCGGATGTGGGATTGGTAAAGATCTTTTCCCAATCTGTTGGTTGCTGTTTTGTCCTATTGACAGTGTCCTTTGCCTTACAGAAACTTTGCAATTTTATGAAGTCCCATTTGTCAATTCTTGATTATAGAGCATAAGCCATTGGTGTTCTGTTCAGGAACTTTTCCCCTGTGCCTAGGTATTCGAGGGTCTTCCCCACCTTCTCTTCTGTTAGTTTCAGTGTGCCTGGTTTTATGTGAAGGTCCTTTATCCACTTGGACTTGAGCTTTGTACAAGGAGATAAGAATGGATCGATTGCATTCTTCTGCATGCTGTCCTCCAGTTGAACCAGCACCATTTGTTGAAATGCTGTCCTTGTTCCACTGGATGGTTTTAGCTCCTTTGTCAAACATTAAATGACCATAGTTGTGTGGGTTCATTTCTGGGTCTTCAACTCTATTCCACTGATCTTCCTGCCTGTCTCTGTACCAATACCAGGCCGTTTTTATCACTATTGCTCTGTAGTACAGCTTGAGGTCAGGGATGGCGATTCCTCCAGAAGTTCTTTTATTGTTGAGGATGGTTTTCGCTATCCTGGGTTTTTTGTTGTTCCAAATAAATTTGAGAATTTCTCTTTCTAGTTCTGTAAAGAATTGAGTTGGTATTTTAATGGGGATTGCATTGAATCTGTAGATTGCTTTTGGCAAGATGGCCAGTTTTACTATTAATCCTGCCGATCCATGAGCATGGGAGATCTTTCCATTTCCTGAGATCTTCTTCAATTTCTTTCTTCAGAGACTTGAAGTTCTTGTCATACAGATCTTTCACTTGCTTGGTTAGATACACCCCGAGGTATTTTATATTATTTGTGACTATTGTGAAGGGTGTCATTTCCCTAATTTCTTTTTCAGCCTGTTTATCTTTCATGTAGAGGAAGGCTACTGATTTGTTCGAGTTGATTTTATAACCTGCCACCTTGCTGAAGTTGTTTATCAGATTTAGGAGTTCTCTGGTGGAGATTTTGGGGTCACTTAAGTATACAATCATATCATCTGCGAATAGTGATATTTTGACTTCTTCCTTTCCTATTTGTATTCCTTTGACCCTACAGTTTAAGACCAGTGACCCCTTCCTTTCTTTCATGCAATGTTAATTGCTTGTGGTAGTTTTTTGTTTGTTTTACGGTGTTGAGAACTGAACTCAGTGCCTTTGTGTGTCCTAGATAACTACTCTACCACTGAGCCAATACTAGCTTGGAAAATTTATTTTTTGAAAGGAGATTTCCTTTACTATGGAAAGATTTTTACATAGTAAAGATTTCCTTTACTATGGACTGTTAGTTTTCATTTAGTGTTGTGAGTGCTCAATGATGTGACTTAACTGTCTTTAGACAGCATTCATGTTCAAATCTAAAGCAATGATGAGTCTGTTCTTTACAACTTAGGACAGGTGTGTGTGTGTGTGTGTGTGTGTGTGTGTGTGTATACATGCAAGGAGACCAGAAGACAATCAGGTTTTCTGTTTTTTTCACTTTCTATCGTGTTTGCTAGAGGTAGGGTTACACTCATTGAACCTGGAGAGCTCCACTAAGAACCAGCAAGCCTATCAGCTCCTCCCCTACCTTGGTGCTGGGAATACAAGTGAATGGGTAGTTGTGCCTGGCTTTTTTACATTGGGTACTGCAGATTCAATTTGAGTTCTTTATGCCTGTGCAACAAGTGCTCTTACTCAACAAGCCAACCCTGACTCCTTCCCTCTTTTTAAAAGTGAGTTTTTATTTAGTTAGTTACTATTATTTGTGTATATATGATGCATGGAGTACAAGGGTTGTGCACACATGTCATTTGCATGTGGAGATTAGAGAACAACTTCATTGAATTACTTCTTTTCCTTCTACCATGTGGGCCTAGGGATTGAACTCAGATCATCAGGGTTGGTGGCAAATACTGAACCATCTCACTGGACCCTGGCAATTCTTTTTTTGATATTCTTCTTTTGCTCTTTTTTTTTTTTTTTCCTTTGCTTTATTTCAGTGTTTGTTTTCAGGCACTGCTGGGAATCTAATTTACAGTCTTATGCATGCTAGGCAAGAGCTATTACAGACTTAAATTCTGAATTCCAGGCCCTAAAAATTACCTTCTCAGTCCTGAAATGAACGCTTGTTTGTTTGTTGAGACAGGGTCTTGTTTTATATTCCTGATTGGCTTAAACTGTGTAGACCAAGCTGCCCTCAAATTCACAGAGATCCACCTGCCTCTGCCTTCTGAGAGCTGGCATTAACTACTATACCTGCCAAACCAAAGAACATTTTATGCACTTTCTGTCTACTGATTGATAAAATGTGTGTGTACTGTTTATAGTAAATAAAAATATAATTTTCAATAAATTTGGATCTATGGCAGCATTTTAGTGTCTATAAAATATTTTGAGTACACACAATAATTATTTGATCTTTTTGTTGATGGGACATTGTTTGCTTATTATAAACACTTTAAAAGGTTTCCATACACCATTTATTCTTCATTATTAGTGAATAAGTTTATTATTCATCAGTTTGATGTCATCAATACACAGTGGGGATTGAAACCAGGGCCTTCAGAATGTTAGTCAAGTACTCTATTGGTAAGCTATAGTCCCATTACAAGCATGCTAATTTTTGAACAGAAATTAATAGTTTTTCAAATAATGTTTTAACCAACAATAGAAGATTGCAGTATTACATTCTAATATAATATTCTAATTTATTTTGTCTCCAGTAGATCAGAAGCAACTTAATTTGTTAGTAAAGCCATTAATGAATTAGATATCTTGAGGAAATACAGTTCTAGTAGCAAAGTTTTTCTCTCTAATTACTATAATTAATGAGATGAACTTTGTTCTATGTTCTGTTTTCACATCTATAAACAAAATACTGAGTTAGTATATTGTAGATGTTAGTAAATTCAATTTTTGATGAACTACATTTTGATAACTATTTGAATTATCATATTGTTTTTTTTTTTTTTCTTTTTTAATCATTGCCCCACATGTTGTTGAACCTGGAACCCTCCCTGCATATGACAAACATTTATTGAGTGATTAGCTGTATGCCAGGCCCTTTCCTTCTTTATCTTGCTGGCCATTTCTACCTTGGGACTGCTTATCAGGAACTTCTTGCTGGCCTTTGGAGAACATGTTTTTAGGTTTGCTGTACTTTTCATTACCAGTTTTCTTTGCCATTCTTTTTATTTCCTCCTTTTTAGACATTGTAAATTTTGGTTTCTTTCAGTTTTATGTTTTGTTTTTTTTTAAGATGTATTTATTTTTTATTTGAGTACACTACAGTCGTCTGCAGACACACCAGAAGAGGGCATTGGATCCCATTAAGATGGTGGTGAGCCACCATGTGGTTGCTGGGACTTGAACTCAGGACCTCTGGAAGAGCTGTTAGTGCTCTTAACTGCTGAGCTATCTCTCCAGCCCCAGTTTTATGTTTTTTACCCAGTGTTTTAGTTATCTCTATGCCAAGGACTTCCAACAAACCTTTCTAAGCTTTATTTATGCTCAAGAAATTAAAAAGCTAATGTAATTTCCCAAAGTTATCATAGGTCTTTCATAGAGTTGCCTTTTATTAAGTCTACTGACTTTTCTGTTTCCTCTTCTAATAATGGTCTGCTTTTTACTCTCTCTGTACTGTTTCAGAGTGAAAGTTCTGCATTTCATGGCTTGTTTCCAGTTGGCTTAGAGTTTGTCCGAGTTGTATCCCTCCCTCTTGGTAGAGTAAACTTGATCTTCACAGTTGTATTAGACATTATCTCCCTGCCTCCTTTTCTCCTCTTCCTCCTTTCTTCTTCCTGTTCTTCCTTCTCCTCCCTCCTCATCCTTCTTCTTTGCTTAAGCCTCCCTTATGTTGCCATAGTGGCATATGGTATAAATTCCACACATTAATATAAAATGTTCCCTCTGTTTGGCATGCTCTTGACCCTTTTACATGGCTTTACCTTTAAAAAATAATGTAATCCTCTTCTGTATCCAGAAGTCTTCTTTGTTTCTTCCAACTTGAGCCAAAGGCAACCATTTTTGTATCTCATTGGAATTGTTACTCATTTCTCTTTTAATTAATTAATTTTATTACTACTGTTTGTGTGCTCCTTAATTTTTTTGTCAACTTGATTCAAACTAGAGTCATCTAGGAAGAGGAAATTAATTTCAGAAAGTGCTTTCGTTAGATTGGTTTGTGGGCAAGCCTGTGGGCAGTTTTTTTTGATTAATGATTGATATGGAGGGCCCAACAAACTATGTGGGTGGTGTTACTGTGGGCAGGTGCTCCTGAGTTTTATAAAAACCAAGCAACCCATGGTTGGCAAGCCAATAAGCCGAGTTCTTTTGTCTCAGTCCTTGCCCCCAAGGTTTCCTGCCTTGAGTTCCTGTCCTGGCCTACTTTGATGATGCAGTGTAAACCTTAAACCCCTTCTCCATGTTCCTTTTGGCCATGGTATTTTATCACAGTAAGAGAAACTAAACAAAGACAGTGCCAGTGCATGATATGTGTTGGCATGCAGCCTGTGCCCCACATCTTGTGTCAAGGTTAGAGGACAACCTTGTGGAGTTGATTTTCGACTTCTACCTTTATTTGCATTATTGCAGAGATCTAACTAAGGTTACCAGGCTTTTGCAGCAAACAACTTTACCCAATGAACTATCTCACTTGGCCTTCTTTGTTTAGACAGGTTGTTGTATAAAGTGAAAGATGTCTTAAATGCCTAAAGTAATAGGATGCATAATTTAAATAGATAGATAAGTAGAAATGTGTGTTCATGTAGTATTTGCCTGTTGCTGTGCCCTTTTATCTTATACCTCCCGAAACATACACCTTTTTGAATTGAGGAATGCTTACCTCTGTGTGTGCCAGAGGAGAGTGTCAAATGTCCTTTTCTCTCACTTCCTACTTATTTTGCTGTGAGGTCTCATTGAACCTGGACCTCACATTTTTCTAGCCAGCAAGCCTGTGATCCTCTTGTTCTATCCACTGCAGTATTGAGGTTACAAAAGTGTTTGTATATAGGTTCTGGGATTTGAACTTCTTCTTGATTGCTTAGCAATGCTCTTTAACTTTTTATCTTGGTTCTGAATAAATATTCATTATACACTTATAAATAATATATTAACATAATATATTTATAATAAGTTTAAAATAATTTTTAAAAAAATGTTATGTGTGTGGGTCTGTGCATGTGAGTTCTGGTGTTTAGGTAGATGAAACATATTGGCTCTCCCCAGAGCTAGATTTACAGATGATTATGAGTCACCTGACAAGATACTAGAAACCTTTATATGTTCTTAATCATTGAGCCATCTCTCCATCCCCCCAATTTTAAATTTTTAGTATCATCTATTTATAATTTTTTGTGTATGTGTGAAATAGTAAGAATCTAAATTGGAGACTGTTTAAATAATGCACTCTTCTTACAAAGGAAATGTTTATGTTGATGCACAAAAGCGATACCAGAATCTAATGCCATTTAGTTTACCCGTATGTTTGAAATATATGCTATTTTTTGCTTTCCCTGGCTTGAAGTTTCTATGCATATTTTAAAGTTTCATCTTGTTATTTAAAATAAAATATTATGTATATGAGTATCCTCTGGAACTGGAATTATAGATAATTATGTGAGCCACCATGTGGTTGCTGGGAATTGAACTCAGGACCTATGGAGTACTAGACAGTACACTCTCTCTCCCTCTCACCTCCCCCCCCTTTTTTTTTTTTTAACTTATTTTTATTGTTTTTGAGGCAGGGTTTCTCTGTGTAGCTCTAGCTTTCCTGAAACTCACTGTGTAGACCAGGCTGGCTTCAGACTCAAGAGTCCCTTGCCTCTGGGATTAAGGTGTATGCCCTGTGGTTACTTCTGGTGCCGCCCCCCCTTTTTTTTTTTAAAATAAAAGACATTCCATGTAGTGCATGTTGGCCTCAAACTCCATTCTTCTCTCAGCCTCCAAGTACTGGGATTATAGGTGTGTGCCTTCATCTGACTGTGAGCTGAGTTTTGAAAGCCTTTTTTATTTCTGTTTTCTTACCCATTTCTATTTCTGATTTGTAGTTACAGATGTTGAGTTGAAACGACTCAAAGATGCCTTCAAGAGGACCTGCGGACTCTCTTATTACATGAGTCAGCACTGCTTCGTCAGGGAAGTGCTTGGGGATGGAGTACCTCCTAAAGTTGCTGAGGTAATCTTTATGGTGATGCATTTCTCTCTGAGTTGTCTACCAGCTTAAATTTAAGTTTTTAATTTCAAATTATTTTAATTCTTTCTGATAGTCAATGTTTTGTTTTGAGACAGGGTCTGTCATAGCTCAGACTGGCTTCTTCTAGCTCATTGTGTAGCTGAGGCTTGCCTTGACTTATACTCATCTCCTAAGAGCAGGGTTTACAGGCATAGGCTACCTTCCCTGTGTTCTTGTCCTATTTGCTTTAAAAATTCTGCAGGAGTCTCAAAAGATTTTATCTTCCTTACAGTTATTTTTCTTGCTAAGTAGGTAAGCAACAAAGTCCTGGTTTAGGTGTGTTTTATTCTTGATGGTTGAGTGGGAACCCTCTACAGCCACACTTTTGCTTTTTGATGCTTTTGCAACTGATAAATAATTATATGAACTGTTTATATGATTGTCTCCTTATTTTAAATATCATCTGTGACATTTAATTTTTATGTTGTGTGTTTTACAAGTTTTGTATTGAATAAAGTTGAGTTCATAAATCTTGAAATAAGAGCTTATTTGTCGCGTCTTCTTGGCCGGCAAGTAAGACACGACACGCCTGGATTCTTCTTTGACAGCTCTTTTATTCCAGGCAATCTTCATCCATCGAAGGGGCCCCCCAAGCAGCAGAAATGCACTGCTTATATACCCTTCCAAGGGGGCGGGCCAGGCGGCCTGTTCTCTCAGGATTGGTTAGGGCCAATACCTCATTAGCATAAGCCCTGTGATTGGTTAGGGCCAATACCTCATTAGCATAAGCCCTGTGATTGGTTGGGGCTCATGCCTCATTTGCATAAGCCCTCTCGGGAGGGGCTTGAGGCTGACGCATGCACAGTAGGCTTATACAGGATGCTGCGCCAGCCATGTTGGAAACCGGTGCCGTCTCTTCAGCTGCCTACACTTATTAGCACTTAGGTTTATTTTGGTTTTTTTTTTTTTTTTTTTTTTTTTGGTGTTTTTTTTTTTGGTTTTTCGAGACAGGGTTTCTCTGTGTATCTCTGATTGTCCTGGAACTCAGAAATCCGCCTGCCTCTGCCTCCCAAGTTCCGGGATTAAAGGCGTGCGCCACCACTGCCCTGCCCGGCTGTTAAACTCTTATTTAAATTGTAAAATGTTTAAATAAAATAAAATATGCTGCCAGACGGTAGTGGCGTATGCCTTTAATACCAGTGTTTCAGAGGTAGAGGCAGGCAGATCTCTGCAAGTTTGAGGCCAGCTTGGTCTACAGAGTTAGTTCCAGGACAGCCAGGGCTATCTAAAGAAACCCTGTCTAGAAAAAACAAACAAACAGACAGACAGATAAGAAGCTAAGCTTGTAAATACTCTTTCTAAAAATAATATTATTTTGTAGTTATGGACACAGATGCATTGTTATTCTAAGTATAAAATTGATAAAACAATAAAAGTTATAATAGGAATTTTAAGCTTGATATGACACAGAACCTTAAATTTCTGCTTTATTTTTTAAAATTATTTTTAGTGTTTTTTAAGGTTATTTTATGTATATGAACATTTTGCCTGAATGTATATATATGTATACTCTATATATATGCCTAGTGCCTATGGAGGTCAGAAGATGATGTTGGATTTTCTGGAACTGGAGTTACAGATGGTTGTGAACCACTATTGTTGGTGCTGGGAATTGAATTCATAGTTCCTCTGCAAGAGCAGCAAGTGTTCTTAACCACTTAGTGGTCCTTTGAGCCCGTGTGCTTTCAAATTTTTTAAAATAAACTTTATTTTAAAAAATGGCAAGGCTTCCTCTTTCCAGCCAGCGCCGAGCGATGGGCATCTCTCGGGACAACTGGCACAAGCGCCGCAAGACCGGGGGTAAGAGAAAACCCTACCACAAGAAGCGGAAGTATGAGCTGGGACGGCCCGCTGCCAACATTAAGATTGGCCCTCGCTGCATATACACAGTCCGAGTTCGAGGAGGCAATAAGAAGTACCGTGCTCTGAGACTGGATGTGGGGAACTTTTCCTGGGGCTCGGAGTGTTGTACTTGAAAACCAAGGATCATTGATGTTGTCTACACTGCATCCAGTAATGAGCTTGTCCGCACCAAGACCCTGGTGAAGAACTGCATTGTGCTTATTGACAGCACACCGAACCGGCAGTGGTACGAGTCCCACTGTGCACTGCCCCTGGGCCGCAAGAAGGGGGCCAAGCTGACTCCTAAGGAGGAAGAGATTTTAAACAAAAAACGATCAAAGAAAATTCAGAAGAAATACGACGAAAGGAAAAAGAATGCCAAAATCAGCAGTCTTCTGGAGGAGCAGTTCCAGCAGGGCAAGCTTCTCGCCTGTATTGCCTCAAGACCAGGCCAGTGTGGCAGAGCAGATGGCTATGTGCTCGAAGGCAAGGAGCTGGAGTTCTATCTGCGGAAGATCAAAGCCCGGAAAGGCAAATAAGCCATCCTTCATAGCTCGTGTAATAAAGGTGTTTGCTGTTAAAAAAAAAATGGCAAATAAATCAATCACATCTGCTTTTAATTAAATAACACTTGTATTTCTAAACTATGTTCTATACTTTTGTCATTTATATAATAAATATTGCATTTGGTTTTTTGTTTTGTTAAATAAGATTTTTATTTATTTTATGTACGTGAGTACACTGTTGCTGTCTTCAGATACACCAGAAGACGGCATTGGATCCCATTACAGATGATTTTGAGCCACCATGTGGTTGCTGGGAATTGAACTCAGGACCTCTGGAAGAGCAGTTAGTTCTCTTAACTGCTGAGCCATCTCTCCAGCTCTAGGACTTTGCTTGTTTGTTTGGTGTTTGTTTTTTAATGTATTTTTTTTTGGTTGAGAATATATGTTGTTTTACATCTCTTTATGTTTTTGTTTATTGTTTGTATCTCTTTACATTGTTTATTGAGGTCTGTTTTAATTCGGTTCCTATAACTTATATTCTTGTTTTCCCTTTATAAGTTTGTCTTGAGTACTGGTATAGTACAAAAATGTTGACAAGTAATTTAATACTATGGTATGAACTGTCAGTTAGAAAAAGGGACATAGCCAGGTATGGTGGTGCATGCCTTTAATCCAGGTACTTGAGAGGTAGAGGCAAGTGAATCTTTTAACAGGGACAGCTAGGCCTACACAGTGAGACCTTGTCTCAGAAAATAAAATAATGAAGGGACTTAAAGTTCATAGTAATGAATAGAAAATGCTTCCAAATTCAAAGATTGTTCAGCTGTTTTTCCTCTCAGCTCTTTAGTTTAAACAGAACTGTCTCATGGTGCTGGGAGAAATTTAGGTCACATTATTTTATCTCTTTGGATTGTGTATAAACATCTACCTGTATACATGCATATGTACCCAAAAGCAGATTCCTGTCCATTTTTAAATTGGGTTGTCTTTTTATTAGAGTGTAAGGCTAAATATAGGACCTTTTATAAGATACATTACTTGCAAAATTTTTCCCATTCTTTAGGTAGTTTCTCATTCTCTCCATGGTGCCTTTTGAATCACAAAACTTAAAATTGGTGAAATCCATTTATCACTTGTGCTGTTTCTTTTTTGTTTAAGAAACCATTGCTTCACCTAAGGTTATAAATATCAACTCCTGTATTCCCTAAGCATTTTATAGTGTTAACTTTCATTCATTTAGTATTAACTTGCATATTGTGTGTTAGGTCCAAGTTCATTCATTGTTACACATGTAGATGTGCCGTATCAAGACTCCTTGTTGAATAGACTATTCTTCTTTGAATTGTTCTGATAGGGTGGGTGAGATGGTTCAACAGCTAATCTCACTTGAATTGTCCTTAGTGACTATCAGTCGATCAAAAGTGTAAACTAAATGAATGTAAAACCTTTATGAATTATAGCTGATTGATTTTTTAAAAAATCTTTTATCAGTATCACATTGTCTCCCCATCCCCATACAATCTTGGTAACTGTAACTTTGTATGATTTAAAAATCAGAAGGGAAGTATCATTATTTCAACTCTATTTTTGTAGCTAAAAATGGTTTTGCCTATTCTGGATCCCTTGCATTTCCATAAGAATTTTAGGATCAGCTCACAGTTTCTGCAAAAGAAAAAAAAGGCTACTGACTTAATAGAAATTATATTGAATCTGTAGATTCATTTTGAAGAATTATCATTTAAACAATTATTTATTTTGATCCAGGAAATTAGAAAGATTCTTCAATGGCATTTTATACTTTTCAATATATAACAAATACCAATCAATCAAACAGCTCATGATGTTTATATGATTGAATATTTGTAAAAAATATATCTTCTGAACTTTAAAGAATTTGTGTGTATGTCTGTGTTTGTATATGTGTATATATACGTGTGCAGGTGTCTGAAAAAGTTAGGAGAGGGTGGTGTTGGATCCCCTAGAGGTGGATGTAAGGTGTTTGTGAACTACTTGATGTGGGTGCTGGGAACTGAACTGTAGTCCTCTAAGCAACAAGTGCACTTAACTACTGAGCCATCTCTCCAGCCCCTATAGAATTTTTAAAACCTTTTTTTTTTTTTTTTTTTTACCATAGGGTGTGTGTGTGTGTGTGTATGTGTATGTTAGTTATAGAGATCAGAGCACAGTTTTCAGTAGTTGGTTTTTCTTCCATGTTATTCCCAGAAAATGAATTAGGTTTGTCACTGCTGGCAGCAGGTGCCTCTATCTGCTGAACCATCCATTTTAATATTATTTTGTAGTTGACAGTACTGAAAGGATTAACAGTGGCTAAATTATTTGCTTAAATTATTTTATGAGTGGATAGAAAACTTCTATTTCAGCTCTGAACAGTAATTTCAAATTCGAAATTTTTTATTTTAAGAATAATACCTTAATTTCCCTCCTTTTCCTCTTTTCTTTTATCTTCAATTCTCTTTTCCATGTAGCTGTTTGGAACTTGTGAGTAGCTCAGACTGTTCTTGACCTCGCTCTGCCTGCTTCAGTCTTCCCAGTGCTGGGGATCATAGCTGTCAGCCACCCTGCCCAGGTAATAACAGTGCTTTAAAC
Source organism: Mastomys natalensis (assembly GCA_021653895.1). NCBI lineage: Eukaryota > Metazoa > Chordata > Mammalia > Rodentia > Muridae > Mastomys > Mastomys natalensis. The sequence goes on from JAJTUV010000176.1 coordinate 291,622, forward strand.
AGCTAAATGTCACTTAGGCCTGTAGACATTAGGCCTTCTCACTTTAAAGAAGCAGGATGTTGAATACCTTAAGTTCATCTTATAAAATAGTAGATGTGTTGTATATTCTGAAGTCATAGTTTACTTATTTTACACGTTGTTAACTATTTCCATAGCCATTGACTGCCCCCTATGGGTAGTGTTCTGAAAACAGATGACTAAACATCAACAAAGAGCCTGGTGTGTGGTATTCACCTTTGTCTTAGTTAAGGTTACTACTGCTATGAGGAAACCCCATGACCAAAAGCAAGTTGGGGAAGGAAAGATTTCTTTGATTTCCACATTGTAATTGATCACTGAAGTTATTCAGGACAGGAACTCAAGCAGGGCAGGAACCTGGAGAAAGGAGGTGATACAGAGCTGATGCTGGAGGGGTGCTGCTTACTGGTTTGCCATCATGGCTTGCTCAGCGTGCTTTCTTATAGAACCCAGGGCCACCAGCCCAGGGATAGCACCATCCACCATGGCTGGACCATCCTCTATCAATCACTAATTAAGAAAGTGCTCCATTGGTTTGCCTGAAGCCCAAGATCTTATGGATCTCTTTCTCAGTTGAGGTTCTTTCCTTTCAGATAACTCTTAGCTTGTGTCAAATTAACATTAAAATTAGCCAGTACAACCTTTAATCCCAGCACTTAGAAGGCAGAAACAGGCAGATGTCTGTAACTTTGACAGTGACTTACATAGTAAATTATGACCTACCTTGTCTCCCCCCTCCCCCAAATTATGGGGCCGAAGAGATAGCTCAGTGGTTAAGAATATTGGCTGCCTTTCTAGGGAATCCAGGTTTGATTCCCAGCACCAATGTGAGGGTACACAAGTATCTGTAACTCATCTCGGGATTTCAGGGATGCCCTCTCCTTGGATCCCTGAGATGGGCACCTTAATGCACATAATATATGCAGGCAAAACACCCATATACATGAAAATAAATAATTTTAAAAAAAGTTTTGGTGAAGTTGAAGCACAGTTTCTTTTCTAATTAGTATAGCTATGAAAAAAGTCATCTAGTTAAAGTAATTAACACAATGTTAATAATTAATAGAATTAGCCATTCAAGTCACGATTGTCCTTAAAAGAGGAGCATTCCCTCCACCCCCCATAGGTTTTAAATTAGATGATTAGTAATACTAAATCACTAGACTACAGTTTAGGGGTAGATGTTATGTTTATATTGTAAAGTTGCCATATGACTCTTTATATCTTCTCTTATATCTTTATATCTCGGTTGTCTTCCTGTCTGTTTTAAGAGTATTTGCCTTAATTTGTTTGACCATTTTTATGATACACTCTTTAAAGTTTCTTGTCTAATAACTATAGTATCTGTGTCATCAGTTTGTTGGTACTTGTTATTATTTCCTAATTAAGTATAAATTTTCTTGTTTCTTTTATGTTGAGGAATTTTGAATTGCAGTCTAGACATTTGGAATGTTCAGAGACTCTGGTTCTCGGAGATGTTAACATGTTTTATCAAAGTATGATGACAGTGGACTCAGTCTATAGCTTCATACTTGTCATCATTGGTGTTTTATAATGGCGGTTACCTTTCAAAGCCTGTGTATTCCCATTTGGATTTATCTCATAATGGCTCATCCTAGGCTCAGTTTTAGTTCAGACTGGTTTGCCTTTAGGGTTTAGGCAGACCCAGGAGTTAGAAAATAATCTTCTTGAGCTCCTTTCAGAGACATGGAGACTTCTCTAGCTTGTTTGCTGTACCATACACTTGAGTTTGTCTGTATTCAAAGAGGAGGTAGAGGAGGAAAGAAGACAGGAAGTGAGGAAACAATGGAAATTCGCCTTATTCTCTTGGGACTGTAGCATCTGTGTTTAGAGACTATGGTAGATTAAATAATGTCTCCCAAAGATTTCCAGGTCCTAGTTCCTGGAAGTTGCATATAGCATGTGTCTGGAATTCTAGGGGATATTTTGTGTTTGAGAGTTTGAGGTTTACTTCTTACTCTATGTGAAACTTTTTTTTTTTTTAGAATTAGAGAAACCCCTTTTGTAGCACTAGCAGTAGATTCTTGTAGCCATGTATTCTTGTTCATTTGCTTAAATGTCAGTTTGAGATATTCATCATATTACTTTGAAAATTTATTGTGTGGGTAAATTATTATAATGCTAATACTGAAGATAATGTTTTACTATCTCTTGTGATGAGTGAAGCATTATAGTTGCCCTTGTGATTGAATCAAAGTGTGGACTTAGAAAGAACTTGGCCTGATTTTGCCTGCCTGTTACTTTGGAAGGACAAGTCAAGGTAATAACTATAGTACACTGTAGTTTGCTTAATACTGGTTTAAACAGACAGGTTTTTTTTTTTTTTTTTTTCTATATTTTGACTCTTGCTTACTACAAATTTTACATTTAAGAAAACAAGAACACTGAGGGTGTAGCTTAGTAATTAGAGCAGCTTGCCTTACAGATGTGGCCTCCTATGTTCTCCTTCCAACACTGAGAGAGAAAGTAGGGGAAATAGCATGCTACTAGGTCAAGTATTTTTCTGTTCTAAGGGCTTGTGGAAACTTAAGGAAGTAACCCAATTTACCTTCAGAACTGGGAGGAAGAAGTGAGATGAGGAAGATAGCGTGAACCTGTGGGGGTTGCTTTGGTGGTGGTGGTGGTGATGAGGAGGAGGAGGAGGAGGAGGAGGAGGAGGAGGAGGAGGAGGAGGTAGAGGAGATGGAGGTAGAGGTGGTGGTGGAGGTGGAGGTGGAAGGTGGTGGTGGTGGTGGTGGTGGTGGTGGTGGTTGGCTAGCTTTTAGTTGTTAGAAACAGGGCCTCAAACGTTTTTTATATAGCAAGAAAGGACCTTGAACTACTACTGATCCTCTACCTTCTGAATGCTGGGCTATAGACACGCACTACCACGCCAAATTTTCAGAAGTCTTATTTATGTACTTTTAAAAAAATGTGTGAATGTTCTGCCCCTGTGCCTGATTCAGGTTGATTATAGCATTCCAATACTTACCCTCAAACTTAATTAGTTTATACTATAGTGTCAGGAGTCATCTAGGAAAGGCTAAAGGCATGTAAGTAAGTTTTCTGGAGATAGCCTACCGCTTTGCATGGCTGCAGTGGGTAAGCTCTGAATTGTACAGGATTACTTCTTGCTACTGATATGCCTTTCCTGTCATTACTACATAGTCTAGGGATTTCTGGGCATTAATCCCCCTATTGGGCAGATTTTCTACAGATCAATGAAGATGTACTCTCATGTAGACAAATTGGTGATTCCAAAATTCCTAATAATGATTCTATAGAATTCCTAAATTTATACAAATAATTTTGAGCCCTCTGTAGTATGAAAGTTGCAATTAGAGCTCTGTAAACCTTCATGTGTCATGGCTAATTGCACTAGGATAAGAAAGCAGGCTTGGAACAATTTACAATCATGGAAAACATTCTTTCTAGGTTAGCTGTGAGATCACTGTCTGGTAACTGAAGGTCATAAACTGGGAATGGATAATTTATTGTAGGTGCAAGGACAGAAAATAAAATATTGATTGGTTTATATATACAAAACTTCCAAACTAATGAGACACAAGGAAGATGATCTGTCTCTTGGGAAAACCATGCTCACTTAGGACATAAAAATTATTGTTTTAAACTTTTAATGTATTTATGGGGCTAATAATAGATAATATTTATTCAGGTACTAGTCTTAATGGAAACATATGTAAACATTTCTGCTGTAACTCCTTATTGATTTATGACTTGAATTAGTGTCTTCAACTTGCTATGAAGTAACAGAATGTAAAGGTGCTTGAAAAACTATGTGATCAGTTATCCTGAGAAAGTGTAAGAGCCAAGAATGACAACAATGGAAAAGTGTTTCTTTCTCTCGGCAGTAAAGGTTGGAGTTTTTTTTTCTTTTCTTTTTTTTGCTTCATTCAGAATGAGTGAGTTTTTCTTTCTGTGTGTGTAACTTCTTTTCCTTTTTCTCTGGCTCACATAAAACTAATGAAACTTTGAGCCTCTAGCTGATCAGTTAGGGGCTCCCCAGTAAAAGAACAAAGAGCCCGAATAAGCTAATTCCTTTTCTTAATCCCCTGCTGCTGAACAGCAGAAGTTAATTATCAAAAGCCAGCAGCTTCCCACCTTACAATAGCAAAGAGTTAAAGAAAGGTAAATATTACCAAAAATAAACAACTTTTACTCTCAGAAAACTAAGTTTTGCTCCTGAAAATGACTGATGCTACCCATCACTACTTTCCTGGCACTGGGTTGGTTTCCAGCAATATAGGTGAAAATACACACAAACATTTGTAGCAGCATGCTTTTAAATCATCTTATAATTATTATTGTTAATTACTCAGTATTTTGTCACATTATAATTCAAGTAGAATTTTGGGGTTAGCCAGGGAAAATCTAATTACAAATGGTTGACTAAATACAGGAAACATTTTTTTAACCATTTGTAACCATTTTAATAAATGACTGATTAGTATGCTTGTAAGTTGGGAATGGTTTATTTATTTATTTCAAATAACTAGAAGGATTTGTGAATTACTTGGGTTACTTTTGCTCTTCAGTCAGTCTGAATTATCTAGGCAATTTCAATCTGAATTATCTAGGTAATTCCATGAGTCCATAGATTTGGACAGGATGAAACTCACGTACAGTCACTTCTCTTTATAGGGGACTACTGAATTTCAAGAGGACAGAGAAGTATACCATGCAGAATATTCTATTTCTATATTTGAAAACTAAGAAAGTGCATTTTTCTTTCCAAAGCAAAGTATAGACTTACAGTGATTTGATTGATACTTATAGCATAATGTTACTTAATAAATGTAGAAATTTATTCTCCTGTCCCATTTTAAATTCCCCAAAGCAATACTCATATAACCAGAGTTTTTTCTTTCTCTTTGCATACTTCTTTCTTGAAATATAACTATCAAGATTAGATACTGAGGAAATGGCTTAGTGGTTAAGAGTGCTTTTGTTCTTCCAGAAGACCTGAGTTCACTTCCCAACATCCACACCACAGCTGCCTTTATCTCCAGCTCCAGGATCCAACTCCCATTATGGCTTCTGTAGGCACCCATACATACAGCACACAGACACACACATATATACATATACACATAGATAAATTTTTTTTTTTTAAAAATCAGATACTATGAAAATATTTTTTGAGTTTAATAAGTACAGGCATAAATTTTTTGCAACCTACTTTTTAAATAAGAGTTCAACCTCTCCTCTAGCCAACGCCCAGAAGAGGTAGTAGAAGAGAAAGTTATTAGGATGTGGGGGAAGTGGACCCGTTCAGCATTAGTTCTTTGGCAGCAGTCCACTCCCATAGCAAACACCACATATGATTCTGCAGCTGCTGAATCCAGTCCTTTAGGCAGGCAGACATCAGGCATGAACTGGCAACTACAGTATAGTCCTTAAGAAGCTGCCAGGCTAGCCAATTGGCCTGAGGCAAGGCCACAGAAGCAAGCTGCCAGGTGCCACAGGAACTTCTAGAGCAGTTCTTGAGCAAGTTTATCTGAGGTGGTGTTATCACAAGTTGAACTCAACAATGCTATGTAAAGCAAACCAATACATGCATGTCTTTGGGGAAGAATATCGAAGCAGAGCAAACCAAACCAAAACTCAGTATTTGTCTCCCATTGTCTGTAGGGTCATATTTATACTCCTTCATCCTGGGTCCTTTCATGTGTTTGCTATATCAAAACGTTCTTTCATCTGTGTCTGCTTCAGGAAAACATTCTTTCACCTGGTTGCTTTAGCAAGATATTTTTTTTACCAGTGTGCCCCAGCAAAATATCATTTGACATAGCTTTCCAAAGAAACTAGACGTTTCTACTTAAAGTGTTTTCCACTTACTTATTTATCCACTAACCTACATCCCAGTTGAAGCACCCTTCCCTCCTCACCTCCCAGTCCCTCCCTTCCAACCCCGCCTTGTCCTCAGAGAAGTGGAAGCCCCCCCATCAGTACCCTAGGACATCAAGTTGCAGCAGGACTAAGTACATCTTCTCCCACTGAGGACTGACCAGGCAGTCCAGATAGGAGAAGGAGACCCAATGGAAGTCAACAGAATCAGGGCTAGGCCCCTGCTCCAATTGTTAGGGGACCCACATGAAGACCAAGCTGCTTATCTGCTACAAATGTGTAGGGGACCTAAGTCTATCGCCAGCATGCTCTTTGGTTGGTGGTTCAGTTTCTCTGAGCCCCATGGGTTAGGTGACTCTGCTGGTCTTCTTGTAGTGTCCTTGTCCCCTCTGGCTCAATCCCATCCTCAATTCTTTCACAAGACTCCCTGAGCTCCACCTGATGTTTGGCTATAGGTCTTTGCATCTGTCTCCATCCACTGCTGCATGTAGCCTCACAGGAGACAATTATGTTAGGCTCCTGTCTGAAAGCATAGCAGATTAACATTAATAGTATCAGGGGTTGACTCTCTGCCATGGGTGGATCTCATGTTAGGCCAGTCATTGTTTGGCTGTTCCCTCAATCTCTGCTTTACCTTTATCCTGCACATCTTCTAGGCAAGACAAATTTTGGGTCTAAGGTTTTGTGGGTGGGTTGATGTTCCCCTCCCTCCACTGGAAGTCCTGCATGGCTACAGAAGGTAGCCACTTTTAGTTTCCATATTCCCAACTGCTAGGAGTCTCAGCTATGTCACCCCCATAGACTCCCTGAGGCTCCCCAATCTCAGGTCTCCAGCTAGTCCTAGAGATGCCTCCCAGCAATTTCTGTTCTCTCTCCCAGCCCTTTCCCACCTCCCCTCTTACTACACCTGATTCCCATCCCTGGTCCCCCAACTCCCAGTTCTCTCCCTCCATCTACCTCCGATGTCTATTTTATTTCCCCTTTTATCTGAGATTCATGCATTCTTCCCTGGCCCCTCCCTATTACTTAGTTTCTTTGGGTCTGTGAATTGTAGCATGATTATCCTGTACTTTATGGCTAATGTTTATTTAAAAGTGAGTATTTTTCTGGATCTGGGTTACCTCACTCAGGATGATATTTTCTAGTTGTATCCATTTGCCTGCAAATTAATGATTTCATTATTTTATTTTATTTTATTTTATTTTTTTCTGAGACAGGGTTTCTCTGTATAGCCCTGGCTGTCCTGGAACTCACTCTGTAGACCAGGCTGGCCTCGAACTCAGAAATCCGCCTGCCTCTGCCTCCCAAGTGCTGGGATTAAAGGTGGGCACCACCACCGCCCAGCTGATTTCATTATTTTTAATAGCTGAGTAATATTCCACTGTGTAGATTACCACATTTTCTTTATCTAGTCTTAAATTGAGGGACATCTAGGTTGTTTCTAGTTTCTGGCTGTTATGAATTAAGCTGCTGTGAACATAGTTGAGCCAGTGTCCTTGTGCTATAGTGGAGCATGTTTTGGGTATATGCCCAGAAGTGGTATAGCTGGGTCTTGGGATAGAACTATTTTGTAATGTTCTTAGAAACTGCCAAATTGATTTCCAAAGTGGTTATACTAGTTTGAGCTCCCACCAACAATGGAGGAGTGTTCTCTTTGCTCCACATCCTCCCCAGCATGTGCTGTCTCTTGAGTTTTTGATCTCAGCTATTCTGATGTATATAAAATAGAATCTTAGAGTTGTTTTCATTTGCATTTCCTTAATGACTAAGGAAGAGTTCTTTAAGTGGTTCTCTGCCATTAGAAATTCCTCTGTTGGCCGGCGGTGGTGGCGCACGCCTTGAATCCCAGCACTTGGGAGGCAGAGGCAGGCGGATTTCTGAGTTCGAGGCCAGCCTGGTCTACAGAGTGAGTTCCAGGACAGCCAGGGCTACACAGAGAAACCCTGTCTCGAAAAAAAAAAAAAAAAAAAAAAAAAAGAAATTCCTCTGTTGAGAATTGTGTGTTGAGTCCATTGAGTTGAGATTGAGTCCATTGATATTGAGAGATATTAATGACCAGCAATTGTTAATTCCTATTATTTTGACATTGGTTGTGGAGGGGGATGGTTAGGGGAGGGGGAGGAGGAGAAAGAGAGGGAGCTAGAGTATCCATCCATCCCTTTCTTTAGTTTGCTGGTTTTGGGTTATTTATTTTCTGTGTTTTATGAGTGTAGTCAGCCTACTTGGGTAGTAGTTTTCCTTATAGTATTTTCTGTGGGGCTGGATTTGTGGATAGTTACTGTTTAATTTTTTTTTTTTTTTTGAGACAGGGTTTCTCTGTGTAGCCCTGGCTGTCCTGGAACTCACTCTGTAGACCAGGCTGGCCCTGAACTCAGAAATCCGCCTGTCTCTGCCTCCCAAGTGCTGTGTTTAAATTTTGTTTTGTCCTGGAATATCTTGTTTTTTTCCATTTATGGTGATTGAAAATTTTGCTAGTTATAGTAGTCTGGACTGATTTCTGTGGTTTCTTAGAGTCTGCAAGACATCTGCCCAGGCCCTTCTGGCTTTTAGAGTCTCTGTTGAGAAGGCAGGTGAAATTCTGATAGGCCTGCCTTTATTTGTTACTTGTCCTTTTTCCCTTGCAGTTTTTAATATTCTTTCTTTGTTCTGTACATAGTGTTTTGATTATTATGTGGTGGGAAGATTTTCTTTTCTGATCTAATAATCTGTTTGGTGTTCTGTAAGCTTCTTGTATGTGTATATAGGTATCTCTTAAGATTGGGGAAATTTTCTTTTATGATTTTGTTGAAAATACGTTCTGGGCCTTGTAGCTGGGAATCTTCTCCTCTTCCTATTATTCTTAGGTTTGATCTTTTCTAGTGTCCTGGATTTCTTGGATGTTTTGTGTCCAAGATTTAGCATTTTCTTTGGGTGATGTAATGGTTTATTCAATCAGATCTTCTATGCCTGAGACTCTCTCTTCCATCTTCTGTATTCTGTTGGTAAAAAGATTTATTTATTTTACATATATGAGTGCTCTATCTCAATATACACCTGCATGCTAGAAGAGGGCATTAGATCACATCATAGATGGCTTTGAGCCACCATGTGGTTACTGGGGATTGAAGTCCAGGATTTCTGGAAGAACAAACAGTGCTCTTAACTGCTGAGCCATCTCTCCGGCCCCTTCCTGTGTGTCTCTACAAGATTTATTCATTTCCTCTTTAAAGGCCTCTATCACCTTTATATGATTGAATGTAAGGTCATATTCTTGTGCTTTGGCTGTGTTAGGATATCCAGGGCTTGCTGTAGCAAGGAGAGCTGGGCTCTGGTGGTGCTATATTGCCCTGGCTCTTGTTGATCATGTTCTTAGCTGTCCTTTAGCCATCTGTTTGTCCCTGGTGATGGCTGAATGTTCCTGATGCCAGCAAGACTCTTCAGGGAGGCAAGCAGAACCTGATAATAGATCTCAGGGAACAGAATAATGCTCACATTTGCTGGTTGTGCCTCAGATAGACACAGCAGGTAGTGGGTTGGCTGGTTAAGGGTCTAAGGTGGATGTTCCTAGAGCCCCCACAGGCCTCCTTGGAGAAGCAGGATGCTTCTGGGGTCCCACAAGGCTCCTCCGGATGGCAGGGAGAGTCATGGCCAGAAAATGGAGGTCTAGGGACAGCACGCAACTCATCTCTGCTGGCTGTGCCCCAGGTAGACTTGACTGGTCAGGAATTGGTGGAAGGAGATGTGTAAGCTGGATGTACCTAGGGTCACCACAGGCTTCTTCTGGAAAGCAGGGAAAGCCATGGGCCAAAAGATGGAGGTCAGGGGACAACCTGGTATTCACCTCTGCTGACTGTGCTCCAGGTAGACCCAACTGGGTGAGAGTTCTAAGCTGGATGTCCCTTGTCATCTCGCCCCATGATCCCTACCCCAAGCCGTAGGCCTCCTAGGGGGAAGCAGGGAGAGAGATCGTTGAGCTCCAGACAATGGAAGTCTGAGGATAGCATGCAACTCACCTTTGCTGGCTGTGTTTCAGGTGGACCTTACTCATGTTTAATCAGTCTTATAGCAGTGACTTCTAGTACAATAGTAGAGCTGGAAAATGTGATGTCACTTCAGTTATAAGAAATTTGGATTCAAAAAAACAAAAACAAAAAGCAGGGCAGTGGTGGGGCACACCTTTAATCCCAGCACTTGGGAGGCAGAGGCAGGCGGATTTCTGAGTTCGAGGCCAGCTCTACAGAGTGAGTTCCAGGACAGCCAGGGCTATACAGAGAAACCCTGTCTCGAACCCTTCCCCCCCCCAAAAAAAAAAAAAACCCAAAGAAATCTGGATTCATATCTGAAGGTATTTATTATGATTAAGAGTAATTTCCTGAAAAATCATTTCTTCATTAAGACATTTAGATTTGTCTGATAGGTTATATCTCTGCCACCACCAGTGAAATGAGCCAGTTCAAGCCAGATTAGTAGACTATATTAAAAGCAGGTTTACTGGGGAAGCTGCTTTTGGGCTGGCGAGTTCACTGGGCCCAAGTGTTGGGGGAATGGGGGGAGGGAGAAAGATAGGAAAGGAATGTTCACAGAGAAGAGGGGGAGAGGTAGAGAGAGGGAAGGAGGAAGGGAAAGAGAGAGGGAAGGAGGGAGAGAGAAAGAAAGAAGAAGAAGGAGAAGAAAAAAGAGAAGACGGAGAAGAAGGAGAGAGGGGGAAGGAGAGAGATCGTGCAAGAGTGCAAAATGTCTGGTTTATATAGGGAAGAACCTCTGAGGGAAGGGCAACCCAGACCCTGGGCTGGAAAGTTCATGGTTGGGGCCAGGCTATGCCAGGTAGGGACTTGAGGGATGCTGGAAGAACCTTGAGGCCAGGTCTGCTTTGATATGTAAAATATGTACCTTAGTCCCTTGTCCCCTAAACACTGCCAAATTTGCTGTGAGAAATTGAATTTAATAGATTAATATTTGCAAAAGATTGTCTAGAAAAAGGTTTTGTAGATAAAAATGAATTGATGGGCCACATGTTCACTAAAAATTTAAATGGAAAAGCATTCTTTTGGAAATTATATGAAGTTTTAAAAACATTAACTTGATGCCATTGACTAATTTTTCCTTCAATATTAGGGATTGAGCCAGTGCCTTGCACATGCCAGTCCGGTGCTTTATCTGTATATACATATACATATACATATACACACACACACACACATACATAGACACACACATACCAAGGCTTGTTGACTTTTAGTCAGGTGCTTTAAAAGATATTTTAAAGTTTACTCAGAAAACAATATTTTCTGAAGCAAACGTCATGAATTTATATCCCAAACAGCTGAGATTATAGACCTACACCACCATGCCAAGTCTTGCTCCTTCTGTTTTGTTTTGAAACAGAGTCTCATTTTATAACTCTGGCCGGCCTGGAACTCATTATGTAGACCAGGCTAGCTTTGAAACTCATAAAGATGTACTTGTCTCTGGCTGTGCAGCATTTGGATTATAGACATGGCAATATTCTACTTGACCCTTGTTCATTTTCCATGTATGACCATACCATGTGGATATCAAGAAAACTTAGAGGAGTTGTTTCTCTCCTTTTGCTTTGTGTGCTTCAGGGATTAAACTCAGGTTGTCAGGCTTAGTGTTGAGTTCCCTTACCCACTGAATTGTCTCACTGGCCCATAAATAATCTTTTGACTATATAAGTTTTAATAATGAATGAGTAATGTAATAATTTTAAGTAATTTATAGTCATTGCTGATACTGTCCTTTTTGTGTCTATAGTTTTTATTATAAATATTGTAATACATTTCTGTTAAAAGATGTTTTTGTGGTTTATTATTCTGAACATTAGGGAATGTCTTTCTAATCAAAATAATATATGTGTAAGTTTAGCCAAAATTAAAGGACACTCTGTAGTTATACAGAATCTTTTATCAAACTATTACAGCTATTGAAGGAAGGTTTTTTTTTTTTTTCTTCTTCTTTGGAATCTTGATAAAGATCCAAACAAACTAACTAGTCAATTGTGTCATCCTGTAAAGTGTGTATATTTAGAGTAGGTGGGTATATCAGCTGAGTGTTGTAATGAGGTACAAAAGAAGAGAGAGAATTGTTAATGGCATTTTAATAAATGTGTTGCAGTTTTTCTCTTAACCCAGCTAGCTCTCAAATAATAGAAACTGGATTAGTATATTTACTTATCAAGCTCTAGGAGCACAACTGAGTAGTGTTACTCCATTTTAATCTGTTCTAATCTGACTACCTCCCAACCAAAATCTCTAAAATACTTGCATTTTATGGCTTTCTCTGTTTAGCCTTTGTCTCTTGGACTCTCTACCCTTGGCTAATCCCATCTTCCTCTCTCTCTTGCCACCACCACCCCACCCCACACCCCTGGTAGGAAGGAAGTCCACCCTCGTTCTCTCCCCTGCTAAGTTATTAGCTAATTAGCCTCTTTATTGACCAATCAGGCAAGAATTGAGGAGCAATGTTTGCACAACATTGATACAGGAGATTCTCAGAATAAGGATTGCAACCAGATATGGGGGAACAGAAATCAGCACTTGAATAACTATACAGGGCACGACAAAATGCCTACAGAAAATCATTGTTTCACTAAAATTAATCAGAGCATTGTCTGGAGGTGGAGACAAGATTAGTTACGGATGATGACACCTCATATTCTTGGTAACTGAAACATCTCTAAGGCTGACTTTCTGTTGTTTCTTCAGGTGATTTACTGTTCTTTTGGTGGAACATCCAAAGGACTGCATTTCAATAACTTAATAGTTGGACTCGTCCTCCTTACAAGAGGCAAAGATGAAGAGAAAGCAAAATGTAAGTTCTTTTATCTCAAGTGATAATAGTATCACATGTGTTGAATAATCAACCTCAAAATCTGGAAATTCTAATGGCTATTTCTCCAAAGATACAAAAACCTTTAAGCAATTAACAATGTGGCTAGTCACCAAAGTGAGCTAAAACTATTGTGATATCATATCATATTTTCAATGAAATGTCATAACTGTACTGGTAAGTATTTATAAAAATTTCAGTCCTTGATCTTTGTTGTTGAAAGTGCAAAATGACAATGCAATCACTTTAGATTGTTTTTTTTTTTCTTTTTCTTTTTTTGATTTATTTATTTATTTATTTTATGTATATGAGTACACCATTGCTGTCTTAAGACACACCAGAAGAGGGCATCAGATCCCATTACAGATGGTTGTGAGCCACTATGGGTTGTTGGAAATTGAACTCAGGATCTCTGGAAGAGGAGTTGGTGCTCTTAAACCACTGAGCCATCTCTCCAGCCCTAGGTTTTTTTGTTTGTTTATTTTTGTGCGCCCCCCCCCCCCCCCCCCCCCCCCCCCCCCGCTTATTTTTCCATTCTGGGAATTAAACTCAGGGCCAGTCTGTTTGGATAAATGTCAATTTTTGCACAATAAAACCTTACTGTACAAGGAAAGGAAGTAAAGTACTGATCTGTGTTTAAACATAGATAAACCTTAAAAATATTTTACTTGAGGGTCTGGAGAGTAGGTTCAGCAGTTAAGAGCATGCATAGCTAGCTCTTCCAGAGGACCTGAGTTTAATTTCCAGCACCTGAGTCATGAGGCAAACAACTGCTAATAACTATAGCTCTAGGGGATCTCACATCCTCTTCTGGCCTCTGTACGTACTTGCCTTCCCATATGCACATATACACATAAATAAAAATAATTATTTTTAAAATATATGTGTATATGTTACTGAATTTATATTCAGTGCTATTTAGAGTAGACCATACATTATGATTATAGTTATGTGATCTTTCTAGAGTAAGCAACCTGATAGAGGCAGAATATAGTAGATGAGACTGTCAAGGTATTTGGTGGACAGGGAAATGGAGAATGAATAGCTCCTGATGGGTATGAGAGCTTTGGTTTTATGTTTTTGCTTTCCTCCTTCTGGGGTATTGGAGATTGACATGCTGTGAAAGTGCTCTGCCACCAGCTGTATTGTTAGTAGGTATGAAATTTCTTTTTAGGTTGATGAAAATGGTCTGAAATTAGTGGTAATCGTTATACAACCATGTACATATACTAAAAATTACTAATGTGTATTAAGGTATACGTTTTTAAAAGATTAATTTTTTTAGAATGTGACTATATCACTAAGACTGTTAACTTAAAAAAGAAAAATCTGGCCAGGTCTGGTGGTGCATGCCTTTAATCCCAGCAGTGGGAGGCAGAGACAGTTGGATATCTATGAATTCGAAACCAGTCTGGTCTATATCATGAGTTCAAGGACAGCTAGAGCTGCTTGGTGAGGTCTTGTTTCAGAAAACATAAAACAAAACAAACAAAACCCTGGGGGGGGAAGCCTGGGGGAGGGAAGAAAGAAAAGAAAAAAATTTTGAAGACTTAAACTTAGTAGTCTGTTTTTTTCCTTACTTTATAAAACCAAAAGTTAATTTAATTCTGTAAATTAGCTATGGTCAGAAAGTGTAGGTCCTCCTTTCTGTAAGTTTCATTATATAGCCTAGGTTGGCCTGGAATACTAATGTATCAGCTTTCTATCTTTCCAGGCCATTGAAGATTTAGAATATAGAAAGCTAACCACATATGGTGGCACATACTGTCATTCCAGCACTGGGGAAGCAGATGCAGGAGAATGGCTTAGCAGAGGCTAGTCTGTGCTATATAGTGAGAGCTAATTTAAAACAACAACAACAACAACACACACACACACACACACACACACATATACAACACAATAAAAAGAAAACAAATAGCGCTGGAATGTAGCTCAGTGGTAGAGTACTTGGCATGTACAAGGTCCTTGGTTTTTCTTCCGAACTGCAGAAGGAAAAGGTCTAATATGCATAAATTATATGTAAGTACTATACCATTTTATGTATTTAGGTACATTTTGGAATGTTCAAAGGGTCTTAGAACCAAGCCCCCATGATCCAAAGAGATTAGAACTTCAGTTCACCTCTCTTTGGAACAATGTTCAAGCCCTGACAATATTTCAGGAATACATGAGATGTGTACTTTCACCCAGCTTATTATTTTGTAAAATTCTGTCATCTGCATTTAACAACTTGATGTTTCAAAAAGGAAACAGCTTGCTCTGTTTGGTAGCAAAACACTTGGGAGATAGTGGCAAGAGGATTAGTAGTAGTACTTTAGGGTTATCCTCAGCTACATATCAAGTTGGAGGCTGCATGACACTCTATCTTAAAAACAAAACAACGCCGGGCGGTGGTGGCGCACGCCTTTAATCCCAGCACTTGGGAGGCAGAGACAGGCGGATTTCTGAGTTTGAGGCCAGCCTGGTCTACAGAGTGAGTTCCAGGACAGCCAGGGCTACACAGAGAAACCCTGTCTCGAAAAAACCAAAAAAAAAAAAAAAACCCAAAACAACAAAAAGAAAAATGTGATGAATTATCCTTAGTTCTGCAAAATCCCTGAATTTCTACCCTTCTGAGAGATTTAATGACCTCTTTTATCTTTTGCACATTTTTATGTATTCGTATTTTTATTTCTGTAAGTGTATCTTCAACAGTTCAGCAGGTTTTCAACTTTTAAAGTGGCTCATAGTTATTTTGTACATCTCTTGTTTGTTTTGTTTTGTTTTGTTTTGTTTTTTCGAGACAGGGTTTTTCTGTGTAGCCCTGGCTGTCCTTGAACTCACTCTGTAGACCAGGCTAGCCTTGAACTCACAGAAATCTCAGTTTGTTTTTTATCTTTTTTAAAAATATTTATTTATTTATTGTTTTTTTTTTGTTTGTTTTTTATCTTAATAAATATTTCTTTTCTTTCTAATTTTTGCTCTTACAAACAGTAGCTAAGTAAACATCTTGCATTTTGTGTACAAGTATTAGCATCTCTAAATGTTAAAATGGGATTGTTTAGAAGTAGAGTTTCGGACACACAGCTTTTTTAGATTTTGACAAATTTAGACTGGCTACATTTATTCATATACTCATTACATTTTGTAAGAGATCTCGGCCAGGGGCTGGTGGTGCATGCCTTTTATCCCAGCATGAGAGGATCTCTTGAGATAGAGGCCAGAAGTCAGCCTGGTCTGTAGAGTAAGTTTCAGGACAGCCAGGGCTACACAGAGAAATCTTGTCTTGAAAAAACTAAACAGGGAGTGGGGAGGGAAGGAGGAATTGAGAGAGAGAGAGAGAGAGAGAGAGAGAGAGAGAGAGAGAGAGAGAGAGAGAGAGATATCGATCCCATTTCTCCTGATCTTTGCTAATACTTGGTATTAACCTCATGTGTGAAAAATACCACACAGTTATTTTGAAAAATAAATTAAACAGACAGAAATGGTGCACACACTTGTAAGACTATAGAGCAAGACCATTTCAGGAGGAGGAGGAAGAGGCCAATGAAGATGACAACAATAGCAAAGTGTACTTATGAAGTGCAATTTCTCTTCTCTTTCTACTTTAACTGAACTGTACTTGATATAAAGATTAATTTATTTTTCTTTCTCAGATATTTTTAGTCTGTTTTCAAGTGAATCTGGGAGCTATGTTATACGGGAAGAGATGGAAAGAATGCTCCATGTGGTGGATGGTAAAGTCCCAGATACACTCAGGAAGTGTTTCTCGAGGTACATGTAAAGATTTATATTTCCTTTCTTTGTGTTGATGAAGTGTTAACACTTTGTGATAAATGTGGCTATATGGATGCTTATATTCAGAGTGTTCGTAGTATTTTTTATTTAATGATTAGTGTTTCAAGTCTTTATGTAATGTGTTCAATAAAGATTACTTGTATTATCTAATAGCCCTATAGGAAAATAAACTAGAATAAGGGAACTGGGTGTTGATGGGGAGGAGTCAGTTGAGTATTACTTTTTAAGATAATTAGGAAAATCTGTCAGATAAAGTGAAATTCAAGAGTTTATGTCTCCTATTACTCCTATGTTTATGAATTAGAAAGTTCTTGATTCTGGGACCAAAGAGATGGCTCAGTGGCTAAGATTAGTGCATGTTACTCTTCTAGAGGACCCTAGTTTGATTCCCTGAACCCAGTTGAAGTGTTTCGCAGCTTCACAACTGCAGTAAATCTGGCAATTTTACTCTCTGGGGCACCTACTCTTATATGCACTTATTCATACATGTGCATAATTATAATAATAATAAAACTTTAAAAAAGAGAGAAAATCATCAATTGTACTGTAAAGGCTATTAATTGTTTATACTTATAATGCTACACTCTTCCATATAGGTACACTGACACCATTGCACACTCAGGCTCCTGCAGAGATTATAGGTGTAACACCACACCACATTAGATCTATCTACCATTTCCATGTGTTGGGTGCTAAAGGATAGACTTCCTATATTTTGGTTCCGTTATGCTTACTTGAATTTGCTGTAATAGTATTTTAGCATAAATTGGGCTATACATTGTTTCTTTCTGGTAGCAAAAAGTTAATGGTCAGGAAAAAAGTCTTTGCAAATCAAAGTAATGGATTTTTCACAAAGATAGCAAATGCATTAATATTCTGTTCTTTTTTTCAGGGAAAATATATAGTTTTTCATTTAAATAAGGTTTATTTAGACATTCCTATTTTGCGGATGGGAACTAGAAGTGTTTGGCTACCTGTTCCTTAAAATTATTTGTAATAGCATATGTATTAGGTAGCAATTAGTGCTATAAGAAAATTAAATAGAATGAGAGGTAGGTGCTGAGTCTTCTCCCAAGAACCCCTATAGTGACAATATTGGAGTTTTGATTTCTTTGAAAAACACAAAAATGTTATGGGAATTCGTTTTTGTTTTATCTCAGGTGTGGTGATAATGTGGCTGCTTTCGACTGTCCACAGCAGCTGACTATGATTTGTCTCATGCTCTAGTAGAGGTGTGGTTTGTCCCCTGCAGAGAATTTCTGTGATTGTGTGATGTTTGGAATTCTGGGGACTTTTCAGAGGGTATATAAATGCTAGGCCCCAAGAGGCATGGTGGATTGTTGGTTATTGTTAGTTGCTGTTTGTTAATAGTCGTCATATAAAGAAACAAGAAAAAGAAATCAGATATCCTGACAAGAAAGATCAAACTTGCCCCAAAGAACTCAATACCCCTAATCATCAGGAAGTAGTCCAATGATACCACCACCCCCATCCCAATCCATGACTTCATTCAGGGATCTCTTTCCTTTGCTCTCTATCCTTCTTTCTTTCCTATCTAGTGACTGGTGGTAAAACCCGGGATGGGGGTGGGTGACAGAAAGGGAGGATAAAATAAAGGATGGGCAACAGAACCCACAAGGTAGCCAAAGGCCAGCTACACACCCCCTTTTGAGGTTTTATAAATGTTTCATTATATAGCCATGATTGATTACATGACTATTGGTGATGAATGTAGCCTTCAGCCTCCTTTCTTCTCTAGTGTTTGGCAGAGGGGCTTAAAATTAATTATTACTATCAGTTACTAATATTGTAATCAATATTAGTGACGCTACACAATGGCTGTGAGCTGTCAGCCTAGTAACACACAGAGATATTATAGAGCTCAAGAATTTTAAGGTGTATGTCAGGGATAAAGGAGGAAAGCCAAGTATAGAATTAATAAAATCATAATTGCCTTTAAAAAAAGCTTATTGTAATAAATGATGCCAGTACTATTTAGACTTATCAAAGTATATTGAGTTAACTGTGTAAATGTGTACAAACCTGTGGACTTTATACTTGTTTATTTTTAGACAAACGTGAATAGAGAAAGAATAGGATAGAATCCTTAATCTACAACATGTTTGCAGTGTCTTCTTGTGTCCCTGTCTCAAATATGAGACAAGACTGTCAGTATTGTTTCCATAGTTTGCATTGCATTGATGCTAAGTATTCTCAAACTAGTAGGCTAAGCATACGATTGTACTTAGTAGGATCCTACTAAACAATGTAGATGTTGTTTTATGTCATTTCTGTAAGGGTTGGAGTTGTTCGGCCCCTGAATGTCAGTCTTTGTTACATTTCCAATGAGGTTTTTTTTTTTCTTTTCTTTTTCTCAGAGAAATACCTAATCTTTATTAAACTTAAGAGCTATTGTCCAAGCAGGGGGCTTGACATAGACAGCTATGTCAGCACACTCTTTTTTCAGCCTAGAGAGTTCTCTTCTCTAAAGATTTAGTAAAACAAATATTATAAAAGATAGGAAGTTGAGAAGAGTGTATGTGGAGGGGATTTAGAGGAAGTTAGAGGGATGAGACAGGGATGTAAAGATGATCACATTTCATTTCTTAAAAGGAAAGCAAAAATGGAAATGAATTTGTTTCTTTAGTGGGAGTTGTTAAGACTGAGTCTTATTATATACCTCTAGCTGTCCAAGAACCTGTCCTTGCTGTGTAGACCAGGCTGACCTAGACCTCAGGGATCCTCCTGCCTCTGTATTGGGATTAAAGGCCTGAGCCACTGAGCTTGTCTGACTTGGTTTTGATGTGTGGGATCCTTACTATCTATCTACTCTAGGCGGGACTTCTGGATAACTTTTTAACTTGCAAATGAAATTTAAGTTTTAATTTAGGCAACTTTAGTTAAAATATACTAATTTAGATTATAGAATGCTGAAGATAAGGGATAAGTGAAAATTTGGACTAATTAAATTTTCTTAAGAATAAGAGAAACAAATTTTTTTTTATATTTTATGTGTATGCCTCTTTGCCTACATGCATGTATGTGCTCCACATGTGTGCCTGGTTCCTGAAAAGCTAAAAGAAGGTTTTGGATCCTCTGAAATTAGAGTTGAGAATATTGTGAGCCACTCTGTAGGTGCTTGGAACTATAACCCGGGTCCACTGTAAGAGCAGCCTATGTTCGTAATTATTTAGTCATTCCTCAAGCACTAGGTTTACTAAAGATTGAAACAAATATAAATACAGCCTTCAGATTTCAGACATATTGTAACAAATAAAATGTAGTTTATAATAGGCAATTGACTGCTTTAACAAATTGATAATTTACAGTTAGCACATAGACTTTATTTATGCATAGATTTTATGGATTTTTATAGATTTATGAAGTGCAGCTGTTTTGTTTTTCAAATGACATTTTGCTTTCCAAGTATGTTGTTTCGTGGTGTTATTTTAGTAGCCCTTAGTTATAGGTAGTAGATGGGAAAATGTCAACCACTAATATGTTTAAAGTTGCTCAAGCTCTAAGTATTTTACCTTAAAGTTGTACTAAAAATGCTTTCTTGTTTCAATTGTAGGGTGAAAAGGTAAACTATGAAAAATTCAGAAATTGGCTTCTTCTAAACAAAGATGCTTTTACCTTCTCTCGCTGGCTGTTGTCTGGGGTGTGTATGTGACCCTCACTGATGACAGTGACACTCCTACTTTCTATCAAACTCTGGCTGGAGTCACACATTGTAAGTAATGATATTATATTGTCTCTGTTCACCTTTAATAATTTGCCTGATAGTAACAGAATATGCTTATAAAGATGAAAGGGTTTTTGTCCCTGCTTTTTTCTTCCAATAAATAATCAATGAGATGGTGGAGCATGGAAAGTCTAGCCCTTTACTAATTGTCCTAATAAAGCTCTATAGTTTCCTGAGCTGTTACCTGCAGATTACCACGATTTATAAACTGAAGCAAGAGAGAAATCTAGTATCCAGGAGTCCGCTGGTTGAAAGGACTCCTGGTAGAGGAAGAACTTGTCCTTCTTCCTGCCTTCAGTACTTCTAAGCATTCCTTATCTCCTTCTGCTTTTTTGTTGTTGTTTTGGTTTTTCAAGACAGGGTTTCTCTGTGTAGCCCTGGTTGTTCTGGAACTTGCTCTATAGACCAGCCTGGCTTGGATCTCAGAAATCGGCCTCTCCCTCCCATGTGCTGAGATTAAAAGTGTTCACCACCATAGCCTGGCTGCCTAGCTTTTTTAAAAATATGGTTTCAGGATTTTGAACTCTGGTCCTCATGACTGCACAGCAAGCACTTCAACTTAGGTGTCTATCATATCAGAAGGTTATTTCTTCTCTTTCTGACTTTTTTAATTTTTAATTTTATTTTGTGTGTATGAATGAGTGTATGTATGTGTACCACCTATGCACAGAACCCTGCAAAGGTCAGAAGAGGGATTGGAGCCTCTGGAATTGGAGTTAGAGATGTTTACAAGCCACCATGTGAGAATAGTAAGCACTCTTAACCACTGAGCTATCTCTCTGTCCCCTCTCCGTGGTGGTGGTTGGTGTTATCATTATTTTTATTTTTTTACCGTCTAGTCTTTACCTGGGTCTGACCTCCCACAGTTCCTTATCCCATTCTTCCTCTCCCCTGTCTCCAAGAGGATCCCGCTCCCCCAGCCAGGCTTCCCCACTCCCTGGGGCCTCAAGTGTCTTGAGAGTTAGGCACATCTTCTCCCACTGAGGCCAGACCAGGCAGTCCTCTGCTGTATATATGTCAGGGGCCTTGGACCAGCTCATTTATGCTGCCTGGTTGGTGGCTCAGTGTTTGAGAGATCACAGGGTTAGTTGAGACTGCTGGTCTTCCTGTGGGATTGTTCTGCTCTTCAACTTCTTCCAGCCTTTCTCTAATTCACCCACAGGGGTCCTCGATTTCAGTCCAATGGTTGGGTATAAGTATCCTGCGACTGTATCAGCTGCATGTTGGACCTCTTGAAGGGTAGCTATTCTAGGCTCCTGTCTGTAAGCACACCATAGCATCAGTAATAGTGTCAGGTCTTGGAGCCTCCCCTTGAGATGGATCCCAAGTTGAGCTGGTCACTGAATCATCTTTCCCTCAGTCTCTTCTCCATTTTTGTCCTTGCAGTTCTTTTTAGACAGGAACAATTCTGGGTCAGAGTTTTTGACTGTGGTATGGCAACCCCATTCCTCTACTTGATGCCTTCCCTGTCTTACTACTGGATGTGGCCTCTACCGAGTTACCCCTTTCCACTGTTGGGCATTTTTTATCTAGGGTCCCTCTCTTTGAGTCCTAAGAGTCTCTCACCTCCCAGGTCTATGGTACTTTCTAGAGGGCCCCCCCACCTGACACCCCCCACACACACAAGGTTGCATATGTCCATTCATTATGCTAGCCCTCAGGGCTTCTATCTTGTCCCTGGCCCCTAATACCTGATCATGTTCCCATTTTCCTTACCCAGCTCCTTCCCTCCCTCCCTCCCTTTCTCCCTCCTTCCCTCCCTCCCTTTCTCCCTCCTTCCCTCCCTCCCTTTCTCCCTCCTTCCCTCCCTCCCTTTTTCCCTCCTTCCCTCTCTCCCTTTCTCCCTTCTTCCCTCTGCCTGCTGTGATTGCTTTCTTCTCCCACCCAAGGAGGATTGAAGCATCCTCATTTGGAGCCTTCTGCTTGTTAACCTCCTTGAGTTCTGCAGATTGTATCCTAGGTATTCTGTACTTTTTTGGCTAATATTCACTTATTAGTGAGTACATATCATGCATGTCCTTTTGGGTCTGAGTTACCTCAATCAGGATGATATTTTCTAGTTCCATCCATTTGCCTGCAAAACTCTTTTTTTTTTTTGGTTTTTCAAGACAGGGTTTCTCTGTGTAGCCCTGGCTGTCCTGGAACTCACTCTGTAGACCAGGCTGGCCTCAAACTCAGAAATCCACCTGCCTCTACCTCCCAAGTGCTGGGATTAAAGGCGTGTGCCACCACTGCCCGGCTGCCTGCAAAACTCTTGATGCCCTCATTCTTTCTTTCTCTTTTTCTTTTTTCTTTTTCTTTTTTTAAGACTTACATATTTATATGTATATGAATACAGTGTTGCTGTCTTCAGACACCAGAAGAGGGCATCAGATCCTATTGCGATGGTTGTAAGCCACCATGTGGTTCCTGGGAATTGAACTCAGGACCGCTGGAAGAGCAGTCAGTGCTCTTAACCACTGAGCCATCTCGCTAGCTGGATGCCCTCATTCTTAATATATTCTTAAATAATTTATCCATTGTTTTTGTTGTGGGATATCTGGGTTGTTTCTAGCTTCCAGCTATCACAGATAAGGCCACTATGAACATAATGGAGCACTTGCCCCTGTGGCATAGTGAGGAATCATTTGGGTATATTCCAAAGAGTTGTATAGCTGGGTCATCAGGTTTCCAAATTTCTGAGGAATCTCCAGATTGATTTCCAGAGTAGTTACAACTACCAGTTTGCAATCCCACCAGTAAAGGAGTAGTGTTCCTCTTTCTCTGCATCCTCCACAATGCGTGCTGTTACCTGAGGTTTTGATCTTAGCTATTCTGACTGGTGTGAGGTGGAATCTCAAGGTTGTTTTGATTTGCATTTCCCTGATAACTAAAGATGTTGAATATTTCTTTAAGTGCTTCTCAGCCATTCAAGATTCCTCAGTTGAGAATTCTCTGTTTAGCTCTGTACCTCATTTTTTAATAGGGTTATTTGGTTCTCTGGAGTCTTAACTGCTTTTTTTATTTTTTAAGATTTTTTAATTTATCTTATGTATATGAGTACACTGTCACTGTCTTCAGACAAACCAGAAGAGGGCATTGGATTCCATTACAGATGGCTGTGAGCCACCATGGGGTTGCTGGAATTGAACTCCAGACCTTTGGAAGAGTAGTCTGTGCTCTTAACAACAGAGCTATCTTTCCAGCCTGGAGTCTAACGTCTTGAGTTCTTTGTATATTTTGGATATTAGCCCTCTATCAGATGTAGGGTTGGTAAAGATCTTTCCCAATCTGTGGGTTGCCATTTTGTCCTATTGACTACATCCTTTGCCTTACAGAAGCTTTTCAGTTTCATGAGGTCCCATTTATCAATTATTGATCTTAGAGCCTGAGTCATTTTAGGAAATCCCCCTTCCCTGCCTCCCATCCCAGTGAGTTCGAGGCTCTTTCCCTCTTTCTCTTCTATTAAAAATACTATAAAGTGTTGTTTTTCTTAATATTTCCCATGCTTTTATAAGGAATTTCAGAAGAAAATATGTGCTTACATCATCTTTCTTGAAATAAGTTTTCAAATAAATTAATAAGAGATTTTCAGGTTTCCTTATAATATGTTGTAAGAGTGAATAAGCCTGTTTAATCATTGATTTCTTTTGAGTTGTGGATTCTAAAATAATTGCCATAGTTTGAGTGAATTTTTGATCAGTATCATTTATTGTGAATATTTTTTGTTTTTGTTTTTTTGTTTTTTTGTTTTTCGAGACAGGGTTTCTCTGTATAGCCCTGGCTGTCCTGGAACTCACTCTGTAGACCAGGCTGGCCTCAAACTCAGAAATCTGCGTGCCTCTGCCCAATATTTTTATATAAAAAAATATATTGTTCTTTTTAGCATTTGTCTCACTATAAAATTTGTGTGTTCTAGTCCCTTGCCACATCTCATATTAGAGCCTTCTTTTAATGGGGAAGGGTATTTCTGTGACAGTAGGACCATAGACTGCCTATTAAACCTGTATCTCGTTCACTATCCTCTTACTTGTCTGTAATGATGTAAGGCTTACAGCTATCCTAAGTAAATCTCAGAAGGCCATTGCTCCTGAGAGCAGTCGTCTCCTCAGAAACGTTAGAGGACTGACCATGTTATTATATGAAAATACTTGAATATTGAGCCTGGCCTTTTCTATGAGTATCCATTCTGGCATTAAAGAGGTCTTGTAGAGTTGGAGCCTTCTGTGAGCTGAAAGTTGATTAGAATGGCCCAAAGTCAGGCCAAATAGTTCAGAATGTTGGGAATATGGTTTGCTGTGGTATTCCTGGAAAGAATTGTATTTACAGGTGGATGTAAATGCATTCATATTTAGCCAATGGAGTGTGAGTTTTGTTATACATTTATTTACCACCAACAAATAAAAGAAGTATTGAATTTGTTGCCTCTAACTTTCTTTTTTAAAAAGATGATTTTTTAATGTGTATTGGTGTTTTCCTGCATGGATGCCTGTGTAAGGGTGTTGGATCCCCTGGAACTGGAGTTATGGACAGTTATGGGCTTCCGTGTGGGTGCTGTGAATTGAACCTGCATACCTTTGAAATGCAGCTAGTGTTCTTAACGCTTAGCCATCTAAGTTCAGTTGCCAGTTCTTATGAAATTCACAGATGTTTGAGGAATTTGTAGTCTATATTCAGAAAATGAACAGTGTATGTATGAAGCATGCTTCTAGAAGGTGACCGACCACTGCCACTCTTTCCTCTTTCTTTCTAAATATATTTTGTTTCTCTCTCTCTCTCTCTCTCTCTCTCTCATCTCTCTCTCTCTCTCTCTTTCTCTCTTTCTCTTTTCCTCTTCCCCCTCTCTCTTTCACACCACATTTTTATTACAAAGGGGAAATGTATTTTTACAGGAGGTTAATGAAAAATTTACAAAGTTAAAATCAATTAATGGAATTTTTTTCATTTTATGTTTTTATTTTAAATGTGTATTGATGTTTTGCCTATATGTATGTCTGTGTAACTAATGTTTGACTGGTGCCTTTGGTGGCTAGAAGTGGTCATTGAAGCCCCTGAGACTGAAGTTACTAATAGATGTTAGCCATCATGTAGGTCCTGGGAATCAAATCCAGTCCTCTAGAAGAACAGCCAGTGTTATTAACCACTGAGCCATCTTTCCAACCCCATCTATTTAAACTTCTGTATTCGACATCCTTTGTACGCTCAATACTGAGAAGTATAGAAATGTGAATATAGCTTCTGTTGACATCTTTTCTTTCAGGTCAGATATTTTATATTGCTAATGCATTACTTGAAAGAAAGTTTGGGAGAAGTCTTAGGACTTTAGCTAGTGTTTCTCTAAAGAAAAGGAGCTAGCCAGGCGGTGGTGGCTCACGCCTTTAATCCCAGCACTTGGGAGGCAGAGGCAGGCGGATTTCTGAGTTCGAGGCCAGTCTGGTATACAGAGTGAGTTCCAGGATAGCCAGGGCTACACAGAGAAACCCTGTCTCGAAAAACCAAAAAATAAAAAAATAATAAAAAATTCAAAGAAAAGGAGCCAGTTTCTTTTTTATAATCGCCATACTTCATCATAGAATAAACAGACATCTTGTTTAGGAATAGAGGAGAGAAGTGACATCTCATTTAGATATTAGGCTCCAACTCTGCTGCTTGCAAAAATTTTAGATTACTTTTTGTTCCATTCATGACTTAGAATAGTTTTCTTTATGAATTTTTAAAATTAGCACACAAGGTAATATATGCTTCATTGCAGCATCTTCATCCATTTATTTCATTTTTTATCTTTCACCTTCACACCTCCCTTCCACCTCTCCTCACTTCTCCCCTTCCTCCCTCAGGTACCCCACTCTTTACTGCCATGTGCAAATGCAAAAATACTGTCTTCTTGTTGGGTTTCTCACAGGGCTTCTCTGTGTAGTCCTGGCTGTTGTGGAATTCATTTTGTAGACTAAGCTGGCCTCAAATTAGGAGATCCATATGCCCTTACTGGGATTAATGATGTTTGCCACTATGCCCAATTAGGAAGCAATATTCTTAAGTAGAAGTTTTGTTTTTTAAAAACCAGTTTCTTTTCTAGTGAGTTTTACAGTGTTGTCTCCCCAAGAAGTTATAATGTGGAATGTATTTGCTCTTTCTTTAAACTATGTGCTAATGAGTTTGATGGTTCAGCTTGATCCCCGAAATTCTCATAAAGATGGAAGGGGAGAGCTGACTTCATAAAGTTGTCCTGTGGCCTCGACATGCACACCTTCCTCTCCCATATACACCTACCAATAATAACAATAATAAAATTAAAGATAAAAAACCTAGGGGCTCAGTTGGTAAAGTTCTTGCTGCATAAATATGAATTGAGATACCCACCACCCATGTGGTAGTGCATGTCTGTAATCCTAGTACTGGGGAGACAGAGACAGGAAATTCCTAGTTCCAAGTTCATTGAGAGACCATGTCTCAAAACATAAGATGGAGGAAGCTAATGAGATTGCTCATTTGGTAAAGTACTTTCTGTACACACATGGAGACCTGAGTTTGGATCTCTGGTACCTACTGAATGGATAGGTGCTGTGATACAGATCTGTAACTCTGGTGTTAGTAGGAGAAGGCAGAGACAGTGAATTCCCAGGGACTCACTTATTCAGGCTACCCATAAGGTTGTTGATAGGATTTCTGGAAGTAAGAGCCTAAACGTTTCCTTCTGTTTCTTTTGTTGTTGTTGTTCTATGTTCTTTTCTATAGATGTTGATTCTAACTAGTGTCTCTCTTCTATCTGATAAATGTCTTTGGTATTCCTTTTTGTACAGTTCTGTTATTGTTAAATACTGTGTTGCCTCACAAAGTCCTCATATTTCCGTATTTTTTAGAATGATTTTGATAGATTTTTGGTGTTGTTTTTACTATTTTGCCTTTTTACTTTTTGCTCCCCCCCCCTTTTTTTTTTCTTTTTTTGGTTTTTCGAGACAGGGTTTCTCTGTGTAGCCCGGGCTGTCTTGGAACTCACTCTGTAGACCAGGCTGGCCTCGAACTCAGAAATCTGCCTGCCTCTGCCTCCCAAGTGCTGGGATTAAAGGTGTGTGCCATCACTGCCTGGCTTTTTTGCCCCCTTTTATCTGAAGATATTTATCTTATTTTCTTTGCTTAATTTGTAATATTTATCTTGATTTTCTTACTATCTCCTATTCCTCTACCCAACAAGAGTTTTCTTTGTATAGCCCTAGCTCTCCTGGAACTCAGAGATGTGCCTTGAACTGCTTCCTGATTATGGGGATTGACAGTGTATGCCACCCCTGCCCTGGTCTTAAACATTCTTGTCCTCCTTTCTTCCCTTCCTCCCTCTTTCTGTGCTAGGGCTCTAACTCAGGGCCTCACATCTCCTAGGTATGTATACTAGGACGCTCATGAAATTGTTTCATTACCAAGTAATTGGATTATTTTTTTCATTAGTGTGGTTAGGTATGGGGGATAAGTTCTTACCAAATTTTGAAAAATTTCAGGGCCACATGTAACATTACATACTTCTAATTCTATCGTTTTGGAGGATGAGGTAAGTAGATTTCTATGAGTGTAGCACCAGCATTGTTTCAATAATGAGTTCCAGTCCATCCTGGGCTACATAGTGAGATCTTGTCTCAAAAAAAACAAAACAAAAACAAACAAACAAAAAAACAAAAAACACTTTAGAGACTGAGGCAGGATCATTGTGAGTTTGAGGCCAGCTTGCTGCATACCAAGTTTCTGTCTCCAAAGAAAATTTTCAGCTATAAATATTTTTAATACTTTCTTCCTGTTTGTTTTTGGTTCCTTCATAGTTGTATTTATGTTTGATATTATCTTACAGTCACTTTAGTTCTAGTGAGTTATTCAGCCTGTTTTCTCTTTGTTCTTCCATTAGAATAGTTTCTGTTGCCCAGTGTTCATGTTTTCTTATCTTTCCTTTTGTCCAGTCCCTAATCTTCTGAGTCTTCTAGTAGGTATATTTTAATTTTAAATGTTATTTTTCATCTTTGTTAGTTCCAGTTGGTTCATGTTCTTACCTCAGTATATTTCTTTAATTCCGTTTGGTTTTTTTTTTTTTTTTTGTATTGGAGGGAGGGCTATTGTTTCATTATTGAAACAATACTGGTGCTACACTCATAGAAATCTACTTACCTCATCCTCCAAAACGATAGAATTAGAAGTAGCCTGGCTGTCCTGGAACTCATACATTGACTGAGGCTGGTCTCAAACTCAGATATCCACCTGCCTCTGCTTCCTAAATGCTGAGATCACAGATGTACATTACCACTGCCTAGCTAATTCTGAATATTTATAATTCCTAGTTCTCAAGCCTTGTCTATTTCTAGTGTCTCTTATTTCTTAGCCTTTGTGCTGATTAGTTTTTACCTTAGTTTTGTGTTACAGCTTCTTTTTTCATGTTTCCTTTTAACATTCTCCTTCTCTTCCTCCCTTCCTCCCTCTCTCCCTCCCTCCTTCTCTCCGTGTGTGTGTGTGTGTGTGTGTGTGTGTGTGTGTGTGTGTGTGTGTACATATATGCCATTGCTGTATGTATGGAATTCAAAGGACAGCTTGTGGGAATCACTTCCTGTCTTTCCACTATGTGGCTTCCCAGATCAAATTCAGGTTGTCAGACTTGGTAGTAAGCTCCTTCACCTGCTGAGCCATCTGCTGGCCCTCTTTCACGTTTTTTTCCCCAATGCTAGTATTTCAAATGCTATGTGGTATCTCCCCAGCTTGCCTACACTCTGGGAATTTTTCTTTGAGTTCCTAGGCAAGCTTCAGTGGGTTTCACTGTGTATAACACAAATTAGCTGCCAAAACAATGTGCAGTTGTACAGGTTTCTGGAATTCTTTGCATAACTTTTTTTCTTTCACTTTCTCCTCCCAATTTTTCAGCTACTTCAACCTCCCTGCATTGACCTACATTTGTAACAATGAAATCTCTGAATTGAGACTCCATACCTTTTGCCACCCTGAAGATGTAGGCACAGGCAAAAGCAGGACAGTAGATGTGCTCACCTGATAGTAGCTTCTTGATCTTAGGATTGAAGTCCTTCACTGCCTGTTCTTGAGTTTCTGTGACTGCTTGATTTATATAGTTGTGTAAATAGTTTTTAGCCATTTATGGCCAGAGGGCAAGTCTGATGTCAGTTGATATTTCATTATAGCCAAAAGGGGACAGTCCCAGAATTATATTTTAGTTAGATAACCTTGAGTACCATACCTCACTGAGAATAAAATACTTTCATGCTTCCTAAATTTTACTTTAATTGTTTGGGAGAAAAGCAGAAACATTTAAAATAAGCATTCACCAGGAGTGATGGCACATGCCTTTAGTCCCAGCATTTGGCGAGCAGAGGCAGGTGTCTCCAAGTTTGAGGCTATCCTGCTCTACAAAGGGAGTTCCAGGACAGTCAGGGCTGTTACACAGAAAGATTCTTAAAAAGCAACAAAAAAAAAAAAAAAAGAAAAGAAAAGAAAAAGAAAGAAAGAAAAAAAGAAGAAAAAAAATCCAGTAGCCGCAGTTGGAGTTGTCTCTGTTCATATTCATGCTTTCATGATTTTACTGTTTGCTATCATGCATATTGTGTTAGCTATGGGAGTTAAATCCATGCCCTGCTATTCTTATAGTTACTGTCTAACCAGTAGGGAAGGTATGCATACACAAAATTTAAATCTAAGGTGGAGGTTGAATATGACTAGAATAGATTAGTAGTATATGATTTTAGCAGTCCGCTTAATGGGAAATTATAGTTTTTTTTTTCTCTGAATTTTAAAGTCTCTTGCTTTTGTTACTTTTATTTCATTTTCTTAAAATATGATTTTTTAATTATGATTAAGTTTGTCTTTTAATGTGGGTTTTGGTCATACTTGGCTTAAGTAGTTGAATTGAAAAAATATGCCCTTAAAAGATAAAGACATATATATATATCAGGATAAGCTAATGGCCCAAAAGGGCATTCTGAATTTATAATCTTGTTTGATTTGATTCCTAGTGGAAGAATCAGACATCATTGATCTGGAGAAACGATATTGGCTACTGAAGGCCCAATCCCGAACTGGACGTTTTGACTTAGAGACCTTTGGTCCATTGGTTTCACCACCTATTCGCCCTTCCCTGAGTGAAGGTAGGAAATGTTTCTTGGGTTTTTTTGTTTTTTGCTTTTTTAAACAAACAAACAAACAAACAAAACCCAAATGTTCATTCGGTAAGTAAATAGACTGAATCAAGTAAATAAACTGAATCCATCTTATTTCTAACCACAACAGATTTAACTTTGACAAACTATATTCCTGTAGATTTCATAGTTCTTTGTTTAATAGGGTAGTGATGAGGTCATTGTCCTTAGCTTCATATTTTACTTGTGTGATCTTGTCTGAGTCAGTTAGCCCTCTGTACCTGGTATCATTAGTATAACAGTGCTCTACTAAGGTGTGTCACTGGGTAGGATGTGCAAAGGGCAAGCTCCAGGTTTCCTCATGTGAAACCACATGGTGGCTCACAACCATCTGCAATGGGGTCTGATGCCCTCTTCTGGTGTGTCTGTAGAGAGCAATGGTGAATAAATAAAAAGAGTATCCCTGAGATCTAGTATTGCTCCAGTATTTTTTTTTCCTTTTAAAAATAAAATAAAGAATATTGGGTGTTGTGGCACACGCATTTAATCCCACCACTGCAAGCAGATCTCTGAGTTTGAGTCCAGCCTGATCTATAAAAGGAATTCAAGGACAGCTAGGATTGCACAGAGAAACTCTGTTTTGAAAAACCAAAAAAATAAAAAATAAATAGAATAATAAAAGAATGTAAAGGATGGCCATGGCTATACAGAGAAACCCTGTCTTGAAAAACCAAAAAAGAAAAACAAACAAACAAAAAAAACCCAAGAATATAAAGAAGCATTGTGGATGACACTGTAAACATATTTGAAATTTGAATACTTGGTTTTTTTACTTTTGATTGTTATGTGGTTTTAGTTTTTTACTTCTTCTTTTCTTTAGACTTGTTATTTTATGTTATATAAGTTTTACCTGAATATATATGTATGTGTTCCATGTGCATGCCTGGGCCTCTCAGATGGAATCCCCTGAAACTGGAGTTTCACATGGTTGTAGCCACCATGTAGGTACTGAGAAGTAAATCTGAGTCCTCTGTAAGAACACAGTACTGTAACTATCTGAGCCATCTCTCCAGCCTAGTTTTTGACTTAAGTTTTTTAACTTTTCTTAGGAAATTTATCTAACTTTATTATTTTGTTTTGTTTTTATTTTCTATGTATAGGTGTTTTGTATATATCTGTGTACCATGAATGTACCTGATGCCTTCACACAAGCCAGAGGAGGGCATTAGATCCCCTAAGACTGGACTTAAATGTGGTAGTTATAAGCTACCATGTGAGTGTTGGGACACAAGCCCAAGTCTTCCAGAAGTGCATTCAGTGCTTTTAACTGATCAGCCATCTCTCCAACCCAATTTTTTTTTTTTGAGACATTTCTCATGTGACAAACTCACTTTAAACTCAATATATAGCTAAGAATGATCTTTAACTCTGTCCTCCCAAGAGCTGGGATTATAGGCGTGTGCCACCATGCCTGGCTTAGTTTTCTAATATTGAAACCGAAACAGTAAACTAAATAGATTCTTGAAACATTAGACCTACATTTTTTTTTAATACCTAGGATATTTCAGTAGTATTCCTTAATGGAGCTAGAACACATAGCATTTTGGATGGGTGGGTGGGTTGGTTGGTTGGTTTCTTTCTGTCTGTCCTTCCCTCCTTCCCTCCTTCCTTCCTCCCTTTCTTCCTTTCTTCCTTTCTGTCTGTCTGTCTTTCTTTCTCTGTGTGTGTGTATGAGAGAGAGAGAGACAGAGAGAAAGTTTTACAAAAAGGTACTGTAGTAGAGGTTTTTATAGTAATGTATTTCCTTTTCCAAGAAAAGCTTTATGAAAGTTTATTAATGATCCAGTAATAAATATTTGAACATTCACATAATCTCAATTTTCTCTCTTTATATGGATAATTGTTACAATTTCTGGCCTTTCTGGATTCTTAATTTTCATTTGTCACCTTTGAAAAATGTAGGTGTCTTTAAGCTATTAGATAATTTTTACAAAAGAAAGTAAAAACAGATATAAGCAACAGTGTATTCTGCTGGGGGAATGAGTGAGTTTCAGTTGTAATTATACTACAGAAAAAAAGAAATGTTTCTTGGAACCATGGCTACAGCAACTCTTAAAAAGGAAAACATTTCATTGGGGCTGGCTTATAGTTTCACAGGTTTAGTTCATTATCATCATGGGAGGAAGTATGGCAGACATGGTGCTGGAGCTGAGAGTTCTACATCTTGATCTACTGGCAGCAGAAGGAGACTGTGTTACACATTGGCTATAGCTTGAACATAAGAAACCTCAAAGGCCACCCCCATAGTGACACAGTGACATAGTGACAAGGCCACACCTCCTAATAGTGTCACTCCCTATGAACCAAGCATTCAAATACATGAGTCTCAGAACCATTCCTAATCAAAACACTATACAACTTTATGTAAAAGACATTCTTAACTTCATGTTAGCATAATATTAGGAAGTTTGTTGACTGTGATTCATAGTGTCTTTTTCTTATATTATTATAGGTTTATTTAATGCTTTTGATGAAAATCGTGACAATCACATAGACTTCAAGGAGATATCTTGTGGGTTATCAGCTTGCTGCAGGGGCCCCCTGGCTGAAAGACAAAAATGTAAGTGTGATAAACAGTGTCTGTAAAGTGTCACATTATGATACTATGTAAAAACAGAATTAGCTTTCATCCATTCAACATCATTTGTATATTAAGGATTGAGTTTCTTAACTCTCAGGTTGGTAAGTAGTGATCTCATAATTGGTGATTAGTGAGTTGAGTCTAAGGAAGCATTAACCTAGTTTGGATTCTTTTAAGTTAATAAAATTGGTTTTCCTGGAAAATCTGTAATAAATTATGATGAATGGGGAAACAAGTTTTCTGCAACAGAGTCTTCTCTTAGACTGACCTGGCATTCTCGACTTTCCTCTCTCAGGTAGAATACTAAATTTGCAAGTGCGAGCCACCATGCATAACTGAAAATTTTAAATATTAGGAAATATTTTTTTAGTCTATAGAGCATTTTCTGTCTTGAATAATTTGAAACATAGCTCATTGTCTTTCATTTATATACATTAATATTCTATTCACAAAATAAATTTGTAATTAGATATAATTTTCTTACTCTAAAATTGCATTTTTATCTAATAGTCTGAAAGCATAAATTTATAAGCATAAATTTATGTTATATTAATAAATCTTAACTTTTTTGTTGTTGTTGTTGTTATCGGGACAGGATTTTTCTGTGTATCACTGGCTATTTTGGAACTCATTTCTGAGACCAGACTAACCCTACCTACCTCTGCCTCCCAAATTCCAAGATTAAGTCATGTACCACACTATACCCAGATCATTGTTGTTTTGTTTTATTTTGTTTGAGTCAGGGTTAATCTGAGTAACATCCCTGGCTGACTTGGAATTCACTCTGTAGACCAGGCTGGCCTTGAATTCAGAGATCTACCACCCTCTGCCTCCCAAGTGCTGGGATTAAAGGTGTACAAATCAGGTTTCTTTTTTATTCATTATTCCAAACTAGTTTTATGAAAGGTGATTTCTTATTAAAATATCTGTTTGTTTGTTTGTTTGTTTGTTGAGATGGGGTCTTAACTGTAGCTCAGACTGACCTTGAACTCATAAAGGTCTACCTGCTTCCCAAGTTCTGGGATTAAAGGCATGTATCAACATACCCAGCAAAATTTTTTTCATAGAAATTTAATATCTTTAAGGAAATTAAAACCTCTGTTGCTCACTTGATGTTAATTATTACCTTTCAAAATTTAAAGTTATGGGTCAGTCAAATGGTAGAGTTTGCCACCAAGTCAAACAACTTGCATTGGATCAGATGGAACCTCCCACATGGTAGAAAGAGAGGACTGACTTACACAAGGTGTCCCAGACTTCTATGTACACTCAAATGTGCACACTAAATAAATATATGTAATTTAGAATAGTTTTTAATTTGAAATCTTTTTTGGTGTTTTGTTTTTGCTGGTCAAGTAGAAATTTTAACAAGGCAAAGTGATTTATTTATTTATTTATATTGGTTATTTTATTTTACATTTTATTGGATTTTTTTTTACATTTCAGATATTATCCCCTTTCCAGGTTTCCCCTCTGGAAAACTCCTATCGCATCCTCTCTCCCCCTGTTTCTATGAGGGTGCTCACCCACCCACCCACTCACCCACTCCCGCCTCCCTGCCCTGGCATTCCCCTACTGGGACATCGAGCCTTCACAGGACCAAGGACCTTTCCTCTCATTGATACCTGACAAGGCCATCATTTGCTACATATGTGACTGGAGCCATAGGTCCCTCCGTGTGTATTCTTTGGTTGGTGGTTTAGTCCCTGGGAGCTCTTTGGGGGGTTGGGGGGGTGTGGTTTGTTGATATTGTTCTTCTTATGGGGTTGTAAACCCTTCTTCAGCTCCTTTAGTTCTTTCTCTAACACCTCCATTGGAGACTCCTTGCTCAGTATGGTTGGGTGCAAGCATCTACCTCTGTATTTGTCAGGCTCTACCAGAGCCCACTTAAGAGACAGCTTTATCAGGCTCCTGTCAGCAAGCACTTCTTGGCATCTGTAATAGTGTCTGGGTTTGGTGTCTTTATATGGGATGAATCCCAGGTGGGACAGTCTCTGGATGACCTTTTCTTCAGTCTCTGCTCCACACTTTGTCTCCCTATTTCCTCCTGTGAGTATTTTGCTCCCCCTTCTAAGAAGGACTGAAGCATCCACACTTTGGTCTTTCTTCTTCTTGAGCTTCATGTTGTCTGTGAATTGTATCTTGGGTATTGTGAGCTTTTGGGCTAATATCCACTTATCAGTGAGTGCATACCATGTGTGTTCTTTTGTGATTGGGTTACCTAACTCAGGATGATATTTTCTAGTTCCATCCATTTGCCTGAGAATTTCATGAATTCATTGTTTTTAATAGCTGAGTAGTATTCCATTGTGTAAATGTACCACATTTTCTGTATCCATTCCCTCTGTTGAAGGACAGCTGGGTTCTTTCCAGCTTCTGGCTATTATAAATAAGGCTACTATGAACATAGTGGAGCATATGTCCTTGTTATGTGTTGGAGCATCTTTTGGGTATATGCCCAGGAGTGGTATAACTAGGTCCTCAGGTTGTACTATGTCCAATATTCTGAGGAACCACCAGACTGATTTCCAGAGTGGTTTTAACAGCTTGCAATACCACCAACAATGTACAGCTTGAGATCAAGGATGGTGATTTCTCCCAGAAGATCTTTTATTGTTGAGAATAGTTTTCACTATCCTGGGTTTTTTTGTTATTCCAAATGAATTTGAAAATTGCTCTTTCTAACTCTATGAAGAATTGAGTTGGAATTTTGATAGAGATTGCATTGAATCTGTAGATTGCTTTTGGCAAGATGGTCATTTTTACTATATTAATTCTTCCAATCCATGAGCATGGGAGATCCTTCCATCTTCTGAGATCTTCCATTTCTTTCTTCGGAAACTTGAAGTTCTTTTCATATAGATCTTTCACAAGGTATTTTACATTATTTTTGACTATAGTAAAGGGTGTCATTTCCCTAATTTCTTTCTCAGCCTATTTATCCTTTGAGTAGAGGAAGGCTACTGATTTATTTGAGTTAATTTCATATCCATCCACTTTGCTGAAGTTATTTATTGTAACAACCTGGTCCGCCCCACCTTTGGGGGCCACTATGTCCCAGCCTGAGCTGCTACTCCGGTCTGCGGGTCAGGGTCTAGCAAGAGAGAATGTGGGGAATGGAAGGGCGAGAGACGCGAGGAATGGAGACAAGACAGAGAGTCTGTTCAAGTCCTGTTCCCTTTATTGAAAGGAAATCATGGGTATATATAAGCACAAGCAGGGGGACACAGCTGAAGACACTTTACCACGTGTACCTTGCAGCTGAGGGCACTAAACAACAAAACAAGATATGTGAGAAAAACATGATGTTTATCAGAGCGTGCTCAGCTGTTGTAGGCTGTTGACAAGTCTCTTGTCAGGGTATATGGCCTGAGATGGCTGCAAAGATGATAGCTGCTTTCTGCCAGAAGTTGGCTCCCAACAATTTATCAGGTTTAGGAGTTCTCTGGTGGAAGTTTTGAGGTCACTTAAGTATACTATCATATCCATCTGCAAATAGTGATATTTTCGCTTCTTCCTTTCCAATTTGTATCCCTTTGACCTCCTTTTGTTGACTAATTTCTCTGGCTAGGACTTCAAGTACTATATTGAATAGGTAGAGAGTGGGCAGTTTTATCTAGTCCCTGATCTTAGTGGGATTGCTTCAAGTTTCTCTCCATTTAGTTTGATATTGGCTACTGGTTTGCTATATATTGCTTTTGCTATGTTTAGGTATGGGCCTTCAATTCCTGATCTTTCCAAGACTTTTGTCATGAAGGGGTGTTGAATTTTGTCAAGTGCTTTCTCAGCATCTAATGAGATGATCGTGTTTGAGTTTGTTTATATAGTAGATTACGTTGTTAGATTTCCATATATTGAACCATCCTTGCATCTCTGGAATGAAACCTACTTGATCATGATAGATGATTATTTTGATGTGTTCTTGGATTCGGTTTGTGAGAATTTTGTTGAATATTTTTGCATCGATATTTATAAGGAAAATTAGTCAGAAGTTCTCTTTTTTTTTGTTGGGTCTTTGTGTAGTCTAGTATAAGCGTAATTGTAGCTTCATAGAATGAATTGGGTAGTGTTCCTTCTGTTTCTATTCTGTGGAATAATTTGAAGAGTATTGATATTAGGTCTTCTTTGAAGGTCTGATAGAATTCTGCAGTAAAACCATCTAGTACTGGGCTTTTTTTGGTTGGGAGACTTTTAATGACTACTGCTATTTCTTTAGGGCTTATGGGACTGTTTAGATGGTTTATCTGATCCTGATTTAACTTTGATACCTGGTATCTGTCTAGAAAATTGTCCATTTCATCCAGACTTTCCAGTTTTGTTCAGTATGGGCTTTTATAGTAGGATCTGATGATTTTTTTGAATTTCCTTGATTTCTATTGTTATGTCTCCCTTTTCTGATTTTGTTAATTTGGATAATGTCTCTGTGCCCTCTCGTTAGTCTGGCTAAGGGTTTATCTATCTTGTTGATTTTATCAAAGAACCAGCTCCCGGTTTTGTTGATTCTTTGTATAGTTCTTTTTGTTTCTGCTTGGTTCATTTCAACCCTGCGTTTGATTATTTCCTGCCATTCTACTCCTTTTGGGTGTATTTGCTTCTTTTTGTTCTAGAGCTTTCAGGTGTGCTGTCAGGCTGCTCCAGTTTCTTTTTGTAGGCACTTAGAGCTATGAACTTTCCTCTTAGCACAGCTTTCATTGTGCCCCATAAGTTTTTCTATGATGTGCCTTCATTTTCATTAAATTCTAAAAGTCTTTAATTTCTGTTTTTATTTCTTCCTTGACCAAGTTATCATTGAGTAGAACGTTGTTCAGCTTTCATGTGTATGTGGGCTTTCCGTTGTTTTTGTTGTTATTGACCAGCTTTAGTCCATGGTGATCTGATAGGATGCAAGGGATTATTTCAATCTTTTTGTATTTGTTGAGGCCCGTTTTCTGACCAATTTTATGGTCAGTTTTGGAGAAGGTACCATGAGGTGCTGAGAAGAAGGTATATTGTATTGTTTTAGGAGGAAGTGTTCTATAAATATCTGTTAAATCCATCTGGTTCATAACTTCTGTTAGTTTCACTGTGTCTCTGTTTACTTTCGATTCCATGATCTGTCCATTGTTGAGAGTGGGGTGTTGAAGTGTCCCACTGTTATTGTGTGAGGTGCAATGTGTGCTTAGAACTTTAGTAAAGTTTCTTTTATGAATGTAGGTACCCTTGCATTTAGAGCATAGATGTTCAGAGTTCAGAGTTCATCTTAGTAAATTTTTCCTTTGATGAGTATGAAGTATTCTTCTTTATCTTTTTTGATAACTTTTAGTTGAAAGTCAATTTTATTCGATGTTAGAATGACTTGGGACCATTTGCTTGGAAAACTGTTTGCCAGCCTTTTACTCTGAGGTAGTGCCTGTCTTTGTCACTGAGCTGTGTTTCCTGTATGCAGCAAAATGCTGGGTCCTGTTTACATATCCAGTCTGTTAGTCTGTATCTTTTTATTGGGGAATTGAGTCCATTGATGTTAAGAGATGTTAAGGAAAAGTGATTGTTGCTTTCTGTTATTTTTTTTTTTTTTTTGTTAGAGATGGAATTATGTTTGTATGGCTATCTTCTTTTGGGTTTGTTGAAAGATTACTTTCTTGCTTTTTCCAGGATGTAGTTTCCCTCCTTGTGTTGGAGTTTCCCATCTATTATCCTTTGTAGGGCTGGATTTGTAGATACTGTGTAAATTTGGTTTTGTCATGGAATATCTTGGTTTCTCCATCTTTGGTAATTAGAGTTTTGCTGGGTATAGTAGCCTGGGCTGGCATTTGTGTTCTCTTAGGGTCTGTATGACATCTGTCCAAGATCTTCTGGCTTTTATAGTCTCTGGTGAGAAGTCTGGTATAATTCTGATAGGTCTGCCTTTATATGCTACTTGACCATTTTCCCTTATGCTTTTAATATTCTTTCTTTGTTTTGTGCATTTGGTGTTTTGATTATTATGTGACAGGAGGGATTTCTTTTCTGGTCCAGTCTATTTGGAGTTCTGTAGGCTTCTTGTATGTTCATGGGCATACCTTTCTTTAGGGAAGTTTTCTTCTATAATTTTGTTGTTTCGCTCCTATCCTTAGGTTTGGTCTTCTCATTGTGTCCTGGATTTCCTGGATGTTTTGTTTTAAGAGCTTTTTGCATTTTGCATTTCCTTTGACTGTTATTTCAATGTTTTCTGTGGTATCTTTTGCACCTGAGATTCTCTCTTCTATCTCTTGTATTCTGTTGGTGATGCTTGCATCTATGACTCCTGATCTCTTTCCTAGGTTTTCTATCTTCAGGGTTGTCTTCCATGTGATTTCTTATTGTTTCCTTTTTAGATCCTGGATGGTTTTGTCCAATTCCTTTGCCTGTTTGGTTGTGTTTTCCTGTAATTCTTTAAGGGATTTTTGTGTTTCCTCTTTAAGGGCTTCTATGTTTGCCTGCATTCTCCTGTATTTCTTTAAGGAAGTTATTTATGTCCTTCTTAAAGTCCTCTATCATCATCATGAGATGTGAGTTTTAAATCCAAATCTTGCTTTTCCAATGTGTTGGGGTATCCAGGACTTGCTGTAGTGGGAGAACTGGGTTCTGATGATGCCAAGTAGCCTTGGTTTCTGTTGCTTAGGTTCTTAAGCTTGCCTTTCGCCATCTGGTTATCTCTGGTGTTAGTTGGTCTTGCTGTCTCTGACTGGAGCCTGTCCCTCCTTTGATCCTGTAGTCCTGTGGTCTTAGGTATGTCAGCACTCCTGAGAGACCATTTCTCTACAGGTGGGATTTGGGTGTGGAGAGCTGTGTCACAGGGTTACCTCTGAGGCATTTATAGAAACAGGAAGGCAGGTTCCTGTTCCCCAGTGCTCCACAGTTCCTGTGCCCTGTGGCCTCCTATCGGTCACTATTTGGCCATTTGTTGCAGCAAAAGTGTTAGTCTCACCTATGAACTGTGAACTTAGGAGTAACAGCACTCCTGGGAGACTAGTTCTCTCCTTGCAGGATTTGAGTACCGAGAGCTGTGCCACGGGGTTAGCTCTGGGGCACGAATGGAGGCCGGAAGGATCCAGAGTGATTTATTTAGAGTTAATTAGTTATGTGATAATTGTCTAATTCTATCCATATGAAGGTTGTACATAAACTTTACCAAGGAATTGAGATTACATTTGACAAAATATTAAATGTAAATTAGATTCTTTAGATCTAATGTAAATTAGATAAAGTAGAAGTTGGGAGTCTAAAATCTCAGTGTAGATAGGATTTTTAAGCATAGGAGAAAAAGGTCTTCAATGATCAGTCTTGAGTGAGAAACTAACTTAAGGGAGGGGATACAGATGATTGAGTGCAGAGACTAACTTAAGGGTGGGGATGTAGCTGAGAACAAAGGAAAGCATGTGCACAGCATGTCCAAAGCTCAGGTTTGATTGAGCAGCACCAGGAAGGATTCAAAGATTTGTGTTGCCTCTTGAAAATCTGTAAGACAGTGTTTTTTATAGAATGACTTAGCCCCTTCTTTCTAGTGTATAAATAAAAAAGGTAGCTCTGGATTTGGCTGATAGATAGGTCTCTTTAACCTGGGTAGTGACCTAGAGACAGTCATGAGGTCTGTTCACAATTCTACATGGTACAATAATGGTAATAATATAATGCTGTATATAGTATGGTCTACTCCTGATGAGAACTGCTACAGTACATACTGGCTTAGAAAACTTAAT
Organism: Mastomys natalensis; assembly: GCA_021653895.1. Taxonomy (NCBI): domain Eukaryota; kingdom Metazoa; phylum Chordata; class Mammalia; order Rodentia; family Muridae; genus Mastomys; species Mastomys natalensis. The sequence goes on from JAJTUV010000176.1 coordinate 332,290, forward strand.
TGTACAGTGTAGCTGCTAATGAAATGCATCATATTTCAGAATCTAAAAGTGATTGCCCTTCATAAGAGTTTCTTGTCATTAGTTTGCTTCAAGGTATTTGATGTTGACCGTGATGGAGTTCTCTCCAGGGTTGAACTGAAAGACATGGTGATTGCACTTTTGGAGGTCTGGAAAGATAACCGCACTGATGATATTCCTGTAAGTTCTCATTCTTTTTGTTTGTTGGTTGGTTTTTGAGGCAGGGTTTTAATGTTGCTAAAACTGGCCTGTGGTATGCCCCATGTCCTGCTAAGTTCTGATTTTTCCCTAGGTAGATGGAATGAGTGTTTGGAAAAAAATAAAAGAAAAATGAATTGTTTTTTATATATGGGGGACTAAAAATTATGTATTACTTTTTTGGATTTCTTTTTAAAGGAATTACATACGGATTTGTCAGACATTGTAGAAAGGATATTGAGTGCACATGATACCACAAAGGTGAGACTGGCTATAAGTAATTTATTTATTTTTTCTAAAAATATTATGTGTGCTTAATCAAGATGTATAGTTTATATATATATAATCAAATAACTGTTCTACATTATCACCACTTATCTGGTCCGGTGGTAAAATACCTTCACATCATCTCTAAAAATAGAGATCTGTTCCATCTTCAACAGTTGCTCAGTGAAGTTTAATATATGAATTAAGTAGACCCCTCCCTTTACAGCTTTAGTTTATAGTCTTTATTTCTTCCATTTAGTAAATTATGCTAAGACTAGCTTTATACTGAATAAAGGAAACCAAACAGTATAGATAGCTTGGCTCTATTATATTAGATTTAAAACTGAAGAAAAACCAACAGTAGTAGAAGTTGAGGTTATGATTCTGGGGTGAAAGACCTTTTAGATGAGGCTGTGAGACTGTGGAAGTTTATTTTACAAATAATAACTCCCTTGAATTTTGGTAAGACTTATTGATGGCAGTATCATAACAGATTTACTTTTGTAACTTGAAAGTTTTATCTGTCTCTGTGAAATTTTCACTATGTGAAAATAATTTATGTGAAAAAAATGTGTGAAGTAATTTGAATATTTTCATTCAAATACTGACATGTACTTAGTTGCAGACTAGTAAAGAATATGCCATAATTGAGGTTTAGAAAAAATTAAGTCCGTTTTTTTGTTTGTTTATTTTGCGTTTGTTTTTTGAGACAGGCTTTTATGTGTATCCCTGGATGACCAAACTGGCCTTGAACTCATAGATCTGCCTGCCTCTGCCTCCTGAGTGATGGGATTAAAGGCATAAGCCACAACCACCTGACATTATATTTTTATGTTAAATGGAGTTTCTATTTCTGGCTCCAGTAACCATTGGGCAGATTGTTTAGGGGCTCAAATTGCCATGTAACCATGATAATAAAATAGTAACAGTTTAGAGTGGGACTTGGGTATTTTACTGACCCAAATGGTGCTATACTATACACACACACACACACACACACACACACACACACACACACTGTATCAATGATATCTCACAGTTTATCTAAAACACCTATTGTTGATTTTTGGTTTTTGTTATCATTGTTTTTTGAAATAGGATCTCACTATGTGTAGCTCAGGCTGATCTCAGATTTGGATAACCAGAAGTGACCTTGAACTTCTGATTCTCCTGCTTCTACTCTCCAAGTATGGGAATTGCAGATTTGTGCCAATGTGCCCAGGTTATTTACAAAATCTTATTGAAGAAAGGGAATTGTTAATAAGTGCTTCATTTCCACTGGCTACTTTAACAAAATTACATTTTTAAAAATATTTTATCCCTTGTAAACTCATAATAATTATGATACTTCTTATGTGAGCCCATAGTATCTTCTGTATATTACTGGTTTGCTTTTAAAAATACTTTATTCTTGTGCTATAATAACTGACATTGGCAGGAGATGAATTTGAATGTCCCTTTTTTAGATGGGCCATCTTACTCTCGAAGACTATCAGATATGGAGTGTGAAAAATGTTCTTGCCAATGAGTTTTTGAATCTCCTCTTCCAGGTATGTTTAAGGCAAATGACAGATTTGGGAAGGATAATGGTATACTGGTGATTCTGTGTCTTCCATTATGTGCCTGTGTTCTCTTATCCAGACTCTAGACCGTGTCTTATAAAAACACATAGCTACATTATCTTGAATTTAATGATTATTTTAATTTTTTAAATGTATTTTTATTGGATATTCTACTTATTTACATTTCAAATAATATCCCCTTTCCCCATTCCCCACCCCCCAGGAACTCCCTATCCCATCCCCCTTCCTGCTGCTTCTATGAGGGTGTGCCCCCACCCATCCACCCACTCTCCTGTCCCTGCCCTCAAATTCCCCTACACTGGGGCATCCCACCTTCAGAGACCAAGGACCGAGGCTTCTACCAATGCCTGATGAGGTCACCCTCCACTGCATATACAGCTGGAGCCATGGGTCCCTCCATATGTGTTCCCAGGCTGGCAGTTTAGACTCTGGGAGCTCTGGTTGGTTAGTATTGTCACTCTTCCCATGGGGCCGCAAACCCCTTCAGCTCCTTCAGTCTTCTCTCTACCTCCTCCATTGGGGACCCCATGATCAGTTCAATGATTAGCTGTGAGCATCTGCCTCTGTATATGTCAGATTTTGGCAGAGCCTATCAGGAGACAGGTATATCAGGCTCTTTTGAGCATGCACTTTCTGGCATCTACACAGTGTCTGCATTTGTTGACTGCACAAGGGATGGGTCCCCAGGTAGGACAGTCTCCAGACAGCCCCTCCTCCAGTCTCTGCTCCACACTTTGTCTCTGTATTTGCTCCCTTGAGTATTTTGTTACTCCTAAGAAGGACCAAAGCACCCATACTTTGGTCTTCCTTCTTGAGCTTCATGTTGTCTGTGAATTGTATCTTGGGTATTGTGAGCTTTTGGGCTAATATCCACTTATCAGTGAGTGCATACCATGTGTGTTCTTTTGTGATTGGGTTACCTAACTCAGGATGATATTTTCTAGTTCCATCCATTTGCCTGAGAATTTCATGAATTCATTGTTTTTAATAGCTGAGTAGTATTCCATTGTGTAAATGTACCACATTTTCTGTATCCATTCCCTCTGTTGAAGGACAGCTGGGTTCTTTCCAGCTTCTGGCTATTATAAATAAGGCTACTATGAACATAGTGGAGCATATGTCCTTGTTATGTGTTGGAGCATCTTTTGGGTATATGCCCAGGAGTGGTATAACTAGGTCCTCAGGTTGTACTATGTCCAATATTCTGAGGAACCACCAGACTGATTTCCAGAGTGGTTTTAACAGCTTGCAATACCACCAACAATGGAGGAGTGTTCCTCGTTCTCCACATCCTCGCCAGCATCTGCTGTTGCCTGAGTTTTTGGTCTTAGCCATTCTGACTGGTGTGAAGTGGAATCTCAGGGTTGTTTTGATTTGCATTTCCCTGATGACTAAGGATGTTCAACATTTCTTTAGGTGCTTCTTGGCCATTCGATATTCCTCAGTTGAAAATTCTTTGTTTAGCTCTGTACCCCATTTTTTTTTCAAAGATTTATTTATTGTATGTATGTGAGTACACTGTAGCTGTGTAGCTGTGTGGAGAGCTGGGTTTTGGTGGGTGATGGGTCCCTAGTGTGCCACCGCTGGTCTCCCAGATGCAGCTCTGGGACTTTGGGTGGTGGGGGAGGGTTCTTACCAACTGCTCTGAGTGCAGCAGATCCTCTGGGATGGGTCTGAATATGGTGTCTTCCTGGGAGCAGACCAGCTGTAAGTCTCGATTATTTTAATTTTTAAATTTTCTCCTTTGATAGAATGTTGTAGGTCGTAATGGTTTGGTATATTTGTATTTCTTAAGATTTTTCCATTTTTAATGAGAGATATCTTCCATGTGAAACAATAGTGTGAATAAATGGAAATTGGTCTCTTCTTGACAGCTAATATCTAATTGTTATAGATCTAAAACATACACCACTTGGCTGTTGGAGATTGGGAAGTTAGCCTTCGTTTTTAAAAAATTTAAAAACCAATCAACTAAGTTAAATTTTCTTCAAGTAATAATAATAATTCACCAGTTAACAGATTTCCATCTGAAAAGTAGATTTCAGGTAGATAACATCAAATATTATACAGTTTTATCATTAGGGCCCCTAGTAAAATGTGATTATCCTTTTGTTTTTCTCTAGGTATGTCACATAGTTCTGGGGTTAAGACCAGCTACTCCAGAAGAAGAAGGACAAATTATTAGGTAAGTTTATAGTTTCTAGGTTTTTTATTACATAGCTAAAATTTCTAACAGTTGAATACATTAGTTACTAAGGAACAGTTTGTCTTGCTTTAATTATTACAGTAAAGCTGTTTTTAAAAATTACACATAGAGACCAGCATGGTGGCCCATGCCTTTATTCTCAGCACTTAGGAGGGTGAGGCAAGTGGATCTCTGTGAATTCAAGGCCATCTTGGTCTATATGAGTATATGAGTTCCAGGACACTTATGGCTGTGTAAAGAGACTCTTGTCTCAAAAAAAAAAAAGAAAGAAAGAAAGAAAGAAAGGAAGGAAGGAAGGAAGGAAGGAAGGAAGGAAGGAAGGAAGGAAGGAAAAGAAAGAAAGAAAGAAAGAAAGAAAGAAAGAAAGAAAGAAAGAAAGGAATAAAAAGAGAAAAAGAAAGAAAAAAGGTGGGTGGTGGTAGACACTTTAAATCTTAAATCTCAGCACTGATAAAGAAAGCAGAGACAAGTAAATTTCTGAGTTGGAGCCAGCTTAGTCTACCCTAGTGAGTTCCAAGATAGCCAGGGCTACACAGAGAAACTCTGTCTGAAAAAAAAGTAGAAAAAAAAAAATTTAATTATATTCCTAGCAGGTGGGCAGTATGCTGCATACCTTTAATTCCAGCACTAGGAAGACAGAGGCAGGCAGATCTCTGTGAGTTTGAGACCAGCGAATCCGGCTATAGAGCAAGTTCCAGGACAGGTAGGATACATAGAGAAATCCTCTCTGGAAAAACAGACAAACAAACTCCCTAGCTAAGAAACTAGAATAATTTAAAAGTCAAATTATGTTTAGCATTAAAATTGTACTGGGGATATCTCTCAGAGGTAGAAGACTTGCAGTCTAATAAAATTACAAAAGAATTTTCAGAGCAGCAAGAAAAAAGCAAGTGTCCTAATGGAAGAACTTCAGTAAGAGTAGCCAACTTTTTCATCAAAAAGCATAGAACTAAGAAGGGTAGAAAAAAACAACTAAGAATTTTATATTTAGCAAAACTCTCTTTAAATGACTTGGACAGGGATAGGGGAGGAGATGAAGGTAGGAAGGAAAAAGAAATGATTTAGTTTTCCAGTTAACTTTTAGATAATGGCTCCCAAAGCATCCACTTAGAAAGTAACTTAGACTTTCTCACAGTGTAAAATTTCTGTATCTAAAAGACAACCTAAAAATGAAAGTCAGTATTAAAAACTATAACTTCTATAATTCTTTAATAACCAGAATGTATAAAGAACTGCTACAACTCAACAACAAAAAGATAACTGGTTAAAATATAGACAGCAGGCAACACCCTTAGCAGTTGCCACGACAGGAGAAATCGAGAAATATCTAGGGGAATACTGTATGAGGCAATAACTTCTCTGTTTAACTACCATACCACTTGTTCACTATCACCTGACTGTATGTCTGAAGCCCTGGGTTCTATATCTGAAACTCACATTAAGGTTGAAGGAGAAAACTGAGTCTATTAAGTTGTCCTCTGGTTTCTACACATATGCAATGGTACACACACACACACACACACACACACACACACACACACACACACGATGATAATGAAAGTTTTAATATTTAATAATTAAGGTCCTCAAGTATATTTTTAAAATGTCATAATCAATTATAACAAGAATCATTGTGTCTGGATTTTACATCTGATAGCAATTTGGAGTTTTGTTTAAAGAATGGTATGTAACAGATATTTTTTATGACTTTAATGAATATAATTTTTATTTTCCAAATTACCTAATGGGTCATAATAAAACTTGTTGATGTGTCTTCAGTTATTGAATTTGATATTTATTTTTGTTTTGAATGTTATTCCTATAATTCATGTCTGTGTGAGATACAACTAACAAAATAGAGAACTACAAATGGTTACATAATGTTTTCATTGCATCAGTGGATATTTTTTCCATCAGAAATATTCAAATGCTGTTCAGGCACCTTGAAAGTTGAACAATATAGTTAGTTGTTAAGGGAATAAAATCAAAACCACAGTGATATTCTGGTTCTCATCAACTACAAAGGTTTTAAATTTTTGTTATTTTTAAATTTATTTTTGCTACCATATTATTATGATATTTTTTCCTTTTTTCCAAAAACTTTTTATTGATTCTTTGTTTTACATCATGCACCCCAATCCCACTCATCAACCTGTCCCCTCATATCTACCCTCCACCCTTGCAACCTCTCCCCAAAATAAAAAACACACAAATGAACAAACAAAAATTAAACAAAACAAAATAAAGTATAGAAGCCATCTCATCATGGAACCTGTAGTGTGTCTGTGTGTCCCACAGTATACCCCTCTATCCACACATCTTTATTTGCAAATGTTCACTGCAGTGAGTCACTTGTCTGGTTCGAGGTTTCTGGCTTCTGTGATACCATCAATATCCTCACTGGGATCCTCACTGGGGCACCTCTTGGTTATCCTGTTGTTGCCCTCCGCCATGGAGATCCTGCAGCTTTGGATCAACGGGACCTGCCCTTTCATGCACCCCCAAGAACTCACAAATAAATGTACATTTTGGGGTGGGCCAACTCACAGTCCTGGATCTGGGCCCAGGTGACAGCTGAGCTGGCTCTCCCTTTTCCACACCACCAGGGTGAGCTCTCCAGCACTGCTCTGGCTAGGCCACCCAATGCTGCCATCAGCAGAAGGCAGGGTCAACTCTTCAGCTCTCATGCCCTCAGGGCCAGTTCACCCCAACCTATGCTTCCAGCTCCAGCTCCACTGTGCTACCCAGTCAAGCTGTGAAGCCCACTCTCCCAAGCACTGCAGCCAGCCAGTGAGGATTATGGAATTTTTCAAACAAAATTTGTACTACATCTTATTTTTGTGAGGAAAAGAATGTGATGGGGTGTGACAGTCAGAGGACAACTTACAGGAGTCTTTTTCCCCCTTCCCATCATGTAGGTCACTGTTTTAATTGTTCTATTGCTGTGACAAAACGCCATGATCAAGGCAACTTACGGAAGCATTTAACTTGGTGCTTTTACCTTTTCAGAGGAATAGTCCATGATCATCTTGTCAAGGAGCTTCATGGCAAGCATGGTACTTGAGCAGTAGCTAAGAGCTTACATCCTGATCCAAAGACAGCAAGTAGAAAGGGGGAGAAAGACTGATCCTGGTGTAGGCTTTCCAAATCTTAAAGCCCACCCTCAGTGACACACCTCCAACAAGGCCATAATCCTTTCCAAGCAATTACATTAACCAGGGACCAAGCATGCAAACATACAAGCCTATGGGAGCCATTCTCATTCAAACCATCACAGTCACTCGTTGGCTAGACTACTGACCTGCAAGCTCCAGGAATCTACCTGTTAAAACCTTTGTGCTTGGATTTTAGACATGCACTACTCCACCTGACATTTGTAGTGTTGGAGATCCAAAGTCAGGTCCTGGTACTTGTTTGTTAAGTACTTTATCCACTGAGCTACCTTTCCAGCCAGAAACTGTATGTGAATGGTATTTCGTAGTGGCCTGTAACTATTTAGATTGACCTATTGATGGGTTAGTGTTCCATTGCAATAATTGAAGGGATGTCAGTCTCTATTGAGTACATTTTCTTGCTTTGTTTTTCTATTTTAAATTTCTAAGGAAAAAGAAAAAAATTCTAGTGATAAATTGCAGTCTTGCATTCAGTTTTAAAATTTTCTTCGCATGTATTGGATTTCTTTTGTATGTACAGAGGATGGTTGGAACGAGAAAGCAGATATGGTCTGCAGCCAGGACACAATTGGTTTATCATCTCCATGCAGTGGTGGCAACAGTGGAAAGAATATGTCAAATATGTGAGTTAAATTCCTGTATATATACATTTTTTAGTAAGATTTTGAACAGACTGTAAAACTAATATCCAGTAATAAAATATGCCAACTTAGACCAAGATTTCAAGGAAAAGGAAATGAATATTTATGAAAATTGATATAGAGCAGGCTCAGTGTATGCATTTCTACACAGATTTTTCACTTGTCACAAACCCTATGAAAAATATAGTGCCTATTTATGTTACAAGTTGTTTATGTCACTTAATTCTCACATCTCTGTAAAGAAGATGATATTATATTAATTTTACCTGTGAGGAATTTGGTACTGAGAGAAAAAAAAAAAAAAACCTGGTTATCTTCCTCAGTGTAGACCTGGTATCCAGTATAGGAGCTGGTTTTTAAAGTGTGTATTGTCAGCACATCGTTTATATTGTTCTTCACCTTTTCCATTAAAAAAATTGAGGTAGAGGTTGGGCCATGGTACCCCACACCTTAATCCTAGCATTTGGTAGGCACAGTCAGGTGAATCTGTGAGTTTTAGGCCAGCCTAGTGTACATAGGGAGTTTTTGGACAGTCAGAACTCCATAGACCTTGTCTCAAAAAAACAAAGGGTTGTAGTGTCCCATACCTTTAATCCCTGCACTCAAGAGGTAGAGGCAGGTAGATCTCTGTGAGTTCAAGGCCAGCCTGCTCTACAGAGCAAGTTCCAGGACAGCCAGGGCTACACAGAGAAACCTGTCTCTAAATAAATAGATAGATAGATAGATGGATGGATGGATGGAATAGATAAAATAGATAAATAGATGATAAATAGAAAAATAAAAATAAAAGAAGAAAGTAAAATAGTTGTTGGAAATTATTAAGTGTTGATTGATTTCTTATTCAAGAAACTTCATTTCAGCTGGGCATGGTGACTTATACTCTTATAACCCCTGTATGTGGGTCTGTGTACCTGGCACTATATGCAGGGTTCTTCAGACTCTGACCTGGCTGTAGTGGTCAAAGAGTTGCAGCTCTCCAAGGAGGAGCCAGAGCAAGACAGGCTGCCAGGCCTCTTCTGTGGCTCCCACTGCCCCAGAATAGGTGGCAGGCAGCTGGATGTAGTGGGCTGCTGGGAGCCAAGGACAGGGGGCAACAAGCAGGAAGTGACTATGGTGGGTTTGAGCAGCTTCCAGCTCTTCCTGCAGCTTCCATACTCCCTCTCAGATGGTCTTTGGTGAAATAATTCATACATTTTATTCCTTGTGGATAGGGTCTTATTTACATTTTGGGGTGGGTTGGAGTCTAAAGGCAGATGCTTTCTATTGGCTTGGTCTGAGATGTTAGGGATGCTTGATCTGTTTGTGGAGTGGCTTCTGGTATTGCCCCTACATGACTGATGGTCACAGTCCTCTCCGTGGGGTGTCATGGTCACGTGTTCCAGGACAGGAACCTGGTCAGGAGTAGATTTAATATGAGAACTGTCAGGGTTCCTGAATCCACTCAACCTTACCAGGTTTTCTATCTTGTGGCATGGTCTACTGTCCCACACCTGTACTTGGAAAGTGGATCTTGCTTTGGTTCAGTTTGCTATTTTGAACTTCAATGTCTCACCCACAGTAGACAAGTACACTACCACTCAGCTACCTTCCAGCTCTTTTGTTTTCCAATATAAAATATATGAACAGCAAACATAGACTATAGTCTCTCAAGGAATAAAAGCACCTGAAGAATTCAGGGACCTGTTGGCAGATAATGTTGAATGTGGTAGACAAATGGGAATATAAAGGTTAAAGCATCAATCTTTATTTTGAAACACTTTTTCGCCTTGGGATGAAAAGGTATTAATGTCTTACTGAATGTAGATTCAAAGACTGACTTTGTTTTTTCTTAAATATGGTACTTTCAATTTTCTATAGGAGCATGACAGAGGGCTTAAGCATGCTCCTTATAAAGTGTATTAAGGCAATTACATGAATCTTTGTTAATGCCTTCCAGAATCCTTTTGTGCATAAAAGAATCAAAGGAGCATAGTAAGGGACGGATTTACAGGGGGGTATTTATATATGCACCTCACCAGTCTTTCATTCTTTATTATTGTCTACCATATGTCTATAAAATGTCTTTTAAATTAAGGCCCTGGGCTGGAGAGATGGCTGATAGGTTAAAGGCACTGGCTATTCTTCCAGAGGACTAAGGTTCAATTCCCAGCACCCACATGGTAACTCACAACAGTGTGTAACTCCAGTCCCAGAGATTCCACTGTCCTCTTCTGGCCTCTGTGGACATTGAATATACATGGTGCAAAGATTTACATATAAGCAAAACTTCTATGCACATAAAAATAAAGCTAAAAAAAATTAAGCCAAACATGGTACTGCATGCCTGTAATCCTGATGCTAGAGAGGTAGAAGCAGAAATATCAGTAATTTAGGGTCATTCTTGGCTACATTAACAAGTTTGAGGCTAGCATAGGCTACTTGAGACCTCATCTCAGAAAATCCAAAATATCAAAAACAATCAATGTTAACAAGCCAGCATTATGATGCATGTCTGTAATCTCAGCCTTTGGTAGGCAAAAGCAGGAAGATGAACACCAACTCACAACTTAATTGGTGCCTTTTTTAGACATTGATCATTAATAATGGCTTTCTTGTCTTTGATCTATAAATAAGGATGTCACAACTCATCTTCTGCAAGTACAGATAATTTTTCAGTCATAAGAAATTAGAGACCAGGGAATGGAGAGATGGCTTGGCAGTTAAGAGCATTTCCTGCTTTTCCAAAGGATCCAGGTTCAATTCCCAGCACCCACATGGCTTATCACAGCTGTCTCTGTTTTAAGAGATCTGACACCCTCATTGAGATACACATGCAGGCAAAATACCAATGCACAAGAAGTAAAAATTAATAAATAAGTTTTGATACTGAATATTAACAAGTGACATTTTGAAATAAAGAACCAGTCCCTCCAAAAGAAATGGGGCGGGAGATGCACAAAGGAAATGGCATATGGAATCTCAGGTTGGCCTATATTGTGAGACCGTATCTAAAAAAAAAAAAAATCAAACTGTAGTTATTGCTAAATGATGGACCCTAAATACTGAGAGCATTTACTTTCTGTGCGTATACACACACACACACACACACACACACACACACACACCACTTTGTGTATGTGTGCCTGCATTTATGTCTATGGACTGTGTGCATACCTGTTCCGAGGGAAGTCAGAATGGTACCCAATCCCCTGGAACTGGACAGTTACAGATGGTTGTGTGCTGCCATGTGGGTGCTGAGAACTGAACCTGGATCCTCTAGAATAACAAATGCTTTTAATCACTGAGCCATCTCTCCAAACTGTCTTTGTGATTTACATTATTTATAAAGCAACCTTAAATTTTTTGTTCTTGAAACAGTCCCATACTCAAGCTGGCCTAGAACTTTCAGTCTTTTTGCCTGTGCCTTCCATGTGGTGTAAGATTATAGATGTATACATATGGTTGCACAAATATGGGGCTGAAGAACCAGGCATCAACATTGGGTGCCCTGTCACTTTGCATCTTCTTTTTTGTGTCATTAAGTTATTAATATGCAATCTCTCAAGGTTTTTTTTTTTATATAAGCACTTAGTATTATGAAATTTCTTCTTAGAACTGCCTTCATTTGTATCTCAGATTTTCATATGTTATGTTGTCATTTTTATTCAATTCTAGGATGTTTTTTACTTCTTTTTTTTTTTTTTTTTTTTTTTTGGTTTTTCGAGACAGGGTTTCTCTGTGTAGCTCTGGCTGTCCTGGAACTCACTCTGTAGACCAGGCTGGCCTCGAACTGAGAAATCCGCCTGCCTCTGCCTCCCAAGTGCTGGGATTAAAGGCGTGCGCCACCACCGCCCGACTACTTCTTCCTTGATTTCTGTCTTGACCCAGTTCTTATTCAGTAGTGTGTTTAGATTTCATGAGTTTGTATAATTTTTTTTCTATCTATATTGCTGTTGATATTCAGATTTAATCCGTGGCAGTCAAATAAGATGCAGAATGTTATTTTAGTTTTCTTATGTTTGATGAGATTTGCTTCATATCACACGATGTGATTGGTTTGGGAGAAAGTTCCTTGGGCTGCTAAAAAGAAAGTATAGTGCTTAATGTTTGAGTGGAATGTTCTGTAGGTATTTGATAGGTCTATTTGATTTGTGATATTATTTAACTCGTGAGTTTCTGTTTGGTTTTTGTCTCGATGTTGGAGAGAGTGGTGTATTGAAGTCAACCACTGTCATTGTATTAGGCTCAATGTGTGATTTTTAAATCTAATATCTAATATTGTCTCTTATGAAATTAGGTGCCTTGTTTTTGTATATAAATGAATTATATTATCCTCTTGGTGAATTTTTCTTTTAATGAGTATATAGTGTTTTTCCCTATCACTTCCGTTTAGTTATGATGAAATAGAAATCTATTTTATCAGATATTAAAATAGCTGTGCCTACTTGTTTCTTAGTTTTGTTTACTTAGAATACGTTTTTTAATCCTTTTTCCCTTAAGGTAGTTCTTTATGATAAAGTATGTTTCTTGGAGACATAAAAAAGATGAATCCTGTTTTTTAAGCCAATCTGTCTTTTTGTTAGGAAATTGAGACTATTGATATTGAGTTTTTGTTGAACAATGTTTGTTAATTCCTGCTGGGTTTTTTTTTGTTGTTGTTGTTGTTGTTTTTTTTGACCTCTTTTGGCTAAATGTTCTGAGATTATTCCTTTTGTCCTCATAGTATGATTAACCTTCTCTTCAGGCTGAAATATTCCTTCTGGTGTCCTATGTAGAGCTAACCTTGTGGACATAAATGTCTTAAGTTTGTTTTTATCACGAACCATTTTTCTTCTCCTTTGATTGTGACTGTTTTGTTGTATATAATAATCAGAGCACGAAACTCTGGCCTTTCAGAGCTTGTTTATGTGGTACAGTCTTTTCTCAAATGTACTGATGAGTATACGTGTGACTATATTAATGAATATATTGGGGCATTGTGTGTGTGTCTATGCGTATGTGTGTATACACTTCCTTAAGGAAGGAAAATTTAATTATGTAGCAAATGACTTTAGCAACTCACAATGATAAAAAATAATAGATATTTTTGACATTTGTTATATTATTAATTCTTTGAGGGCTGGAAAGATGGTTCAATGGTTAAGATCACTCTAACTTCTCTACCATAGGACCTAGTTTCAATTCCCATGACCCACATGACAATTTATAACCAACTATAGCTCCAGTTCCAAAGGATTCAACACCCTTCTCTAACCTGCAGGGCACAAATGTTACATAGACACATGGAGGCAAAACACCCACACATATAAAATACAGTGGAATACATTTTTAAAAATTAATCCTTTAATAGCTTCGTACTGGTCAGATTGTTAAATTTGGCTTCTCTATGGTTTTAGGATGCCAACCCTGTAGTAATTGAGCCATCATCTGTTCTAAATGGTGGAAAATTTTCATTTGGAACAACAGCACATCCTATAGAGCATGGAGAAGATAGAATCAGTAACAACCTTGGTTATATGAATACCACAGAAGAGAAGTACTCAGACAACATTTCTTCTGCATCTGAAGCGTCAGAGTCTACTGGCAGTGGTAAGTACAGCCTGGCTCCCATGCGGTCAGTAATGTTTTTGACACAGGTTCTCATATAACCCAGACTAGCCTTGAACTTGCTCTGTAGGAAGTCCTGAGGTCCTGAGGAGGATCTTGAACTTCTGAAAGTCCTGTCTTTGCTTCCTAAGTACTGGGATTACAGGCATGTACTACCACACAAGACTCATGATTATTCTTAGCTGATCTGTTTTTGTGGTTAGAGTAATGAGATCACGCTTCAATTAAAAGAAATATGTTTTGAATGAAATAGTTAATTATAAAATTCTTGAAAGTATTACAGCTTTTAAAGTAAACTCATAATCTCTCAGTATGAAAGTCACTTTTCATTAGCCAAGGCATATTGCTATTTAATCTACTTTGCCAATAAATTTAGTATAGTTAAAAACAGATTTTAAGAAAATAAAATTACCAGTCTCCAGAACTCTTTAACTATAAACATGCCTTCATTGGATTTGGGTCTTCACATCAGACTGGTTCAATACCTCAGTCCAGAATTTTGGAGGTTATTTTATTAAAATACCACATGTTAATACTTTCCATAATTCACTTCTGTCATCTATACTTATCTGAAACTTAATTGTTCTATACTTACAAGGAAGATAATTTGGTACTACCAAGATACATCCAATTGAGAATGATCCCTCTTAATTGCCTATAAATTTACAAAACTCTCAAACATATCCCATCTTTACTTTCTTTTCTGACATTTTCTCCCATTTTCTGTGGGAGTAGTAAGCAAACTGGCAGAGCTAGCGTTCTCTCCTTCATTCTGTTTAGAGTCTACTGTCTGCTGTTTCTCTTCCCTGTCTGACACTACAGAAATCATTTAGCATTCTAGAAGTATTATGCTCTGCTTTAACACCACATTTCATTCTCATATTTTCCCTTTCCTTTTTCTTCCACTTTTGATGCGAAGATTTGAGATCTGGGGTGTCAGATGTGCTAATAACTTCATGCTATACTATGAGTCTTACTGGAAGCCTTAGTTCATCATCTAAAAGAAATAAGATTATTTCTTAACCCTGTCTAAGTTTCTGTTTGATGTGTATTTTATTATATAGCATTGCTACCCACAAATAGAATTTTACAAAGCAATCGATAATTAGAATGTTTACCAAAGATTAACATGTAGTTGAATTGAAATATTTTAAAATATCAGGTTCAAATTCTGCCATCATTAGCCATTTTTCTCTGTGTGTTTTCCTATTATAACAACCATCACTTTCTTTTAAATAGATATATTAAGAAAATAGGCACCAGCCAAGTGTTGATGGCATGCACCTTCAATCCCAGCACTCGGAAGGCAGAGGCAGGCAAATTTCTATGAGTTCAAGGCCAGCCTAGTCTATAGAGTGAGTTTCAGGACAGCTAGGACTACACACAAAGAAACCCTGTCTTGAAAAACAAATTCAAAACAACAACAAGAAATAGACATGGGTGTGGTGACATATAAAACCCTTTAACAGGAGTAATAGGCAGGTAGATCTCTGAGTTCAAAGCCAGCCTGGTCTACATAATATGAGTCCCAGGCTAGCTAGAGGTATACAGTGAGACCTTGACTCAGAAAAAGGGAAGCGAAGAAGAGAGGTTTAGAGCTTTCTTAATACTGTTTTCTGCTAAGAATAATGCTTGCAATAAAAGAATTTTAGGGCCTTCCTTCCTTCCTTCCTTCCTTCCTTCCTTCCTTCCTTCCTTCCTTCCTTCCTTCCTTCCTTCCTTCCTTCGTCAGGAGATCTGTAATTCTCATTATGAGTTGCATATTCTAGGGAGGTGGGCAAATATTTGCCCTTGGTAACATTTTTGAGAATTCTAATACTGTTACTGTCTTTTGTCTAGTAAAGAATACATCTGTCCTTTTTATCTACTATATATTTATCAAAATGTAAAACTCTAGTGACATACCAGGATAATAGCATTAACACAGTGCATTGATCTGAGTTTGTATCTTCAAACCTATGTATATATAAAAACAAAAAATAAGAAACTCCATCATTGTTGTTTTCTTTATAGGCTTTCTGTATTCTGCCACACCAGGGGCAGATATGTGCTTTGCAAGGCAGCATAACACTTCTGACAATAACAATCAGTGTTTGCTAGGAGCCAATGGGAATATCCTTTTGCACCTTAACCCACAGAAGCCAGGAGCTATTGATAACCAGCCGCTAGTAACTCAGGAACCAGTAAAGGTAGGTGTTTGACATCAAACCCTATTCTCTTTAGCCATTAAATTTCAAGAAGTTTTAATACAAAGAAAGGCATTGTAGTTTATCTAGTTTAGCTTCTTGTAGGTGTGGTGTCTTCTCATAGTACATCTCTGTGAGAGAATATACTATATAGCCCTGGCTGTCCTGGAACTTGCTATGTAGACCAGGTTTACCTGGAACTCAGAGAGATCCACCTGTCTTTGCCTCCTAAGTGCTGGCACTAAATTCATGTGCCACCATACCTGGCCCAGGTTTCCCTTTTTAAAAATAATTCATTGGAAAGTAAAACCTAAAAAAATCTCTGAGAAAATCCCATTTTCTCAGATTTGGGCTGGGGATATAGCTTAGCAGCAGTTACCTTTTTTACAGCACAGGATCCACCAAAAATTGAAGAAAAAAATTATTTTTCAGCAATATTAAACTAGGAAGTAACATGAATTTGTTCTATGTCTATTTTTTTTTTTTGATGTACAAGAGACTATAAAATTAAAGCTCAGCACTTAATTTGTTTTAAGGCTACATCATTAACACTAGAAGGAGGACGATTAAAACGAACTCCACAGCTAATCCATGGAAGAGATTATGAAATGGTCCCAGAACCTGTGTGGAGAGCACTTTATCATTGGTATGGATCAAACCTGGCCCTCCCTAGACCTGTAAGTATAGCTAATAATGCTTTCCATAGGGGTAGTCATAGAAGAATGTGCACAGGTGTGTGTGTTGTATGAAGACCAGAGGTTAATATTTTCTGTGTGAATTTTCCTAGTCACAGTTTAGTTCTTTCTTTATGATAGCAGAGTACTTGAAACCTGTTCAAATTATTTGAACAAAACCTATAGATACCTTTACATTTTATTTATTCAATTAGTATTTAGGTAATATTTAAGATTTTGGGAGGATATTAAAATACAATTATTATTTCTCTCCACCCCCTTACCTTACTCCAACTCCTCCCACCAACACTCACTCCATCCCAAACTTTGGGTCTCTTCCTCCCCAGTTGTTATTTATAGACATGTTCATCTTAATGCATATATACACTCATTGTTGTCCTTAGTCAGGTCTTGTTTAGGCAGCCTTATTGTCGAGGTATCATGAATAATATTTCCTTGAGCAGTTGTGACTTTTTGTGTGTGTGTGTGTAATGATCTGTCTGTTTTGAAGAGAATCTTTGAGGGTTGGATGTTACCCTTATATCAGAGATTTGGTGGTGGGTTTTGTTGTTGTTGTTTTGGGGTGGGGGGTTCTAATTTATTCTTACTTTATGTGCATCAGTGTTTTGTGTGAAGGAGTCAGACCCCTATAATTGGAGTTAAAGACAGTTGTAAACTGCCATATATGTGCTGGGATTGAATCCAGGTCCTCTGGAAGAGTCGCTAGTGCTTTTAACCACTGAGCCATCTCTCCAAACCCACCCCCATTTTTAACTCTTAATTTTGCTTATAAATGAAAGATGGGATGGAAATGTCTACAACTTCTAATCTTGAAAGATTAATTTAGGCATGAAAACCAGAGTATATTCAAATCTATGTAACTTAAATGTATTAGTAAGCTACTAAAATATAGGGCATGAATTTGTTAAACATTTTAAAATTAGTATCAAAGCTTAGCATGATGATACATGACTATAATACCAATAATTAAGGGTCAAAGGTTCAGGGCAGACTGCTATATAGAGCAACACTGTCTTTAAGAGAGCTGTAGGTTAAAGGCTAGAAACACACCTCAGTGGTTCGAACAGTGACTAATCTTGCAAAAGAACTTGGATTTGCTTTCTAGCACCTACATGGTAGCTTACATCTGTCTGACACTTAAGTTTCAAGGGATCCAACAGCCTTTTCTGGCCCCTGTGCACACCAGGTACACATGTGGTACATTTTTGCAGACAAAAAGCCCATAAACATATGGGGGCTGGAATGATGGCTTACTGGTCAAGAACATAAGTTCCTTGTTCTTCTAGAGGACCTGAGTTTGATCCCAAATAATCAGGGGATCCCCTCCTTTGGGCCTTCAAGGGCATCATTGTATTAATGTGGTGAACAGATAAACACCATACACACAGAATAATAATTAAAAAATGATCTTTTGGTTGGGATAAGCTAGGGTCTTTTTATGTAGCCCTGGCTTGCCTGGAATTCCCTTGGTAAACCAGGCTGACCTCTAAGTTACATGGATACACCTACCTCCACCCCTGCCCCATCCCCTGAGTACTGGGATTAAAGGTATGAACTACCCACACCTAGCTTAGAAACTTTTTCTTAAGGAGTGTATATAATATATTAATTTCTTTTAAAAAATACTCATAAAATAAAAATAGTTTTTAAAAAACACTAAAAAGGAGCTAGAGAAATGGTTCAGAGTTTAAGAGCACTTACTGTTCTTTCAGAAGACCAGGTATGTTTTCTTAACCACATGGTAGCTAGCAGCCATCTGCATCTCTGGTTCCAGAGGATCTGATGCCCTGTTCTGGCCTATGCACTCACCAGGCACACATGTAGTGTACATACATACAGGCAAGCAAAATAGTCATACACATAAATAAATCTATAAAACTTTTTAATAGAAGTTTAAGTTTGCTTAAAGGGTTTTATTTCTTTTAGAGTCATCACTACTTTTTTATCTTTCATAAAATAGGTAATCAAGAATAGCAAAACGGACATCCCAGAACTAGAATTATTTCCTCGATATCTTCTTTTCCTTCGACAGCAGCCTGCTACACGAACACAGCAGTCTAACATCTGGATGAATATGGGTATGATGAGCCTGAGAATGTTTCCTCAGCATTTGCCTAGAGGTAATTTAAGAATGCAGCAAGAATACCATACATTTCCTTAAAAATAAACTGAAAATCACATTGCTCAAAGTTTGGTGCCACTGTGCTAATATCTGCTTTCCTACAGAATCAGTAAATCACTTTGTGAGCTTAAATCTCTGGTCATGCACAAGATTGGATGGGGATAGAGGCAAACTCTTAAGAGCAAACTAAAACGGATAATTTTCTTTCTTTCTCTCTTTCATTCATTCTTTCTTTTTAGGTTGTAAGCTTTTGAAAATAAAATAGATTCTACATGCTTTGTTTTGTTTTTGAAGTAAGCCATTGTAAATTGTCATTATAACTTAGCTGCAGTTTACCGGTAATTGACTGGTCTTTTCAGTCTTACTCTAATTTATTGAAGTAGTCTCTTCTGAAGTAGTTTTGTTTTGACAAAATGAGAAACATTTCTTTTGTAAGAGAAATATCACAAAGCAAAAAAGTTTATTTCAAAATGAAAATGATACATTTGCTTTGAATTTTGAGAAGTATTGTTGTGTTTTGGTTGGGTTTTTGTTTTGTTATTTTAGGTTTTTTTTCTTTTCTTTTTTTTTGGTAGTGGTGATAAATGTTAAACCCAGGGCCTTGTGTATGCTAGGTATCTATCACTTAGTCACATCCCCAGCTAAATATTGTGGCTCTGAAAAAATACCAAGCTATCCCTCAACAAAGGAGGAGAGAGTCTGAATATCTATCTATCTATCTATCTATCTATCTATCTATCTATCTATCTATCTAATCTATCTATCTAATCTATCTTAATTTCCTTCCCTCTCTCCCTCCCTCCTTTCCTCTGTCTGTCCTTCCTTCCTTCCCTCCTTCCTTCCTCTTTCTTTCTTTCTTTCTTTCTTTCTTTCTTTCTTTCTTTCTTTCTTTCTTTCTTTCTTTCTTTCTTTTCTCTCTCTCTCTTTCCATCCCTCTCTCCCCCATACAAATATACATCCTCAGTTGCACATACACCTCCTCAGCCAGGTCTGGTAACACACACCTTGTATCCTAGCAATTGGGAGGCAGAGGCAGGTGGATCTCTGTGAGTTCAGAGCTGGTCTAATCTATATACCAAGTTCCAGGCCACCAAAAGTCGTGTAGTGAGACCTTGTCTCAAAATAGACAGATGTGTGACAAGACAGATAAAATATATACCATGAGTAAGTTTCCTCTTAGATTTTGAGCTAAAGTTAAATTTTATTGATGGAGAATACTTGTGTACTTTTCTCTTGCAAATATTTGAAATTATTCTTCAGTAACAAAGCAGTAAAAAATTTGAGCTGGCTAGATGACTCCATAGGTAAAAACTTTTCCCACCAAGTCTGACAACCTGCATTTGATCCCCAGACCCACATGATGGAAGGTGAAAACTAACTTCTATAAGTTGTTCTCTGACCTTTACATGCATACCTGGTGCACTTGAACACACTTAGATAATTAATAAATAAATAAATGAATAAATGAATAAATGAATAAATGAATATAATGAATAAATAAATAAATAAATAAATGAATAAATGAATAAATAAATGTATGTATGTATGTATGTATGTATGTATGTAAAAAATTTTAAATTAATTCATCAATTCACAGAATCTCAGGCTATGTTTAATGTTAAAATGTTTTAACTGTCTCTAAACCTAAACTACCACTCCTGTATAAGTACTAGCTCTCCTATGATTTTGAACAAGGTTATTTTCCTGAAAGAATTAGAGAGATGGCTCCATGGTTAAAAGCATTTGTTGTTCTTGCAGAAGACCCAGGTTCAGTTCTCAGTACCTCACAACCACCCTTAACTTCAGTTCTGAGGGATCTGACACCTCTTCTAACCTCTACAAGCATCAGGCACTTATATACATGTATACATATAGGTAAAACACTCATACACATAAAATAAAAATTAAAAAATCCTTTTTTAAAGGCTACATTCATATAGTATATGAAGATGATTTCACATATTGTTTGGTAACAATTAGAACAAAACAGTGTTCCTTATCTAACTAAACATTGTCTTTGGGGAAACTGTCAAAATCAAGAACAATGAAATAGAATTTATGAAACATTTCTTGGGCCGGGCGGTGGTGGCGCACGCCTTTAATCCCAGCACTTGGGAGGCAGAGGCAGGCGGATTTCTGAGTTCAAGGCCAGCCTGGTCTACAGAGTGAGTTCCAGGACAGCCAGGACCAGAGAAACCCTGTCTCGAAAAATCAAAAAAAAAAAAAGAAACATTTCTTAATTTAACTTTCTGGTAAATAGACATGTTAACATACCTTCCATGGCACCCATAGCATGTCTTTTTTGATTCTCTTTGAAAGATAACATGAGAGGCAAGATGCGTTGTTGCATTTTTAGTAAGTATTTGTAACTCTTGTGCTGATCCTAGATTTTTGCTGCTTCTGTTAATTCCTGATTTGCTGGTTCTCTTCAAAGCAAAAAATTATGCATAAGTGGCTGCCTTGCTTAATGAGCTAAATTGTGTAGACTGTAGAACTCAGTTTTTGTTTTTGTGGCCTAGGACAGTGGAGATTAGCTGGGGCACTATGCTTGCTGGTGCTTCTGAATCCTAAAGTGGGATAGTTCTGATGCTCCAAATTTCTTAATTTGAAATTTTATTCCTGACTAATTATGAAATCAATCATTAATCATTTTGAATTTAATAAAACTACTTTCTTGCTGTAATCTTAAAATTAATCCTCTAATGTATAATTGGAGAAATCTGTTCTTTTAAGAATTATTCTTTGCTTGCTAATGAACAAAAATTTGCTTTGCTACATGTTTAAAAATCATGGTTGAGTTTTTACATGATATGCTTCTTGGTCAAATACTCAGTTATTACCTGTATTCCTTTGGCTTTGTAAAAATTAAAAAAATACTCCTTTCAAAGTAAGAAGTATGCAAACCTGTTCATGGCTGTGATAATTTAGACAGGGTTAAGTCATTTCTTAGATGGCTTTTCAGCCTCTAAGCTGAGTAGGTTCTTCTTAGACGGTCTTAAAAAAATAATAATGGTTAATAATTAAAGACTCACTAAAAACATATTACATGAGAGAAAAAAAATGGGTCAAAAAAATGAGCTGGAATGTAAACATGTACTCCAGCAGGGCTATATTGACATGTTAAGTTTTTACTTTTGCTTGGAGTTACTTAACAAAATCTAGCCTTTATAGGCAGAGATAATTATTGTAAACTACAGCTTTTGTCTGGATTTTTGACTAAGTAGTTGACCAGTATTTATTTAGCACATTTGCAACCTGACTTTGATTTCTCTAATGCCTTATCATTCTATCAGTTCATGTTTTAGCCGTACCCAGACTTAGTATATTAGTGTATATGTATGTAAAGTCCTCAAATCAAGCCCTCTAAGAGTCTGAGAGAGAACCGTAATACCAGTCTTTTCATTTCTACCTTGATCACTTTAGGAATATAAGGTCATCGTATTGCTGCCATATTGGGTAGGCAAAAATGATGTCCTCCTGTTTTCCAACAGAATAATTGTTTAGTCATAAAAGCTTCTTGGCTTTATTTAAAAATAATATCTGGCCGTATATAACCTGTACCAATTTCTTTTATGTATGATTGCTACCATGTAATTGGGCCACTCAATGACAGAAAGTGATGGGATTAGTAATTCTGAATTTTAAAATCTAGATTAAGTGAACTCAGCTAACTTTGGAATTCAAATTCCATTCTATTTCAGCCACCCTCACTCTTCATTTTATTTTATTTTCTACTTCTGGGCATTAAACCCAGGTCCTTTACACATGCTAAGCAAGCATTTTACTTCCTGAGCTAAATCCCCAGCCCCCTCCCAATTCTTAAGTAGAATTCTATTTTATTTTGCTATTGAGTATGACCAAATTGAGGACAGCCATATATTGATATCAATTTTTTATCAGCATGGATTCTTGGGATCCAACTATGTCAGTTATTTAAATCTCTATGCTATTATTTTTGTTCTTCCAGAATTGAAGCTTGAAGCTTTAAGATACTTGGGTCTCCTATTTTCTCAAACAGCCCCCACTTTGGTGTTTTTTGAGACAGGGTCAGACTGACCTTTATGTAGCTGAATATGACTCTGACCTTCATTCTTTTATCTGGGATCACATGCCCATCCATGTTCAAGTTTTTCATAGTATTCTTCATTTATAAAATTATTAAATCTATACTTCTTATTTCTATTATTTCCTAAATTACTACGGTCACTGTTGCTGAGGCCGATGTTTTATGTTTGTTTGTCTATTTGTTTTTTATGTCTCCCTTTTCCCTTATGGTGATTATTATAACTATAGGAAATGTACCCTCTCCAAGTACGCCTCTAAAGCGGGTGTTAGCCTATACAGGCTGTTTTAGTAGAATGCAAACCATCAAGGAAATTCATGAATATCTGTCTCAAAGGCTTCGCATTAAAGAGGAAGATATGCGACTGTGGCTATACAATAGTGAGGTAAGCTTCTCAGAGTCATGAAAACTCTGATGTTAAATCATGCTGGGGATATAGTCCAGTGGTAGAGCATTTGTCCACTATATACTAGGCTCTGGGTTTTAAAAAGAGTTAAATCATATTTCATAAATATGAGAGTTTGTATGTAGTAGTTATGTTAAATACTATGTCTGGGGTATCAGTGAAAATTTAGACTTTAAAGTTGTGCATATATACACGCAAACATTTGTCTCCTGAGATCATGATAGATGATCAACATGAGCTGTACCATCTTGTAAAGATTGCTGTTGCATTATAAAGTAAGAGCAGATTGATTTTACATTGTGTTTTTACCTGCATGTATGTCTGCTACATACCTGGTGCCCACAGAAGCCAGAAGAGATGGTCAGATTCTCTAAGAGTTATAGAGGGTTGTGAACCATTATATGGGTGCAGGGAATGGAACCCTGGTAATTTGCAAAGAAAAACAAGTGCTCTTAACCACTGAGCCATCTCTTTAGCCCAACCTTTTTGTTTGTTTGTTTTTAGCCTAACTAGATTTCTTGTTAGATTTATTTTGAAGTTGCTTATACACATTAAAAATACAAAGTAAGAAAAGGTGCTAAGAAAAGGAAGAAGAAGTCGTACACCACTCCCAAGAAGAATAAGCATAAGAGGAAGAAGGTTAAGTTGGCTGTGCTGAAATATTATAAGGTGGATGAAAATGGCAAAATCAGCCGACTTCGTCGAGAGTGTCCTTCTGATGAATGTGGTGCTGGAGTTTTCATGGGTAGCCACTTTGACAGGCATTACTGTGGCAAGTGTTGTCTGACTTACTGCTTCAACAAACCAGAAGACAAGTAGTTGTGTATGAGTTAATAAAAAGAAGGAACTGATGGAAAAAAAAAAAAAATACAAAGTACATAGTAAAAATTCTTCATTTCCATCCCTGACCTTTGTCTTCCCTAGAGGCAATGCTATCAAATGCTTTTATGTTTTTCCCAGTCTTTCATTATTGGTTGTACTCTGAAGCTAGTTCAAAAGTACAGTTTTCCCCAATTCACTGTTCCCTAGAACGTTCTTTCTTATGTCTGTTTTAGTCACCATTGAGAAGCATACTCTTACAGTAATTAAGGGAACAGTTTGTGGGACCAAGAAAGAAAAATGTGGGTAACAACAGGTAAATTCAGTTGCAAGTTACAAAGTTACATTGCCAGGAATTAAATTCTGACTTTGCCACTTTGTGTGACTGAGGCAAGTCACTTAATGCTCTATACCCCAGTTTTCACTGAAAGATGAAATAAAGATTTTCTTTCTGCAAGTTCTGTACTCTCAGTGACCTTTGGTTCAGTCTTTGATGACCTGTGTACTCTTTCCACAAATTATATATAATTTTGTTTCAACAACATGAGAACATTTGTAAAATGGTAGAAGACCATTCCTTCACTTTGGCACCTAAATATTTAAATATCTACAGCATGAATTGTGTAAGTGCAAAGGAGTAGTCATTGTCATTCATTTTTATTGTTGGATTTGTTTCCCCTCTACAGAACTACCTGACTCTTCTGGATGATGAGATCATAGACTGGAATATTTGAAAATCCAAGATGAGCAGCACCTGGTAATTGAAGGTAAAAAATGGAAATGTGCATCTGTATTAGACTGGGGAAGCAGTTGTGCTCACAGTACTGTATATAGGGGAGGTTTTGGCTTATGGGATTCTTGTTCGGTTGGTTTTGGTGTTTTGGTTTGGTATTTATTTATTTATTTATTTACTTTTGTATTTTTGAGATAGAGTAGCCCAGGCTGGCCTTGAACTTCACAGAAGAGATGAGGAAAACCTTTGACTTCAGATCCTCTTGCCTCTGCCTCCCAAATGATGGCATAGAGTTTTAGTTTAGGGTAAGACTAAAGAATTACTCACTAGAAATCCCATCTTAAAATTTTTCTCAGGATAGTTAGTATTATATTTTTTATGTTAAAGTAGACCTACTGAACTTCTAGTATCTCTTACCTACTAGATTTTTTTCAAAAGAAGAAGAATGGTCTGTCTATTTGTAGCCTTAGGCTGACCAAGGAAGGAAAATGTGGATGGCAACAGGTAGTAAATTCAGTTGCAAGTTACAATGTTTTATAAAATTTTCAGGCTACCACTTTGAGTTTGAGTGAATATACCAATATTTTCCTCCCAATAGAGAGATTGAATCTAGGATCTCATGTATATGAGATAACTATGTTCTCAGCTCCTCTCATAGACTTCCATTATCCATCAGCACTGGCCCCTGACCAACAGTGCAATTTCCACATTCAGCCATAATTTACACGTGGACACATTAATGTTGTTGAAATTGTTTTATCTTTTCTCATAACATCTCATGAAAACACTGCTAGGTACATGTGATCAAATTAATGGATTACCTCAGTTAGTGATTGTAAGTTAATGAAAGGTTTTCTTATTTCTGATGTCTTAAGTTTGGGAAATTTTCTATATCTAAGCTTGAATTACTCTTATGGATGGTTAAGTATAATTTTACTTTAAGTTGGTAATTGAATTAGTACCTCATAACTTTAAGATGCCCAGAAGAAAGAGTAGAAATGAACAAACTATAATAGCATGTATGTGTGAAGATGCCATGATAAAATCCACTACTTTGTATACTAACCTGAAAAAAATCAATGGAATAAAAAAGTAATGATATAGCTCAGTTAGTAGAGTGCTTGCATAGCATGCATGAATTTTATTACTGCACCACATAAAACCAGCCATAGTGGTGTATACCTGTAATCCCAGCACTCAAGAAGTAGAGTCTGGTTAACTTTGGCTACACATAACAAGTTTGAGACCAGCCTGGGCTACATGAAACACTCAAAATATAAAAAGACTAGTTTCAGAGCTAGTTACTAAAATATACTTGATTTTTTTTTTTTAATTCTGATTTAGCAGTAACTTTTGTAACATAGAACTTGAGTGAATATGAATTGTTTGACAGTAAGTTAATACATTCCAATCTGTCTTTCTAGTTCGCAACAAAGATATGAGTTGGCCTGAAGAAATGTCCTTTATAGCAAACAGTAGCAAAATAGATAGACATAAAGGTAAGTCAGTATATTATTTTTACAGTCTTACTTGTTGTAGTTGGCGATATTCTCACTATATGAGAATATCTAGGCTATGCTTGAACACTTGATCCTCTTGCCTCTGAGAAGCTAACATTACAGGTGTTTGCCACCATACCTGGCTTAGAGACAGTTCTAAACTTACTCTTTTTTGTTCTTGTTGAATAAACTGTTAAGTTATTTTTCAGATATCTTTCTAACTCTGCAAATAAAAAATTTATATGCCAGATGATATACTTTTGGTGGTGATATACTTTGAAACAGCATTCTAAACCAGCCTGGGCTCAAAGAAGACACTGCCTCAAAATAAAATTATTAAGAGCCAGGAAGGTATCTCAGTGCTTAGCATACAAGTGTGAGGATCAAAAGTCAGATTATTAGCACCCATGTAAAAATTCAGGCAGGTAGTATACATTTATAATCTCAGCAGTCGGGAGACAAAAGTAGGATTCGTAGTGGACAGCCCAGCCAATTAGTGAGCATAATTTCTATGACCCTGTCATAAAAAGTAAAATGGAAATGCTATTGAGGAAGAAACCCACATCAACCTCTGGTCTTCTAATACCATATATGTACACATACAAATAATTACTCATTATTTTTTGTTGATTTGTTTGTTTCATAACAGTGACTGGTAGGAAATGTTAAGGTAGACATGACCAAATTATGTTGTATTACATATATGAAATTCTCAAAGAATAATTTTTTAATTTTTTTTTTTTTTTTACTTTATATGTATGGTAGTTAGTTTGAATGCAAGTATGTCTATGCACCACATGTGTGCCTGGTACCCTCAGGGTTCAACATTAGTAGATCCTTGGGTCTGCAATTACACACAGTTGTGAACCTCTGCATGGGTGCTGAGAATCGAAACCAGGACCTCTGGA
Organism: Mastomys natalensis; assembly: GCA_021653895.1. Lineage (NCBI taxonomy): Eukaryota > Metazoa > Chordata > Mammalia > Rodentia > Muridae > Mastomys > Mastomys natalensis. Next base: position 359,393 of record JAJTUV010000176.1, read on the forward strand.
AGAGCAGCAAGTGCTCTTAACTACTGGACTACCCCTCACAGAGTAAGTTAGGTAGGTTAGGTAGGTAGATAGGTACTTGGACCACCCCTCAAAGTTAGGTTGGTTTGGTTTTTTTTGAGACAGGGTTTCTCTGAATATCCCTTGCTGTCCTGAAACTCACTGTGCATGTTAGACTGACCTTGAACTCAGAGATTAGAGATTAGCCTTGTCTCCATCTCCCAAGTGCTGGGATTAAGCCATGAATAATCACTGCCTGGCATTTTTTTTAAAAAATAAATTGTTTTAAATTTCTTTTTCTTTTTAAAATCTAAGATTTTACTATATGGCCCAGAGTACATGATTTTTCCAGTGCAACCTTCCTAGCACCAGGATCACAGGTGTGTTGTGTTGTCTTAAACAGGATCTCATCTTGAACTCCTCATCCTCTTGCTTCCACCTCCCAAGTATTGGGATTATGCATGTGTGCTACCATGACTAGCATGAGATGCCAGCAGCCACAACAATAAAAAATATTTCTAGGTCACAAGTGAGCAAGGATCATCATGCTTGGCAAAGACCCCTCATGAAAAACTTACATAAAAGACCCTGATTCAATATTTTTTAAAAGATTAGCACCATTTATCTGACTAAAATAATTTTTTAAATCACCATGTTGAAAAGTGTGGTAACACATGCCTATAATACCAGTACATGGAAGGTTAATACAGGAGGTTTCCTGGTTTGAGACCAGCTTCTGCTATTTAGTAAGTCTCCGTCAAAAAAGAAGAAAAACCAGAATAACTAAGTTGAATACAAATAACCATATTACTATTGCTAGACTTTTGTCTCATATTATTTGTTGCAGTTCCCACAGAAAAGGGTGCCACAGGTCTGAGTAACCTGGGAAACACATGCTTCATGAACTCAAGCATCCAGTGTGTTAGTAACACACAACCACTGACACAGTACTTTATCTCAGGGAGACATCTTTATGAACTCAACAGGTAATCTTTTGACCCACTGCCAGTTTACCTTCTGTAGCTTTGATCTGAAATCTAATACTGCTTAAATCTCCTCTTCCTTTAACTTTAAGGAGTAAATGTTGTGCCATTGCCTTATCAAATATGAAATAGGGGCCTATCTCTTGATAGGTAGTTTTTGTGCCCACATGATTGTGAATTATGGAGAAATCTTTGGCAACAAATTTTTCTCTCAAACTTCTAGGACAAATCCCATTGGTATGAAAGGCCATATGGCTAAATGCTATGGCGATCTGGTGCAGGAACTTTGGAGTGGAACTCAGAAGAATGTTGCCCCCTTAAAGCTTCGGGTAAGCACACTAAAATACTATGAAAATGTGTAATTCCTTAATAGTTCTTTTATTACATTTTCTCTATTTAGCTTTTTAATAATTTTTTTAATCTTTTCACTAAGTGTAGCCTAGATACCCAGTATTTGTATGTGTGCAAGTAAATGGAAAATACTGTTGTGTATGTAGTTAGCAGGAAGAAAAGACCAAAGAAATAGTCCCTTTCTGAGATACTGTTTACTTTACAACCTTACCAACTGCTTTATTTGTATGAAGGGTAAACCCTTTTAGTACTCTTTGGCTACTAGCATTGCTAAGTTGTTTGTAAATCTTGAAAGTTAAACACTATGCTCCTAGACCTCTAACAGTAAAAGCTAAGATAAAACAAGACAAGAGTAGGTAAATAGAAGAAAACATTTATATAGACTAGGAAATCTTTCAATGTAAGGAATGCCATCTTACTATTTATATAAATACAAATTCATAAGTATAAATTAAATATCTATGTGAATAAAGAGCTATTTGCTTCATTGATGTCTTAAGGTTTTATTGCTGTGCTGAGACATGACCACAACAATTCTTAAGGAAAACTTTAATTGGGGCTGGTTTACAGTTTTGAGGTTTAGTCCATTATCATCATGGTTGGAAGCATAGAACATGCAGAGAGAAATAGTGCTGGTAAAGGAGCTGAGAGTTCTACATCCATATCCGTAGGCAGCAGGAAGAGAGAGCAACATTGGGCCTGGCTTGAGCTTCTGAAACTTCAAAGCCCACCCCCAGTGACACATTTTCTCCAGCAAGGCCACACCCCATAATAGTGCCACTCTCTATGGGTTTATGGGGACCATTTTCATTCAGACCACCACAGATGGTATCATTGGCCAAAATCTCTCTTATTTTTCTGGTCACTTGAGAAGCTGTTATCTAGAACTTGTTTGCTGAAATAGAGGAAGACTAAATATTTTGCCATTTATTTTCTTTCTGATGCTTGTCTATGATTGAATTATATAGAACATGCTCATTCCAAATTTTATAGGATAGGAAATAGTGACAGTTACTTTTCATTTTTATAGTGGACCATAGCAAAATATGCTCCCAGGTTTAATGGGTTCCAGCAGCAAGACTCCCAAGAACTTCTGGCTTTCCTCTTGGATGGTCTTCATGAAGATCTCAACCGAGTCCACGAGAAACCATATGTGGAACTAAAAGACAGTGATGGCCGACCAGACTGGGAAGTAGCTGCAGAGGTTTGTTCGTTTTGAATGTCTTTTGTTGTTTTTAAAAAGTCTTGTGTCCTGCCTACTTAGCTGGACAACTCTTTTTCTTTTTCTTTTTCTTTTTTTTCTTTTCTTTTCTTTTTTTTTTTTTTAAATGCCTTTTAGTGGATAAGCTGGGCAGTGTGTATGTACACAGGCAATGTAGAGGCTAGAGGTTCATGTTGGATATCTTACATATGTCCCACCTTATTTTGGAGATGGTGTCTCTGACTGAACCTCACTGCTTTGGCAGACAGGCTAGCCAGCAGGCTCCAGGAATCCCTGTCTGTACTTCCTAGCACTGTTGTTATAGGTATGCACCAAGACCCTAGCTTAACATGGAGTCTGTTTTTTGTTGGCCAACTATTCCTGAGTGTGTGCCTGCCCTGGGATGTGGTTAACATTACCCAGTGTCAATCCATTGGAGATGACTAATTTTGACACTTCTAGTAGTTATCAGCTGCTAATAGCTTTTTGATTGGGGGTTGGATTGTATGCTCTCTTCCCCCTTCTATGTTCTAGGATGTTATCTGGTTTGAACTGGGGCAGGTCTTCTATGTACAGTCAAAATTTCTGTGACTTTTTATATGCATCTAGCCCTGTTGTGTCTGGAAAACACTGGATTTTTTGTTGTTGTTGTTTTTGTTTTTAGTTCATCTTTCACCTCTTGAATCTTGTAATCTTCCTGCCCCATCTTCCTCATAGATCCCATAGTCTTGAGGAGATGGATGTGATAAAGACATCCTATTTAGTAATGAGCTCTCCAGAGTCTCTTACTCTATACATGTTGTGTAATTATGAATCTCTGTCTTAATTCTCATCTACAAGAAGCTTCTCTGACAAGGGCTCAGTAAGACACTGACCTGTGGGTATAACAGTATATTGGTAGGAGTCATTTTGCTATGTTCATTTAATAGAAAATTATGTTTTCCTGTAGGGCCTATGACCTATCTAGTCTCAGATTCTTAGCCCCATTAACAGTGTCAAGTATGAGTTCCATATTATGGAGCAAGCCTTCTGTCCAATCAAAGGTAATTGGTTACTCCAATTCGTTTGTCCCACTATTGCATAAGTTGGTATATCTTACAGATGGGTCACTATTATAGCTCACAAGGTTCATAGCTGAGTAAGATTTTTGTTTGTTTGTTTTTTGAGACAGGGTTTCTCTGTAGCCCGGGCTGTCCTGGAACTCAATCTGTAGACCAGGCTGGCGCTGAGTAAGATTAATGTTTACTTTTCCTGTAGCTTTTATAGTGCCTTCCAACACTGTAAACACAAGTCAATAAAGGTAAAACTTATAGTTAAGAACCAGCTCAATTTCTCTATGTTCAGTGACATAAGAATGTGGTATCTCCTGGAGAGCAACAGGGTCTTATTACCATCAGGTTGTGGAGGGTAACCAATAATAGTGGCAATAATGTGTAATGTTTGGGGGAATCTATAGGATAAACTTTGGCCAACAATTCAAAAAGCTATAACACATTTCCTGGAATTTATTTAGTTTTATTTGGTGATATATGATATGTAATTGGAGCTCTCTATGAAGCCCTGGCTGTCTTGAAACTTGCTATGTAGACCAGGCTGGGCTCAAACTCACAGAGATCTCCTTGTTCTACCTCCAGAGTGCTAGGATTAAAGATTAAAGATTAGGATTAAAACCAGCCATGCTCTCTGCTTGGTTTTGAGTTTCTTATAAAAGCAATAAATGCAATGTTCTGATCACAAATATATGTGGCACAATTTAAATTTGAACAAGAGTGTTCTGTGATTAGAGTTTAAATCCAGTATACTTATTCAGTATTTTTAGATTGTATTGAAAGGCTTATCTTTTGAATTTTGAAAATAAAATTTTATGATGCTTTTCCTTGATAGGCCTGGGACAACCATCTAAGGAGAAATAGATCAATTGTTGTGGACTTGTTCCATGGTCAGCTAAGATCCCAAGTCAAATGCAAGACATGTGGGCATATAAGTGTCCGATTCGACCCTTTTAATTTTTTGTCTTTACCACTACCAATGGACAGTTACATGCATTTAGAAATAACAGGTAGGTCACAGAGTTCTGAAAAACTGATTCATTTTCTTTATTTGGTAGCCTAAATTCATAGTTATGTGTTTGCAATGAATTTTCATAAATATGAGAAGTTATCTTGTTAATAATCCACATTAAGGCACTATTTCAGGTTTCAAAGGTTTGGAGGCTATTGCTGTGATCATTAATGCTTTTCTTAAATTCCAGACATGGAAGAAACTTTGAAAAGCTTGTAAAGCCAATCAGATTTCTTTATCAGATAAACATAAAAAAATTCTTGTATCACTCAATATTATTCCTAAGTTTTATTTTAGTATTTACATAAAAAATTGTATGCTTGAATGTTTGCTATTTATAAGTAAGACTTTTATTGTAATCTGTGTTTTACTAATAAAAGATCTTTTTCTTTACTAGTAATTAGATTAGATGGTACTACTCCCATACGATATGGACTAAGACTGAATATGGATGAAAAGTACACAGGTTTGAAAAAGCAGCTGAGTGATCTCTGTGGACTTAAATCAGAACAAATCCTTTTTGCAGAAGTGCATAGTTCTAACATAAAGGTAATATCAATTGCTCTTTCTAGGAAATCTGATTTTATTCTTCAAAGATGGGTTTCTCAATGATTTTAGTTATTATGTTAATATCTTAGTCAGTATTCTGTTGCTGGGCTTCCGTAGTCCACATTAGCCTCAGCACCACTGTCTTCCATGTCCCTACTAGTATGGCCCATTAAGCCCTGCATAAAATGGTCAACTGCTTTCTTAATCGAAAGTCTACGTTCCACCAATAAGCAGCATGGTCAGGTTAGGCTGTACACCCTGGTATCAGCTTCTGTCTTAGTCAGTGTTTTGTTTTGAAGAGACACCATGACCACAGTAAATCTTACATTTAAAAAAAAAAAAAAAAAAAGCTTTTTTTGAGGCTTGTTTATAGTTTCAGAGGTTTAGTCCGTTATTATCCTGGCTGGGAGCATGGTGGCATGCAAGCAGATATGTTGCTGAAGAAGTAACTACAACATGATCAAGAGGCAGCAAGAAGAGAGAGTTTAAGTGGGCCTGGCTTGGGCTTTTGAAACCTCAAAACCCACCTCCAGTAACCCACTTCTTCAGTAAGACCACACCTAATGCAACAAGGCCATATTCCTAATCCTTCTCAAGTAGTGCCACCCTGTAATGACTAAAACATTCAAATATATAAGCCTGTGAGAGCCGTTCTTACTCAAACCACCACACTTAAAAAATCAAGGGAAGCCGGGCGGTGGTGGCGCACGCCTTTAATCCCAGCACTTGGGAGGCAGAGGCAGGCAGATTTCTGAGTTCGAGGCCAGCCTGGTCTACAGAGTGAGTTCCAGGACAGCCAGGGCTACACAGGGAAAAACCCTGTCTCGAAAAATCAAAAAAAAAATAAAAAATAAAAAATAAAAAATAAAAATCAAGGGAGATATCAAAACAAAGGCCAGTGAGATGGCTGAGTGGATAAAGGCACTTACCCTCAAGTCTGTTGGCCTGAGTTAATGCTCTAGGACTCACCTGATAGACAGAGAGAACTGACTCCTGAAAGTTGTCCTTTGACTGACATACATGGGCTCACACACACCTAAACCAAAACAAAAAATGTGTGCCTGCCTGCCTGCCTTCCTTCCTTCCTTCCTTCCTTCCTTCCTTACTTCCTTCCTTCCTTCCTCCTTCCCTCCCCCCTCTTTCTTTGAAAGGCATTCAACATCACATCTAGATTGTATACCATTTTCTAATCAAGAAATCTACCAGAATAGAAAAATAATAAATTAAATGATGGTGGCATTTTGAAAGAAGGGAATTAATAGCAAATCTCCCAAATTTTCAGAGTTCCAAGAAGAAAAATAACATTAAGTGGAAATTAAAAAATAGATTGAAAATAAAAAAAAAAAAAAAAGAAAGAAAGAAAGAAGGGAATTATCTAAGGCTGCTTATATGAAAGGTGGCTATTATAGTATAGTGCTAAGTTTCCCCCATCTACTGTCACTAAAATCTTTCTTTGGTTATTTTCTATTTTATTTTAAAAAATATTTTATTTTATTTTAAAAAATGTTATTCCTTTTCAAGTTTATTTTAAATTATGTATATGTATGTGTGTCTGTGTGGGAGTATATACACTTGAGTAGAGATGCCTTCAGAGGCACCCCAGGAACTAGAGTTATCTGATATTGTTTCTGTGAATTAAACCCAGGTTCTTTGAAAAAAATATGTGCTCTTAACCACAGAGCTATCTCTCTGGCCCTTTTTCTTTTGGATGTATGGGTCTTTCGCCTATGAGTACATCTTTGTATCATGTACATACATATCTGGTGCCTGCAGAGGCCAGAAGATACCCCTGGAATTGGAACTACAAACAGGTGTGAGCTGTCATGCAAGTTCTGAGAATCAAACTTAGGTCATCTGGTGGGGCAGCCAGTATTCTGAGCCATCTCTCTAGCTCCTTCTATATTTATGAATATGTATTTATCATAAATCAACCCTTTACCCTAGAAGCCTTTGTTTTAAGCCTCTTACCCAGTCCAGATCAAGGATAATTCAGAAGATAAAATACTGCATTGAGCCGGGCAGTGGTGGCGCACGCCATTAGTCCCAGCACTTGGGAGGCAGAGGCAGGCGGATTTCTGAGTTCGAGGCCAGCCTGGTCTACAGAGTGAATTCTAGGACAGCCAGGACTACACAGAGAAACCCTGTCTCGAAAAAAACAACAACAACAAAAATACTGCATTGAAACATGTTTATATTTTTTTCCTTGTCATTATTCTTTAAGCAGTTGTCTTTTCAACTATTTATATCACATTTTTTTTCTGTTAAGTATCAGGTAATGGTGATTTAAGTGAACTGCGTAAGTTATATGCAATACTAGTCCATTTTATAATGGACTTGCATCTACAGATAATGGGAGGTCAGCAGAAGGCATTGAGTCTCCTAGAACTGCAGTTCTGGTGGTTGTGAACTACCATGTGAATGCTGAGGACCAATTCTGGGTCGTCTGCAAGAACAACAATTATTCTTAACTGCTGAGCCATCTCTCCAGTCCCTGTTGTCTATGTTTTACTTTTCAAAATGCCAATGAACTATAAAATTAGTAAATTCACCTTCTTCCTACCTCAGCCTTCCAAGAAGCTATGATTATAGACTCCTGTCCTCTGAACAGAGCCTCACCAGGATGACATTTTTGCTATTATTGGGTTTTTTGAGACAGAGTCTCACTCTATGTAGCCTACCTAGCCTGTGTCTCACTATGTAGACCAGCCTGGCCTTGAACTCAAAGAGATCTCCCTTCTCTGCTGGGATTAAAGGTGTAAGCCATCACACACAGGCTGCATTGATTTTTTTTTTTTTTTTAATATTAAATATAAAGAGGTCTGTCAGGGTTTGCAGTTTAGATAGTTGAGGCAAAAGGTAAAACTTCCAGTCACAGCATACTTCCTTCCTGTGAACAGGGACAAGTGTTTTTGGGAGGAGGTGAATTGTAAGTTACTTTATCCAGCATTCATCTTCAGTTAGCCAAAGAAGATTGACTGTTTTTACTGTTGTGGTGGTTCATGCCTTTAACCCCGCAGAAGTAGAAGTAGGCAGATCCCTATGAGCTGGAGTCATCTTGGCCTTGTCTCAAAAAACGTGCTGTACATCACAGTGATAATATTTCTATTTTATCTAAAACCTTTTCCTTCTATCTTGTTTATTTGCTTGTTTTTGTTTTGTTTTGTTTTTCTTTCTTTCTGTAGAACTTCCCTCAGGACAACCAAAAAGTTCGACTCTCAGTGAGTGGATTTTTGTGTGCATTTGAAATTCCTATTCCTGCATCTCCAGTTTCAGCTTGCAGTCCAATTCAAACAGGTAAAATAGAACTATAGTTCCTTCTCATGAGTACAGTGTTGAACATTGGTCTAGGGCCAGCAAAATAGCTCAGCTGATAAAGAGGCTTGCAGCCAAGCCTAATGACCTGAGTTTAGACCATAGGACTTCTAAAGGAGAGAACTGAGTCCTGTAAATTGTTCTTTGAACATGCTTTGGCATGCTGTGGTATGTGCTTATACACACATATGTGCATATATACATAAATATAGTAAACAATCTAAGCGTTAAAATCTTTTTTATATATGTTGTGCTCAAAAGAATTTTTGAGCCCAGAAGAAACCTTTGACTCGAGATTTTTCTAAGAATTCTAATAATCATTTGACTCAGATTTTTCTTTTGATTGATGGGAAATCTAAAATTCAGAAACAGTTAACGAACTAAGTATGTAGCTCTTAGCAAGCATGCTCGCATATATACCATTAACATTCATATCTCTTGTAACTCTTTGTAATGGTGAAATGGCACAGATGGTATGAAAGGAACCTACTACTAGAAAATATAAACAATGAATTTAGCTAAATAGAAATTTGTTATCCAGTTATTACACATGCTTTAATATATTGGTCACTCAGTCCTTTTGGCTTCATATACTTTGTCCTTTTATTGTGGTACTAAGTGTCTAACCTAAGGTTTTAGACATGCTAGGCCAATGCTGTGCCTCTTAGCAGCCTGCTGTGTAAGAGTATTTTCCTAAGAAAATGCAAGCAACATGTACATGTCCTCTTACCCCCGAAAAGTAAAACCATGACAGATCAAAAGTAATGACAGCACCAAAATCCAATTTCGTGAACCAGTAAGTTTTTATTGGTGTTACTACAGGACCATTGGTGAGGGGTTACTTAAAGGAGCAGGAATGACTCAAAAAAGCAGCTGCATCACCAAGCCCACCCTAGCCCTAGTGAAGACTCAAGAAATCTGTGTCCCAAAGCACTCTGCACAGCTTGAGGCTGCTGCCATAGTCTGAGAAATCTCTACATTCAGCAGATTTGCTATTCAGTCTCCTTCCCCAAACTTACTGCTTCTATAAGGCTGCAAAGGGACCTTCAAGAATCTTACAAGTTTCCACTTTGTCACACAAGTGACATTTTGTGTTTGTTGCCTGATCTTCTGGGCCTCCCTTTTTCTCTTAGAAGACTGTTTCAATTAGGAGGGAAAATGCTAAACAACATAACCTTTGGCTTTTGAGACAGTGTTACACAGTGTGTCTCAGATTTGCCATGGTCTTACTGTTTAGTCCAAGATATTCTCAAATTTATGATCCTCCTCCCTGTCTTCTAAGGGCTGAGATTACAGGTGTAAACTGTTAAGGCCAGGGGTTCTTCCTTGACGGCTTATCATTAGGTTGATTCTCCTACTATAAAGTACTTCATAGAAAGTGAAGCTCAAGCCGGGCGGTGGTGGCGCACGCCTTTAATCCCAGCACTTGGGAGGCAGAGGCAGGCGGATTTCTGAGTTCGAGGCCAGCCTGGTCTACCGAGCGAGTTCCAGGACAGCCTGGACTACACAGAGAAACCCTGTCTCGAAAAAAAAAAAAAAAAAAGAAAGTGAAGCTCTTCTCACTGGCAGGTAACAATGATGGTGAAGGTGAGTTCGTAGATGATTTCGTGTTTTCTACTTGGCACATCACTGTTCAGTGATAGAAACTATCATCTCTGTCCTCCAATACAGTTACATAGGCTACTGAGCATTTGAAATGTAGGTAGCTATTTAGACTGAGCCTTAGTCACTAAAGCAAAGCATTTTTATCTTAATTTTCATTTAAAAGTTAACAACCGGCTTATAGCCAAATTAGATAGAATATTTTGAGAGAAATGGAGAGTTTTAAAGGAAAGGAAAGGTCATATTAATGGTAGAGATGTTTATGCACCACATACTCATGGGATTGTTGCAGAAGCTCTGCTTAACAGTTATCACAGTTCTTTCTTTGACCTTTAGTCATAAGCATGAGTTATAAAAATAAATTCTAAACTTTAATTTTGCCAATAAATTGAGAGTTGTTGCTTGTTCTGTGCATTCTCTCTGTTCTGAATTAGGAGAGTCAACACTGTCAGTGTCCAAGACTCTCACAATACTTGAGAAAAGAGCAAAGATGATAGTGATACAAGGTTATTATACTGTGCACATCTCTGAATTTATAGATTGCTCCTCTTCTCCATCTACAAATGGACTGTTCACCCTGACTACCAATGGGGATCTGTCTCGACCTATATTCATCCCCAATGGAATGCCAAATACAGTTGTACCATGTGGGACTGAGAAGAATGTCACAAATGGAATAGTGAATGGTCATATGCCACCTCTTCCTGATGACCCCTTTACAGGCTACATCATTGCAGTCCACCGAAAAATGGTTAGTTAAATATTGTACAACTTACTATTGTTGGTCATGTCAACTATTTCTTGAACATACTCTCATTATATCATATATGTTATCCATATCATATGTGATTGCTGTTATAAGAAATGACATTCCTTATGATACGTTAAGAAGCAGCAGAATGCTGGGCGAGAGATGATGCCCGCCTGCAATCCTAACACTGGAAAGACTGTGCTTCAAACATACCAAACTAAGAGAGTGCTGGATAGCCAGTACACACAACTAATGCTTTTCCTAAAATGTGTGTTGCACATATATAGGCTATATTATCTCTGCCATGTAAATGTGAATCCTTTTGGAAAATGTTTTATTATTACCATTGTGTGGTTTTTGGAGGACACAAGAATGTTCTTTGACAAGTTTTTTGTAATTCCTCCCTTGCTAAACTAACTCCTTCCATTGAAGGCTAATTTTTAAATTTTTTTAAATTAAAAAACTTGGGGATGGGACTGTTAATTAAGAGCACTGACCGCTCTTCTAGAAGACCCACATTTGAATTCTAGTATCTATATTGCAGCTCATGATCCACTGTAACTCTAGTTCCAGGGGATCCAATACCATCTTCTGGGCCTCCATGGGCACTGCTTGCATGTGCTGCACAAACATACATGCGAGAAAAACACCCATACACATAAAACAAAAATAGATCTTTTAGGGGGGAGGGGAAGAGAGATTGGTGAGATGTCTTAGTGGTTACAGTACCTGCCAGACAACCATGAGGACAAGTTAGAATTTGGATTCCCAGAACTTATGTAAATGCTAGCTGAGGGTCTTGGCCAACTGTCATTTCAGATCAGGAGACAGGGAATTCCCAGAGCAAACTGGCTAGCAAGACTGGCTGTATTAGTAAACTACAGGTTTAATTAAGACAACCTACCTCAAATCCCAGCACTTGGGAAGCAGAGCCAGGAAGATCTCTGAGTTTGAGGCCATCCAGCTCTACAGAGGGAGTTCCAGGTCAGCCAGGGATCTACAGAGAAACCTTGCCTCAAAAACAAAACAAAACAAAACAAAACAAAGAACCTGCTTCCATGAACAGGTATAAAAGTGATCAGAGATTGTTTCCACCATCAACCTTGGGCCTAAATGCGTGCGTGCACACATGTGAAAAAGAAAAAAAGACTTGAAAACTAAGTGATTGGGACATAGTGGCAACTTAGAAAAAGAAAAAGAGAATTATGCCTATAATTGCACAAACCATACTGTATCTCTAATTCTGCTATTGGGTAGTCGGTTGAACCCTTTAGGCTTTGATATCACATCTTATGAAACAAAAGAGTTAGAGTGATGTACATATTTAATCCAGCACTCAGGCAGAGGCAGGTGAATCTCTCTTAACTTTGAGGCCAGCCTGGTCTATACAGCAAGTTTCAGGCCAGCCATGGCTACATAGTGAGACCCTGTCTCAAAAAAATAGAGTTGGGTTGCTAGGTAATTTCTTTGTTTTTTTTCGAGACAGGGTTTCTCTGTGTAGCCCTGGCTGTCCTGGATCTCACTCTGTAGACCAGGCTGGCCTCGAACTGAGAAATCCACCTGCCTCTGCCTCCCAAGTGCTAGGATTAAAGGCGTGGGCCACCACCGCCCGGCTGCTAGGTAATTTCTAAGAGCTGTTAGTTACCCCTGCCACTATTTATAATTCACACTTTGGCTAGGGGGTATTGTTTAGTAGTAGAGTATTTGCCTAGCACCAAAAAGTGGGGAGGGAAAAGAACTAATCACATCCTTATTTATTATATTTGTTGGCTAAAATATACTATGCTAGCCGGGCGGTGGTGACGCATGCCTTTAATCCCAGCACTTGGGAGGCAGAGGCAGGCGGATTTTGAGTTCGAGGCCAGCCTGATCTACAGAGTGAGCTCCAGGACAGCCTGGGCTACACAGAGAAACCCTGTCTCGAAAAACAAAAAACAAACAAACAAACAAAAATATACTATGCTGCTTATAAGAAGAAAATAAAAGGCATTACATACCTTAAGTTACTAAAACAGGATGACCTTGAGTTCCAGCCAGCCTTGGCATACATAGTAAGACTCTGGTGTTTGTTTGTTTTATTTTTTAAAGATTTATTTATTTACTTTATGTATATGAATATACAATTGCTCTCTTCAGACACACCAGAAGAGGGCATCAGATCCCATTACTAATGATTGTGACCCACCATGTGGTTGCTGGGAATTAAACTCAGGACCCCTGGAAGAGCAGTCAGTACTCTTAACTGCCGAGCTGTCTCTCCAGCCCAACACTCTGTTTTTGTTTTTGTTTTTTAAAAAAAAAAAAAGCAAAAATTTTTGAGGCTGGAGAGATGACTCAGCGCTTAAGAGCATTGGCTGCTTGACCATTGTTCAATTCTCAGCACCCACGTGGCAGTTCACACCTGTCAGTAACAGCAGTGGGCTTCTGGCAGATACTCTCACAAAGACATACATGCAGGCACAAAAGCCAGTGAGCAGAAAATAAAAATAAGTTACATATTTTTAAAATGTTTAAAGGGAAATTAGGAAGGAGGAGAAAGGAAAAGGAAATGAATGAGCTTTGTGAAACAAAATTAGTGTGTTTAAAAAACACAAGTACATTAATTCTTTAATTACATAACAAGAGAAATGAAATTATAAATGATTTACTGTTTTATTTTCCAAAGAGTTATACAACAAATTAAAACAAAGTATGATTTAACAGAAATTTCTTTACAGTCTAGAAAACAGAAGTCTGAAGTCAAGGTACCAAGAGATGGCTCCCTCCACAATGCTCTAGCAGACTCCTCCTTGGCTCCTCGACTTTCTGTTTCTAAGCATCCCTTAGCTTGTGGCTATGTAACTGAATTGCCTACCTGTTCATCTGAGCTTTCCTTTCTGCCTCTGCCTTTCTCTTAAAAAGATACTTGCCACTTGATTTCCTTATCATTTGATCTCATTGTAAGACCTTTAACTTGAGGCTGGAGAGATGACTCAGCAGTTAAAAAGTATTTGGTACCTAACACTCATGTCAGTGGCTCATAACCTCCTGTAAGTCCAGCTGCAGGTTATCTAGTGTCCTCTACAGGTACCTGAACATATGTGGCATATTCACAGAGACACACACATATATACAAATAAAAATAGTATAAACTAACTTTTTTTCAAAAAACAAATGAGCTAGGCAGTGGTGGCGCATGCCTTTAATCCCAGCACTTGGGAGGCAGAGTTTGAAGCCAGCCTGGTCTACAGAATGAGTTCCAGGACAGCTAAGTCCACACAGAGGAACCCTGTCGGGGGGGGGGGGGGTGGAGAGGAGAAGGGAGAGAGAGAGAGAGGTGGGGGATGATTGAAAGAATTTGGCGAGGCTGTGTGTGAAGGACTCATAGTTACATATGTAAAAACTCTTTGCCAAGTAAGATTGAATTTACCAATTACAGAATTTAGACACAAAGAGATCTTGGTGGTAGATAAGCACCATTTATAAATACTTTAACCATATCTTTTAAATTGTGTATCTAAAACTCTATTACAATACAAATAAACTTTACAAATCACACAGGAAGCATCTATATAGAAAACAATAATAGAAATAGAATAATAGAAAACAAAAATATTGGCGCTGGAAAAATTGCTCATTAGTTCCAGAAGATGCAGGTTTAATTCCCAGCACCACATGGCTATTCACAACCTTCTGGATATTTAGCCTCATCTTCTGGCCTCTTTGGGTACCAGGCACAAACGTGGTACCCAGACATACGTGCAGGTGCAGGCAAAATTCCCATAACACAGTATTTTTACATTTTTAAAAACAAAGGGGCTGGAGGAATGGCTCAGTAGTTAAGAGCCATGTCTTCTCTTAGAGAAGACCTGAGTTTGACTCATCATACACATGGTGGTCTACAACTGTCTGCAACTCCAATCCTAAGAGATCTGATGCCCTTGTCTGGTCTCCATAAGCACTAGGTCCGCTTGTGGTACACATTCATATATGTAGACAAGATACCCAAACAAACAAACAAACAAATAAATAAATAAATGTTAAGCAACTTAAAGTGATAGTGTCAGAGAGATCGTTCAGTGAGTAAAGATGCTTGCCAAGTGACCTAAGAACCACCTCAAGACCACATAAAAGTGAAAAGGGAGGGGCTAGAAAGATGTCTCAGTGATTAAGAGCACTGAGGACTCTTCCAGAGGTCCTGAGTTCAATTCCTAGCAACCACATGGTAGGTCACAGCCATCTGTGATGGGATCAGATGTTCTCTTCTGGTGTTTCTGAAGACAGCTACAGTGTACTCATATAAATAAGTATACTCATATGAAAAGAGAGGGCTGGAAAAATGGCATGCTTGTTAAGAGTATATATTGCTCCTGCAGATGACCTGAGTTTATTTCCCAGCACCCATGTCAGGTGACTCACAAGCACTTATAACTTCAACACCAAGGTATCCTATGCCCTCTTCTGAACTCCAAAGGACACCTAATCTCTTATGTGCACAAACTCACATAGATACATATACATAAAAAAATTTAAAGTTATAAAAGTGGGGAACTAGAAAGATGGCTTAAGGTAAGAGTGTATATTACTCTTCTGGAAGATGTGAGTTCAATTCCCAGTACCCATGCCAGGCAGTGCACAAACTGCCTGTAGCTCCAGCTTCAAGGATCTGACACTTCTGGTCTCTGTAGGTATCTGCACATATGTGGTACACTCATGCATACACACTTACCACACACACTTCAAAATAAATCAAGTAATAAAGTAGGAGGAGTGATCCAACACTACAGAGTTGTTCTTTAACCTCTGTGCATATACCATGGCACGCCCACACACACTCATGCACACATAATTAAATTTAAAATAACAGATCAGTTTCTTGCATTAAATGAAAATATTTGAAGATATTAGTTCTCTGCAAACTTATTCAGAAACTTGATGAACAATTCTAATAAAAAATGCTAAATGTGTATATGCATTCTTCTTATACTTTTTTCCATTTTGGTTTATGTGTGTGGGTGTTTTGCCTATTTGTATATCTTCACTCCATGTGAATATGGTGCCCAAAGAGGGTGTTGGGTCCCCCATTTGCGTGCATTCTTGTGTATGTATGACTTTATAAACCAAGCACCAAGAGGAGCTAGATGGCTCAGCAGTGAAGAATACTTACTGCCCTTGCAAAGGCCTTAGGTTCAGTTCCTAGCTTCTGGGCTACTCACAACTAACTGTAACTCTATCTCCCTGGATCCACTGCCCTTTTTGGCCTTCTTGGGGACCAGACCACATGTGGTCTACATATATACAGACACTCAAGTACATCAAGAATAAACAAGATGCTCTTTAAGGGTAAAGCTACCAAATTGCAATTTATTTTATAAGCTGGCATGTAAGACAATGTGATATTAGTGTGAAATGGGACAAATAATTCAGTGCAATAGAATGTAAAAATCAAAAAGAACCTGTTTTCAAGCCCATGAAACTCTTCAGCCTCAGTCTGCTGCGTGCTGAGATTATAAGTATGAACTACTACCAGCCCCAACTTGAAATAAGATCTTAATTAAAATTATGTATTTTTACTAAGTCTAAATTAATAGTGGCAAAATAAAATACTTGAGAATTAACACACCTATAATCCCTTCATTTAAGAGGTGGAGACAGGAGAATCTGGAGTTCAAGGCTATCTTTGGCTACATATTAAGTTGGAAGCCAGCCTGGCCTACATGAGACCCTGTGTTAACCATAAGTAAATAGGGCTGGTGAGATGAGTCAGCAGTTGGGAGTGCTTGTTGCACAACCATGGGACCAGAGTTTGGATCGCAGCACACACATGACAGCTAAGTGTCCTACATACAGCTGTGGCCCCAGCTCTCAGAGGAGAGTAGTGGCAGAAGAAGGAGAATCTGGGACTTGCTGGCTTCCAGCTAGACAGGAAAGCACAGGAGGTGCAGGAGAGGACACCTGATGCTTCCACCTGTATGTACCCATACACAAATGTGCACAGACTCACACATATATTCATGCATAAAATAGTTTAAGTAGTAGAACAGATCTATATTAAGTCAACAGAAATAATAGCAAAGGACAAATTAGAAACAAAATTGATTGACAGCTAAGTACAGTTGGGTCTGTACTAGGAAGTCTTTTACAAAATGCTCTAGGTCAACAGAAGACCAGTCTTGAGAGTTCTGGATGGTTGGGTTTTTTTTTCCCCCACAGCTTCTTTCTCCAGTATCTTCCCTTCCTAGTGATTATTTTGGTCAGTGCCATCCTGGTATCCTTTCCAGAGAAATACCAAGTATTAATTATTTAAAAAGAATGAGCTATGCAACTGTGCATAGTCTTTACATATGATTCATTGTGTGTGAGATTTATCTGAAATCCTAGTTTAATAGGTAACTCTGAAATGAGCAGTACCTCAACCTTTCAATGGGTCTCCACTTTAAATAATTTTCTCTATTAGTAATGGTGTCATACCTTTAATCTTGGTACTTGGTAGGCAGAGGCAAATGGATTTCTGTAAGTTCAAAGCCAGCCTGGTCTACAGAATGAATTCCAGGAGAGCCAGGTCTACAAACGGAGAAATCCTGTCTTGAGGGTATAAGTGGGAGAAAATGGGTATAAATATATGTTAATTGGCAGCCTGTCTTGTCAGCTCTCTTCTCTTGTTTGTACATATAGATGAGGACAGAACTGTATTTCCTGTCATCTCAGAAGAATCGCCCCAGCCTCTTTGGAATGCCACTGATTGTTCCATGTACTGTGCATACCCGGAAAAAAGATCTCTATGATGCAGTTTGGATTCAAGTATCGAGATTGGCCAGTCCACTCCCACCTCAAGAAGCTAGCAACCATGCACAGGATTGGTAGGTTCTGGGGATAAGCTAAGTCCTGTGATTTCTAAATACTAAGAGTAACTTTTATGAATATGTTGTGATTAAAAAAAAAAAAAAAGACCTGTTTTATTTATCAACTAACCATCCTAGTATCTAATGATTTTTTTTCATTCTTTACTCTCACCTAAATTCCTCCTGTAATGCCTCAAGTAATATCATTATCTTCTCTTGTAAAAGTCAAAAGTGTGAATTCACCAGAAAATTTAAATCATCTCAATCCTTCTGAAATTTAGAATGGGAGTGACATATCTAGATATGAACTCTGAAAAAGACTTGTGCCATAACATGATTCAGTTGGGATGTGTCCATACTGTACCTTTTCAGCAGGAAGTATCATAAGCCTAGCAGATAGTGAACCTTTTGCTGCTTTCTTTGCACTCTTTCTACTACCATTCTATGACATCAGTATTCACTTTGAGTAATCATTGAGACTTGGTGTCATCTATCAAAGTTGAATTGCAGCTCTTTTTTGTTGTTGTTGTTGTTGTTTTTTGTTATTGCGGCAATGAAAAATTATTTTCTGTAGTAACAGAGTTGAGAAAGGTTATGTTCCTTATGATGGAGAGTCTTTTGATATTAAGATACAAGGTTAAGGTGTGTCTTCAGCCTGTGAATAATTCATAAGCAAATTAGTTAATGTATTTGTAGTTTTAGTAGGAGTAGCATTTGAGTAGGATTCAAATTTGAATTAAGGGACTTCTGGGTGAGGACTTTTCCCTGGATTTGCTACTGAACTGGATATGAATTTTTGAGAAAAAGGATAGCTTTCCAGCATGGGCAGTGGTTTGTAAGTGATCATGTTCTTTTGTGAAATGAGGAACTCAAGAAGGGGCAGGTTTTAGCAAGGACAGGAATCAGATTAAATTCAAGATAGCCATTATGCATGTGGGAAGTGAATTTAAATGTCTTTTACTGGAGATACAGGTGTCACCAACAAGTAGATATATAAAGCCCTAAGATGAGGGACTATCACTTAAGAGCATAAATGTTAGATAGAAAAATGTCCAAGACATAATTTGTGGTGCATTTCAGCATTAGAAGTTAAGAGAGGCAGGAAAAGGAAGCATCCAGTAATGTCTGATCATTCAAGACTAAATGGTTGAACACTTTGAATTCCAACATTCAAAAGGCAGAAGCAGAAGGATCTGTGAGTTCAAGGCCAGCCTAGTCTGTATAGCTAGTTCCAGGAGAGCTGGGACTACATAAAGAAACCCTGTCTCAAAATAAGCAAACAATCAAAAGGGATAAATGGTTAACAAAAAAAAAAAAAAAAAACGACAAGTTGTTCAAATTCAGAGAAACTGAATAAGAAAAAGACTGAACACTGCCCACTGTGTTATTCCCACTGAACAAGAGTAAAGACCACCAACCCAAAAAATTTTAATTGAATTATACAAGCCTTATTTTCTGTCAGACAGGGTTATCTCCCTAAGGTGGAATTTGAGAACATAGCTTCAAACACAGGAGAATGTGGAGTTTATATTAACACTAAAACTGCAAGACTGGGAGTTTTCAAGGGTTGGGAGATTTCAGGAGGAATTTTGGTTATATAGGAAGTTGGCTGAACATTTCAAAATTATTTGGCAGAGCATCTGCCTGTCTCTGCCCCTCAAGTACTGGGCTTAAATTAAAGGCATGTGCTACTATACACCTGAATAGCTTTACTCTTCAAAAGTACCTGTAAGAAAATATAGAGAAACAGAAAATAGAGAAACAGCATCTAGGGGAGTTGAAGGGCTTTAACCTGTGCTAACCAGAGTTTAAAGAGAAGGTTTATTTTGGCTCATACTTCTGCGTTAGTCTTACTTAGTCTATTATCAGTGGCTTTGATGCTTTGCACCTTCTGTGGTTTATCTTGATGGAGAGTATACAGTTGAACAACCTGCTTACTTCGGTGTGGCCATACAGGATAAAAAAGGACCAAGATCCCAATATCCATTTCAGGATGTGTGACCCAACTTGTTCCTTCCTCTAGGCCCAGACTCCTAAAGGTTCCTCTGCTGTTCAATAGTGCCACAGCCTGGGAACTAGGCCTTTAATATATGGTTCATTAAAGGACTTTGAACATCTCATATGAAGCTAAGCCTTGTGGCTCATTCCCATGACTCCAGCTGCTCCCCAGGCTGAG
Organism: Mastomys natalensis; assembly: GCA_021653895.1. NCBI lineage: Eukaryota > Metazoa > Chordata > Mammalia > Rodentia > Muridae > Mastomys > Mastomys natalensis. Next base: position 379,197 of record JAJTUV010000176.1, read on the forward strand.
GCAATAGGATAGCAGTCTTAAGACCTTCCTCTGCTAGAGTGAATTTGCAGCTAGCCTGGGCAAATTAGCGTGAGACCCTATCTCCAGATAAAAATGAAAGGAGACCTAAAGATATAGCTCAGTGATCTGGTGCCAGCCTAGCAGGCACAGTAGCCTGGGTATAATCCCTACTGCTGAAAACTGTATCCAACTGTAGCAGGAGGGATAGGGTTATCTTAGCTTAATATCTTCTTTGTCCTCTGTTAGGATGCTCCATGATCATAATTTTATTCCTATCTTTGGATGCTTGGATGCCTTGATTTGCTCCTCACTTGCTTTGAATGTGCTAGTGGACAGTAAGGTCCATCAGTAGTCATTTGGGTTATACAGAAAGAGCTCCTGTACCAGACACTCACGAGACAGAGAAGCTTGAAAAACAAAATTAAAAGAAAGGAAAGAAGGAAGGAAGGAAGAAATTGGACTATCAAAGACTTCTGGGTGGGTTGAGGATGTAACTCAGTTAGGAAAGAATTTGCCTGGGATACAAAAGACCCAGGGTTCACTCCATGACATTACTTAAACCAGGTGTAGTGGTGCACACCTGTAATCTCAGCAGAGGCTCACTGCTGTGAAAGGTAAATCGTCCTCAGTGTAACTTCAGCAGCTCTCAAACCAGAAATGCTTCTTAGGCTTGGTGTGTTTCTTCTTCCAGTGATGACAGCATGGGCTATCAGTATCCATTCACTCTCCGAGTTGTGCAGAAAGATGGAAACTCCTGTGCCTGGTGTCCATGGTATAGGTAAAGTCACCTGTAAAATCCGTCTCATAGAGTCAATTTCAAACATAATACTTTTTAATAAGATTCCTTGAATTTAGAATGTAATCACGAATAATAAGAAGCTTGATATAAATGTAAGAATTTTCCATCTCTTCTTTGTGAAATCCAGAGCACAGATTTGTTTTTCAGACATGTACTTTTACAGATTACATTCCACCCCAAATTCATAACCCTTAATAAGCATTTTTATTCTAAACTTGGTTTTGTTTCTCCCTTCCTTCCTTCCTTCCTTCCTTCCTTCCTTCCTTCCTTCCTTCCTTCCTTCCCTCCCTCCCTCCCTCCTTCCCTTCCTCCTTCCCTCCCTTTTTCTCTCTCTTTCTCTCTCTCTTTTTCTTTCTCTCTCTTTCTCTCTTTCTTTCTCTCTTTCTTTCTTTCTTTCTTTCTTTCTTTCTTTCTTTCTTTCTTTCTCTTTCTTTCTTTCTTTCTTTCTTTCTCTCTCTCTCTCTCTCTCTCTCTCTCTCTCTCTCTTCTTTCTTTCTTTCTTTCTTTCTTTCTTTCTTTCTTGTCCTTTTTAAATTAAATAGTGTCTCATTTGTGTTAGATCTCAGACTCCAGTGCTCAGCCTCCTGAGCATTGTGGCTTCAGTCATGTACACATGTCTATTATTAGTCCAAATGTTCTTTCTGAGCCAGTAGAACATAATCTGTTCACTAACCTGACTGGTAATCTTTCCTGAGGTTTTACAAGTCTTTGATGGGTCATTGCTGTTACCGTAGGGACAGTACCTGATAGTACTAAAGTCGGCTTTTAGAAAGCTTTAATAGATATAACAACAAACGAAGGGTAGTAGCCATTAGAGCTGTGACTGTGTCTTGTCCTTGTACCTGCCTCCATAGATTTGTATACATATTTACTTAAGGATTATCTTACAAGAGATAAGCATTGTTAGATCACTCATCTTACAGCATTATAGAAATGAATTTATAATTTCTTTCAACTCAGTTTATATCAAATACCAGCTAGTTTCTGTATCATTTTACTTGCCATGAAACTCATATCTTTCTATATATTAGCATCTGTTAAGTGCTTTATAAAACCAAAGACTTAACATTAAAAACATGATTCTTGAAATTCTTAAATTATGTTACTGTATGTATCAGATTCTGAAGCTAGACAAATATGAAGCCAAGAGAGTATTTCTAATTAAGAACATTTTAATTCTTTATTATTTATTCCTCTGTGAATGCTTTCCCCGTTTAGATTTTGCAGAGGCTGTAAAATCGATTGTGGAGAAGACAGAGCTTTCATTGGAAATGCCTGCATTGCTGTGGATTGGGATCCTACAGCCCTTCACCTCCGCTATCAAACATCACAGGAAAGAGTGAGTGCTGGGGGTGGCCATAAGGTGTTGGGTTTTACATGGGAAATGTTCCCCAGTTTAACTGTATCATAACAAACTAAAGTCATAAATATAGCTAATTACATTCTCTGTGGTATTTGATATACTGACATGTTTGCTTGACTCCCTGCCCCCTACCCCCAACTTCTAGAGTCAATTGTATTAGGGTATTAAATTTCAGAAATATTAATAACAAAACTTGGAACAAAACTGTAATTAAGAAGTTTATAGCCGGGCAGTGGTGGCACACACCTTTAATCCCAGCACTTGGGAGGGAGAGGCAAGCGGATTTCTGAGTTCGAGGCCAGCCTAGTCTACAGAGTGAGTTCCAGGACAGCCAGGACTACACAGAGAAACCCTGTCTCGAAAAAACATTTAAAAAAAAAAAAAAAAAAAGGAAGTTTCAGAGGCAGAGAGATGGCTCAGCAGTTAAGAGTATTTGCAGCACTCACAGAGAACCTGGGTTCAGTTTCTTTTTTTTTTTTTTTTTTTTTTTTTTGGTTTTTTCGAGACAGGGTTTCTCTGTGTAGTCCTGGCTGTCCTGGAACTTACTCTGTAGACCAGGCTGGCCTCGAACTCAGAAATCCGCCTGCCTCTGCCTCCCAAGTGCTGGGATTAAAGGCGTGCGCCACCACCGCCCGGCCTGGGTTCAGTTTCAGTACACATATCAGAACAACTTGAGAGAACATCTTTCTCCTGCCATGTGAGTCTCAGGATCAAACTCAGATCCTCTGGTTTGGCAGTAAGCCCCTTTATTTTCTGAGCCATCTCACCAGCTTTACTTTTCTGACTTTTTATGCTGTTTAGGAATGGGAGGACTACCAGTTCCAGGCCTACTTCCTTGTTTAGATTCCCAAATTTACCACTACAAACCCAGCTCTTTGTATCAAGAGTGAATGTATTGTGGGGTTTGTTTTTTTTTAAGGGGTGTGTATGGTTTTGGGGGTTTTTTTTGTTTGTTTGTTTGTTTGTGTTTGTTTTTGTTTTCAAAGCAGGGGTTTTTTTTGTGTGTGTGACCCTGGCTGTATGTATGTACATAGAGACAGAGTTTCACTGTGCAGCACTGGCTGTCCTGGAACTCTCTCTGTAGACCAGACTAACTTTGATCTCAGAGTTTCACCTGCTTCTGCCTCCTGAGTGCTTGGATTAAAGGAATGTGCCACCACTGCCTGGCATACCATGGACTCTTGCCAAACAAACAGAAAGGTCACTATGCTCAGCTGGGTAAGGTAGTATACCCCTATAATCCTAGCACTCAAGAGATTGAAGCAGGAAGATCAGGAGTTCAAAGCCTGGATTAAATACAGCAAGTTTAAGCGCAGCCAGTGTTACATAAAATCTTGTCTCAAAACAGGGGCAGAGGAAGAAAGATACTAGGCTAAAAGCTAAGGAAAATGTGAAAAGATATTATAGGTTGGGCTCCCTATAACAAGGCATTTCAGAACCTTTAACCATGCTGTCTTTGAAGATGGAAAATTTCAGCAGTGGATAGATTTATAAGTCTCTGTCATCACAGATTATAACAGGACGTTATCCTGACAAGGTCCCTATCAAAGATACATTATTTAGCTGTCTGTACCTCTTCCCTGTTTAACAAGTCTGTTGTGCAATCTGAGAGGCTCTGGAGTGCATCACATACAGGAAAAGCCTACATGTAACCTGTTACTCTCACCCACTTCCACTTTCAGTGATACAACACAGTGGGAACTCTGGAGCTATTGAGATATCTTGTCTTATTGGGGAATGAAAGCTTGACTAATCTGAGCTCTTACTAAATGTGCTTCCTGCCCCTGCTTAGCAGGTCATGTAAAACTGTGGTACACAATCGGGGTTATTACTCACTTGCGTTATAGTTTTTATTTCAGTGATTTCCCATCTAGGAATTTTCCTTGGGAAATAGTATTCTGTTCACTATGCAGCATTTTTTTTAAAATAGTAAATAATTTAAAATGTGTTTATTCTATATTAGAAGTATGGTTAAACAAAGTATGATGTATTCTTTATAAAATTATTATGTAGTCACTGAAAATGATTACTGATTTTTTACTACATAACAAGATACCAATTTTCTAATTTTCTAAAACATTTTCAGTATTTTATTTATTGATAATTTTATAGATGTATACAATGTATTTTGATCATATCCTCCCACCTCCCTAAACTCCCCTCTTTCAAGCTCCTCAAGACTTCCTACAACAGGTCTCTTTCTCTCAACTTTATGTTCTCTCTCTCTCTCTCTTTTTTTATCTTTTTTGTATTTAGATGTTTTGCCTACATATATGTCTGTGCACCACTTGCGTGTCTGATACTCACGGAGTCCAGAAGTTCCTTGGAACTTGAGTTAAGACAATTTTGAGCTGCCATGTGGTTCCTGGGAATTGAACCCCAGATCCTCTGGAAGGGGCAGTCAATGCTCTAACCTGTTTAACCATCTCTCCAGCCCCATTTTTTAAATGTGTGTGTGTTTGTGTGTGTATATGTGTATGTATACACATTTGTAGTGTGTATATATGTGTCTGTCTGTCTGTGTGTGTGTCTGTACATTCCATGGCACATGTAACAGTCAGAGGACAAAGCTCAGAAATTGGTTTTCTCCTTCTGTAAGCGTGAGTTCTGAGAACTGAACTCAGATAACAGACTTGGCAGTCAGTACTTTTACTCACTGAGCCATCTCATCAACCTAACACACCAAGTTTTATGGGTAAGGTTTTGAGTGTTTGTTTGTTTTTTTTTTTTTTTGTTTTGTTTTGTTTTGTTTTGTTTAGCATCAAGTGATTGTTTGTTTGTTTGACTAGTTTTTTGTTTTTGTTTTTTGTTTTTTGTTTTTTTTGAGACAGCGTTTCTCTGTGTAGCACTAGATGTCCTAAAATTCACTCTATAGACCAGGCTGGCCTCGAACTCAGAAATCTGCCTGCCTCTGCCTCCCAAGTGCTGGGATTAAAGGCGTGCGCCACCACCGCCCGGCTTAAATGGTATTCTTTAGACCAGATGGTGATACATTGTTTTTTGTTTGGTTTTTCGAGACAGGGTTTCTCTGTGTAGCCCTGGCTGTCCTGGAACTCACTCTGTAGACCAGACTAGCTTTGATCTCAGAGTTTCACCTGCCTCTGCCTCCCAAGTGCTGGGATTAAAGGCGTGGGCCACCACCACCGCCCGGCCGTGATACATTGTTAAAATCTTCATTGCCCAGTGAACTCCAACCTTGATAGTTAATTGGCATATTTGACAGCCTGTGACTCAGCTATCTGGTCTGTAGAGAAAAAGTCTCTCCTGAAAACCTGCAGTAAATGAAATGGCCAATTTATAATCCAAGCAGCCCAATGTTCCCAAGAGTTTTAGTAAAGCTAACAGATAGGAAATTGCCTTGGGTGAAGATAAGCAGTTCACCTGTGGAAGAGGGGCAGTAAGTGGCTGGGGGACACTGGGAACTTTAACAGGAAGAAGCAGGCATTATTGGGTTTGTAGTCCAGGCCCTGCCTTGGAAGAAAAAATTCATTATTCATATATGAAGTCTCAGTCAGCCTTTATATCACTGATGGCATTCCTTTCCTACCTTCTCATTCATAATAAAAACAAGCAAGTCTCATCTCATCTAATGGTTCTTGATTGCTTGTTGGGTTGTAGGCGAGAATATGAGGTTGGGGAGAAAATCCTTGACTGCTGCTATCTTGATCCTTCTCTCAGTCCTCTGACCTACTTCACGCTTCTCACCTTTATGCTCTCTCTCTCTCTTTTGTTTGCACTTAGGATTTTTCTTTATGATGCTAGAGATTGAAGCCAGAGCCCCAAAACACCCTAGGCAAATACTCTACTGCTGTTTTACACTCCTAGCCTTTGCACTGTCTTCTTAAACTTAACTCCTTCTTGTCCCAAAGCTTATCATACCGGTAGTCTGGACCCAAAAGTTTTGGCCAGACACTAGGCAGTGGTGGCGCACGCTTTGATGCCAGCACTTGGGAGGCAGAGGCAGGCGGATTTCTGAGTTCAAGGCCAGCCTGGTCTACAGAGTGAGTTCCAGGACAGCCAGGGCTACACAGAGAAACCCTGTCCCGAAAAAACCAAAACAAAACAAAAAAAAAAAAAAAAAGGTTTTGGCCAGAAATTAAAGGTCATATCAGCAAACCCATTATTCTTTTAAGTTTGCTATTCCTTTTATTGACATCATAGAAAAAAGAACTTCCATTAAACTGAGGTGACTCAGTGGTGTATGCATGAGGGATTCAATCCACTTTACTCTCCTATACCCCTCCAAAACAACAGTCATGAAACATAATGATAAGTCTGTTACATGTTGATAAGGCAAATGAGTTTTATATTAGGGTTTAATGTCTAGTATATTGTTTCCTCATGATGAGGTTTTCTGGGTCTTTTCTTTCTTTTTGAGGATTTTTTTCATTTTTTTTTTTTTATGTGTATTGTTGTTTTGCTTACATGTACATCTGTGTGAAGGTGTCAGAGTCCCTTGTACTGGAGTTACATTCAGGTGTAAGCTGCCATGTGGATGCTGGGAATTGAACCCAGGTCCTCTGGTAGAACAGCCAATAATCTTAATCTCTGAGCCATCTCTCTGGCCCCTTCTGGATCTTTTATTTCATCCAGATGTGGCATAAGTATTTTGTATTATTTCTTTTAACTCTGTCACATATGTAGTATTCTAATATTTCTTTCTGCCTAAAATATGCTTACTTTTACTACTCTTTTCTTGAAGGCTAGTTCACATTTAAACTGTCTTAAATTTCAAAATTGTGAAGTAAACAGGCATTTTAACTCTTGTTTTTTTGTTTTGGTTTGTTTTCTCATTTTAAGGATTCAGAAAAATTTTAAGAGAAACTATGCTCAGAGACTGGAGAGGTAGCTCATTTGGTAGAATGCTTCTCTCGGGTTCATAGAGCCCTGTACTCAACCTCACCACAGCAGAAAATCATGTGTGGTGTCACACACCTGTTTTCTCAGAGCTATGCAGCATGCACACTCACCTACTCACCCCAGAAGAAGAACCCATTACAGACAAAAGTAACAGTTACACCGAAGTCCAACTTGGTGAACTACTGAGTTTTTATTGGGATTACTAGTGAGAGAAACAGGTACTGAATTATACAGCTCTACCAGGGTTAGATTCCCAGTACCCACTTGGTGGCTCTACAGGATCTGCCCTCTTCTGACTTTTGGAACTTGCTGCCCAACCTACAGGCAGCTGGCTGAGCAGGTCCAAAAATCTCTTAGCATTTTGGCTGGTCAGAGACTTCTCAGGCAATAGTTTGTAGATTACATACAGCTGGTGTGGGAGGCGGGGAGGGGGCACTTTGAAGATCTTGCAGGTTTCAGCTTTATGTGAAGTTTGTTTAACAGCCTGCATCTCATGAGCCTCCTGCCCACCTCCAGGAGGGAATATGTGTGAGGGAGGGTCTTTTGCCTGTATGTATATGTATTTGGCTATGCCTGCAGAGGCCAAAAGGGGGCATCAGATCCCCTTGGACCTAGAATTACAGCTAGTTGTTATACATCATGTGGGTGCTGGAAATTAAACCCAATTCCTCAGAAAGAGCAGCCAGTACTCTTTTTTTTTTTTTTTTTTGGTTTTTCGAGACAGTGTTTCTCTGTGTAGCCCTGGCTGTCCTGGAACTCACTCTGTAGACCAGGCTGGCCTCGAACTCAGAAATCCACCTGCCTCTGCCTCCCAAGCACTGGCATTAAAGGCGTGTGCCACCACCGCCCAGCTGCAGCCAGTACTCTTAATAGCTAAACCATCTCTTTAGTTCCCACAGAGAGAATGTTTCAGTTCTGGGGAAATTGCTACACAATCAAACAGGAGGATCAGAAGTTCAGAGTTATCCTCAGTTACATAGTGAATTCTGGACCATCCTGAACTATATGAGACTCTGTCTCAAAAGAAAAAAAATCTAGTTGTATAAATAGTCATTTAGCCAGGCAGTGGTGGCACACGCCTTTAATGCCAGTGCTTGAGAGGCAGAGGCAGGTGGATTTCTGAGTTCAAGGCCAGCCTGGTCTACAGAGTGAGTTCCAGGATAGCCAGGGCTATACAGAGAAACTCTGTCTCGAAAAAACAAACTAGACAGACAGACAGATAGATAGTCATTTAATTCAAAATATTATTGATTTTGTGTGTGTGTGTGTGTGTGTGTATGTGTGTGTGTGTGTGTGTGTGTGTGTCTTGCATTGCTCAAAGACTAGTTTGAGTTGTCCTTTACCCCCACCATGTATGAGTTTGTGAATAAGAAGATGTAGTTTATCTAGGTATTCATTTTAAATGCCCTCAGCACAACTCTGGTGCATCCTGTTTCCTCCTCTTACAGGTTGTAGAAGAGCATGAAAGCGTGGAGCAGAGTCGGCGAGCACAAGCTGAGCCCATCAACCTGGACAGCTGTCTCCGTGCCTTCACCAGTGAGGAGGAACTGGGGGAGAATGAGATGTACTACTGTTCCAAGTGTAAAACTCACTGTTTGGCAACCAAGAAGCTGGACCTCTGGAGACTTCCTCCAATCCTGGTACGTTAATAGCCCTGAGTCTATGAGAAGAGTCTAGTGTGAGTGAGAGGAATCATTAACAGGATTTTGGGGCTATTTTTGAGATAAGATATTTCCTATAGCTTTTTCTACCTGGGTATGGTGCCGCATACCTGTAGTCACAGAATTTGGAAGGCTGAGACAAGAGGATCACCAAAAATTTAAGGCAAGCCTAGGCTACATAGTGAATTCCAAGCTAACTTAGACAAAGTAAGGCCCTGATTCCAAAAAGAAAGAAAGTGAGGTGCGGGGCCAGTAAAAGTAGCTTTTATTCACCTGAAGTAGTTGTCTTTTCCAAGGCTTGCTTGTCTGCTAACCTAGGCCTAGTCCAGGAAGCTTCTAGCCTCTGTATAATCTTATCTAGGCCTAGAATGTTTTCAGCCTCTGAGACTTACTGCTGAATAAGCTCACCCTTTCTACTTCTTTCTGACCTCTGGCTGGCTGGTTCAGCTCAGCTGTTCTGGCTCATTCTTATTCTCAGACTCATATCTCTCTTCAACCTGTCTCTGTACAATGAATGATCCTGGTAAAACTGCCTTCTACTCCCCTTCTCTGTGCCACTCTCTCTTCTTTTTGAGAGTTGAGCATATCCTATTCTATTAAATCTTTCTCTGATTCATCATATTTTTTGCCACTCAATTAGACATCACTTTCAAATATGGGTGCTTCCTTCTTCAAACTAACTTTACTTCATTATTTTTGATTAAGGGTGTGTGTGTACTCCAAATAGGTGAATTAAAGGTATGTCATTACAACTTGATTACACAGACCTAGAAGGTCTTTGGATTTGATCCTTTGCCAAAGCAGCCATGTTGCTGGATTAAAATTTCTCTACAGACAGAATCTTACTATGTAGTCGTGGCTAGCCTGAAACTTGCTATATAGATCAGGCTGGCCTCAAACTAAGAGATCCACTGCTTCTGCTGGGATTAAAGGTGTGTACTACCACACCCTGTTTCAGTATTAGGAGATTTTCTATTTATTTTTATTTTATATGTATGGATGTTTTGCCTGCATGTCCCTGCATCACATGCATCATGCACATGCAGTACCCCCAGAGGCCAGAAGAAGCATTGGATACTCTGAAAATTGGTTTGTAGAGGGTTAACTACCACATGGGCACTGGGAACCAAACCTGGTTCTTCCTCAAGAGCAATAAGTGCTCTTAATCTCTGAGCCATTTCTCCAACCCCAGTACTCCTAGTATTCTGGGAACATAATAGCTTCCCAAGAGTGAATACACAAAACATTGATGACATTCATTTGACTAGCTCCAGAAATGAAAACTGAAAGAAAGGAAGACTCGGGCAAGGGCAGATCTGGGAACTTGGTAGGTGAGGAAGTGGAATTTTTTTAAATATAAGGTATAATTAATATGCAGTTACATGCATAGATTTTTGTTTTGTTTTGTTTTTCTGCGACAGGGTTTCTCTGTGTAGCCTTGGCTGTCCTGGAACTCACTTTGTAGACCAGGCTGGCCTCTGCCTCCCAAGTGCTGGGATTAAAGGCGTGTGCCACCACTACCTGACCATGCATAGATTTTTGAATGTCGAATTTGATGGCTTTGCCAGTTGCATATATGCATATAACAATGACATAATTCAAGTAATAAAAGCATTTATTTAAAACATATATTTGAGATTGTTAACAATGCATAAATGTTACGTGTTCTTCAGAGCCTTTGAATGTTCCTATCTTTTCTTCTTCAGATTATTCACCTTAAACGATTTCAGTTTGTAAATGGACGGTGGATAAAGTCACAGAAAATTGTTAAATTTCCTCGTGAAAGTTTTGACCCTAGTGCTTTTTTAGTACCAAGAGACCCAACTCTTTGCCAGCATAAACCACTCACACCCCAGGGGGATGACTTCTCTGAGCTAAGGATCCCAGCAGGAGATGTGAAGAAAATGGATGTCCAGAACTCAGCAGGGGAGGAGGATGTGCTCCTGAGCAAGAGCCCGTCTTCACTCAGTGCAAATATCACCAGTAGCCCAAAAGGTAAGGGGGGCTCGTCTCTCTCTCTCTCTCTCTCTCTCTCTCTCTCTCTCTCTCTCTCTCTCCCCCCTGTGCGTGCGTGTGCGTGCGTGCGTGCGTGCGTGTGTGTATGTGTGTATGTGTGTATGTGTGTGTATGTATGTCATGGTCTTCTATTTTGGACCTATAGTTTGATGGAGTGATGAAACCTGTCTGGAATCAAACCTATCTGTAGTTCAGCATTCTACTTTGAGCACAAGATAACAGCCTCTTTAAATCTAGATTCTCTTTGTTTTTCGTAAAATGGAGAAAATACCAAGTTATAGCAAAAGGATTTGAAATACCAGGAGTAGTGGTGCTATAAGTCACAAACCAGAGTTTGTGCTGGTGCTCAGACAGTTCTGTTTTGTTTTGTTTTCCTTTGGTTTTTTGCTCTAAGTTCAGGACCCCAACTCAAAAGATGATAAAATCCACATCTATGGTGGGTCTTCCTTTCTTAATTAAACCTTCCTAAATCACCTTTCTGTGATTTTATAATTCCTACAATGAATTCTAACCTTTTGCTGCTGCCTATATTATTAGCTGTTCTTATTAGAGTTCTCTAGAGGATTAGAATGGCTTACAGTCTGTGGTCCAGCTACCCCAACAATGGCTGTCTACCAATGGAAGGTCCAAGAACCAGTAGTTGTTCAGTCTGTGAGACAAGATGTCTCAGCTGGTCTTCAGTAAACACCAGAATCCCAAAGAAGTAGGCACTAATGCCCGTGGAGGAATGGACTTGCCATCATGAGCAAGAGCAAGCAGGCAAAGAATGAAAGCTTCCTTTTTCCTTGTTCTTTTTATAAGTTGCCAACAGAAGGTGTAGCCCAGATTAAAAGTACATTTTACCACCTCAAAAGATGTGGATTTTGAGGCACTGGTGGCACACACCTTTAATTCTGCCGCTCTGGAGGGAGAGCAGACCTCAGAGTTCTAGGCTCTCCTGGTTTACAGAGCATGTTTCAGAACAGCCAGGACTGTACAGAGTCTTAACATTTATATATACAGGCTAAAATATATATAAGCTAAACCCTGTCTCAAAAAAGACAAACAAAAACTGAAAATCTGGATTAAAGGTTTATCGTCCAACCTCAAAAGATCTAAATTAAATCAGTTTTAAAGGTGGTGTACACTTGGAGGCAGAGGCAGGCAGATCTCTCAAGTTTTTAGACCAGCCTGGTCTACAGAGTGAGTTCTAGGACAGCCAGGGCTACACAGAGAAACCCTGTCTTCTGGGGATTTAAAAAAAAAAAAAAATTAATATAGGTAATTTTTTTTAAACCCTTATAGATGTACACTTCAGTTTTAGTAAATTTCAGATGTTGTCACATTTACAGCCAAGAAGAACCATCACAAGCGCTATAATAAGGAGTAAGAATAGGCAGCCAGCATTCCTATCTTTGTATGTACACATTAAGGAAGCTAGCTTGAGAGTTAGCATTTGGCACCAAACTTAACTTGTGGCATTTGGACTTAAAAGGCTCTCCCTCTCTCTTTCACAGGTTCACCTTCTTCATCAAGAAAAAGTGGAGCCAGCTGTCCCTCCAGCAAAAATAGCAGCCCTAACAGCAGCCCACGAACCTTGGGGAGGAACAAAGGGAGGCTCCGGCTGCCTCAAATTGGCAGCAAAAATAAATTGTCCAATAGTAAGGAGAATTTGGATGCCAGCAAAGAGAATGGGGCTGGGCAGATCTGTGAACTGGCTGACACCTTGAACCGAGGACATGTGCTGGGAGGCAGCCAGCCTGAGCTGGTCACTCCTCTGGATCATGAGATCACTCTGGCTAATGGATTTCTTTATGAGCATGAGGCATGTGGCAATGGCTATAGCAATGGTCAGCTTGGAAACCATAGTGAAGAAGACAGCACTGATGACCAAAGAGAAGATACACACAGTAAACCTATTTATAATCTATATGCAATTTCGGTAAGTGATGTAGTACATAGATTTCAACAAATATTTCTCAAGCTGGGCATGGTGACACATGCTTGTAATCCCAGCACTTGAGAGGCAGAGACAGATCTCTAAATTCAAGGCCAGCCTGGTCTACAGAGTTGTGTTTCAGGACAACCAAGGATACACTGAGAAACTCTGTCTTGAAAAACAAAAAACAGGGGCTGGAGAGATTGCTCAGTGGTTCTTCCAGAAGTCCCGACTTCAATTCCTAACAACCACGTAGTGGCTCACAACCATATCATATGTAATGGGATCCTATGCTCTCTTCTGGTGCCTGAAAACAGTGATGTACTCACATAAAATAAATATATCTTTAAAAAAAAAAAAAAGGAAAGAAAGAAAAAACCAAGATGGCCATGTAGTTAGTATAATTTGACTCAGGTTCAAATAATCCTATATTAAGTATTTCTAAGGAATGTTTTTCTTTCTAAATAACTGTTACAGGGCCAAATCTGGTGACACATCCCTCTAACCTTACCACTTAAGGATCTCAAGTTTAGGCCAATCTAGGCTGTATAGCAAGATACTGTCTTTAAAAAAAAAAAAAAAAAAAAATCACTCATACATATGTGAAATAGGATTTGTTTTTGGAAAAATTAGGTGATTGTAAACATTTTTTTCCTTACTACCTAGGTGGTCATCTTGCTTAGATCTCAGCACTATTAATTACTGTTAATTACTAACACACCACCACTCTCTTCTTTCTTTAGTGCCATTCAGGAATTCTGGGTGGAGGCCATTATGTCACTTATGCCAAAAACCCAAACTGCAAGTGGTACTGTTACAATGACAGCAGCTGTAAGGTAAATATTCTCAATCTTTAAATGAAAGTTAGAAACAGAATGCCAACAACTTTGGGGAACATAATTTGAAACAGTGCCCCTCCCACTGAGCAGGAAGTGGTGTGTGTGTGAAGGAGGTCTCCATAGATGCTGCTCAGTGCTGCGGAAGCAGAGGGGACAGCAAAACTAGGGATAAGCAGAAAATACGAATAGTGAACAAAAGGAAGGTGCTGTATAATGAGAAATTGAATCTTTTGGGTTTGAGTTGGTCATGCCTTGTCCTCTGGGTGTGTGTCTCCCCGTGCTGACCGTAATGCCCGGGGCAGCACATTTAGGAAAGCACTTACACTAAAGACTTGAACTCTGCTGATTTTTTTTTTTTTTTTTGAACCATTAGAATTTGATGGGGTTTGTTGGATATGGTGGCTACCCCTTTGGTGGAAGTGAGCTATCAAGGTCATACTCCTACCTAAATGAGTTTAAGGCCACTCGGGGCTACATGAGACAATGTCCCAAAAAAACCTCTCACTCGCCAAAAAAATAAATAATATTTTGATGAGGTTTAGAGCATTCCTTTGCCTAATGATTAAAATATTTTCCAAAAAAACAGAGGTTGAAAGTAATGAGATGTATTTTCAGGGCAGGTGTTAGTATTCTGTCTAAACTCCACCTCCACAGCTATCTGGCAACAGCCAGGTATGCTCCTCCCCACAGTTAACCTGGCAACAGCCAGGTAGGCCTGCCCACTATAAAAGGGGCAGCTTGCCCCCTCCTCTCTCTCTTGCTCTCTTTAGCTCTTGCCTCTAGCTTCTCTCAGCCCTTTCTCTCTGCCCTTCCCCCTCTCTCCACGTTGTCATGGCCGGCCTCTACTCTTCTACCTCTCTGTGCGTGCTCGTGTTCTCTCTCTCTCTCTCTCTCTCTCTCTCTTTCTCTCTCTCTCTCTCTGCCTCTACTACCCTCCTGGCTCCCCTCCCCATGCCCTGAATAAACTCCATCCTATGCTATACCGTTGTGTGGCTAGTCCCTCAGGGGGAAGAGATACCTCGGCATGGGCCCCCCTGAGACATCTCCTTCCATCATTGGTTTCCATCCTTTCAGCAGGTGTGAGACAATTGATTCTAGCAGTCAGTCAGTCAGTCAGTCAATGTAGACTAACATAGAGAGAGCTGGCCTCCCTGACAGCACTGAGAGCCCACAGGCTTGTTGTTAAAGGCGTCCTTGTCCTTTCAGGAGCTTCACCCTGATGAGATCGACACCGACTCTGCCTATATTCTTTTCTATGAGCAGCAGGGCATAGACTGTGCACAGTTTCTGCCAAAGACAGATGGCAAGAAGATGGCGGACACGAGTAGCATGGACGAAGACTTTGAGTCTGACTACAAGAAGTACTGTGTGCTACAGTAAAGCTACACTTGGGCTGCTAGATGGGCTGCTGGGAAGGGAGGTGACTCCTTGTAGCTGGCATTTGGCAGAATCGTCCCTGAAAAGCAGGCTAAGTGTAGTTATTTTATCCTGTGACCTGAAGCACAAAATAAAAATCCTAATTAAAATAGCAGTCAACTTTAAGATTAGTAATAATTTTGTTTTGAAGTCTCTTACAAGCTGTCTAGTAGAGAACTTGGAGGCAGATCCCACCATTAGCCTGTAAACAAGAGGGTTTGGCACCAATCGCCTGGGACCAATTTAATTGTGCTTGTCCAAATAATGAACAAACTTGTAGTGAGTATAGAGTTTACCAATAATCATAACAGGATACTAAGGATTTCCTTGGAATCAAAAGTTTAAAAAAAAAAAAAAACAAAAACTGTAATGTTGTCTGGGGACGACATGATATGCTACCTCCTTTTTCCTGAAGTCTCATTCCATTGTGTTGACAAATGGAGAAAGCAAGACCATGCAGGAGTGCAGACAGTTCTTAGGTATGGACAGAGTTTTCAGTTTTTTGAACCATTTCCCCGATCTTTCTATGTCTTTTTTGCTTTTTGTTGTTGGGTTTGTGTTTGAAACAGTGATTGGTGGCAGAGGCATATGACCACCTGAAGACTATGTGCCTTCTACCCAGACTCAGTTTTGAGACCCAGGAGAAAGGAAAGGCAGCCTTGGTGTCCAGCGCAGACCGCCCTCCTGCAGAGGCGCACTGCTGGGTGTGGCAGCAGCCGCAGGGTTTGCACCATAGGTTCCAAGCAGATGTTGCACAAAGAGCTTCTAGGAAGGTGGGTGGCTGCAAAGCCAGACAGACGTATTTCCTGTTAGTGGTGGGATTTTTTTTTCCCCTTTGTTTCTCATTTTGCACTTTAAAAGAGAGAACACATGCAAACAATTGTGCTTGTACTTTAATGGCTCTAAGGGCTATAAATTAACTCCATTAGAGTGTAAAATTTAAAAACAAAAATACATCCAACATTAATAGTTCCTAAGAATTGTTTAAGAAAGTGCTGGGTTTAGAAAGCAAATTCTAGTTGTTTGCCTGTCTGTTCCTTACCAACTTTTTTTTTTTGCACTAGTCATTAAAAATTCATTTTTTTGCTCACTTTTTTTCTAACTATTCAAAACTGGAACAAAAGTATAAATGTTATTTATTTTTGGCAGCATTTTCCCTGTGTTATGTTTTAATATATAGTTAAAGGAAATTTTCACCTTATTTTTGGTCCATTAAAAAAAATGTATCAAGACCCTGGGAGTTGATTCTCATTTGTTGTCAGCTCCTCCTACCCCTTCCTCATGGGTAGTAAATAGCACTGCAGTTAGTGTTCGTGCTCGGGTAGCTCAGACCAGTGACTGCCTGGCTCTCAGCACAGCGGGAGAAGTTGTCTTAAACAACTGCCTGGGGCCCTTTCCAGGAGAGTGAGAATACTTAAAAGGAAGGAGCGGCCTAACGGAGTGATGCGTACACCATAGATTCAAGGTTTTCAGTGTAGGAAATCATCCAGGCAACCTGGGCAAGTCCCATGAACAAGTAGATTTTCAGTAATTTCCTTACAGATGTTTTAGTTGAGCAGGTAGCACAATCTACTAATGTTGTTTGATCTGTGTTTGTTATATTGGTTGTAATTAATTTTTTTAATTCAAGAACTAGCAGAAAATTTATTAAATTAACTATTAACTACATTCACCTTGTAAATTTCTGTATAAAACTTGTTGACAATGCACTGACTTTAGGAAGACAGTAATGTACATAGAGTGTAAATAAGATAGTGTCAATGTACTGAAATATGAACTGTATAAAAAGTGTTGGTCATTGTATATGGCGTGTACCTGTTTATCTGTAACTATTACCCAAACAAATTAAATACTGCAGATGTCCAATGTGATTTTTCCTTGTACAAGTAAACACAAAAAATCTGTTTCTTTCTCTCTGTGATCCTGTTTTAATTCTTCTATGTGCATAATATCCATCCTGTTTACAAAGAGGACGTTTCACTTTAGAGGGAGTAGAAACTGTGGAGGTTAGAAGAAGGAACCTGCATGACCAGGTGAATTTTACTTAAATATGACTCACCTTCACCGGGTATAGAGCTGGTATAAACTGAAAATACCTAAGAAAGATGGTTTTCATACTAATCAAAAGATAAGATGAAGAAACTTTCCGTTTGTATAATACCTTGAAATGGTCCTAATTGTGGGGACGAAGGGTTAAGGCACTAAGAAATTAGAAATGTCCCTGGTTGCTTTTTCTCAAGATTTCTTTTATTACTGGTCATGGTGGCACATGCTTTTAGTCCTAGTACTGGGAAAGCAGAGGCAGGCAGATCTTTTTGAATTCAAGGCCAGCTTGGTCTATATAGAGCAAGTTCTAGGATAGTTAGGCTTACACAGAGAAACTCTGTCTTGAAACCCTCCCAAACGTTTTGTTTTGTTTTGTTTTGTTTTGTTTTGTTTATGTGTCTGGGATGTGTGAGGTTGTCCAGGGATGCCAGAAAGGGCTGTTCGTTTCCCTGGAGTGGGGGCTTATGAGCCCCTGAGAGATGCTGGAAACCAAGCCCCAGTCCCTCTAAAAGAGCAGCAAATGCTTTAACCTCTGAGTCAACATTCCAGGACCATAAGACTTCATTTTACGTTTAACTATGTATATTTGTATGTATATATGGGATGTGCATGCTTGAGTGTAGGTGCCCATGGAGTTGAGACGAGGTCATGGGCTGCCTGAAGCTGGAGTTACAGCACTTGTGAGCTACCTCTTGTGGGTGCTGGGAACCAAAGGTGGGTCTTCTGCAAGAGCAACAAACATGAGCCATCTCTCTGAGAGCTCTCCAAAGACATTTGGCACTGTTGCTAACAATGAAGAGCTAGAGCTGTCAATTAGCCTGTAGTAATTTTGCTCCTACAGTAATTTTATTTACCTTTTTTTTTTTTTTTTTTTTTTTGGTTTTTCGAGACAGGGTTTCTCTGTGTATCTCTGGCTGTCCTGGAACTCACTCTGTAGACCAGCCTGGCCTCGAACTCAGAAATCCGCCTGCCTCTGCCTCTGCCTCTGCCTCCCAAGTGCTGGCATTAAAGGCGTTCACCACCACTGCCCAGCTTTTATTTACCTTTAAAGTTCAAATATCTAATGCATACGCAAGTTTACAGGAAGTGAACTATATAAATTTCATGTAAGAACTCAGTGTAAAAGCCTGTCCCCGTAAGGTTTGGTCCTGTTTTGCAGGGAGGTTTGGGCTTTTTTTTGTTGTTGTTGTTTTGCTTTTGTTTTAAAACCTTAACTATACTGGCACTAGGGAAATTTAATGACTCAGCTCACATTCTTCATTAATAAGCATACATATTAACATACAAACGAACTGTTGAATCAGTAGCAACTGTACTTTAAAGAGCAAACAGGAGGTAGATTCCCAGAAAGCCTAAAAATGAGCACAGCTTTTCAAGTACAGTCTGCATTCCCAGCTTTAAAAGGTCTTGAGGAACCAGCTGTGGCTCCTAGCTTTTGAGCGAGCCTCATGTAGAGAGCCTCGGCTCTGAGGAGTCTCTCCACCACTTGGTGCATTGCTTAATGTTTTTTTTTCTTCCTTGCAGCCTCCTTGAATTGGAGCAAGTAGTTGACTTGTCATGTTGTTTTTGGCTACTTTTTAAACATTATTTCATAATTTATTATTGGGCCAGGATGTACACATGGGAGATCAGAGTATAGTTTGCAAGATTTGATTTTTTTTTCCTTTCATCCTGTGGATCCAAAGAAGATTGAACTTAGTTTAAAGCCTGGTGGCAAGGGTCTTTACTGAACCATCTTGCCAGTCTCTACCCACTCCCCGGCTCACCCCTGCCCATCTAAAGGTTGAGTATAGAAGTCCCCTGGAATGAGCCAGGATGTACAGCTTGAGAAACAGGGATATTAGTGTTACCGGATAATGTGCCAGTAGGTTCCTTAATGTTTATATCATAAAGACAAAACTGCCATTCTGATCAAAGACCTGTCCAGGGCAAATCAACTAAAATAAGCTATCCTTAGGTTTGCTGACCAGTAGGAGGCAAATGGAAGATGCACAGGAGACAAATTCAGACCTGTAGAAATCAGGTTGGAAAATGAGCAGCTCTGGCAGTGGGTGATGTGAAAAGCAGTAGAACCTAAAATTTTTGGAGGGTGGTAGGGGGGTGTAACTTCATCTGATTGTTGTGAAAGAACATGGGTTAAAAAAAATCAGAAACCCAAATATTAGTGTAAAATAGTCCATTTAGAAATGAAAAGCTGGTGGCCTGGAGAGATAGCATACTCCCGGAGGTCTGAGTTCAATTCCCAGCAACCACATGGTGGCTCATAGCCATCTATAATGATATCCGATGTCCTCTTCTGGTGTGTCTGAAGACAGATACAGTGTACTCATATACATAAAATAAATAAGTAAATCTTTTTAAAGGAGGGGGAAAATAACCAGTAATCTTAGCACATGTAAGAGTCAGAGACAGGAGAATCACAAGTTTGAGGCTAACCTGGGCTGTATATAACAAGTTCTATGACAGCTTGGGCTATACAGAGAGAACCAAGTACTTGCCAGCACTTAGGAGCCCAAGGCAAGCAGATCTCTTGGGTGTTTAAGGCAAGTCTGGCCAATATACATGCCTGTCAGCCAGGAATACAAGGTGAGACCCTGTCTCTAGAACTTTCCTGAATATTGTGTTGACTCATCCTCTGATCTAGAACTTAGAAAGTTGAAATAGGATCTTTTGAGCACTGGAGTTGAAGACCCTAATCTCAAATGCAATTTATAGTTTTAATTTTGGGGTGGGGCTGAGACAAGGTTTTTCTACGTAGCCCTGGCTGTCCTGGAACTTGCTATGTGGTTCAGACTGGCCTTGAACTCGGGATCACTTTATTTCTGAAAGTTATTGAAAAGAATATGTCATGTATATAGGGATTAGAATGAAAATATCCTTCACCCACTTAGGGAAACAACACTGGTAGTTGTCAAGTTTATCACCAATTGAGAGATGCATGCTAAACAACACATGAGGACCTATTTATAGAGTGTGGTGCTGGATTCACTGGGTACAGTGGTCCCCAGCCAGTGTATCATCATTATGAGTGTCAGTTAGGAGATTGTTAAAACCACTGACCCAAGTCCCCATCCACCAGTGTCATCCCTTCTATGTTTCTGGCATCTTTACATACAGCCTTACAAGCCTGTCTTCTCCTAGATGTCCAGGGATCTGAACTTTTAAAACACTCTCCAGGGGAGATTTTTTTGCAATCAGTTTGTATGGTCTTCAGGTTGGTCATTTATGAAAACCATTGCCCCCAAAAATGTGTCATCTCTTCAGTCTACCTGGGGAAAGATGGCAGAGATGCTACAGGTACATACGGAAGGAGGAGTGACAGTAGTTTAACCAAGACAGTGACTGTAATGAAATGCTGTCTTTATGAAGTATTGACTCAGAATATCAGACAGCAGGCTTTGACAGTGCTTCTGGGAAAGCTAAGTTGAAAAGAGAAGCAAGTATACCATGAAGAAAGATCAGGATTACATTTTTCAGAATAAGAGAGCACCTCAGACAGGCCATGAACAGCGTAGGCTGTTCCAGCTAAGTTGAAGGCACTTGAGTATAGATCATCAGAAGGCAAGAGCTATGAAGGCCTTTAATGGTCAGTTCAAATGAAGACGATTCACATTGCTGAGTATTTTGGCCTGGCTAGGAAATATTTCTGTATTTCATATGATTTACTATAATTTTCTTTCTCATGTACACAGTGCTTTTGCTAGTTTCTGTCTGTGTCTGTTTCTCTCTCCCCTTCTCCTCCTCCCTTGTGGAGATGGAACCCACCTTGCACACTACACAAGCACTCTTTACCACTGAGCCACACCTCTAGCCTTAGAAATGTCTCAGTTAACAAGCTTTTCATCTTTCTGCAAGACCAAGGGGAACTCATCTCTGAATACTCAGTACTCCAAGGAAGTCTTGTGTAAGTAAAGGCAAAGGGCAAATGAAATCAGACAAGGGGAATGAAAAGCTAGGAAGGGTGAAAGCATGCCAAGGAGGATAGCCTCATCATAGCCACGTGTGGCCTGGAAGGGTGCCCGGCCGGTGGAACTTACATGATGGCCTTTTCAGTGCCAGTCATTAGGTCTCCAAAGCAATGTCCCTGGCTGAATTGCTAAAGCACCATGTCCACTAAAATTGCAAATTAGGCAGGGAGAGACTTCCATATTGGCGATCAGGAATGGAGTAGGATATACTCGTGTCCTCAGAGGCTGCTGAAGCCCCAGGTTCAGTGCTGGATTGCTGTGAAAAGCAGAGGTGTAAGCCGGGCAGTGATGGCGCACGCCTTTAATCCCAGCACTTGGGAGGCAGAGACAGACGGATTTCTGAGTTCGAGGCCAGCCTGGTCTACAGAGTGAGCTCCAGGACAGCCAGGGCTACACAGAGAAACCCTGTCTCGAAAAAAAAAAAAAAAAAAAAAAAAAAAAAAAGAAAGCAGAGGTGCAGAACTCCAGGCCATGCTCCACACCTTATGGACAGGTCACTTCCCTCTGTACATCATGTCCTCTTGGGAATAATTAGGATGTTGTACTATACCATAGATGATCCATCTTTTTTCTTTTTTTTAATTGGATATTTAATTAATTAATATATATATATATATATATATATATATATATATATATATATATATATCCCCTTTCCTGGTTTCTCCTGCTTCTATGAGGGTGTTCCCCCACCCACCCACCCACTCCTGCCTCACTGCCGTAGCATTCCTTTACACTGGGGCATCAAGCCTTCACAGGACCAAGGGCCTCTCCTCCCACTGATGTCAGATAAGGCCCCTTCAGCTTCTTCAGATCTTCCTCTAACTCCTCCACTGCGGTCCCGATGATTGGCTGTGAGCATCTGCATCTGTATTGGTCAGGATCTGGCAAAGCCTCTCAGGAGACAACTGAATCAAGCTCCTGTCAGCAAGCACTTCTTGGCATCAGCAATAATGTCTGAGTTTGGTATCTGCATGTGGGATGGATCCCCAGGTGGGGCAGTCTCTGGATGGCCTTTGCTTTAGTCTCTGCTCCACTCTTTGTCCCTGTATTTCCTTTAGACAGGAGCATCTCTGGGTTAAAATTTTGGAGATGGGTGGGTGGCCCCATCACTCAACCAGGGGCTATGCCTAACCTCTGGATATGGTCTTTACAGGTTCTTCCTCCCCATTGTGGGGTATTTCAGCTAATGTCATCCCCATGGGGTCCTGGGAGACTCTTGCTTTCCTGGCATCTAGAACTTTCTGGTTGCTACCCCCAGTTTCCCATCCCCCATTGCTACACACCTCTGTTCAATTTCCTGACCCTCTGTACATCTCCTCCATCTCCTCCCACACCTGATTCTGCCCCTTTTTTCCCCTCCCCCCTCTTCTCTTCCTCTCAAGTCCCTCCTCCTCTCTACTTCCCTTGATTATTTTATTCCCCCTTCTAAGTAGGACTGAAGCATCCACTCTTTGGTCTTCCTCTTGAGTTTCATGTGGTCCATGAGTTGTATCATCTTGGTAGACTTTTCCATTGATGAGTATGAAATGTCCTTCCTTATCTTTTTTGATAACTTTAGGTTGAAAGTAGATTTCATTTGATATTAGAATGGCTACTCCAGCTTGTTTCTTGGGACCATTTGCCTGGAAAATTGTTTTCCAGCCTTTTACTCTGAGGTAGTGTCTGTCTTTGTCACTGAGCTATGTTTCCTGTATGCAGCAAAATGCTGGGTTCTGTTTACATATCCAGTTAGTCTATGTCTTTTTATTGAGTCCATTGGTATTAAGAGATATTAAGGAATAGTGATTGTTGCTTCCTGTTATTTTTGTTGTTAGAGGTAGAATTATGTTTGTGTGGCTATCTTCTTTTGGATTTGCTGAAAGATTACTTTCTTGTTTTTTCTAGGGTGTACATTCCCTCCTGTGTTGGAGTTTTCCATCTGTTATCCTTTGTAAGGCTGGATTTGTGGAAAGATATTGTGTACCATCTTTACTTTTGAAACAGCGTCAGAACTGGATCCTTTCTTCCACATCATAACTGCTAAGGCTGCTCAGGTTGGGATTGTTCAAGTTGATGTCCAAGTGGGAAGTAGGTATTGCCTAAGCATGAGATCAAATGTCATTAAAGCTCCTTTCACCTCCTAAGTATGCAAGAAACCTATGGTGCAGGACTCCAGTAACTTTTGAGGTGCTAGCTCCCAGAGTTGGAGTGACTTCCTGCAAGAAACTTATGAAGCTCTCAAGTGAGGCCCGGGAAACGCCTTGGTAGCTCAGTGGGCTTTGCAGAGGCCATTTTGTTTTTCCAATTAGTTGTGGGCAAGAGAGCAAGAGCAACCAGGGTGAAACCATGGCTGAATGTGACAATGCAGAATCTCTTGCAACCAGCTATAGTTCCGCAACTGCACAATGTTGTTGCATAAGGCCAGATAAATCTCTTACTATGGAGATGCAGGTAGTGCCTGTAGCAGCCTACTGCCTGGCATTTGTCCTAGGGACAGGGCATCTGTAAATAACCAGCCTACGACCTGTGTCCTTTAACTGTGCCAACTGGAGAAAGTCCCTGCTGCCACTCCTTGTTTGCAGAGCTTCTGCAGCTTGGAATTGCAAATAAACATCATCTCATTTTTTTTTAAAAAAAACTTACTCTGGGCCTTGAAGGTAGTCCTGAGCCTAGAACTGGAAGGAAGTGTGCTACTTAGTTTTTTGTCAACTTGACACTAGCTAGAATCATCTGTGGGAAGGGATGACTCAATTGAGAATATGCCTCCATCAGACTGGCCTGTAGCCATGTCTAATGGTTGATGTAGAAGGGCTCAATCCACTGTGAGCAGTGCCAACTCGGGAAAACGGTCCTGGGCTATACCAAAAGCAAAATGTGTGAGTCTGGAAAGCCAGCCAGTGAACGGTAGACCTCCTAATCATCCATGCTTGAGTCCCTTCCCTGGCTTCTCTTGATGATGGACTGTAAAGTGTATGTTGAAATACACTCTCAGCCCTTTCTTCCCCAAGTTGGCTTTAGTCAGCATTTTATCACAACAAAGAACCCAACTAAAACAGAAAGAAAAGTTAGAAGGCCACTTAAATCTCAAATGATGTTTTTGTTCTATTTTTGTTGTTGTTATTGTTGTTGTTGAGTTTTGTTTTGAAATAAAATCACTTATATCCCAGGGTAGATTCAAACTAGCTATGTAGCCAAGGATTGCCTTGAACCCCTGATCCACCTGCAGAGTGCTGGGATTACAAGCAGGCACCACCATGTCTGGATTATGAAGTGCTGAGGGTCAGGGCTTCCCTGACCCCAGGGCTTCCTGCGTGTTAGGCAAGCTCTCTACCCATTGAACTACACCCCAAGGCCCTATTTAGAAGATGTTTGCAAGCCAGGCGGTGGTGGCGCACGCCTTTAATCCCAGCACTTGGGAGGCAGAGGCAGGCGGATTTCTGAGTTCGAGGCCAGCCTGGTCTACAGAGTGAGTTCCAGGACAGCCAGGGCTATACAGAGAAACCCTGTCTCGAAAAACCAAAAAAAAAAAAAAAAAAAAAAAAAAAAAAAATAGAAGATGTTTGCATATGCTGTGTGTGTGTGTTCCACTGGTTACTGAACAGCGCTCAGCATGCACAGCTCTGTGAGAGATGAACTAAATCCTTTTTTATGGATGAATTTGAAACTAGGTGAGGTTAAATCACCTGCACAGGATGTTGGTTTCCCACTGATAGAGTGTTTCTGGATGCAAACCAAGATTCCAGGAGGAGACAGAATGGACTCAAACCTAGTTGCTGCTTTGCACCCCATTCCTGGGAAAATGGTCGACCCACACTGAGTTTCGGTGGCTTCCTCTTTGACAAGGTCACTATGACCTTGACTACTTCACAATGTAGTGATAACTCAGTAAATATGAAACAACCTTTACAATCAGTTGTGCTAGTGCAAATGCAGTATTGCAGCACCAGGAGAGGAAGTGGGTATCCTAATAGCAAAGCCTCCCCTAGTTCCTGGAAAATGACAAGGGCTCCGATCAAGGAAGTCTGCAGTGGCTCTTGAGGGACACTTAACATCTTAGGTTTGTTCCTTGCCTGTGGTGACCCAGGTACCTCAGGGAGTGGATAGAAGAAAGTAGGGAGTAGAGGGGAAAATGGAACCAGGAAAAGAAAAGGACTCTGGCTGGGGTAAAAGTCACTTGTTCCCAGCTGCATTCTGGAGCACCTGTGACAGAAGCCATCTAGGAAAGGCTGTGGCAAGCAAAAGAGTTTCCTGGAGATGGCCCACCGTTTGGCAAGGCTGTAATAGGTGCGCTCTGGAGAGGCACAGCCCTAGAGACTTTGTCACAAGATTGCTTCTCACTGCTGATAAGCCTTTCCTGCCACTATTCCACAGCCTGCAGATGCCTGGGCAGCAGCCCACACAACTGGGCACATTTCCTGCAGATCAACATGAAGATGTACTTTCATGAATTAATGCTGTTTGGTGAATTAATGACTTTATAGAATACCTTATTTGATTCAAATAATTTTAGGAAGAAAATTTAAGGAGACAGTTTTAGCTGTTTTGCCAGAAAAATGTAATAAAGTCAGAATCAAGAATAGAATGTGCCCCTTCTCATAGAATAGCTAGAAAAGGCCTAATAATAAGGAACGCAATGAGATTTCATAAATTACACTAAGACGAGAAATAGGCTTGGGACAGATTTGTGATCAAGGAAAAACATTCATTCTAGGTCAGGTCCAAGGATGAGGCCACAGGTGTGCACTATGATAGAGCAAGGCCATGTGTATCTGTTGCTTTGAACTTATAATGAGCTTATAGAATGAAACACTGCTTTGAACTTATTATCGATATCCTTCTATAACTCTCTTTTGTGTAACATTTTATCTATGAGGTAATTTTATAAAGAATTTTTGTCTAAGAAGGTATAAAAAGGCTGAGAAAAAATAAAATGTGGCTATTGGGGCTCTACTCCATCCACCAAATGTATGTCTGTCTGGCTCTCTGTATGTATGTACATACATACACATATGTATAAGCATACACGCAATGCTCAAAGAGGCCAGAAGAGGGCATCGGAAACCCTGGACTAGAGTTAACAGATGGTTGTGAACCACCATGTCCTCTGCAAGAGCAGCCGGTGCTCTTAACAGTTGAGCATCTCAGCTCCATCTATCTGCTTTGTCCCCTGAGAGGTGTCAATTTTGGATGGAGGTCTACCATTTCTACCATCATCAACAGGGAAAGGGCAGGACCAGGTATGCTAGTACTGGTCTTTAATCCCAGTATTTGGGATTCAGAGACAGATGTATTTCTGTTTGAGGCAAGCCTAGTATACAAAGCGAGATCCTGTCTTCTTAAAAAAAAAAAGAAAGAAAGAAGAGAAAGCCGAAGTTGAGTTCATTACCATACAGAAGACGTCCTGCTGACTCTCCCTGTGGAACTCAGCAGTTAACATTAAAAATATACAGGCAGCTGGGAGTAGCCTGGTGTATGCTAGCCTGCCATGACAGCCGGATGGACATATGGTATTTGTGTTAAAGCCCAGGCTGCTGGGATCAACATCTGGGGACAAGGGGTCCAACTCAATTGTTCTCCTGCCCTTCTCAGGAAGGGCCAGGAAGGAAAGGGCCCCAGTTGGAGAAGCTATTGTCTTCAGTGGGTTAAGCATCATCAGATAGCCTGGTTGGCATAGGGCCAGTGGGAACACTTTGAGAGGCACTCTGATATCCTTCAAGGTTCAAACCCCTGTCTTTCCCATGCTGCCTCTGAGATGATGTAAATCTCTGGTGAGATGCTATCAGTGTGCAGAAGGCCAGCTTTGGCACCACAGGGTAACCGAGATCTGCCCCCACTCCCCACTCCCATACTAGAGTTTCGCTGTATAGCTGTGGCTCTCCTGAAACTCACTCTAGACCAGGATGGCCTCAAACTCACATAGATCTGCTTGCCTCTGCCACTCAAGCACATGTGCCACTATGCTTGGCACATGTGGTGTTCATACGTGCTAATGAAACAGTCACACACACAAAATAGAATTTTTTATTATTATTATTTAAAGCAGAAAAATGACCAGTCATGACTAATTTGGTCTCTAGGGAAGTAGCCAATGTCAATTTGAAGAAAACTCCAAACTCAAACTCCTTATGTGACTTGGGAAAAAATGTTCACGTTCAACCTTATCTACTCCTAATCACCTTTCAAAAGCCCCAACTTTTTTAAATGTGTTGTCTAATTTGGGAGGATACATGTGGGTGCATACAAATATGTATACAAGTGGAAACCACTGGCCCAGAGCTCACCAATTAGGCTAGCATGGCGGCTGGTGAGCCCCCAGGGATCCTCCTGTCTCTGCCTCCCAGTAGTGGGATTACAAAAACACATCACCATGGCTGACATTCTTAGGTGGGTGCTGGGGATTGAATTCAAATCCTCCCTACACAGTGATCCCTTTACTAACTGAACTATTTTTCCAGTCCTGCCAAAGTCCTACTTCTTCTTTAATTGATTAACTTATTAGTGGGTGAGGGAGGGGGTACACAGCACAGGGATAGAGGTGAGAGGACAAAGCTCAGGGGTTAGCCCTCACCTGTCTTGTTGAGACAGGGTCTTTCTTGGTGTGCCTGCTGCTGCAGGTACTATCCTGTCTCTCCTTCTAAGCTAGGAGTGCTAGGATAACAGATATATGCCACTGCATCAGGCCTTTATGTGGGTTCCAGGGATTGAACTTGGGTTGTCAGGTTAGCACAGCAAGAGATATCTGCTTAACCCCAGAAGCCCCACTTCTAAACACAGAGACAGATAATTACTGCCTCACATGTGAACCCTTTCAGAACACACCAAACCCTATCCAAACCCAGCACCCTAAGCTACTTCCATTTGCCTCAGAACTCCAACATAATCCAAGAGACAACAGGACTCCATGCCTTCCTCCTCTGCAGTTCGGAAGCTTGACTCAGACCCTTGTCACATCTAAACCTATTCCCTTATGAGAGTGTCCTGAAAAGCCAGAAGCAGTCTCAAGTAAGTCCATCCTATCCCACAACAAGCATTTCCTCATGTAACCTAACTCATGCCAGAATAGGAATGGTCGGTCACCTTAACTACATCGAAACTCCATTTTGAGCTGCAGCCAGACAAGGAGCACAGAACACATTACCAAAGCCTCCTGGGGCACAATGATCACATAGCATGTTCCCCTAGGACACAGAGAGCAGAGGCGCTGAAGATCAAACATTTCCTATACCCAGGCCCCATGTATGGAAACAGGTGTTCAAACTGCAGTATGACCAAGTTGATTATGTCTGCCACTGAAGGCAAGGCAGCATAAACAGGCCTTAGAAAACCAGGCTTATCCCAGGATTTCCCAATGAGCAAAGTAAATATTTGGTTCCAGGCCCAGAACGATGTCTGATAATCCCATCCCCTGCTATTGGTTTTCCCTTATTCATCCATCCTGCAAACCTCTGTTGTGCTTCCCTGTACTGTGTGGTTGGTGTTGACCTGGGCAGTGATACTCTCATGCTTGAGAGTGATGCTTCCCCTCGGGATGGGAGGAACAGAGAACAGAAAGCAACATAAAGTGGATCTTATGCTGGGTCTGAGCTGGTGTTCAGGGTTGGGATAGGGCAGAACATTCAGCTCAGGGTGGGAAACATGTGTCCTGGCCTGGTGGTCCCTACATTCCCCCTTATCTCCAAGTGGGGACTCCCAGGAGAAACTCCCAGGCCAGCAATAGTTTGAAGGAAACAGCAGGGACTATGGGCTTTGTAGGTCTGTGCTGAGCTGCTAGCTTATTCATTACCCAGCAAAGGTGACACCCCTTTACTTCTCCAAGACCCTGTTTTCTCTGAAAGCATGCTCTATAGCTCAGATTGGCAGCGTCTCCCACAGGCTTAACATTTTGAATGATGGATCCCCAGCTTGCAGCGCCTTGCAGCGCCTTTCAGGATTCTGTGGAGCCTTTTAGAGGTGGGGCATGGCTCATGGAAACCACTGGAGTCCAGCCTTTGAAGGTTATACCCATCCCTGGTTCCAAGTAGGTCTTGCTTCCCAATTGGTCCCACCCATGGCCACACAAAGAAGAAGCTTCAGACAGAAACTCTGGGTCACATCTTCCCAGCTATGAAGGACTAAAGCTGTAAGCCAAATGAGTCTATCTTTCTGATATTGTTCTGTCCAGTATGGTGGTCACAGTGATACAGAAATAAGTAACACATCTAGAGTCTAGAGAGCAAACTCGAGTACAGATGCTCTTCTATTTGTTTGCTGCATGTCCTGTGCACCTGTCTTCGCTGAAAAGGAAAACAAGCACTCAAGCCTCCATTATTGGACATAGGTTGAGGTATAAGCAACTTTTAGCTGAGTAGGTACTAAGCCACTGTTACTATACCGTCCCCCGACTTTCTTCCAGGCTACTGTATTTTTAGAACTTGCCATGTGTTTTATGTTGTTCTGGGAGTGCTGGGCATAGAGTTGCTGTGGCATTTATTAGGGAGGATCCCTTTGGACCCATATCTGGGTTCAAGGGAGGGGAAGAAAGTGGAACTAGGAACAGGAAGAAGCGGGATTGCCACATAGGGCCAATGGGTGACCTTGACTGTCCCATGGATAACTCCAGGGCTGGAGTGGGCCTCTGGAATCATCTTGAATCAAGCCACACATCCATCTGAGTCTGACTACCCCAGAGTGAAGTGGTCTTGAGCAAAGAGAGTGAAGTTTGAAGGCATCTGTACCCTGGTGCTATTCACAGCACCTGGGGCCATCCTTTCTCCTGGGGACTGCACATCACAGTGCCCACCACAAGCAGTCAGCATGGGATAACACCTGCCGCCGAGAGGAAGCAGTTTCAGTAGTTTCTGCTCTAAAGGTTGCTGTCAGAATCAGTCAGACAACAGGTATAAAGTACCTTGCGAAGGGCCTGGAATAAGATAGTGGGTGTATGAATAATGATAGCCAGAGGCAGTAAACTAGATCAAGATTACCAGGTGAGAGGAGTTGGAAGTAGAACTTTGAATTTGGACAGGAGGTACTCAGTTCCCCGCTGGTGACTACCCGGCATCCATCCGGCACTCCGGGCTGTGATATAAACACACAACTAAGTGTCTCTTTGGCTTGTAAATGAGCCCTTGGCATCAAGCCCTTCCTCACTGTACCCAGGAGGGCAGCTAGGTGCTGCCTGGGAGTTTTATTACACAAGAGGGCAGCTGTGATGGTGGGTGCTGCCAGAAGGTTGCTGTGAATCCTCCAGCAGAGCCAGGCTGGAGTCAGGCCAAGGCCAAAGGATAAAAAAGAGGTCCTCCTGGCCTCTCCCACTTACTGGGAAACTGCAGGAGGAAATCCACAGGCAAGTGGGTTTGCTCCAATGCCTTGTGCAACATAGCCAGCTGCCCTCCTCACAGGTAGCCTCACACCAGAACTGCTCTGGAGAGGAAACCTTTGAGCCAGGCTGCCCTCGATCTGCTCCTGAAGGCATGGCCAGCAGAAGAGAGGACAGGAAGCAGTGGGAGGAGTCTCAGTTGGGGGGGGGTGTCCCACAATTCCCACCCCTCTTGCTCTCTTCTCTATATCTCAGCTTTCTGAGGTAGATAGAAATGGGAGTAAGGCTTCCAGACCTAAAATATAAAAGTGACAATAAAAATGATCACAGCCATCCTCTTGTATAAAAGAACTCCTAGGTAGCACCTAGCTGCCCTCCTAGGTCCAGTGACAAGGGGCTTGATGCCAGGGGGTTATTTATAAACCAAAGAGACTCAACCGTGTGAGCATCACAGCCTGGAGTGTACTGTCCAGGCACCCTGAGGGGCATCTGGAGAGATGACCCAACCGTTAAGGGGACTTGCTGCTCTTCCAGAGAACCAGAACATGGTTCCAACACCCATGTCATGCAGCTCACAACCCCTGTGTATCTCTAGTTCCAGGATATCCAACACTCTCTCCTGGCCCCCAAGGTCACCCATATACAGATGGCTTATGTGCACACAGATAAACATACATACACATAAGTAAAAATAAACCTAAACAAAACAAAACAAACAAAAAAAGCACCAGACCTCTAGTTAAAGTTAAATTTCAGATAAACAAGAAACAATATTTTGGTGTAAGTATTCCTAAGTACTATTAAGGATACACCAAAACAATTCTTAGTTGTTTCTCTGAAATTCAAAGGCAGCCAGGCTTCCGTTGTTTACATAGATGGGCCCAGGCCTTGGCCTGCAAGTCTGAGTGGCAGACTGTGGAAGGGACATCACCAGGATGGAGAGGAGTTTGTGCAAAGGGCACCTTTGTTGCCCCTGTGACTCCCCAGGAAGGGAGAACTGAGGAGAAGGGCAGCCAGCCACAGTCTGGCTAATCCCCTCGTGGAGAAAGCAGCTGGGCCCAGGCAGGAAAAGCTTTCCTTTCAGAGATATAGGCTCAGCCAGATTCCATTCCTGACTCCACCAGAAAAGTCAAGGACTCCCTGGGGTACCATGGAGCCCATCCTTGCCCCTGATATATGGGATGAAGTCTGTACAAACACTGGGCTGCGACACTTGCCTCAGTAGGCACTGGGAGTCCCTGTCTTGAGTGGAGAGTGGCATCACAAGGACCTTTGATGTTTGCCCACTGTGAATGGGAGAGAAGTGGGAGAGTGCCAGCCAGCACCCACCTGCTGCTTCCTGTTTCCTCCCAGAAGCCCAGACTATAGGTCCTGCCTCCCCCTTTAACACTATCTCTAAAAAGCATGGTAGTAACTGCCAATACCGAACATACGCTCTTGCTCAGGCATTGTGTTCTATCTTTGAAGCAACCTCTGAGATGAATGCTGTCAGAATCTCCACTCAGACAGAGGTAGGAAGATCTCTGAGTTCAAGGCCAGCCTAGTCTACAGAGTGAGTTCCCAGACAGCCAAGGCTACACAGAGAGACCCTGTCTCAAAAACAAAAAACAAACAAACAACCACTGGAGACAAGATGAGCAAACTTTAATCCTAGCACTTGGAGGCAGAGAAGGGAGGGGCCTGGTCTACAGTGACTCATGTTTAGTGAGACCCTGCCAATAATTTTTTTTTTTTTTAAATATGAGCTTGGGGATTTAGTTTAATGGTCCAGTGTTCTGAAGAAAAAAAAATATATGTAGACACTTGCATACTTACTTGTATGCATGCATGCTTCCATGTTGGGGAACACACAGGCACATGTTGTGAATGTGTATGTGGAATCCAGAGATCAATTGGTCACCCACGTTGCTGGCTTTTTTTTTTTTAAGTGAATAAGTGTGTGTGTGTGTGTGTGTATGTGTGTGTACCAGAGAGGTCAATGTAAGGTGTCTTCCTCAGTCACCCTCTACCCTGCTTTTTCTGAGACAGGGTTTCACAACTGGACATGGAAGCAGAAGCAGGCCGATCTCTGAATTCTAGGCCAGTCTGGTCTACATAATGAGTTCCAGGACAGCCAGGCCTGCTACACAGAGAAACCCTGTCTCAGCAGAAAAGAAAAGAGGGTTTCACACTGACCCTGGAGCTCACTGACTAGTGAGGGCAGTCACAGTCTGGCCTTTTGACTTGGGTGTATGGGACCAAACTCAGGTCCTCATGATTGCACAGGGCACTTTCCTGACTACCCCCACAGCTTTCTTCATCCCCATTTAATAGACAAGGAAACTGAGGTTCATTAACTCAAATTAATTAAAGTACCTGGCTAGTTTTCAGTAGAAAAGGATTCCACTCCAGCTCTGTGTGTCTCTGAGAGCCTAGGCTCCAGGGTGTTGGCAATCTCGTCCCAGCCTGTTCCTATACTCAGCACTGCCATCTTTGCTGTATCTGGCCTATATGATTAGCAATCTTGCAGGAATGGCCTGAGCTGGGCTCCTTCTGCCTGGATCCGCATCCCTAGCCTGAAGGATATAGTAGCGTTTGTTGGAAGATTGAATCTTGTTGAAAATAGACTGTTCCAATATATACTCAATAATCCTTCCTGTGTGCTATGCCTCTAAACAACCTGCAAAGCCAGCAGCAGAGGAAGGAACCAGATTGTGACTTATCTGTCCTTCAGCTCTCCTGCAGAGGAAACCCTTCCCAGAGCCTGCCTAGCACCCACCCCAGCACATCACAGGAGGCCAAGTCTTTGTCCCTACTCAGATAAACAAACAAAGCGCCTGAGACATGTGTAATGCAGAAGGTCCAGGAGCCATGCCCCACCCACAGACAGGCTTGGCCTTCCTCCCAGGGTCAGCAGCAGTGCCCAGGGTTGGAGAGGTCAGTTAGGCAGAAGGGCTGAGCCCATTCCCATCTGCGAATGGCTAACTCAAGACTCTGGGGAAGCCTGGTGCCCTGCCATTGGGGCCATGAGCTTCTTTCTTTGTCTCTTCCCACCCAGTACACATGTAAGCTTGGTCCCTGTGGGATACCTCCCATGGGAGCAGCATTCAGTGATGGTCTCTATATGAATATCCCCTGAAGTCTCGTGACTTAGCCTCCTCTTCAGTCCATGCTCACATGGGACTCCCATGACTCTTGGTCCTTCAGACCTTCCATTCCTACCTTCTTTCCCCCTCCCATACAGTCAAATGAGAGACACAGGAAGAAGGCCAGCAAGTGTGCAAAATGAGAGCCAAGATGGGGAAGTTTATTCTCTAAGAATCATCTAAACACATGGGAGAGTATTTTTAGCCCATGGCTCCTACCAGGATGCCAAACCTAAACACAAGGAAGGAGAGGTGGCCCCTTGGGGATAGAAGTAGCCACTGGAAATAGGGTGGGAAAAGGTACAGAAGACTCCACCCTGTCACCCTGTCCCTCAGAGTGGTCTGTCTGTCTGCATGGTTTTGATGAAGAAAGTTGGCTATGGAAGTTGCAGAGTGACCCTGGGCTGTGACCCCAGGGCCTGACAGGTTTCTTGTCTCCGCTGTATTGCAGCTCCCTTATCCATGCAATGGAAGAAGACCTCACTCACAAAATGGTAGAGAGGCCCATAGGCAGCACATAGTAGGCATTCAATAAATGTGCTTCCTAGTCTGTGCTGAGAACCTTCCAGAAATGGGCCAATGGACCTCAGAGAAGTCTTTCCCCAGGCTTGGCATCTGCAGGGAAGCACACAAGTGCAAGTGTGTGTGTGTGTGTGTGTGTGTGTGTGTGTGTGTGTGTATGAATGTGTGTATCCAATGCAACCAGCTATGGAGATGAATAAAAGAGAAAGTCAGGATGGGGAGGCAGACAGACTAGACCTCCCTTGTAAATAAAAAACAATTGGTAGGCCTATTGCCCGTGGAGAGTACTACTTTATGAGCCAGGCAGGCTGAGTATAAAGACAACTTAGGCCACCTTCTCCAGGTGGAGGTCAGCATAGAGCCAATGAGTTTACTCAAACAGGAAGCTCTTCAATGACACACACTGACAGATAGAAATGTCTCTCAACTCTTTGTGTGGGGCCACAGTCAAGAGAACAAACTGCCTACCCGTGGTGGCAGGCCACTGAGTAGCTTTGCTAGAAGTGCCTCCAGGACACGTAGAGCTGCTCTGAGGTGTGCACAAACACTACCCCACTCGGCTTCCACCAGGTTTATTACAGGGCCAGTCAGGCAGGAGATGATCCTGCGCCTTCCACCTAGGGTGGAAAAACCAGACCTCCTCTGGCCCACTTACAGGGAGCCTGAGCTTCCTGGTTCTGCTGCTGCATTATTCACTGAAGGCCACATGGAGGACAGGGGTATAGGGGAGGGAAATGGGGGTGGGAGGAAGGGGGGAGGGAGAGAAAGGTGAAAGGAGGGGGGAAGTTGTCCAGAGCAGAAATGGCTGTACTGACCTCAGAGCTCCGGCTCTGGGGAGGAGGCAGCTGAGATCCCTTGCAGGCCTAGTGGGAACTAAAGGAGAATGGGGTTGGACCACATAACCCCTGCTGACACAGGCTGCCTGCTGTTGCCATGACTACACAATACCAACACCTCCATCCCAGCTGCATGGTTATTGGTGAAGCTGGAAGGTACTTATTATTGGTCACAAATAGAAAAGGGTAGTTAGGGGAGTCGAGAGTGACCATTCATCTTACCCTAGGCTGATTGGGGGTGCTGGGGTAATCACTGTCTCCAACTAGACACCCTACCCCCAGGTTACCAGCAACAGGACCTTCTAGGCCTGAAGTGTCCCAGTGACTTGTACCTTCCTATGGGGGGACAGATACCTCAGCTCCAGCTAGAGCAGCCTGGCTCCAGCTCTATTTGCTTAAGGCCTATGACCATATAGGTACTTCCCATGGCTCAGAATTCTGACACTGCCATTGATGGTGAGTACCATCTTTGCTTCTGTCTACACACACACACACACACACACACACTCTCTCTCTGCCTCCTTTCTGTCCCTCCTAGAGAGACATAGTGGGGGAGGAAGCATGACTCTTTTCCTGTCACATCTGTTGCTGATCCATGAGCAGACAGATCATGGAACATGAGCCCGGAAACCTGGGAACTGGCTCTGCCCTGCTCTCACCTCTGCAAGCTTGTGAAAGAGCTACATCCTGGCCCTGGGCACAAGATCATTGATGGATTCGGCATCTATGATGCTCATAGACTGTCCACTCCCACCCCTCTAGTGGCTGCTCTGTTCTTCCCTCCCTCCTCTTCTCCATTCTCCCTTCTGCTTCCTGACAGGAGTCCTCCCGCCCTCCCTGCCTGAGCACTCATGACCTCCTTCCCTTGCAGATGCTTCTGGCCCTGACCATCCATGAAAACTGTAGCTGCCCTTACTGCTTTCTGTCTCTCCTTCTGATCTCTCGGACAGTCTGAGTCTTTTGTCCATGCAGAGAACATGGACAAAAACTGACAACCCCAGACTGAGTCATCTCTCTGGTTTGCTCCTGTAGCCTGCCCAGTTTTATGGCAAGCTCAAGAGGTACTTGAGCAAATGAGTGAACCCGTTCCTCACTACACAATCCAATCCTCCATCCGAGGGGCAGGCACCCAGGACTTCAAGTCGGCTCTACTCTGGCTCTAATACGTAGCTTTCATCCAGCCTCTATTCTTGGGCCTCATTTCCCCCCACTGTAAAACAAAGATCCTGGAAGAGAAATCCTCCAGCTTTCTTCATGTTGATGCTCCAAGGTACCTTCAACATCTTTCTGAGGTTGGGTGTATGCTGATAGGGTGTTCACATACATAGGTAGGGTGATTCATACCTGGTTGGGAGAAATCTCCAGGCTTTAAGGTCCCTGCCCTGTCAGAGAACAGGGCAATTGCAGAGACTTACCAAAAAACAAACAACCAAAAACTTGCAAAGGGTTTTTCTAAAAACATATCCATATTTTCCTTCATTTAATCAGGGAATAGGAAGAGGTCAGAGATCCACATGTCTCTGTCCCCTTTCCCCCCAGGGCTGGGATTAAAGGTGTGCACACCACAGCCAGCTACTCACATTTTAATAGTCCCCAAAGTTCAACCTGAAAAGATTAAGAAAGATAAGCCATATCCTTTAAAGGCTGAGGTCAGAGGTCAGACATCCAGAAGTGGACCATCACTGGAGGAAGCTGGCCACCAGGCAGGTGAGGGTGGGGACCAACAGAGTGGGCAGCGGCAAAGACAGCAGCCGTCCTGAAGCATGGGACCTGAACACCTGGCGTTTTCCCAGAGTCTGCAGGGGCCTCACATTGTCCTTCATGTTCAACTTCTGATCTTGATCATAGTACAGGTTTTTTGAAAATTCCAGGAACTGTGAAAGAGACTGGGCTCAGTGTGGAGAACAATGCTCTTTGCTGAGTGACCTCAGACCAGACAGCCCACATCGGCAAGGAAGAGAGGGGCTCAGAATGATTACCAAGAATGTCAACTGTGGCGTTTGTGGAAAGCTGAGAGCCACTGTCTCTCCCTGTCCCCTACAGATACCTTTTCAAGCCTGTTGCTGTCACTGTTGCTATGGTAGCACTGTTTCTTGAAGGTCAGCATCCTTGAGTATCAGCTGAAGGAGCTCACTCAACCCCAGATGTCTGGCCCCTGGCCCCAGAATATGACTCGATAGATACAGAGTGAGCCTAGGAATGGGCATTTCTAAAAAAATTCTCACTGGTGAAGATGTTGACATCACACTGAGAATCACTGCTGTAAGCTCAAGGGAGTTTGGTCCTCTGGGTTTCCTGCCGTCTTTCCAGAGGCTATTGTAAACTCAAGTGTTGTTTGTTGAGTGACTTCCCAATAGCACTAAGGAAGTCCAACCTCAGGTCCCTCTGGAACACTGGCGCCCCACATTAACCAGCCAACTCTCTCCCACTTTTCTGGAAGCCTATTCCAAGCACCCTCTGGGACTTCTCACTGGGCCCTCTATTCAGGGAAGTGGTAGTCAGTCAGAGCTTTCTTTCTTGTCTGTGTCCACCAGTGGAAACCCAGGGTATGACTCAATGAGTCTTATCTTCCCACCCCAGGGACCCGTGGAGCAAATAGATAGGGTCTTAAGGAACTAGGCTCCCTATGAGAGAGTGCACTTTGCCCCAGGCCTGGGTACCTGGTCTTTGTGGATCTTAATGGGTTCCTTGAACACAGTCCAGATGACGGTCTCATCACAGTTTGGTGTAGTTAGCGAACCCTGGTAACGGAAGTAGTAATACAGTTTCTCGTTCGAGGGAAGCATGTCCTCTAGGCGGATCTCCCTCATTGCAGTGTTTGAATCTGGGGTGGGAGACAAAGCCTTATATATGTCTCTCTTTAAAGCAGCTGTCCTAGCACCTCTACCCCTCTCATCAAGGGAAGAAGCCATCCCCTCCCCCAGCCTGACTCACCAGGTTTGGAGATATGGGGCAGTGCTTCTACCAGGGGCTGGAAGGCCTCATTCTTCCTGTCTCCTGCCTGGAACAGGAGTGAAAAGAGCATGGGATGGGTTCTTTGGGAGCTGCTGCAGCCAAGCAGCTCTTTCTAGAGGACAGGCAACCTCCAGGATCAAGGGGATGGGAGTCCCACCTGAATCATGAATGCCAGCACTGCAAGCTTGTCGTTGTTGGAGTCCTGTCCCTTATTGCTAGATGCCATCTTCTTATGCACAATGTGCATCTAGGAAGTACATGCAGATGGAGGACTTAGGGGAGCCGGACCACCCATCCTCCCCAAGGTGGGTAATACACCTGGAACCCAGCCCAAGACCCAGTTCCATGGCTTCTTACCTCCATGTCAAAGCGTCTCCCATCAATGGTGTGCTCTGAACCCTGTTCGCCTCCTCTGACCAGTGCAGGTGCAACTGGACAGCCTCGTACCGGCCAGGCAGGTTTCCTCCGAAAATGCACATGCCCCCCTCCAGTGACATCACCACTAGGAGATACCAGAGTGGGCAGAGTCCTCACTCTGGCTTTCCACTGGCCCTCTCAGTTCCCACCCCAGCTTTTCCCTCTCACCTTCACTGTTTGAGGCCTGGGCCCTGAGGGATGGGAAATGAGATGTGGCCAGCACTCTACCTAGCTGCTCACTGCTTTCCCACTCACCTCAACTCTCATATCCCTATCCCAAAATGTAGCCCAGTCCTGGGCCTGCTTGTGTTTTGACTCTCTCTGTGGTGCTCTGGTATCCCCATGATAATGTCCAAACTCCTCGGCCCTGACCTGATGACCTGCTCTGGGCCTTGGTCAGCTCCTCCTAGCTCCCCTCAATGGCCTCCATCCACACACAGCTGCTCCCACTCACAGTTCCCTAGACACCTAAGCAGTTTCACATCTCTGTGCTTTCAAAAGGTCGTCCCCTCCTTCCGGGGAGGTTCCCTCCCTTACACCCCCACTGTTCTGACAAAATGACTAAAAACCCAACTAGCTAGAGCATCATCCTTTCTACAAGTTTCCCTGGTGGCTCCTCCCATCTCCAGGCTTGAAGGACACAAGATCCCTGCACAGCTATCCCTGCCTGCGGATCCCACTCAGACCATGCAGGACCCACCTGTGTGATGATTGTTCGTAACTGTCCAACGCTTCTTTTGGTTATAGCCGACGAAGGTGAAGGGTGTCAGGCTGGAGTTCACCTTTGACTTAGCAATGATGAGGTTAATGGGGGATTGATTTCCCCCCTTACAGCTTCCAGTCCATTGTTCAGGCGCTGAGCAGGGAAGAAAAGTCTGAGAGTCAAGAGCACATTGACCCCTTGATGTGAATTAAGGTCCTAGAAGGCTGATGAGGTCCCACAACAGGACATGAGTCTCAGAATTCTGCCCTGGCCTTCCCCTTCTTCCTCCAACATGCTGACGTGACATAGGCAGGCTAGTGGGTCTCTGATGTGGCTGAGGGTTGAGGGGATGTTGACAGAGGGGTGGGGGGAGAAGCAGGCTTGCCATTGACGTCTAAGAGCTCTGGGATTGGAATAACCTCATGATGCTGAGTTCTGGTTTTCTCAGTGGGAACCTGGACATGATCTAAGGGGGCTTCCAGGGGATGTTGGGAAGTTTAAAAGTTGCTGAGTAGGAGATGGCTTTTCAGCTTTAGACACTGTGGAGGAAGTCCTCCTGGGAGAGCTGTTATGGACAGAACCTGGACCCAACAAATCAATATCTAAGGAGTGGAGGGAAAAGGGAGCAAGAACCAGGTAGGCAGCTAGGTAGGGGCAAGAGAGCGGACGTCCCTCAACACAGCAGGCTACAGGGAAATTAGTCAACATTAGAAAAAGTGCCCAAGAAGCAGTGGGGCCGTGGTTCAGAGGTAGAATGCTTCTTGTCTAGCATGTGCCAGGTACTGGATCCCTCAGCACTTGATAAATAAATGACCAAGAACCATCTCCCGCTTCCACCTCAAAGGGCTTGACCAGACTCAAACCTTCGTTTTGTTGGAAAAAAAAATAGCAAAACATGCTGCTAATTTAGCTTCCCGTGCCATTCATTGTCCCCTGTTCACTGAATGCTGGAAATGTGTACGAGTTCGCCTGTGTTGGAAGTTGCTGATGAAGACTGGCAGTACTCACGCAAGCAATGGCTGTTGGGCTGCCTGGCTTGAATATCATAGCACCAGTGTGATGGTGAGTCTGGAACAGAGAGAAGAAGACTATGAACCTTGGAAACTCTGGCATTAAAGTCCTCTCTTGTGTTGAGATAAAAGGTTTCTGGGTGTGGGATTGAGGTCCCTAGGGTGGTAGACTTAATAGGAATGGCTAGCTGGTGGTGGCACTTGAGAGGCAGAGGCAGGAGTTCAAGGCCAGCCTGGTCTACAGAATGAGTTCCAGGACAGCCAGGCCTGCTACACAGAGAAACCCTGTCTCAAAATAAAATAAAATAAAATAAAATAAAATAAAATAAAATAAAATAAAATAAAATAAAATAATCATAGGAATGTCTGCAACATAGATTGGCCAACATGCCTGGCATGCCGATCTTCAGGGATCTCTCTCTAAGGGCACAGCTCTGTCCCTGGTTCATCAGCCTCTCCTCCCTCTTGCATCCTTCCAGTAACCTAAGAGGAGGCTCAGTTGAGAGTGAAGGATTAGGACCGTCCTTTCTGGAACAATGGAGTAGGTTCCAGTTTTCCAACCAGACTGTCTTGAGAGGAGAGGGAATTCAGAGAAGGGGTGCTGACCCAGGCCACGGAGCGGGCATGGCATATTCAGGCACTAGGCTCCACTTCTATAAAACTAAATCTGCTCTAGAAATAAGGTCTACAGGAGGAGAGACGGAGAGAGAGAGATAGACAGAGACAGACAGAGACAGACAGAGAAACAAAACAACATGCCTTTTCATCAACAGGGCGAATGAAGCATTTCATCCGAAATTAGAATTCTTAATGGAGCCATTTAGGAGCCCTATCTTTAAAGGATGATCCCTTATTCTGACTGACCAGTAGAAATCCTGTGTTTAAAGATGGTCCCTTATGGGCTAGAGAGATGGCTCAGCAGTTAAGAGCACTGACTGCTCTTCCAGAGGTCCTGAGTTCAATTCCCATCAACCACATGGTGACTCAAAACCACCTGTAATGGGATCTGATGCCCTCTTCCGGTGTGTCTGAAGACAGGAACAGTGTATTCATATACATGAAATAAATAAATCTTTAAAAAAAAAAAAAAAAAAAGATGGTTCCTTACCCTCCTTGGTTTTATCATCTGTAAAATAGAGCTAACCTGGGCACCCATGAAACTGTAGAGAGGATTAAATGAGATGTGATATAAACTCCTCCGGGCAGCATATACTCATTCGGTAAGTTCACAGACAGCTCTTCCCCTCCTCTCTGGCCTCCTGTCAGTGAGCAGATGGCCAAAGCTAATCCAAGGCAGGAGAGGAAAAGACATGGCGTGACTTGGAAAGGACTCACAGATGAGGACATTCCTAAGAGAAGTGCTGTACCCTGCTCAGCCATGTGTCCTCATGCTGCGTCATCTGCCTCTCCCTCCTGGGGGCTTTATGGGATTTTTTTTTCTTCTAGTGCTAGGAATAGAACCCAGGATCTTGCACAACAAGCCAGGCAAGTGCTCTACCACTTAGCTACAGAACCAGTCCTTTTTTTTTTTTCTTTTGAGGTAACATCTCCCAGTGTAGTGGGATTATAGGTGTGTACCAATGTGCTGCTAGCCTCTCTTTCTTGCCTGAGGTCTTCACCCCCAAGCCCCATCTCCACTTAGTCTGGGCAGGGCATCCATCCCTGAAACGGGGACAGGATGAACTGGTAAGTATAAAACCCATGCTCTTGATAGCCAGGAGGAACGAGGTTCTAGGCTAGTAGAGTGAGCCCTCCAGGAGACTGACCTCTTGGCCTCCAAGAACCACTTTGGATTTACTAGTTTCCTAGCACTGTACCAGAATTCATTCCAGCTTAGAGATGCAGGGTCTTCCCCATGGCAATTTATCCTCTGGGAGCTGCTGCACTGGGGAGAGATATGCATGCGTCCATGAGTCTGCAGAATCTACAGAGAGCAGTGGCCATCGACCCTCGAGGTGGGCAGACTGCCTCAGGAGTCTGTTCCCTCTCCTTCTCCGCCTGCTCTTCCTCTTCCCTACCTATTGCTTAATCTTTGCAGTGAGATTCCTTTGTCTGAGCCTCAAGGTTCTCCAGAGACAGAGGCACTACCCCAAATTCTCAGACCAGATGAAGGACTGGCCAGTTACAGTGAGGAGAGGGACTATTACATCTTTTTGGGTCACTGGCCCTCAGAGGACCCAGAAGGAGAACAGGCTTCCATGAAGAGCCATGGAAGAGCAGCCCCTCCTTAGCACTTGGGGCCTAAGGGGAAGCTATTCCTGGAAAAGGCCAACTCGGAAGGGCAGAGCCATCAGGCTTGCCTCAGGAGTAGCCCATCTGGGCATTTCTCAGGAATCTTCTCTTCCCTGGCTCTGGCCCCAGCTCCCTGGTTCGTAGTGTGACCTCTGATCCACTGTCTTAATCATAGAGACTTTTGACCTGCTTGGCTGAGCACTCTTGTAACGACACTCTCTCTGGGAGGTGGTGACCAGAAAAACAATGCTGAGGATGCAGAGCTAGGGGTCAGGGGTCAGCTCTGCATCTTACAGTCAGGTGGCAGGGCACCGGTCAGCTCAGGCTCCCACACTTGCTTCTGAGGGGCAACCTTTGCAGAGAATAACGTGCCTCTGGTCATGCCCATGATAAAGGGGAGAGGCTCCCAGCTCTGTGTCCTACCTAGTACACCACCAGGGTTAGAGACAAAACATTGCCCCTCCCAACTGTCCTCTGTCCTCTGTCCCTAGTGACAAGGCTCCCCTTACCCTGAATTTTAAGGTAAGAATTTATTTTTTTGGTTCAGGGCCCAGGAGCCTTTTCGAGAGGACTGGATTTTAATGGACCTTGCTCACTCCACCCTCACTCTGAGGAAAGGGGAAAGAGTCCTGTAATCAGCTCAGCAGAACCGGTGTATGTCCTGAGCAAAGTCTTCGAACTTCCTGGCTAGAGGTCTAGAGCTCCAAAGGGCTGGGATATCCCCTCTCTCTGGGAGTAAATGCTCTGAGCACTTTCCAATCCTGCCAGGACTATGCACGAAGTCCTGGCACTAAAACGGAATAGTTTGTGTGAAGAAGTCAGCTGAGATGGAGTCCTACCTACATGGTCCCAGGTCACTGGCTGGGCCTCATGACCATCTTGTA
This sequence comes from Mastomys natalensis, assembly GCA_021653895.1. Lineage (NCBI taxonomy): Eukaryota > Metazoa > Chordata > Mammalia > Rodentia > Muridae > Mastomys > Mastomys natalensis. The sequence goes on from JAJTUV010000176.1 coordinate 422,047, forward strand.
GAGTGAACTGCCTAAGCTTTTATACTCTTTATCCTTAAAACAGCACCCAGGAACAGAAGTACTAAACCCGATTTGTAAACGACAGAACACGTTACACAACTTACCCAAGGTGAACAAAGCACCCGTTAATTTAAAAACATTTTTCTTTTTACTGTCTTTACACCCCCCACCCCGCCACACACACATACACACACACACACACAAACACTCTGCCCTTTAACATTATATAGTTGCTCTTTTCCCTCACCTAGGAAGGAGCTTGGGAGTTGTTGCAAGATGCCTTACATCCTCCAAGCTAAGTCCTTCCTGCAACGGAGAATACTCTCTTTCCTTCTGGGTGGCTCAGAGCTCTCTCACCTCCCCACCGTACCCCCCACCCTCCATTCCAGGGCAGAGCACCTAACTCTGGAAGGGAGGTTTGGCTCGTTGGACGGGAAAGCTTGGCTCCCAACTAAGTGATGAAGTCTTTGTGAAGAGCTACTACGGGGTAGTGGAAAAGGTGCCAACCGCTAGAATCGCCTGTAGCTGCTTATCAAATATTAACACGTCTCTACTGCCACCTCCCACCAAGAAGAATAATTAAGAGCTCGGTCTCACCATTAATCTTTAAACGAAAATCACCTTGTCTGGAAAGACCGGCTTGGCCAGGGACTTGGGTCTTAGGATGCCCCCGCCAGGCTCCCAATCCAGCACTGGGGGAAGGGGAAAAGGGAGCTTGAAGCTCACGGGGCAGGACCCTAGGGTCAGGAGAAGGGAACACCAGGACCCCAATACATCCAATCTGCTGCGTTTGTTCTGGGTGGGCAACAGTTACTGGCTCAGAGTCCCTGCAGGACAGTCCGCCACTCGCCACCCACGGGCAAACCCAGGAGAACCAAGGTGCGAAAAGGACCGTAGATCCAGGCGGTTCGGAGAAGCATCCTCACCACAGATCACATGCGCGTCCGCCACGCGGACACCCCGCGGCCGCGCACATGCGGGCACACATTTCCCCGCAGCCTCCGCGGACACGTGTAGGCGCCCACGCTCACACACAACCAGGTCAGCTGCAGCACCACGGTTCTCTGCACGAACCACGCGCAGCCGGAGCGCGCTAGCAAGGGTATCGGATCGGGGGGCGCAGAGGGTCACCCGAGGGTACCTTCAGTAGAGGGGGCCACGTAAGCCAGCGCAAGCAGAGCAAGGAGGAGCTGCATGGTGCTTGAAGTAAAAGACGCTGCCCAGCCTGGGGTCAAGCACCAACCAAGCCACCGGAGGCGTCGCGATCATGCCGGTTGAGGCTTTATAGCAGAGCCACGACCGAAGGGAACCCGGACGGCAGGACGTGGGAGGCGGCTCCTCCCCCTGGCGGAGCCTCTCCTCGCCTCGTCCAGTCTCAGGTCGAAAAGAATCATCTCCCCGCCTACCTTCGCCCATGGCGAAAAGACCCCTCACCCACTCCACATCTTCGGGGCTTAGAAGCGGAGTCTTCCCACTTTGCCCCCAGCCTACTCCTGGTCACTGATCCCGGAAGAAGGATAAGCTATCCTCAGGTACCTGACCCACTGGGTATCTTCCTTCATCATGCTTCCATCAACCACTCTTCAGGGTCTCCTAGTGTGTCCTTGGAATAAACTTGATTTGGGGCAAGATGGATGCAAATGGTCTCAGGGAGACCAAAGAATCGGAAAGGCTGAAAGCTTTGCAATGCTGTTTGTTAAAGAGATGCCCGGTGAGAAGCTCTTTGAGGAAGCGGTAGCTGACTCTCCCGTCTCATCTTTTTCCTTCCTAGCTGTTTCAAACTTGATTTGTGTTTTCTTTCTCGGGACTGGAGATGATGATTATGATGATGACGACAACGATGATAATGCTCCGCCTCCCCACTCCCACTCCTTTTCTTTCCCTATTTCTCATACTAGGCAAGCACTCAACCACTGAGCTACATCCAAACTCAATTTTAAAGAAACCAAGACCCGTCTTCCTACCTAGAGCTAAGCGTCCTAAAATGCTGTTACTGGTGGGTTTTGTGCTAAGCCAAGGAGAAGGGGTGGAGTGGAGAGTCGGAGGGCTGAAAAGGGGATGGGAAAGTGAAGAGTGGGGGCGGGAGCGGAGAGACACGGTAAAAAATTGGTTTATATAGTGGCTTACTAGGAAAGCCCATGGTGCCATAGCGAAAAGGACTGGGTGCTTTTGAGATCTGACCTAGTGGATGAGAGTTGGGGAAGAGAAATAAAAAAACCAAGGGTCTGAATGTACCCCTAATTTTCCCATCAGACAGGAAGAATCCTCAGAAAAAAAAAAAGATTCCTTGAATAAATGGTCTCCCATATCCAGAGAAATGGATATGGCCTCATTTCCAGGCAAGCACTTGTTGTCACTCTCTATAGAGGTCTCTTACATCTCACAGGGAGTCTGAGCATCCCTGGGAAGTTCAGAATCTAGGACAAGGTTGGGGAGTTGGACAAGGATTCAGGCAGTACACCTGAACTTTTCCATCAACAGGAAGCCCCATTTTTCTGGTCCAGCTACTTCCCTATCCGTTGCCAAATTCTTATCACATCACCCTCTCCCTGCCCCAGCCTTTGAACCTCTGAAGAGGACCGACTCCATCAGAACAATCCAAGCAAAAGGCCTTCCTCCCTTCTTGAGTCTGGCTTGCTCCTCTCTCTGGCCTAGGATCACAGCCTACACCGGCAGCTTTGATCCTACAGAGAGGTTGGGGGAGGGTGCCCCTGTCAGGCTTAGGGTCTTATTGTCTGCTCTGCCCTGGAATTTAACCTCTAACCTGGGATCCTGGTATTCTGCTGTCTTTGAGCCTTATTTGGAGAGTGGATTTGTGTTTATGGGGCTGAAAATGCCCCTTTTAGGAAGGACAAAGGAGGAATTAAGGATTAAGGATGTCCCTGTGACTTAGGCCAGCCTCCTGACAAGCAGGGGAGAGATTTGATAGCATGAGCAGGCTACTATCCATCAGTGATTTCTGTATTTATTTCAAAAGACCAATAGCACTGGGGCCCCTGGAAGAAAGTGTGGGAAGCCAGGATGTATTCTGGCCAGTTTTCCAGGCGGCCCCTCTGAGAAAGGTACTTCTGGAGGACACTAGTTATGACCCTTCACCCAAGTGTTTCCATCTCCCATCTCTGACTCCTTGGCTTCTCAGTGCCCTTGCTATAACAGCCTTCCTGCATGTCCCACCCCCATCTTTCCCTGTCCTATCATTTCCAACCCTATCTCCCAGCCTTATCTCCAGTCCTGGCCTGCCATAAACCAGCTAGCTACCTGTCACATTTTCCAAGCATCTGGGGCCAAGCCTGATTTAGGATGGTTAGAGGAGAGATGGGCACTGAAATGTCCAGAGACTTAATGGACCGTAAAGCTGCCAGCTCAGGATGGGAAAGCCCTGCTCAGTGTCTCAGCCCAGAAACACCTTCTTCCTCTTACTTAGCCCAAGGTCCTGAGTTCAAGTCTTTGCTCTTACTCTGACTCAGTGATGGCCTTGGGCAATTTTCCTTTCCCTCTGATTGCAACTTCCTCCTCCTCTATAAAGGGGGGTGGGGAGAAGGTGACAGAGCAGAATCCTGTCCCCATGACCTCCACCAATAAACAGACACTGGGAACCCACCCAGTCCTCTCTGTCACAGCTAAATTTGCTAGACCTGGGTGTGACTGATGGCCCATGGGGTATTCAAACTTGAGTCACAATGTTTGTTCACAGGTTTTCACTTGTGTGGCCCTGTATGGGACAGGGGAGGCAGTGAGAGGCTAAGGGCTCCATCTGAGGTCAAAGAGAAGTAGAGGGAAAAACCACGACAAATTATGAGGACCTGAGAAGAGAAAGGAACTCCTCAGCCCAGGGTCTGGTCGAAGCCTCTTCCCAGCTTCAAAAATCCCAACACAACTGACTGACTCTTGCCTTTCTTCTTCTGTGTACACCTGCGGTTTATGAATCTTACCAGAAACCCTCATTAGAGAGCAAAAGGGTTTGCTCTTTGTGCACCTACGTAGTCCCTGGTTTTACCTCCAGAGACCCCATTATCTCCCTTATCAAAGAGAAATAGAAAGGCCAGTATAATGGCTCAGTGAGTAAAAACTGGCAGGTTAGCCGGGCAGTGGTGGCGCACGCCTTTAATCCCAGCACTTGGGAGGCAGTGACAGGTGGATTTCTGAGTTCGAGGCCAGCCTGGTCTACAGAGTGAGTTCCAGGACAGCCCGGGCTACACAGAGAAACCCTGTCTCGAAAAACCAAAAAAAAAAAAAAAAAAAAAAAAAGAAAAACTGGCAGGTTAACAACTGAGTTCCAGCCATCTCCAGAACCCACATAATGGAAGTAGAGAACCAACTCCTGCAAGTTGTTCTCTGACTTACACACACACACACACACACACACACACACACTAAATGCATTTAAAACATCAGGAGAGAGAAGGGGGACTAAACCGTTCTTAGTAACCCTTTGAGACCCACCAGCTGTAACTAACGCTAAGACACTTAACTGTGAGTCCCCTAGGAAGCCTACACCCACACCTGGGTCTGTCCTGTTGTGTTCTTGAGTCCTTCTCTTTCTCTTGACCACCCCCCACCCCCCATGGTTTACAGTGACTCTCCTTTGAGCAGCCCGCAGCCATGCTTTGGGGTGTATTTTTATTCTTCTCTTGAATACATTTCTTGCTATTTTTAGTAGATGCCCGACTCTGCTTCATACTGACTATTTGTGAAATTCTTTTTTGTGTCATAGACACAAATCCCAGGTTTGCCTGAATCCAGCTTTTTAAAAGATTAAGGAAACTTTTCTGATTGCCTCGGGTAACAATTTGGAGCTCTACCTGGGTCCCTGTCACCACTGACATCTTTGGGGGATTTGTGTGGGCTGTCTCAAGTACTATTCATGAGTTCCCCTGACCATCGCTTAGCTGATCTGTTTTAGTTGCAGCTTAAATATTACCTTGGTTTTTTTGCTTCTGTTTCTTGGTGATAAATCCATGTAGTGTTTATCTTATTTTTATACTGTTTTAAGGTTTTTTATTTGTGTGAATGTGTGTGTGCCAGGCTGATGTCTCAGTGAGTGACAGGTTCCAGTGAGAGATTTTATCTCTGAAAATAAAATAGAGGATGGTGAGTTCAATCTTCAGAACCCACATGGTGGAAGGCTCCTGAAAATTGTCCTCCAACCTCTGCATGTGCTATGACATGCTTAATACACACATGCATGTGTACACACACGCACACACAAACACACACACATTCTTCAATATCCACATGGAAGTCAGAGACAATTTTCAGGAGTTAGTTCTCTTCGCCCAACCACATCCCTGGGATCAAACTCAAACTATCAGTTTAGCAGCAAGCACCTTTTACCCACTGAGCCAATTCACTGGCCCACATGTAGTCTTTAATGAGTGCCACTAACACCAAAGATAGAAATTCCTAGAGACGCCCACAGATGGAACAGTTCATGCTCCTTTGAGAGAACAGCATCACAGAGATTTATCCGTTCATGTCCTAGGCTACTCTGTTGCTTCCAGGGGAGCAGTCCAAGATACCATGAGTGAGGGAGTTACTCCCACATGCTGGATCCAAACACATTGAGAATGCCCACTTCTGGGAGGTAATATTAGCAGATAATAGCAGTGACTGCTCTCCCGGAGGACCCAGGTTTGATTCTTTGCACCCACATGATGGCATACAACCATCATAGCTCCAGTTCCAGGGGATCTGACTCCCTCTTCTGGCTTCAATCAGTACAGTTATGCTTGTCATTCTCAGATATACAATAAAAGAATGCCTACTGCTATAGTCTCTTGATTCTAAAATCTGTTCAAGGGGTTCGTGTGTAGAGTGGTGTGCATGTTTCTGTGTGCACAGGTGTTGGGGGGAGTGCACGTGTGTACATGTGTGTGTATGTGTTATTATTCATATTACAACACGTGTAGGTGTTGGAGCACAATTTTCAGGAGCCTTCCACCATGTGGGTTCTGGGGATTGAACTCACCAGCCCCCACTTTATTTTCAGCCTGGCCTCGCCTTCCCAACACTAGGGTGACAAGCACTTGTCACCATGCCCAGATCTTTACTCAGGTGCTGGGTGTCAAATGCCTATCCTCAAACCAGTGTGACAAGTATTTTACCACCTGAACTATTCCGCAGCCCTCTTGACTCTGTAGTCTAAGAACATTCCCTAGTCTTTCCTTCCTTCCAAAGGCTGTGGCTATGTTAGTTGTTTGTAAAGCTGATGATCTTAGGCAAAGAGAACTCTGCCTCCTCAAGGCAGCTTTGCCTGTTTGTTTTATGGCCTCAATTAAGAAGTCTATAGGCCTTTGCAGTCCAGCCAGACTTTAATCCTTGGGCGACTCTAATCTCCTATCTTTATTTCTAGATTCTCACTAACTGATGTTTTGAGGACGAGGTTTCTATAACTCTAAAGGCCAAATAGATAAATTCCAACACTATCCATTTTTATAAAACCCTCCTGTGTATCTGTCTTTGAACTACTATAAATAGTATTGTACATAGCACAATAATGCATGCTCAGAAGACTCAGGGCCCCCTGGAGGGGCTCAGAGCTGCAGGGATGACCAGTGTCAGGAAAACGGCTCTAAAGGACTGCACAGTGATGTTTGATCCAGGTAGGGAACTCAGCACAGGGGCCCCAACCTACTGTTTCCTTTATCTCTCTCCTTTAAAAAACAAAACAAAACTTTGTTTCTTTTAAACATACAAGAAAGCATGGGAGGCTTGGCTAATTTACACCGTAAATTAGTGTGAAGACACTTTGGCCAAAGCAATGTTGAGGGCAAGAATTTTCACTTCCTAGGACAGCTTCTCCTCTGCTTCTTGGCTCGCAAGACCTTCCTGCTTTGACTTTTGATTTTTACTGTGCCTCTACTTGGATCTTGAGATTTATCAGTGAGCAGGTTAGGTTTGGTCTATGTCTTTAAGATGTAAATTTTCATCGGGGCTTCAGAGAGGATCCAGTTGGAAAGGTGTTGGCTGTGCAAGCATGAGGACCTGAGTGTGGATCCCTAGTCCTCACATGAAAAGACAGGTGCAGCTGCATGGGGGTCAGTCTTTCTAGATAAATCCATCAGTGAGTACAGGCTGAGGGAACCTCAAACGGGCCACAGTGTGAGATCTGGATTTTTTCTTTTGGGGGACTAAAGCACGGAGTACGAGGTAGTTAAGACTCCTGGAGCTCCTAGCTGAAGAGAAATCAAATACAAATAACTATGCAGAAAACCAACAGGCCTTATGTTCAGGGATGGGACTGGACCACAGATGAGAATAGACTTTGGAGCTTCATTGCCCTGGGTTACCATGGTAGCCCCACTGGTACCCAAACTTACCTCCCTCAGATCTGACTCTCACGTGGGTACTGTTTGAAACCAACTCCATGATTCTGGGAAAGGTCTGATAGACTTCTGGGAACTTTCTAGTAAGAGCTCCAGAAACTTCAGTTGTGACACAAAATAACACTTAACATCCTGTAACTTAACAGATAAAGTTAGATCTAACATCCTGTGACTACTGGGTAAAAAACTTTTGCAATATATTAACAACTAGTCATAGTTCCACCAACCAAAGGCTTAAAGTTCTCTCAGAATCTCAGACCTACAGCAGCGTTCTCTCCATCCGGCTGAAACCCACCGCTCTCATGTCTCCACCAGTGAATTTGGAAAGTGTCTGGATTTATGACTTTCTCGGTTCTGTTACTTGTGAAAAGTTCATGAAGGACCTTCCATGATGGGACACAGAATTTGGGGCGACCTAAATCTGAGTTTCTTGGCCACAGTCACTCATAGCTGGCTTTGAAATAAGCTTCCTCTTATCTCCTTTTAGACGAGAGCCATGTTTTTCCTTGGACAATCACGATGTTCCAACTATGACCCACTTTTTGTGGGAAGAGTCACTTGGATGGAAACAAGGTGGGTCTGAGCCACCAGTTATCTCCTCGGCTGGATTGTGAAGGGCTTTCCAGGCTCTCTGGGATCCTCTTTGTTTGATAGTTGCCTTTGTAGTTTTGGTTTGCTTTTGAAGTATTTGGCTTAAGTGTCTATTTTGTTTGCTTTCTGTGAAAGCTTTTGGTTTCCACAGTCAGCTTGTTTCTCACTTGTTTTCAGGTTTCTGATTCTGGACTCTGACTTTAGTTAAGCTTGCTGGCTGCCTTTTTGATGCTGTTTTTGGTGGTGGTGGTGGTGGTGGTGGTAGTGGGGTTGTTCTGGTTTCTGTTTTTTGTTTTTGGCTTTTTGAGGCTGGCATTAAAGGCATGCACCACCACACTAGGCTCTGGTAGCTGTCTCCCAGCACCCAGGAAACAGAGGCAAGTGGAGTTCTGTGAGTTTGAGGCCAGCCTGGTCTACACAATGAGTTCTGCAACAGCCTGGGCTACACAAAACAAAAAGAGCAAAACAAAAGAAAAAAGAAAGGAAGGAAGGAAGGAAGGAAGGAAGGAAGGAAGGAAGGAAGGAAGGAAGGAAGGAAGGAGGGAAAGTGTCTTGATTTATCACTTTCTTTGTTCTGTTACTGTAAAAAAAAAACTTCATAAAACTGCTTCAACAATGGAACATGGAATTTGGGGCGACCTAAATCTGAGTTTCTGGGCCATGGTCACTCATATCTGGCTGCAGAATAAACTTCCTATTCATATCTCTATTGGAGTGAGAGCTTCGTTTTTACATTGACAAGCTATAATTAATAACTGGTGTGCGTGTGCATGTCCATGTGTGCATGTATTTGTGTGTGGATGGTATATGTACATATGTGTGTATGTGTGTTTATGTATGTATAGTGTATGTGTGTGGTGTATGTACATGTGTGAATATGCATATGTGTGTATATGTGTTTGTATGTGTGTGTGCATGTGTGTATATGTGTGTGTGGTGTGTGTGTGTGTGTGTGTGCACTTAGGCACATAGCCAGAGGAAAATATCAAGTGTTGTCTTCAATCCCCCTCCTTATCCTTTTCAGATAGGAATTTCTCACTGAACCTGAAGCACACCAATTTGGGTCCATCCCCCAGCACTGAGGCTATAGAGCTCACTGTCATATCTGGCTTTTATTTGGGTGGTAGGGATCCGAACTTAAGTCCTCACACTAGAGTGGCAGGCACTTCACAGACAGAGCATAGCCCCAGTCCTTCTTTTTTTTTTTTTTTTTTTTTTTGGTTTTTTGAGACAGGGTTTCTCTGTGTAGCCCGAACTGTCCTGGAACTCACTCTGTAGACCAGGCTGGCCTCGAACTCAGAAATCCGCCTGCCTCTGCCTCCCAAGTGCTGGGATTAAAGGCGTGCGCCACCACCGACCAGCCAGCCCCAGTCCTTAAATTAATATCTGTTATGGCTAATAATGACACTGTAGCCAGAAAAGTCCAGGAACCCAGAGAAATGTCACCTAAAGTAGCCAGTGAGTAGGAGACTAGGGAAGTGTCCTGAACTTGAGACCTAAACTGAATCTTTAAAGCAAATCTGATGGCTCAGATTTAGTCACCTATTTAGGCATCCTGGTGCACACCTGTAATTCCAGCCCTCACTGAAGGCTGGAGGACCACTGCCAGACCTTCTCTAGGAAAAAAGAAAAAAGAACCAAGAACTGATATTTCCTGTGGTGTATTTTTTAGGCCAACACACACCCCAGAGAGGTTCACTCAACTCCAGAAGGCAACAAGGATCCCAAGTTACTTCTTTGGCTTATAAAAAAGGAAACTGAGCCGCAGAGAGGCCCATGACTTGCTTCAATTGTCCGATAAGGAAAGAGCAGAGGTGGGATCTGCACCCTGGTCTCTTTCCCTCTTCCCAGGCCTCTGCATGGCTGTCTCCCCTCCCCCCTAGAACATCACACTTCCTTCCCACCACTGGGACCTCACTTCCACCTGGGCTTGTTTTTTTTTTCATCCCTGAGAGTTAATTAACAGAGGAATCAGGGAAGGGCTGCAGAGATTCTAATGTTTGTATCCCGGGATGTCCACAGGCTCAGCAAGGTTTAATCAGTAGCCTAACTTCACCGCTCCCCAACCTGGAACTCTGCCACATCCCAGCAGAACTTGGAGTGCTGCTCTTTTGCCAGCTCTGTGCAGACAGCAGCCCTTCCCACCTACCCTATTTTCCTGACTGTGGAAGAGAAACCTGGAAGGTAGAGAGAAGGGGGCCAGACAGAGTATCACACTCCCACCAGGCTTCTCTTGAGAAACAAGGCAGAACCCTCTGTCCCCAAACATTTTGAAATAACAGTAACAGGATGTGTGGAAAAATCCAGCAATGGGGGTGACATATGCTCTGCTCTTGTCCTACAAAACGTTTAGGAGAGAAACCCCACCAGTTGTCCCTGTCTCACCTCTCTTAGTTTCACCTCAGAAGCCGGGCTCAAAGGCTAGCAGGAGGTAGGGGTTGGAGTGTCTTTGGATTTTTCCAGCTGTATTCATTGACATTCAGATTTTGCTGTGGAAAGATCCCTAAAAGGGGGGGTGGGTAGTGGGAGAGGCTGAACTACACAGGCAACCTGGGTAGGAAGAAGGACATTTGAGAAAACAGACTACCAGCCAGGCATGGTGGCGCATGTCTTTAATCTCAGCACTCACTGAGAGGCAAAGGCAGGTGAATCTAAGTTAGAGACCGACCTGTTCTCCAGAGTGAGCGCCAAGAAAGCCAGAACTACACAGAGAAACTCTGTCTTAGGAACAACAACAACAACAACAACCCCATGGGCTGTAACTGTAGCTCCGTTGGCAGAGTGTTTGGCTAGCATGTACAGGCTCTGGGATTGGTCCCCAGTACCACATATACCCTGTGCTGGGAGATGGAGGCAAGAAGATTGGAAGTTCAGGGCTATCTTCAGTTACATAATGAATTTAAGTTTAACCTGGGCTACATGAGGCCCTATCTCAAAATAAATAAGAAGAATCAAGTGGCAGTGGCACAGGCCTTTAATCTCAACACTCGGGAGGAAGATCTCTGAGAGTTTGAGGCCAGTTTGGTGTATCCATTTCCAGGACAGCCAGAGCTATATAGTGAGACCCTGTCATAAAAAAGAAAGAAACAAAGAAACAAAGAAGGTTCCTGCAGGGGCATCTGTGTGTTTGTATGAAATATTCTCAAATTATTCAAATAACTGTTCATTGTAGAATATTTGGAAAGGAGGAATCACCAGAAGCCTTATTTCCCCGTTACTACCATTTTATAATCTGACATGTATGCAAATCTTTTAATTTAGAATGACTCTTGTTTATTCTTCAATGCTCCCTTTCAGTCTTTTATCTATAGGTAGACACTGTTGACAGAGCCATCCTGTTCGGCTTTTCAGCCTTCACAATTGCAGTGTAAACGGAGTTGGCACTGCAGGAGAGCATTCATGGTGTACCCAGGTGTGCCCTCAGCTCACTTCCCACTGTAAAGCCCTTGGGAAGGTGGAAAGGTGAGCCACAGTGTGTACACAGTTCCAGACTCCCAGCTTCTCACTGAACAGAGGGCCTATGTTCATGAAAGCAGTTGGAGTCAAGACAGTTTAAAGGGAACTGTTTAGAAGATTCCCTCGGAGGCCAAGCAGGAGAGTCTGAGCCAAAAGTCCAACCCGTCTCCTCTCCCAGTGCCTGGAGGTAGGAAGTGTCTGTGTGTGATGTGGAGTGCTCTGAGGCTTTTGTGGTTGTAGTTTTGGGTAATGGGGATGTGCTTGCAGGTACCTCCTCTGAGTGCATCTGGTACATGGGTGCCTTCTGCTGCCCCTGGCCTTCCAACAGCCCAAGGCCTTTCATATTCAGAAGGTATCTCACCTTACTGTTGGTTTCCCCCTTGGCTTGTCTGTCCTCTTCCTTCTCCTTCCCTCTGCCCCTTCTCTTTCTTCCCTCGTGCTGTTTAAACCAGGGTCTGGTTCATCAAGGCAAGCACTCTACACTGAGCCCACACACCTGCCATATATATATATATATTACTGTCTCCCAAGTGTTGGGATTAAAGGCCTGTGCCACCACCACCTGACTGCAGCCCAGGGGATCTGATGCCCTCTTTGTTGGCCTCTTTGGGTATCCAAACTCACTTACCACACACACACACACACACACACCCACACACACACACACATCTTTTTTTTTAAAAAAAGAGATATCCCAAATACTACTACTGTGTACTACATTATTCTGAACTCTTCTCTCTCTCTCTCTCTCTCTCTCTCTCTCTCTCTCTCTCTCTCTCTCTCAGTCTCCTGAATATCACCCATTGCCTAGTTATTTCCTTCTCTAGGTGTGGTCCTGGCTGCCTGGGGCATGGGAAGGGATGGAGCATTCATTAACAGCTGCAGAGGAGCTGAGGGGCAGGCAGGCAGCTGAGGAGTTCACCTGTATGTTGTCCCTGCATGGATCGTGCAAGCTGGTTAGATGGACGGACCTTGCCTCCTTCCTTATTATGGTCACTGAGGAAGAGAAAGTTCTTTCATAGCAAGTGACTGGGAAGTTCCCAGAAGTATAGTTAAAGTTTAATGACACCTACATGGGATGGGTGGGAACAGGCTGGTTTCATTGGTAGGTCTTTGTACAGGAAGAAGACTGCACATAGATGGAATCTGCACATGTTTAACATTTTGCTGTTTCCCTTCTTGAAATGTTTGGAGACAACAGTCTCCTCGTATCCACTAGGTATCATTGAGTAGGGCTAGGGACAAGGACAGATAGAGCGTATCTGCCTCCTGGCCGCATCTTGATCTCCCTAGGATTATCAAAAGGTGTCTGGGCAAATGGAAACAGCAGCCCCCTACATGGGCACATCTGCTTTGTCACTGGAAATTCTTGCTCACCACCTACCACACCTAATGGCTTCAGGTCCCGCCAAGCCTAGCTCTCAAAGTCTGTCTCTGTGCATGTGACCTCCACCACACTGTCACCTGCTGCAGAGCCCCAGAGTGGTCATCAACCCCTGTTGAGTGCTGTCATCAGTGCTTGCTGCAGGCTGGGCCCTGGAATGTGGAGGATGCCGCCAGCCAGCCTGACTTTGGCTTGCAATATCTGGATCTGATATAGCAGGATGCCTAGGGCTGCTGGGGGTAAGAGGGTTAGAGGAGGCCCTGGAGGGAGCCAGGAAGGAGCAGGGACCATCCTAGGAGGTGGTGCAGGAACACACCAGGAACCAGGTTGGAGCACAACAGACTGCAACCCTCCCTGCTGGGTTGAGCACAAACACTGCCTTTTGACTTTTCTTGTGTCTTTTGACCCTCTTCCCTTCAGGGAGTTTTACTCTGTGGTGCTTCAGTCATTAAAGTCACGTTAGGCAGCCTTGTTATCTCTAACCCCAACCCTTCGAGGCAAAAGCCTGCCCCAAGACATTTCCTTGGAATCCTGAACCTCATTCCTCACCCAGGGGGAGTTACTTAAGGTGTACAGAGGTTGTTTGTGAAAGATGTACGGAAGAAGCCTGACCTGGTGGCTCATTCCTGTCATGCCAGCGCTTCAGAGACTGAGGCAGGAGGTTTGTTTTGTGAGTTTGAAGAAAGCCTAGACTATGTAGTGAATTCCAGAATCGTCAAAACTACAGAGCAAGACCTCGCCTTAACCCTTCCCCCGACCCCCCAAAAAAAAGAGAAGGAAAAAAGGAAAGGAGGGAGAGACGAATGGAAGGAAGGAGTGGTGGAAGGAGAGAGTCCTAGGTCTTTTTACTCCTGCCTGGCAGACTGCTGTGTCTGCTCAGCTTGGAGTGGCGGCGTCTGTCTGGAAACTAGCTACTTTTTTTCCCTCTACTTCAATTAATAAGGTAGACAGGAGAGACAAGAACCATGTCCATAATGAGCAGAACAGCTCTGGGACAGAACCCCGTACTCAGGAGCTGCCTTGGTCCCGTGCAAGTTGTGCATTGTGGCTGGCCTTCCGCAGGCAAGCTTCCTTGTCCACCGATTCCAGTTCAAACCAATGGCTTATTAGACTTGTAAGGATGCGTTCTGAACTCAACGTCGGAAGCTGAGCAGAGGAGCAAGTGGCGTTTCAGCACCACAGGATGGACAGCACTCCTGCGGCAATAGCAACCCGACTCCTGCGCCTCCATCCGCCCCTGTCATCCGGATCTTCACTGAGGTTTATCCCGGCGGAGAGATTGTCTCCTACCAGCAGTTATCATGCAGACTTCAGCACTAGAGGTTGACTGGGTCCTGGAGCTGTGTGTGCTCAGAGCATCATGAACAAAGAATGCAAGAAGTGGGGAGAGGAACGAAGTTCCCTGGAGAGCAGATGCTTGTCTCCGAGTGGGGTTAGGGGACAGGAGGGGACGAGGGGGAGCTGCGGGCAGGACTCTAGTTAAAACCCCCGCAGCAGTTTACTGATTCTCTTGGAATTACAGTGTAGATTTTATGGACCCTCGGGCTCTTACAAGTCCAGGCCTGCAAGTTCAACTCTAACCTTTGGCTCCAGGTTAAAAAGTCACAGGAAACACCTGCGAGAGAAATAAGGAACTCGGTTTGAGCGGTTCAAGGCAGAGCAGACCAGCTAGCTGGCCCAGTTCCCTGGGAGCCCTGTAAAAGGTCCTCTGCAGGGTTAAGATGACAGTCTTTCTTCTATATCGTCTCCTCTGAGAATCACAACAGCTGGAAGATGTGGGCCCGAAGTTCCCATGGGGTCAGAGTGGGTGGCCAACAGCTCCAAGCCAGACAGCCAGAGCAGCTGAATCAGGGCTGGAATCCAGTAATCTGAATCTGCTACTTGTTCTCCAGTACTGTCTGCCTCCCCAGGATGGTTCCTACCTCCTAAGCAGGGTGTCAGACAACTAAGAAGTCTGCAGAGACACCACAGTCCCTGAGACTCTGAGACTCAGTAGTCGAAAACAGGGTGTACTTGGGGTTAGTGGCAGGCAATTTATGTCTTTAGAATCTCCTGAGTCTGATTCTTGGGAGTGGGCCCAGGGTTGGGAAGGGACTTGTCCAGAACCAGGTACTGGGCACAGTCTCCTGGACTTCTTCCAAATCATGTTTATGGAACGTGAGGAAATTGTCAGGGACAAATCACACCCAGAACTCTCTCTTGGACATCAACCTGGGCATGAGGCAAGGTGAGAGACCCTGTTATCTCTGGAGAGTTGGACAGGCCAGGCCAAGCGTCCTGAGGCTAATAGGATATATCATAGAGGGGCCCAGTCCTGTGGGTGACCAGTGGGAACTACATTTTCTACCAACAATGGCAGATAGATATTTCCTTCTTGGGAGAACCTAGTCCTAATTCCCACTTGCTGCTCAGAGTGTGTGTTCTCTTGCAGGAAGAGGCATACAGCCCAGAACCCAAAGCCAAGGCTCGTACTGTCTTCCACTCAGTGAGGTGCAAGGAACAGAGGGCAAGAGGTGGCCAAAGAAGCTTTAGGTTGTTAAAGTCTTGTTAAAATGATCACCAAAGGTGTCACATGGTTTTTTTTTTTTTTTTGGTTTTTCGAGACAGGGTTTCTCTGTGTAGTCCTGGCTGTCCTGGAACTCATTCTGTAGCCCAGGCTGGCCTCGAACTCAGAAATCCACCTGCCTCTGCCTCCCAAGTGCTGGGATTAAAGGCGTGCACCACCACCGCCCGGCCACATGTTTTAGGAGCAGCTGGGCTTTAAAAACAGCAGCTGCCCTCTTCCGCTGACAGTAAGCCCTTCAGGGCAGTCCTCAGCTGATGGTTTCCTTGGCTCAATCACATTTCATTTTTTTGTTTTGTTTTGTTTTAATGTTTGTTTGTTTGTTTCAAGACAGGTTTTCTTTGTGTGTTGTTGTAGAAAGTTTTAATCCCAATCAGGAGTTTCTACCCCACCTTTGATCATTCAGTTCCTGGATAAAAGACACACAACTTTTATTATTTACAATAAGGCTTAAATGACACAAGAGCTGGGCAGATATCTACTGTCTATGCGGTTAGAATCTACTTCCCTATCGATAACCCGAGTTCTTACTTACTATGTTTCATCTGGGCTGCTCTTAACTCCAATTGGCCAGCCCTCAGAGCCAGGTTTTCATGAATTCATCTAACCCCTGGCTGCTTTTCTTTCTCCTCACCTTCTTCTCCTTCTCCCACTGGTCTCTCCTCTTCCAGCCAGGTCACTTCAAACCCACCTACCTCTAATCCCTCCAGTAATTGGCTATAGCCAGTTTTATTTAACTGAATAGTTTTAAATCAAGAAACAAGGTTTACACAACAAAAGCTTGTAAACTGGAGAAGTCACTTTAGGCCTAGACCTTTGGGTATAGAATTTAGCATTATAATATATAGCAACAGACCAAACCTTTGGAACTTTCTCTGTAGATCAGGCTAGCTTCAAACACACAGAGATCTGCCTGCCTCTGCCTTTTGAGTGCTGGAATCAAAGGCTTGTGCCACCACTGCCCAGCTTTGAGCTAAACAAGTAATCCAGGCTGGCCTCAAACTTACCATGTGCCTAAGAGTAGCCTTGAACCTACCATGCACCTCCCATGCACCTACAGGAGGAGTGAGTACATGACCATTCTTACTCTTATGCAGTACTGAGGATCAAATTCAGGGCTTCATAGATGCTAGGCATGCAAGTAATCTGCAGACTGAGCTGCATCCCAGTTCCCCTGAGTCTATCCCTAAATCCTCGTGATACACGTGGCAGGATTTCTGTCCTTCAGTTGTGCATCCAGAGCCCTGAGGCCTAAGCCAGCCTCCTGGCTCTCTCCTGCCCTCACATTTGCACCCTCCTTCAGCTTACGCAGTTGGACTTAATTTTTTGAGTCATGAATCTAGACACTTCTGAGAAGCAGGAGGACCCATGTCTCATGTGGGACCCAAGGAGCAGAAGCAGAATGTCAGAAACAAAAGAAGACATAGTGTGGGCATCTTCTCCTCAGGAGCTGGAGTCCAACCTGGAGTTGAATATAACACAACGATGGGCTAATTACAGCTTCCAGTTATTGGCCAAGTGCTACATGTCTCTTCCAGACAAAATGCTGTGTCACAGGACCCATTCCACTCAATGCTGTCAGTCACTGTGATGTACATGCTCTGGTGTGGCCCAGCACATATGCAGCTGGTGGGAGTTGCTTCACTTCAGGCTGCAGTCAGAGAAGCAAAAGCTACAATTGGAACCTGTGCTTTCTGATTTCAGCTGCCTCTTGGACACTTTCCCAGCTTTGCAGACATTTTTCTTGGTAGAGCCTTGATACCCCAAATTGCCTGGGCCCTCTGACCAAGACAAACCTCTGAGGAAGAATGCAGAGTGGAAGGTCTTAGGCGAGTCAGGCCAGGTACAGAGGGTGAGTGAGAGTCTTAGGGTTGAGTTAGAGAGCTAAGAGGGGAGGGCCTCCCCCAAACTTCCAAAGTCCTCTCCAGTTGGACACTCATGAGAAGATGGCTTCCTCAGGGTCCTCAGGTCTCTTGTCTGTATGTGTGGATTTTGTAGGAGAGAGCCAGTGACTGAGCTGGGAGTCCCAAGGAAGCCCATGCAGATACAGGCCTGGGGATACTGGTGAGGCATCAGGACAGAAGGTACCATAAGTCCATGCAGCAACCAGTGTGGGTCACTGCGAAACAGAGTCCTTAATTGGGGGGGTGCAAGGACCATGGATGTTTCACTCAGTGCTGCCCCCTGCCAGTCAATAAAAGCACAGTAAAATTTCCCCAACAGACAGGCCCAGTTTTTCTTTATTCCAAGGCTTCATTTTCCATAGTGATGACATCCAGGCTATGGACGAGCCTGGCTGGGATTCATGTTCTTATCTACAAGGCTTCAGAGCATCTGGCCAGAGAAAGACACTGAAGCCGGATGGAGAGGCTGGGGTTGATCCTGGACATGCAAGTTTGGTACACCTAATGGATTGGGACGGTAGGTTTTCTTTTTCCTATTCATCTGGTTTTTGTTTGTTTGACACTGGATCTTTCTAGGTTATCCAAGTCACCCTTAAACCTCATATCTCTTTGCTTCAACCTCTAAGTGCTGAAGTTAAAGTAAGTACCACACTGGCTCCTCTAATATATTTTATATGTTGAGTTAAGGCAGAATAGGAAGGGAACATAAGAAGCTTGAGAATGGGGGTCTGACTTGCCTGTTCTCCTGACGGAGTCAGAAAACATCAGGTGCCGCTCACCGATAAGTTGTGTCTCCTTTTGTTGTTGTTTTAAACAACAACAAACAACAAAATATTGGGACCTAGAGAGATGGCTCAGAGGTTAAGAACATTGGCTGTTCTTTCAGAGGATCTACTCACTACTAACCATAAGTCCAGTTCTAGGATCCAACACTCTCTTTGAATTCCTTAGGAACCACACATGTGCTCTTGCACACACATACACACACACACACATACATGGCAGGGGGTGTCATGAGGGTGGAGAGAGAACACTCATACATGTAAAATAAATATAAAATTTTACAATTATTTTTGGGACAGGGTCTCATGTAACCCAGACTGGCTTTCCAACTCAATATGTAGCCAGGATGTGTTAAATTTATTCTCCTGCCTCCACCCCAAGTGTCCTGGGATTATAGGCATACCACATTATGTTTAGAATTAACTTTAAAAAAAAAAAAAAAAAAAAAAGCCAGGCAGTGGTAGCACAAGCCTTTAATCTCAGCACTTGGGAGGTAGAGGCAGGTGGATCTGTGAGTTCAAAGTCAGCTTAGTCTACAGAGTGAGTTCAAGGACAGCCAAGGCTACATAAACGTTACTTTGAAAACAATAAGACAAAATTTAGTTTAAGATTTGTAACGACTATCTTCGACCAGCAAAGAAGACGCAACGCTTGGGCTTCTTCTTAATGCAGTTTATTCAGGAGCCTTGAATAGTTCCTTTTACTGACTCATGTTGAGGAAAGAGAGAAAGAGAGAGGGGGAGGGGAGAGAGAGAGCAGGAGGGAACACAAGGGAGAGAGAGAGAGAGGAAGAGCCTGCCACAGGCTAAATACTGCATGGGCTGCCAATCCCGTAAACTACGTGGCGAATGCTCACAGGCACACACAAGCCAGATCATCAGTTTAGCCAATAAGGATGATCTTATCCGGGAGATCACTCACTCACTCATTCACTCACTCACTCACTCACTCACTCACTCGCTATTGGCTAGCGAAAGGTGGGAATCAGAACAAAACAGCTCTCCACAAAGATTGTTTTATGTATATGTATATGAGTCTTTGTGTTCATATTTGAGTATGGTACTCTTGAAGACTAAGATGGTGTTGGATCCCCTGGAGCTGGAGTTACATGTGGGGTCTGGAAACCCTAGGCTCCTCTGGAAGAACAGAGTTCTGTCTCTGCCCTCTGCACCCTACCCTCTTTTGAGAAAGGATCTATCTAGTCCTAACTGGCCTACCACACACAGAAATTTGCCTGCCTCTGCCTGAGGTAGTGGGATTGAAGCCATGTGTTACCACATCTGTCTCAAAAAGCTCTTTAATCCTTAAGCCATCTCTGCAGCTCTGGAAATCAACCTTTTAGATGGTCCCTGTGTGGGGTCCCTTCTCAGCTCCTCCTCTAGCAGCCCCACTGAGATTCTCCACTGTCTTCATCATGAACACTCCTCCCTGCTCCTCCAGTCTTTGCTTTGAAGCAGTGGTTTTCAACATCTACGACTTTGAAAGGGAATCTATTGTAAGTAGTCCAATACATCTGAGAGCAGGGCCAATGGCCTGGGTTCCCAACATCTCTGTATTCATAGCTCCATGAAACACATACCTATGAAACAACGCCTTGCAGAAACCAAGAGACTAGGCGTTCCCTTTCACTAAGTAGTCTCTGCCTTTGCCACAGTGAGGTTTCTGGATACTAGATCTGACCAACTACTCCCCTAGCTTACTAGTAGCCAGCATGGTGGCCCATAGCCCAAGTAGTTCCCTCATTGAGTAGAGAGGTTGATTTTTCTTGCTGATCTGATCCACAACCTTCTTCCTATCAATGCCCACTCTGCCCTTATTCCTTGCCTTGATATTAGCTGGGGTAGGGGTTTAAATATCACTGTCACTGAAATCAAGGTGCTTCTGAGCATGGTGGCACAGCCTTTTGTGAACTGAAGCTCCCAGGAAAAACCACACATGTTCTAAAGATCCTACTGACAAGAACTTCTGGAATTATCGAGAGTTACATTATAGATCCAATGCCAAGTTATCCTTATCCAGGGCTGTCATTAGCCATTCACTGTCCACCCTGACTGTGTTAATACTCTTGTGATGATCACGTGAAACCTTTGATCTGCAGTAACAGACCACTATCTCCCATCAACTCAAAAGCTAAGAATGAGAGGCAGGCGGATTTCTGAGTTCGAGGCCAGCCTGGTCTACAGAGTGAGTTCCAGGACAGCCTGGGCTACACAGAGAAACCCTGTCTCGAAAAACCAAAAAAAAAAAAAAAAAAAAAAAAAGGCTAAGAATGTCATCAGATGGCATCTGAGATCTGTAGCAGATACTGCCCTGCTCTGAGGTAACTGACACTCCCACCAGTGTATGAGAGATGTGCATTAGTTTATGACATGCTTTTGTTCTGTGCTGATAGCAACATCCATCACCATGTTGGAACATGTTATTTGCAGCAATCTGAGTCGGTGTACCTGGGTTATTAAGATCATATTTGGCTTCAGAATAAACTTCCTTTGAGATGAGAACTGTATTTTGCATTGACGTGTGTAATACTAGTACTTGAGAGTTAGAAGCTGGAGTGTCAGGAGTACAAGGCCAGCCTTAGCTATATGTCAAGTCTGAGGCTGGCCTTTGGCCACCGAATGAACATTCTTATTTTCTTTGGGTTGAGAACTGCATTTTGTATTTATACATTTAATCTTAGCACTTGGGAGATAAAGACTGGAGTACCAGGAGTTCTAGGCTAGTTTGAGCTACAATGAGACCTTGTCTCAAACAAAAACCTAACAACAATAACAAACAACAAAACCTTAAAAAAAAAAACCGAACAACAAAAAGGTTGGAGACAGCACAGTGATTAAGAGCAGTTGTTGCAGTTGGGTGATTATCTTAGTTAGGGTTTTACTGCTGTCAACAGACACCATGACCAAGGCAAGTCTTATAAAGGACAACATTTAATAGGGGCTGGCTTACAGGTTCAGAGGTTCAGTCTATTATCATCAAGCCAGGAACACAGCAGCATCCAGGCAGGCAAGATGAAGGCAGAGCTGAGAGTTCTACATCTTCATCTGAAGGCTGCTAGAATACTGACTTCCAGGCAGCTAGGATGAGGGTCTTAAAGCCCATACCCACAGTGACACACCTTCTCCAACAAGGCCACACCAACTCCAACAGGGCTACACCTTCTAATAGTGCCATTCCCTGGGCCAAGCATATACAAACCATCACAGTGGTGGTGGCTCACACCTTTAATCCCAGCACTTGGGAGGCAGAGGCAGGCGGGTTTCTGAGTTCGAGGCCAGCCTGGTCTACAGAGTAAGTTCCAGGACAGCCAGGGCTACACAGAGAAACCCTGTCTTGGGAGATAGGGTTAAGCACAGGCTACTTTGGCAGGGGACCTAGGTTTAATTCCCAGGACTTCCCTGCTGGCTCATAACTGTCAATAATTCTAGTTCTAGGGGATTGTCCCTTTTCTGACTGGACATCCTGTGACTCTGTCAAGATAACACAGCAAACCGGTCTTCTCAGAAGTGCATTACTGTTGGTTGCTACATGAACCTTGAAGGCATTATGTTAAGTGAAAAAACTTGAACGTGTCGTGTTAAATGAAGGAAGGCCACACTCCACGAAGGTCCACATATCACCTGACTCCACTTACATAAAATGTTTAAGCCATGTAGAGGCAAACACAGAAGCAGAAAGTAACGTAGGGGCCGTCTTGGCTGAGGGAGTGGGAGGATTTTGAAGCCGTAAGTGGGGTGTCAGGGTTCCTTTGTTCTAATTCTGCTGTGGTGCTGGGAATTTGAAGGTGATTTGTCCCTTGAATGAATACAGGAGTTAATGATCAAAGTCATGTGTTAATGTTATTAAGGGGGTAGAGGGCCAAGGTGGTGGTGTATGCCTTTAATCTCAGCTCTTGGCAAGAGAGGCAAGAGGACATCTGTATTGAGGACAGCGTGGTTTACACAGTACATTCCAGGCCAGTCAGGTCTACGTGGGGAGAATCCTGTCTCAATAGACAACAATTGCAACAACAGAAAGCTAACAGGCATGGTAGTGTGAACTGAAATTCCTAGGATAATGGAAGCCACACCTGTGATAAACATTTTATGACCCTGGCTGAGTGATTAAAATGCCAGTAACTGTAGATAGCAGGAATGTTACAGATTGGGAAGTGAATCATTGTGGGCTCTCGACAGCACCCCATCAGCCAGTTAATGCCTACCACTTCTAGGTGTGACACGACATCCTTGTGACAGGCAGGTACGTAGGTCTGGAATTTACAAGTGTACATCTAGCTTCCTCCAGCCTAAAGGCTATAACTGTCACCAGATAACACCTGAGATCTATAGCAGAGATGTCCTTGCCTTGCTGTCACCACCTACAGGAGCTTGGCATCAAAGGTCAAAGAACAACTTTGTGGAGGTAGTTTTTCACTTCCACATTTATGTGGTGGGCTGGCTAACCTCGGTTGGCCACCAAGATTACCTGGGAAGAGGAACCTCATTTGAATAATTACCTCCATCGACTGTGGGCAGTCTATGGGGTATTTTCTTTTTTTTTTTTTTTTTTTTTTTTTTTTTTGGTTTTTTGAGACAGGGTTTCTCTGTATAGCCCTGGCTGTCCTGGAACTCACTCTGTAGACCAGGCTGGCCTCGAACTCAGAAATCCGCCTGCCTCTGCCTCCCAAGTGCTGGGATTAAAGGCGTGCGCCACCACTGCCCGGCCTATGGGGTATTTTCTTAATGGTTAATTGATGCAAGAAGGACCAGCCCATGGGGGTGATGTTATGCTATGACAAACCAGCCTAGACTGTATAAGAAAGGTAGCTGAGCTGGCTTGTGGTGGTGCAAGCCTTTAGTCCCAGCACTCCTGGGCCAGAGGCAGGCAGATCTTTGAGTTTGAGGTCAGCCTGGTCTACAGAGTGAGTTGCAGGACAGCCAGGGCTACAGAGGGAAATCCTGTCTCAAAAAAAAAAAAAAAAATCCAGCACTTGAGTGGTAGAGACAAGTGGATTTCTGTGAGTTGGAGGCCAACCTGGTCTACATAGCAAATTCCAGGCCAGATATGGTTGGTAGAGAGACCCTGCCTTAAAAAACAAAGGTAGCTGAATGTGAACCAGAAGGAGCGAGGCAGTAAGCAGCAGCATTCCACTGGCTTCTGGCCTAAGCTCCTGCTTGGAGTTCCTGCTTTGGCCTTCCCTCATTAGTATTCAGTGGTCTCAGCATTAAGGAGGTAGAGGTAGGAAGATCAAGAGTTCAGGGTTATCCTCAGCTACCTGATGATTTTGAAGCCAGCTTGGGCTACGTGAGACTTGGCCTCAAAAACAAAAATAAAACAAACACCACAGCCAACCAAGCAGGCAATATTTGCTGTGTGAAGTATATCTCAACAAAGCTGTTAAGGACAGCCGTTCATCCTAACCCGGAGAGGGTCTGTGGGTACCTCATGGGTGACAGCAGTGACTTATGTTGTCTTACCTCATGGCCCTGGAGTAGCCTTTTCTGGGGTTGTTACATCCGATAGGAGGACAAAATGATCTGACCGAGGTCTGACTGTGAGAATCAGGTCCATTCTGGATGTGTCTGCTTCTATTTCTTCTCTGATGATACTGGGAAGCTCAGCCAAACCCTTGGGGACCACCGGAATGTGAGTAAACACTCTGGGAAGGTCCACAGAAGATCGTATCCCAGCCTCCTGCTGCTGTGAGCCTGCTTCCTTTAGTGACAGGCACATTCGGAGGGGGAAGGGGGTGGGGAGGGGCCAGAAAGAGGACCCATTCTCTTATTTCAAGGCTTTTATGCATCTGTCCATTTCCAGCCCTGGCAAGGCGGGAAATTTGTCTGGCTCCTCTCTCCATTGTAAGACTCAAGGTTGACCAAGCCTTTTCTCAGTAGGTACTGAGGGCACCTGACGTCACTTCCATGATCAGAAAACGCTAGGCAAGTCCTAGAGACAAAGTTGGTTGGAGGCAGAGGAATGTCCTTGAAGGAGCACTTGGAGTGAAGTAGATCAGATTTGGAGTCCCATCCCTGTCCCTCACTATATAGCTATCTAGGTAGGTACTTGTCCTGTCTGGGACTCAGCTTTCCAGCCTATAACTCAGAGACAGCAGAGTTCTGTCACTGGGGTGCTGTACGTAGGGACTGTGTCCTTCATGAAATCAGGATCCCAATACTCAAGTATGAAGGTCCAAAAGATCCAGGCTCACTGCACTAGTCCCTCATCCCTCATCATCTGCCTCAGAATCCACTGTCCTTACATACCTGCTCCCTGCTTCTCTCTCCACTTCCTAAGCTGGAATCACTGTCTCTAGTTAATTGTAAATTCAGCTCAGTCAGCCTTCCCCAATTGCCCACACACTGCCCTCTGGATTTATGTATCACCTAGCTATGATGCTGTCAAATAGGAGAGTTGATAGTTTATAGCTAGTTATCTATCAAAGTTGACGTTTATTGAGCCCTTACTCTCAGCCTGCTCCTGGACCAAGCCTTCAGATAGCCTCATCTCTTCAAATGTGGAGGATTAGGACTCAAGCCTCAGCTCAGACTTCAAAAAACATATTTGCTGTGGCTGAGATGACAAGCGCAGGAAGCTGTGCTTCTCTAGAGAATGAATCTAGGAAGTGCCACGCCCACTTGTGCTGCTTCTTATAGAATCGTAGGGAATCAGAGGTTCTGCTGTTGGAGCTTACTCCAGGAAGAATGCAGTACCCCCGAGTGTCTGAGCATCCAAGCTGCTTTGACCCAGAAAAGCAGTCTCAAATCCCTGGCAGGTGAGCTGCTCCCAGGAAGGTTTTTCAAATACAACAGCGTTTATCCAGTTCTCACCCGAGGAGAACACTGGTGTAGTTCATACCAACCCTTTGTTTTGTTTTTGTCTGTTTGATTGGTTTGGTGTTTTGGGTCCTTTGGTCTATTAAAAAAGAGCCTCTAGCTGGGTGGTGGTTGTGCATGACTTTAATCCCAGCACTTGGGAGGCAGAGGCAGGCAGATCTCTGTGAGTTAAGAAGGCAGCCTAGTAGTCTACAGAGTGAGTTTCAGGACAGCCAGGGTTACACAGTGAATCCCTGTCATTTAAAACCATAGCTAGGCCGGGTGGTGGTGGAGCCTTTAATCCCAGCACTTGGGAAGAAGAGGCAGGCGGGTTTCTGAGTTCGAGGCCAGCCTGGTCTACAGAGTGAGTTCCAGGACAGCCAGGACTACACAGAGAAACCCTGTCTCAAAAAACAAGAAAACAAAACAAACAAACAAAAAAACCAAAACAAAACCATAACTAGCTAGCTAGATGATTAATTAATAGATATAAAAGATAGATGATAGATGATTGATAGATGATTGATAGATGATAGATAGATAGATAGATAGATAGATAGATAGATAGATAGATAGAACCCTCATTCAACTTTTATCTACACCCACCCTTTCCCCTAGTCCTTCCCTTTGAGGAGCAGCTCTAGGTCCTCTGAAGGAGATCTCCATCACAAAGATCCAATGGTTTTGACCCCCCCACACCATGGCCTGAGGCCAATGGAACTGAGTTAACCACAGCCCTGAAGGAGGTCCCGTGTTCACCTCATTTTCCTGCTGGTGGCACTGAGGAAAGTGAAGGCACTTATCCCTGTCCTGTAAGTAACACAGGCACTCAAGACAGTATTACCCATAGGTCTTGAGACTCCTCCCTCTCCCTTTCTCTATCCTTACCCACCCCAACTGTTTTGAGAAACCCATGCTCTCCTGCCACCCTCTACCTCTGACAGTAAGCCACACTGGGTTTGTGTTTTGAGAGTGACTGTTAAACCTTTCTCTGAGCTGTGAATATCAGGAAGTAGGTACCTTGTGTTTCTAGCCCCCACCTAAACTGGGCCTAGCAGCCAGGTGTGGTGGTGTAGGCCTTTAATCCCAGTGCTTGGGAGACACAGGCAGTTGGATCTCTTTGAGTTTGAGGCCTGTCTGGTCTACAGTGCCAAAACAGCCATGCTGCACAGAAAAAAACCCTGTTCAAAAAAAGAAACACTCTACCCTCCACCTCCCCACCCATCCCCCTGCCAAAAAAAAAGGGCCTAGGAGAAGTAAATTGAAATCTTGCATAATCTAGTCCTACAACTCCTACTCCTGGGTCGTAGGGGTCTGGAAACAATCCTACCATCTTTCCAGACCCCACAGACACCAGAGGACTTGGATTCATGTTCTGTGGACTGCAGGGACCTCACACTCCACCCTAGCTTATGCTAAAGGTCCATATGTGGTTGGATGTATGTTGTCCCCTAAGGAGCTGTGTGTTGGAGGCTTAGACCCAGTGTGGTGATGTGAGAGACAATGGGACCAGAGGCTGGGGAGACGGCTCAGCCACTTGGGATACGAGCTGCTCTGGGGACCTGGGTTTAATCCTCAGCACTTACATGGTGGCTCCCAGATGTCTAACTCCAATTCAAGGGCAGGAGTCCAGACCTCAAGTTGCAAATCCCTTTGCTGAGGAATCCTGATGTTTCTGTTTGGCCTTACAGTGGAGGGAAGGGCTGTGGGCAAGTATTGAAGCTGATTAGGTCTTATCTGGAGATGGGGGGTGTGGGGAGACAGACAGACAGACAGAGACAGACCGTCTCACTGCCTGTACGTACATGGGGCAGTGTGCATCCTGACTTTCCTAGATGGCAGTACCTGCTAGGTTTGCCGGTTGGAAGGAAGACGAGATCCTGGAAGAATCATAGGACCTTCCTCTGGGGTTTGTTTTCCTACAGAAGTCATAGAGCAGCCCTGGGATGGGAGGCCCAGTGTCAAATACCTGAGACTTCCAGGTCAGGTACAAACACAGTCTGTCTACCTTCCAAGCTTCCTTGGGACCAGCATTTCCCTCCAACGTTTCTTGACTGTCCAAGGTCAGTTTGGTTTTAAATATGGGAAAGAAGGGGGAGATCATCTCTGAGGATGACCAGTCTGTGTGGTAGTGGCCTGGAGTAGTCTGACTTCAGAATGGTGGCTGAAGGCAGGGCCATTTATCTGGTCTTTACAGGCAAGTCTAGAATACTTCAGCACTTTGGCCTGGACAGCACCCTCGGGCAGCTTTGGTTCTCCATATGGAGGGGACCAGCTGGCTCACTCACTCTCTAGCCGAAACTTCTCAGATAGAGGGTGTGGGGAGGAGAACCATGAGATGGCAGAGGGGACTGATAGGTGCCCTTGTCTGAGTGGCCTCCAGGCTGGTCAAGAGGAGGAATTTGGAGATCAGAGTGCTCTGTGGTCCTGCCAGGCCTGGGAAGCCTCAGCAGGCTAGCATGACAGGGCTCAGGATGGGGTGCATGGTTCTTGTTAGAGATTCACACCATGTATAAATCTCCCAACTCCTGAACCTGGACTGCCTTGACCGGATATATTTCACAGACTTGGTTTCATCTGTGGGCAGTCCCTGTCTTAAGGTTCTAGGACCTCAAACCTTCTGGGAGGGATCAGCAGTGGTTGTGTGTTGTAGCAGATGTTTGGTGTAAAGGTAAGCTGTTGAGTTTTGATCTATTGCTATGCATTGCAGTGTTAAATTCTATACTGGAAGGTCTAGGCCTATGAGTGACTAATCATGTTTACAAGCTTTTGTTGTACAAACCTTGTTCTTTGATTTAAAACTATTAGTTCAATAAAATTGGCTATAGCCAATTACTGGAGGAATTAGAGGTAGGTGGGTTTTGAGTTACCTGATTTGGGGAGAAAAACGAAAGGAGAGAAGAGAGACCAGTTGGAGAAAGAGGAA
Source organism: Mastomys natalensis (assembly GCA_021653895.1). Taxonomy (NCBI): domain Eukaryota; kingdom Metazoa; phylum Chordata; class Mammalia; order Rodentia; family Muridae; genus Mastomys; species Mastomys natalensis. Next base: position 449,770 of record JAJTUV010000176.1, read on the forward strand.
GAATGAGAGGCAGGAGGAAGCCACCGGGCAAGGAGATGGACCATGAGCACATGGCCAGGAGAAACAGCAAGCATCTGGGTACACTACTGAGGAGGTGGCCAGGCCAGCAGTTAGAAGAGTAGATTAAGGGTTACCCCCATGTAATTGTCAAAATCAAATAAAATAACCACGGTCTGAGTTTCATTTATTAGTAAGCTAGTCAGGGATAAGGTTAAAATGGTTGTACTGCATTTTGGCTCCCAACATGGGGCATGAACCCATGACCCTGAGATTAAGAGTCTCATGCTCTACCGAATGAGCTAGTCAGGCAAGTCTGCATCCTTAGTGTCCCAAGCCCCACCCAGAGGTCCCAGCTCCTGCTCAGTGCTGTAGTTAGTTAAAGCAGGTGCCATAGTTTTCAGAATATAATTTTCCTCAGCAAGGATGGTCACCATCACCGTTGGCAAGCAGGACCAAAGGACAATTCCTGTGTAGTCACAAATCCTTTGACTGCAGTTCACACTGGTCGTGAAAGCATTTGGAAGGCTGAGGCAGGAGGAATGCCTCAGGTTTGGTGCCAGCGTCCAGCAACAGAACTGGACCTTTCTGCCTCAGTGAACCAAGTACGGGTGCTTACAGGCCTAGAGAGGCGTTAAGTCACCTTCACCCACAGAGAGTGTGGCCTGGATGGCCAGTGAGGCTCGAGGCTTTAGGGAAAACTAGTTCCCGTTTCAGGGAAACCTTAGAGAAGTCTGACCATCAGCTGCCCTGATCTTAGCAGCCAACCTTGTCCTCAGCCTGCTAGTGTGTGGACCCTCAGTAGGTGGCCTCTATCTCCACTCTGTTCTAGGTCTATACCAGACCCTCCATGCAACCTCAGGGTTGTTAAAACCACCAAACCAGAGTCACCATGCATTTTGTTTAAAGACCTAGTTGTTTGGTTTTTGGAACAAGGTCTTCCTACTATTTCAGTCTGGGTACAAACTCACTCTGCCTTCCAAGGGCTGGGATTAAAGGCCTGTACCACCATGCTCAGCTTCTAGTTGGCTTTCTTTCTTTCTTTTCTTTCTTTCTTTCTTTCTTTCTTTCTTTCTTTCTTCTTTCTTTCTTTCTTTCTTTCTCTCTCTCTCTTTTTTTAAGATTTGTTTATTTTTATATATATGAGTACACTGTCGCTGTCTTCAGACACACCAGAAGGGGGCATCAGATCTGTTACAGATGGCTGTGAGCCACCATGTGGTTGCTGGGAATTGAACTCAGGACCTCTGGAAGAGCAGTCAGTGCTCTTAACCGCTGAGCCATCTCTCCAGTCCTTTAGTTGGCTTTTTAGTAATGATCCATGTCTAAAGAAAAGCTGTCCCAGTTACCTGAGCTGGCTTTACAGGCAGTGTCAACTCAGGTTCTGAGAGAAGCCACATCTCCTAAAGACTCTGTAAGCCTGATTGACGGATTACGGAGAGTTGGAATGTTGCAGATACAAATGATTTGGGCTCTCTTTTATTCCTTATGGTTGTCTACTCCCTGTCTGGCTTGACACCCTTGTGACCATCACATGAAACCTATGGATTGTATTAATTTAATAACCACCAGCTTCCAACTTCAAAACGAAGGCTACCTACCACAGGTTGCATCTGAGTCCTGTACCAGAGACTGCCCTGCCTGCTGTAACCTGCCTACCTGTTTTCCCAGCAATGGTTTTGAAAAGCTGTTTTACTATACAGTTTTCTTTGGTTCTGTAAATATAAAAACTTCGTGGAACTATGAGTATGTTGGAACAGAGCAACCAGAATCTGTGTTCGAGGGTCACAGTCACTCATATTTGGCTCTGAGTGAGAGCTGTGTTTTCAATGATAACAGCAGAAAAAGAAGAAGGCAGGAAGAAGGAGCTAAAGAAGAATATTACTAATTTCAGAGTTTCTTTTTGCCAGGTGTGGCGGTGCACACCTTTAGTCCCAGCACTCAGGAGGCAGTCCCAGCACTCTGTGAGTTAGAGGCCAGCCTGGTCTATACAGTTCCAGGGTAGCCAGAAATACATGATGAGACTCTGTAAAACAAAACAAAGAAAGAAAGTAAAGACAGAGAGAGGAGTTTTCTGACTTGGTCTTGTGTGTTGGGCTTGCTCTGCCTTACACAGCAGCTTCTCATGTTCACTTAGGAAAGTCCTGGAGCCTGTGTCTAATTTTGGACCTCATCCCAGAGCTTTCTGTGGCTAAGCAGCCAACCAAGAGACAGCAGGTTTGCTCCTCACCATATCTGTCCCCCCAAGTCCCCACAAATGGACAATATGTCTAAGATCCTCCCTTAGTGTCTCTATAAAGTCCATTACTCCCCTGACATCATTAAACCTCTCTCTACCTCAGAGGCTACCACTCAGCTGTGGCCTTCCAGGAACACCAAGGACCCGGCTCCTTCAAAGCCTCTGTAGGCAAAAACTATGCAACTTGTTTAAAAATGCTTCCAAAACCAAAAGAATGGCATGTGTGTGTCTGTGTGAGTCTCTCTCTCTCTCTCTCTCTCTCTCTCTCTCTCTCTCTCTCTCTCTCTTGTGTGTGTGTGTGTGTGTGGGTGGTGTGTGGTGTGTGTGTGTGTGTGTGTGAGGTATGTGTGTGTGTGTGTGGTGTGTGTGTGTGTGTGTGTGTGTGTGTACTTGGCATGACCCACGTGTAGAAGATAAAGTACAACCTTCTGGAGTCAGTTTTTTCCTTCCGTCATGTGGGTGCCAGGGATTGAAGTCAGATCATTAAGCTGGTGGCAAGTGCCTTTACAGGCTGAGCCATTTTACATCTCTCCCTCTTTTCAAGACAAAGTCTCACCTCTAATTGGTGATCCTCCTGCCTCAGCCTCCTGAGTGCTGAGATTACAAGTGTGTGTCACCATGCCTAGCTTATTAATATCTTCCTTTTGTCCTCTTTAAAACATAGGGTGGTTTTTTTTTGTTTTTTGTTTTTTTTCCACGAGGGGGGTTTATTTAGGGCAGAGGGCAAAGGTGGGGAGAGAAGTGGAAGAAGATGGGGGGGGGAGAGGAGAGAGAGGAGAGAAGTGAAGGCCAGCCATGACCATGTGGAGAGAGGGGGAAGGGAAGGGAGGAGAGGCGAGGGACAGAGAGAAGCTACAGCCAAGGGAGTAAGAGAGCAAGAGCTTTAAAACATTGTTTGTTTTTATGTGTATATATGCACAATCTGAGTGACTGGTGTCCTTGGACGATAGAGATCGGGTTGGATCCTCTAGAGTTCCTAGGGTCACAGATGATTGTGAGGCACCATGTAAGTGCTGGGAACTGAACCCAGGTCCTCTGCAAGAGGACAAGTGTTCTTAAGCACTGAGCACATCTCTCCAGCCCCTTGATGTCTTCCTTAATGATATCTAAAAACGAAACATTTAAAACCATTAGGCAGTAGGTAAGTCTTGTTTTCTTTCTAGAAGATGTTTACCACTGGAGTCTGAAACACACTATCTTCGTGTCAGCCTGTCTACACCCTGCAAACAAACCATCTTTGCAAAGGCCTCCCTCAAGTCTTTCCCTGAACTTGCTGGGTACGTGGGAAGAAGAAAACAGGCAATAAGATAGGGGCAGGTTCTGGGATGCTCGCTCAGTTATTCCTAACAGTCTACAGGGCCAAAAGAGGAATGTTCCTGCCTGTTAGCTGACCCAACCTGAGCCTTGCTGTGCTCTCACCAGCTCACCAGCTGGAGACTGATCATCTAGTGGTATACCCTGAACCATAAACTTTTCAGTCCTGTAGATGCCTCCTCTTTTGGGGGTCGAGGGAAAGGGGTGGTTGAGACAGGGTCTCTCTATGTAGTCCTGGCTATCCTGGAACTTGCTATGTGACCAGGTTGACCTCAATCTCACAGAGATCCACCTACCTCTGCCTCCTGCATGCTGGGATTAAAGATGTGCGTCACCATGACTGGCACAGATGTCTCTATGCAACAGCGGTGGTGGAAAAGAAACAACTCTGAATTAACACAGGAGCAGGAAAGCTGGGTGAAAGGCATTTTTTTCTTTGACATGTAAATAGTTTTCAGGAATACTATGAGCCTTACACATCTGACATTCACCTGTCAGCAGAAGGCATTGTCAGCCTAAGGTGACTTCCACAACAAATGCACTTCATTTCATTGGAATTACAGTGTCTGCCTGCCATTGTAACTGGGGATGAACACTTAATTGCATTCAGAACTTATAAATAAGGCGGGAATAAAAGACATTCAGTTGTTGGCACTGAATTTTCTTTCTGTATAGACTATATAAAAGTCTTTTGGGGGCTGGGGAGAAAGCATTCTCTGTGCAAGTATGAAAACTTAAGTTAAAATCCCTAGTGTTGACATAAAAGACCAGGCATGGTCCCAGTGGGCCAGATGGAGGCGACTTTGGATCCGCACTTGAAGGACATATGAGCCATCCATCCATGTTGGAGTGCGCACATTAACAAGGACTTCATCTGGGCTGTCATGGGGACCAGTGAGATGAGTGAGCATGTGGAGTAGACCATCTGTTCTAGCCCATGAAGCAGCTAAGCTGACCTCTAACCCCACTGACGTTCCTGGGGCATTCTTAAAATAGATAATGGGAACATTTTGATCCAGAAACAGGACAGCATGTCAGAGGTGGTGCACAGGAGGGCATATTGACATCTCATGCCAATCCGGTAGCATCCTGGCATGGGGATTCAACCCTACCTACTACTTTGTAAAACAACTGACGCTCCAGAATTTAGCCACTCATTGAATGGTCAGAGTGCAATCTTCCATGTGCATGACAACCCCTTACCAAGGGAGAAAGTTAGAAAGGTACCACGTTAGAAAGAATCATAGTTGTTTTGTCCAGGCTTTTGTCCTGTTGGTTTTTCACAATAATCGGATAATGTACAGCCAAGCACTACCTAGAACTGTGTACCCTGGGCTGACCTCAAATTCATGTCTTCTTGTCTCAAACCCCTGAGTATCAGGCTTTTGTCACCGAGGCCCCAGGTCACTTTGTAGAGAACTTCACTGTGATCAGTGTTTCAGGGGGAAAGGCACGGTGGCACGTGCCTGTGATCTGAATGCTGGAGGTGGGGACAGGAGGGTGCTGGGGCTTGGTGGCCAGGATTAGTGAGAGATTCTGCCTCAGGCAGACTTGGTGACATTGGACAAACAACAGTATTTGCACAGACTCTGTATCCCCAGTGCTTGAATTAAAGACATGAGGCATTACACCTGGTAAAATTGCAGATATACTGAGGGAAAGCAAGCCAAACAATCTGAGACCAAGTGAAAAGGGCCTCAAGGTAGGGTTAACCCTCACTATACATATTCTTACTTCAAAAAAGATTTTGTATATTTAATTTTATGTGTATGAGTGTTTTGCTTACATGTATGTTACATGTATGTAGATATGCACATGCCTGGTGCTCAGGGAAGTCAGAGAGGATATCAGATCTTTTGGAACTGGAGTTACCGATGATTTTGAGTTGCCACGTGGGTGCTGGGTTCCAGACCTGGGAAGTCTTAGAAGAGCATCAAGTGCTCTTAACCACTGTGCCACATCTCCAGCCCCGCTCACTGCATTTTTTAAGCTACTGTACTTTCCTACAGCTTGACGCTCACTCCCATCTCTGAGCAACCACTAGTGGGAGCCAGGGGAGAACTGTCTGTTTCCATGATATCATGCTCATTTTTACGAGCTGTCTCATTTCCACAGAAATCATGCTTATTTTTGTAAACTATTTCAGCCCACTGGTGCTTGCAAAATAGCACTGTTACCAAATGAACTATAAATGGGTTAAGCTGTATTATCATTCATTTCAAAGCTGGGTGTGGTGGCACATACTTATAATCTCAGCACTTAGAGATGGAGTTTTGTTGGAAACAGGCTCTCTCTGTGTAACTCTGGCTAGACTGGAATTCCCAGGACACAAAGGACCATGAGTTCAAGACCACATAGCATAACTGTCAAAAAAACAAAGCAAAGTTAACAGGAGAAAAAGCTGTCTTCCTTAAAAAAAGTATCAAGGCCCCTCCTTACAGTTCTCAGCTGAGATGAATACCAGGGATGTTGGATGTATAAAGGGTCAAAGTATGGCTAGTAGGAGGCCGGTGCAGATCACTATAAAACTCAGAGCCATGTGGATTAGCAAGTGTGTGGATAAGACTGTGTGTGCTTACTATTGCCTGACAGGAAACATTTCTCTGAAGAAAGGAAACATTTACTGGAGCTACAGGAGGGGCAGAAATGTACTGCCCCAATGAGGAAATAAAGAATTCCAGGAAGATGAGTAGAGGGCAGGGGAGGAAGAGGTGAAAACCTGGCAGGAGCAGGAGCAGGAGCAGTTGCACTTGCCTGGAAAGCTGAGTGTTCAGGAGGAGGAGGTCAGCGTGACTGGCCAGGGTGTTTGATAGCTTTATCACCGGGTTAGCTTATCAGGCAGGCACTAACACAGCTTGAGTTTGGTTCTGAGCACTGCAAAAAGACGAGTCATAGTTTGGATAGCACCTAGAGACTGCTGTGGAGAAACCCTGAATCTATCAACTACTTTTCAGGGGAACGGAAAAGGAAATGATGGTTATTTGATGATTAGTTTGAATACTATGTGTTTCCACTCATTCTTGGGATTGCAGCCTGGTTTTTACCAGGTTCCCTCTGACCCATTCCCACGTTACTTTCCAGCCCTGTGGATGAGTCAGTGGATTAAGTTCTGTAAAAAGTTGCTAAACAGAATCCCTGTGCTTTAAGCAAGGACAGACAATACCAGCCTAAACCCACTCTGAACATTTCTCAAAGTACAATGGTCCATCCCCTTTTGCTGTCAGTTTTCAGGACCACAGGGGCTGCTTGAAATACACAACCCTGATGTGGTAGCATGTGCCTATGATCCCATAGGGCAGGAGGATCAGAAGTTCAAGACTACCCTTGGCTAGTGAGTTTGAGGCCATCTTGGATTCTATGAGACCCTATTTTAAAACAAACACCCTCCCCAACACACACCTTGGGAGGGGGCATCCTCCCTCAGCAGTTGAACAGTTGTCTGTTTGCTTATTGTGTGTGGAGGGGGGCACATGTGTGGGACTCAGGGGATAACTGGTCAGAGTCAGTTCTCTCCTACCAGGTTGGAGTCTTCAGGCTTGGCACCCATACCTGCTGAGCCATTTCTGGAACCTATCCTTCCCTACGTAGGTTAGAAATGAATGTGAACAGGTGCAATTGTGGAAATTGGTCTCTAGTAAGAGACCAGGCCTCTAGTAAGAGCATAGGTAGAGAGCATAGGTACATATGAGGAGAGTATATACTGAGATGGCTTATCCCAGGCAAACTTTCCATGTAGCCTTGAATTCCTGATCCTCCTGCCTCCACCTCCAATTCTGGGATTACAGGCACACATCACCATGTTAAATTTGTGCACTGCTGAGGCTCGAACCCAGGACCTTCTGCATGTTTAGCCAACGAATCTACATCCCCAACCCACAAGAACAGATAAAGATTCTGACTCATGTCTTAGTTCAGTGGTTCTCAGCCTTCCTAATGCTGGGACCCTTTAATACAGATCTTTACATTGTGGTGACCCCCAATCAGAAAATTATTTCAGTTGCTACTTATTAACCGTAATTTTGCTACTGTTACGAATTGTAAGGTCAATATCTGTTTTCTGACAGTCTTAGGCAACCTCTGTGAAAGAGTCACGACCTCTCAGGTTGAGAAACCCTGCTTTAGTTAGTAACTCTAAGTTCCCAGAGCACAGCTAGATTCTCATTAGGCTAACATAGGTGGCCAGCTTCCAGATGGACTGCCACTATCCTGGAGTTTACATGAGCTCGTAGCTAAGAGGCTTTGAGAACTGGCCCTGGACAGCCTTTAGCATTTAGAGCCCGAGGTTGGCACCTGTCCTGCTTTTCCCCAGGAGACACTCTTTTCACCGCCTCACGGTCTAGTTCAAGCTCTAACTCTTTTCTAAACTGCCAGCTTAATCTACTGCATAAAGTGGGGTGTGTGGTATGCGCTACACCAACCCAAAGCCGGCCTGCAGCGCCCTCTGGCGGTGCCTGTTGCTAGCGCGAAACACTGGGAGAGTCTCGGGAGCTCACAGGTGCCTGGCTGCCAGTGCTGGCTAGGTACCCGAGTTTCTTTGCTGTCTCGATTCTCTCTAAGGGGTTTCACTGCTCTTTAGGCTCTTGCGGAGGAGTTCGCGGCATCTAAAATGGGTTTAATAGGAGTTGACAGAAAGCCAGGGTGCTCCCATTGGGACCTCAAGTGTGGACAACTAGATAATGAGTCTGGAATCATAGCGTCCTCGGTATTCCCCAACCTGGTCCCTATCACACTTCCTTTCCTGTCCTGGACATTGAAGAAAGACTGACAGTGATCCCTGAAGCTAGGGACATCCAGAATAGAGGGAGCAGCATCTCCACCACAGGAAGTGTGCATAGGAGAGATTCCCAGTTTCAGTCTTTACATACAAACACACAATACAAATCCGGAGTGGTCTGTGACCACTGTGTACCCTTGCTACACAGGACACAGATTCAAATGTGATCATGGATGAGTTGCTGGCCTTCTCTGGTTGTCCCACTTTAATTTGGATTTCCTGGGAAGCTTTGGGTTTAAACCAAAGGTGATACTTCTGCTGAAGACTAGGAACGCAAAGGGTTATTGGGTCAGTGTGGATTTGTATTGGGGTTCTAAGCAAGCTCTTGAAGGACTGACAGAAATAAAGAAAGAACCAAAGGGACTTTTCTGCTTTAGCAGAAGGACGGCGCTTAGGGCCTGGACAACCTTCCAGCCGTCCCATGATACCAAAGAAGGACTCTTAGTCATTTCCCATCCTTCCTACTGAGGCAGATGGAATTGTACTGGGGTATCTTGAACTAAGGGCTAAGGCCCGACTTAGCAGCCTATGCTGATGGAGTCAGTAGCAGAGATCCAGGAGATTAGAGTCCTTCCGAGTATTAAGGAAATTACCCTTTTGCCAGCTACAGCTTCAGGGAAAAATTAGGGATGATTTCTATTTGTCTTTCAATAGTTCAAGAATTTAGGTCTGGACATCCACTCTAATTGATGAAAGGGTTCAGGTAGGCCGGGCGGTGGTGGCGCACCCCTTTAATCCCAGCACTTGGGAGGCAGAGGCAGGAGGATTTCTGAGTTTGAGGCCAGCCTGGTCTACCGAGCGAGTTCCAGGACAGCCTGGACTACACAGAGAAACCCTGTCTCGTCTCGAAAAAAAAACAAAAAACAAACAAACAAACAAAAAAGAAAGGGTTGAGGTAGCAACCAACCCCTCTAAGACACTCGAAGAGTGGGAGCCAGGGCCCCAGGCATTGCCTAGCTTGCAGCAGATCCATCTCAACACGCTCAGATGCTCATTAAAACAGACCCTAGAGCAGGGCTGGTGGAAATTTCTTTGAGTTTGAGGCCAGCCTGGTCTAGAGTGAGTTACAGGAAGGCCAAGGCTACAGAGAGAAATTCTGTATCCAAAACAAACACAAACAAATAAACAAAAGACCCTAGAGCATGAAAGTACTACACAGAAGAGGAGGCAGTGGGTGAGGAACATGATTTAAGGTTAGGTTGGACCAAATTCAGAGCTTCCGAGAGGAGGCAGTAAGGAGCTGGGCAGTGGTGGCACACGCCTTTAATCCCAGCCCTTGGGAGGCAGAGGCAGGCGGATTTCTGAGTTCGAGGCCAGCCTGGTCTACAGAGTGAGTTCCAGGACAGCACGGGCTACACAGAGAAACCCTGTCTCGAAAAACAAAACAACAAACAAACAAACAAAAAACAGAGAGAAGCAAGGTTGTGAAAAACAAAACAGGGTCCCAGACCTTAATACAACTGACTCAGTGGTAGACATTCCATTAAGGCTTTAAAACTCAAAATGTAGATAGCACCACCTGCTAAAACTGAAACAAAGGCCCAACTCATTGAAGCCCGTCGTTCTGGGAAAGTCTCTAAATGTACTAGCTTTTAGCTTCTGTAGCTCTGCTTCTGCTAATGGTTGTTAACTGAAGTATGTCAACCTGGACATGGTTTTTTTTGTTGTTGTTGTTGTTTGTTTGTTTGTTTAAAAACTCATCCTGAGAACCGGCTCAGTGCTACACTGGGATCTCAAACACTCAGTGTAGTCGCTGACTAGCAAATACAGACTTTCCTTCTTTTTTTTTTTTGGTTTTTCGAGACAGGGTTTCTCTGTGTAGTCCTGGCTGTCCCGGAACTTACTCTGTAGACCAGGCTGGCCTCGAACTCAGAAATCCGCCTGTCTCTGCCTCCCAAGTGCCGGGATTAAAGGCGTGCACCACCACCACCCGACAAATACAGACTTTCTTTTGGTTTAACCCATGTCTGAACAGTCTTCTCTGGTGAATATTCTACAACACCTTTAATCTTAGCACTTGGTTGGAAGAGACCGATAGATACATCTCTATGAGTTCAAGGCAAGCCTCATCTACATACAAGTTCAAGGCCAGCCATCACCCTGTCTCAAAAAAAAAAAAAAAACAACTTTAATTCCAGCACTTGGGAGGCAGAGGCAGAGGCAGAGGCAGGTGGATTTCTGAGTTTGAGGCCTGCCTGGTCTACAGAGTAAGTTCCAGGACAGCCAGGGCTACACAGTGAAACCCTGTCTCGAAAAACCAAAACCAGCTGGGCGGTGGTGGCGCACGCCTTTAATCCCAGCACTTGGGAGGCAGAGGCAGGCGGATTTCTGAGTTCGAGGCCAGCCTGGTCTACCGAGCGAGTTCCAGGACAGCCCGGACTACACAGAGAAACCCTGTCTCGAAAAAACCAAAAAAAGAAAAACCAAAACCAAACCATCCAAATAAACCAACAAAAAACCCAACCAACCATGACTCTATAACTAAAGTCTATAATGGCCTTCAAGGCTAGTCATAGCCAATCTACTCTGACTCATTAGCCTGGATCCCTTTAACCTAGCCACTGATTTGCTCTGTGGTCAGTCCACCCCACTAGGGCTGGTAGTGCCGTGAAGCACAAGAGAACCCAGGGGCAATAGTTAAAGAACGCTCATTTTCAGAGTCATGCAAATGCACCTCAAGCCATATGTTCCTAGGGTTGTCAGCGGCTCAACCTCAAAAACTGTCTTTTGGGCTGGGTGAAATGGCCTAGTGGTAAGGAGCGCTAGCTGCTGTTACAGAAGTTCACTTCCTAACATTCACAGTAAGCTCAAACCCGCCTATCTCTAACTCCTGGGGATTTGACATCTTTTTCTGGTCTCTCAGAAGCAGGGGTATCACTTACCCCGACACAGGCTCACATGTGTACAAATAATTTTTTAAAAATGTCTTTAAACTAGGCATGGTGATGCACACTGATGATGTCAGTGTTAGGGATACAGAGCCAGAAGAATCCTGAGTTCCTTAGCCTGATCTAATCTGAGAAAAAACCCTGACGCAGCTGCTCTAAATTCATATCGACTGTATCAACACTCTACATATGAGGCCTGGAACAGAAAACAGGATCAATCCATTGTTTCTGACTGCCAATAAGTGCGGAGCGCTGTGATTGGCTCTCGTTTAGGTGAAAGGGTGAGCGCATGGTCTTCTGGGAAGTCATGGCGTCGCTCAATTGTAGGACTGCGGTCTGTGTGATCTGTTTGGAGAAGCCGAAATACCGCTGCCCGGCTTGCCGCGTGCCCTAGTGAGCCGGAGCGGGTACTGGGTTCGGAGGGAGGCAGGGCTGCGGGCAGGAGGCTCGTACTGCAGCCGGTGGCTGCGGGCCAGGGGTGCGAGCTGCGGCCGCTCGTGCTGACCTGAGCCTGTCTTTCTTGTTACAGCTGCTCGGTCACCTGTTTCCAGAAGCATAAAGGTAAGACCCGGACCACTGCCGCAGCCCTTGCTCTTTCTTTGTATTGTAAAAGGCCCATGCCCCAGGAACCTGAAGCAGGAGGATTCCCTCCAGTTCAAGGCCGGCCTGGCTACAGACTGAGATCCTGTCTCAAGCAATCCAAAGCAAGTCAACTGCTTTCTTGGGGAAAGTCTTAGCTATTTATTCGTCTTGATATTCTAGTGCAGTCCCTCTCACTATTGCATAAGCTGCCTTGGCTGAGATGAATTAGCTAGAAGTGGTTGTTCTTAAAATAATGGTTGTTTATTTACAATAGGAGAAGTTTTCTTTTTCTGTGTGTGGTATTTCGAGACAGGTTCTTTTCCTTCCTTCTTTCTTTTTCTTTTTTCTTCTGTTTGTTTTTCCAATAAAGGATTTCTGTGTGCAGCGCTGGTGCCCTCGAACTGGCTCTGTAGACCAGGCTGGCTTCAAATTCGTAGAGATCCACCTGCCTTTGCCTCCCAAGTGCTGTTTTATTTTGTGCTGAGCCAGAGTATTTCAAATGCACTATATATCCCACACTATTTCTAGACTCACAATCCCAGTGCCTCAGCTTCCAAGGTGCTGGGATTAAAGGCATAAGCCACCACTGCCCAGATGAGACAGGTTCTTTTTTGTGTAGTTCAGGCTGGCCTATCTATCATGATCTTGCTTTTTCATCCCCAAATGCTAGGATTATAGGAGTACAGACATATGCTACCATTACTGGCTAAAATAAATTCCTGACCTATTGAGGGAAAAACTGGAACAGGAGATATGGCTCTGCTATTAAGAGCTTCTTGTTGCTTTTCCAGAGGTTCTGAGTTTGGTTCTCAGCACCTGTCTATTGTAGGCAATTTGTAGGTCCATTCCCAGGGGATCCGATATCCCCTTTGTGATCTCTGATGGCCTCCTCTGGTCTCTGTAAGCAATGCACACATGTAGCATATTCTGTCCGTCTCTGCTGCTTTCTCCCATCTCAGGCACAGACCTATCCCTGCCAAAATGTTTTCTTTCTGCCTGCGAAAGCTCTCTCCTCTTAAGTCTCTGGGCTTCCTCAGGTAGACTTCGACCAGACTTTTCTTACCTTATTCATGTTTTCCATGACTACAAAACCCCTCTGACCTGGGAGTGATGACTTTCACTTCTGTATTCCTAATGGCTCATGATATACACATGCAGTATCTGAAACTGTTGAGAGATCATGTTATGCTTTTTTTTTTTGGTTTTTCGAGACAGGGTTTTCTCTGTATATCTCTGGCTGTCCTGGAACTCACTCTGTAGATCAGGCTGGCCTCAAACTCAGAAATCCACCTGCCTCTGCCTCCCAAGTGCTGGGATTAAAGGCACGCGCCACCATTGCCCGACAGGGCCCGGCCGTGTTATGCTTATAGAAGTCACTTCCATTAATCCTGGGGAAAGTCCTTTGAAGATGGGGTGGGGCACATGACCACCTGCTCGTTCAGTTCATGAGCTCAGCCAGCTACCAGAATCAGCCTTTCTGCCAGAATCAGAATTATTCATGGTTCTCTTTGGCCAGTCGCTTGGTTTGACCTGTCTCTCCCTCTGTGTCTCTCTACCTAGTACACATTCAGTGCACCGGGCTTGATAGGGACCTGCGGCCTGTGTTGGCTGGCATGGGAGCTGTGTTTGGGTATGCCTGAAATTTATGTCTGTTTCAGAGCAGTGCAACTCTGAAGCCCGTTCTGTTGAGAAGGAAAGAACAGCGGCTCCTGTAAGATCTGAGGAGAACAGAGGTGAGGTGGTTGGTTTTTTTTTTTTTTTTTTTTTTAAGATTTATTTATTTTATGTATGTGAATACACTGTTGCTGTTATCTTGGAAGAGCAGTCAGTGCTCTTAACCACTGAGCCATCTCTCCAGCCCTGTTGTTTTTTGAGACAGGGTTTTTCTGTGTAGTCCTGGAAGTTATTCTGTAGACTAGGCTGGCCCTGAAAGAGATCTGTGCCCCTGCCTCTCGAGTGGTAGTCGATTTTAAACAAGCAGTCTCCGAAGGGTTTCAGAGATAGTAAATGGGAAGAAGAGGGGGTAAATGGGCAGGATGCAGGATGCTTTTCGGGGGAGCAGCAGCCTTAGCGGCTCTAGTCTCAGGGTGGAGCACAATTAGTCACAGGTGGTGCTACCAGCATCCTGAAGCATGGCTCTGGGGAGGCTGCCCTGGGGCCTGGGGTTAGGCCCATGTGGGAGGCTTTAAATTGGATCACTTTCTTGCTGCTGGAATCTCCTTAGGTTTAGCACAGTAATGGGCTTTCCCCCACTTGTATTTCATACATCCATGGATTCATCTGCCCATGATGCCTCCTGGGTGTTTGTGGATCTGCACACAGCTCCTTTTGTGCCTCAAAGGGCTTCTTAAGAGTCACAGAAAGAGCTGGGCCATGTGTCTAGTATGGGCTAGTATACTAGCTGGGCTAGTATGGGCTTGGGCATATCTGCCTTTGCTGAAAATGTGGGTATTATGCTTGTCAGGGTTTTATAGGGCCTAATTCACAGTCATAGCCCTGGATCATGACGAGGCCAGGTAGGATGCTATCTGCAGACCATAGGAAGCATGGAGCACCAGCATGCACTTGTTAAGCCCAGTCACCATTCTGCCACCTTCCCCTTTCATTTAATTGTGAAACCAGAGAAGCAAGCTGTCATCTTATTTGAGCGTGACTGCTGGCTGTGCCCTCACTGTGGCACACCGGCACATGCGCTGTTGACATGGCTGCCCTGGCTTTCTGACGCCTGACCAGTTGGTTGTGCTCTGCACTCCTCAGATGACTCCTCTGTAGCTGATTTCCTCAACAGTGATGAGGAGGAAGACAGAGTGTCTCTGCAGAATTTAAAGAATCTAGGTAAGTCTGTGCTGGGCTTGTTAACTGTTAGCCATTTTGTTTGTGCTCTAAAGGCAGTGGAGCCTGGGAGAGTGGAGCATGGACTAAGTCTCGTGGAGCAGCCAACTTTATTCACAGCATCAGTCGATTTATACCCTTGTCTGCTCACAAGGACAAGATGCACTTGGAGGAAACATGGTTTTCCATAGAGGCATATAAAGAGATAACAATAGCCAGTCGTAATGAATGATGTAAACGCCTATTGGCTGTCTACACCTGGGAGGGGCATGGAAGCACATTCCAAGAAAACAATAGTGTTATTGAAGAAGCTGAGGTCACAAAAGTCTTGTTTCTTGGGAAACAAGTACTCAGAATCCCCTCTATGACTGTTCTTAGACGTTATCTGATGAAATTTCCTTTGTATAGAATGTGGTTGGGTCTCTTGAATTTTTTGGCAGGAAGCTCAGATATACTTCAGTACTGCTGAGGTAAGTCTTCTGCTCTAGGTGAGACATTCTCTCTGTCTTATTTATTTTGTTTGTTTGTTTGTTTGTTTGTTTTTCGAGACAGGGTTTCTCTGTGTAGCCCTGGCTGTCCTGGAACTCACTCTGTAGACCAGGCTGGCCTCGAACTCAGAAATCCACCTGCCTCTGCCTCCCAAGTGCTGGGATTAAAGGCCTGTGCCACCACTGCCCGGCTATTTATTTATTTATTTATTTATTTATTTATTTATTTATTGTGAGACAGAGAGTTTTATTGTATAGTCCTGGCTGGCCTAAAACTCACTGTCAACCACACTGTCCTCAGACTTGATGTCATCCTCCTGTCTCTACATCCTCTGCTGTTTTTATCCTCAGAAGAATTTCTGTTGTGTACTGTGTGTGTGAGTGTGGGTTTGTGCGAAGTTCTGAGCACAGCTTCTCAGGAGTCATTTCTGTCCTCTGATTCTGGGTTCTGGGGATCAAACTTGATCCACCAGGCTTGCACAAGCAGATGCCTTTACCTGCTGAATCACCTCACTTGTCCCTTTTTGTTTATTTATATTTTTTGTTTTGTTTTTTGTTTTTAGAGACAGGGTTTCTCTGTGTAGCCTGGGCTGTCCTGGAACTCACTCTGTAGACCAGGCTGGCCTCGAACTCAGAAATCCACCTGCCTCTGCCTCCCAAGTGCTAGGATTAAAGGCATGCGCCACCACTGCCAGGCTTATTATTTTATGTATGTAAGTACACTGTAGCTGTCTTCAGACACACCAGAAGAGATCCCATTACAGATGGTTGTGAGTCACCATGTGGTTGCTGGGAATTGAACTCAGGACTCTGGAAGAGTAGTCAGTGTTCTTAACTGCTGAGCCATCTCTCCAGCCTGCCCCTTTTTATTACTTTTAAATTGTGTGCATCTGAGTACAGGGGCTGGTAGAGGCCAGAAGAGGGGATGGGGTTCCCTGGAGCTGTAGTTGTAGGTGGTCATGAGCCACTCAAAATGTGTGTAGGAACTGACACAGGTCCTCCATGAGAGCAGGGAATGCACGTAACCTGAGGCATCTTTCTGTCAGTTCATCCCACATTGGTGGGCACATGTACAAGTCAGAGGACAACTTTTGTTTCAGGTATTGAACTCTGGTCATCAAGACTTGGCCGTAAGCCGGGCGGTGGTGGCGCACGCCTTTAATCCCAGCACTTGGGAGGCAGAGGCAGGCGGATTTCTGAGTTCGAGGCCAGCCTGGTCTACAGAGTGAGTTCCAGGACAGCCCGGGCTACACAGAGAAACCCTGTCTCGAAAAACCAAAAAAAAAAAAAAAAAAAAAAGACTTGGCCGTAAGCACCCCTGAGCCATTTTGCCAGTTTTCCTTTTAAAATGGGATTTTATTCTTAAGGAGCTAGAGAGATTGCTTAATTGACAGTGCAAACTTTATGACTTGCTTTAATCTCTAGTATCTCTGTTTATTTAAAAACAATTAAAAAATGCTAGGTGCCATAATCCTAGCATTAGGGAGGTAGACACAGGAGGATCCCAGTACCTTGTTGGTAGTCTGTCTGTCTAAATTGGTGACTCTGTCCCCACAACCCCCTACAAATAAGGTGGGATCGGAGTGTGATGGCATGAACCTTTATCCAGCACTGCCAGCCAGGGCTACATAGTGAGAGACCCTGTCTCAAAAAAAAGTAGACAACAGTTGTGATTGAGGAAGAAACCCAGTGTGGACCTCTGGCCTCCACGTGTTACACAAATGGGATTTATTTATTTGAGACAGCCCCATCATGTAGTTCTGGCTGGCTGGGAATGTGCTGTGTAGACCTAGCTGGCCTCAAACTCAAGAGAGATCTGCCTGCCTCTGCCTCTGAGTGCTGGGATTAGGGTTTATGTTTCTAAGGTTACTCTGCAGTGTGGCATGCAGAGTCTTGTGTAGCCACAGGATTCTGTCAGCATACTGGTTCAAATCTCCCATTGTGCACATGCCAGATGTTATGTTGGAATCCTACAGTATAATTCTGGTTGACATAATTCTGCTCTTAAAAATACAGTTCATTTTCTTTGCTTACCTTTCTCCTTTAGCCTCAGATAGGCACTTTTCTAGCTTCCCTTAGTCCCTTAGATTTACTGGTATTTTAGTACTACAGTCACATTTGAGAATAGTTAATTTGCTGGCCTTATAGTAGTCTGTGGGACAGAGACCTGTATCACCTGTCTTCAAGGTTCAGTTTACAGTCCAGTCATAAAAAAAGACTGGGTAATCACCAGAGGGGCTATGGTGTTCACCCACATCTTAATTATGTGCAAGGCTGTTTGTGTGTAGGTATGTGCACATGAGTGCTAGCGCCATAGGAAGCAGAGTTGTCAGTTCCTCCTGGAGCTGGAGAATAGGTGGCTGTAGGCTGGTACAAGTTCTTGACTGTTGAGTGCTCTCTCCAGCCTGGTGCACTGCTGCTTTGGTCCTTGTAAGAATGCTGGGGAGCTGCCCTGGCCTTTTAGGGTTCAGGGCTGAGGTGGGGTACAGTGTACTGATCTCTGGCTTTGTAACTCTTAACAGTGTTGGAGGCTAGCAGCTGATGGCTTCTGGAGACTTAACACTCTGTTGCTTATTCTATGGCTGAAAATTGCTGGCAACTTTTCTCTTTATCTTTTTGTGCTTTATCTTTACTTTATAAATCTCTGTGCTTTATTAAATGCTGGAGACTTACTTAACTCTCTTACTGTATTTTGCTAAAAACTCTATTCCTGTACTGTGCTGAAAACTTAACTCTTTATTACTGTCTGTGCATAAGTGCTAAATTCTGGTGAGTTAACACATGGCTGTTTAGTGGTGGGTAATTAAGTAAAAGAATTTATTGCTAGAGCTCCTTTCTCTGGTGAGGAGCCCTTGCTGGCCAGGGGAGAGAGTCTCAGATTCTCTGAGCTCACCCATCACAAATCATGCAGAGATGGTGGGCCACTTCTAGGAAGGTCACCTGCTAGCTCACCTTTCCTAGGTGGCTTCTCAGATAAGAATTCTGTTATTGGTGCTAATCTCACTGTGTCTGTGAATGTGCATAGGCCAGAGAAAGAATTGAGTATTCCCTGTCATTCTGCACCTTATCCTTTGAGATGGAGTCTCATCAAACCTGGAGCTCACACCTTGGCTAGGCTAGCAGTTTGCAAAACCCTGTGACCCATTTGTCTCTGCCTTGCTCAGTGCTGGAATTATAGGTATGCATAGAGCCATGCTTAGCCTTCAAGTGGGTGTTGACAATGCTGGGCCTCGTGCTTTGCACATCGAGTACTCTTAACCACTGTATGTTCTCTCCAGCTCATATCTCCTTTGTTCACAGGTACTGTGAATTATACTGAAGTTTAATTTGTGAATACAGTAATCTTTCTGATGTCCGAGGCAGCTTGATTTTAGGACCTGTTTCTCAAAAATGAGATAATACATATAACTGATACACTTTAAATCATCAAACCTAATTGGATGCAAATACTTACATGTAGTTATGTTAAGGAAAGAAATTTCACATTTGGTACAGATGATGTTAAAAGGTTTTTGTTTTTTGTTTTTTTTTTTTTTTGGTGTGTGTGTGGGGTTGGTTTTTGTTTTTCAAGACAGGGTTTCTCTATGTAGCCCTGGTTGTCCTGGAACTTGATCTGTAGATCAGACTGGCCTTGAACTCAAAGATCCACCTGCTTCTGCCTCCTGAGTGCTGAGATTAAAGGTGTGCATCAGGTTTTGATGTGTGGTTGGATGTACAATCTTAGGAAATGGGGGTGACAGCAAGCCCTTCCTAGTTGATTACACTGGAAACACCCAGCTTTCAGCTGGTGTTACCACAGGTCCCGATTGAACTTAAAGCTGGTATTGATCTTTAAGGTGAATCGGAAACTTTAAGAAGCTTACTGCTCAACCCACACCTGAGGCAGCTGATGATTGGCCTCGATCAGGGTGACAACAAAGCAAAGCTGATGAGAGCCTGCATGCAGGAGCCCTTATTCGTGGAGTTTGCAGACTGCTGTTTAAGAATCGTGGAACCATCCCAGAACAGGGATTCTTAAAACTGCATGTGCTCGCTGCTCAAGCTGCCCGCTGCTGCTCCTAGGAGGTTGTTTTCAAGGCTGCCATAGCACATGTGGGTCTTCTTCCATCACATGGCTTGCTGCAGAGCCTTCATGAAGAGGAAACTTGTAGCCCTGGAGTGATGGCTCAGCAGTTAAGAACACTGACTGCTTTTCCAGAGGATGCCAATTTTCAACACCACTTGACTACTTACAACTGTAATTACAGTTTCAGCAGATCTGACGCCCTCTTCTGGCCTCTACAGGTACTGTATACATGTGGTACACAGCCATATGTACAGGGAAAACTCCTACATACATAAAATACTTAAAAACAAAAAGTTGGCTATTTATATTTAGATGGTGGTTCTAAATTTTATTTCTTGTACAGTTCAGAGTTACATCATAAATACCAAGTATACTCATTTGAATTAAAAACTGATAGTGTTACTAAATTTAAGGTGTGGTTCTCTTGACCCTGTATTGTTTATTGTTCTTGGTAACATTAAATAAATCAGTTTGTTAAATATTATTGTTCCCTTAATGAATTATATGCAAGTTTTCCCCCAGTCAAAATTCTAGAGCCAGTTTTAGGGTGACTTGGCCCTTTTAAAGTGCTTGTGGAAAGCCCATTATCCATCTTGCTGTAGTGACAACATTCTGGATGGACAGTTACATCTGATGAGCCTGAGCCCAAAGACAGTAAGCTGGGATGTTGTGGCCCTAATCCTGGCTTGGTACCCAGCACTCCCAGATCCTGTCAGTGCTGAGGCCATAGTTCTGAAAGGCTGGCAGTCTGGCCATGAAGCCCTGGCTCAGGCTGGAACTTGCTTGCACGTGCAGTTGGAGTCGCTGTGGGAATAGCTTGGCACTTGCGTGTGGGATCAGATGTCTTTGGCAAGGCAGCTGGCAGGAAAAGGCCTTGTGGAAACAAAGGCACTACAGATCACTCAGGCCGATGGGGGTAGAAGAGTTACACTTGGACTGGCCTGTGTCTTTCTAGCAGAATCTGATTAAAACCAGTAACACTAGAGGCTGAAGGGTCAGGGCAGATGTCAGCATACTGAAGTGGAGACTTCCTGCAGTGAAACTTTATCGAGCCTAGGGAGAAAGAGATGCATCCTATGAATGGCAGGGCTCAGATAAATACAGGAATAAATCTCACATCCATTCATCGTGAGACAGGAAATACTAGGAAGGCGTCTATTACTCTAAGGCTGTCATCTTTCGACTAGTTACAGTTGCAAGATCAGAACACGTCTGTTTACCCCTTGTCAATTTCAGGGAGAGTTTATACATATTATATAGCATTTTGTTGATTGCATTTCTTTCCTCTGGTCCCTTGTACTAGGCTAAGTATTAACCCAGGCTCACAGAGTAGAAAATGGAAGTTCTGAGATGATGTGCCATCACTAAGGTTATCCAGGGAAGGGACTGGGCTGAGGCCAGACTGTGAGGGTCTGCTTTCAAGTGGAACAGGCTCCAAAGGACTGGGGCACACATTTGCTATTTTTGTTGGAGAGGGTGACAACCAGGAACCAATCTGAGAAACTGCCAAATGCAGTGTCATTTAAGGTGACAAATTATAGCCACACTCATTTCTTCCAAGTGGGATTCATTATGTCCTACCTAGGTTAACCATGCACTCTCTAAGCATTACACCTACCCTGTCGGATGCTGCTTGTGCTGAGCTACATGACTAATGGAGGAGCTCATATTGTAGGGCAGAGCCAAACCTTCAAAGGCAAACTGTTTGAAGTGGTTTAAAACTGAAGGGCTCTGAAGACTCCTGGTCATTATTTGAAACAATGGCAGTAATCCAGACCTGTAGTTTGTGGCTTACCCAGCAGGGTTAGGGAGTCTTGTGCTGCTCCAAGCTTTGTTCCCTGCCTTTCTCAATGAACAGCTTGGAACTGTGGGAAGGACTACCATGATATCACAAAATGAGAACATACCTGGGGCAGTGCTCTGATGGATGTAATACCAGCCTGATCTTGTTGTGGTGTCTGAACTTTGTTGCTGGGGCTGCCTGAGGGAAGCCGAAGGCAGGCATGGGCCACCAGTTTCCTCTGAAAGCCACGTACACTGTCAGCTGAGTTGGCTAGCACCAGTCCCAGGGGCCAGAGGTGGATTATTGCTCCCAGGAACCTAGTGTGTGCTGGGGACAGTGAGGAACGCAGGGTACTGGGAGCCTGAGGCATGGGTTTCTCCTCCATACCATCCAGTTCTTCAGAGGCAAGACAGGCCATTCTGATCTTAAAGAGAAAACATTCCTTTATAGCTTTAGGTTGTCCAGCCCTCTTTCTAAGAGAATTTACTTTTGCATTCATTTATTTGACATAGGGGCATGCTGCAGTGGACATGTAGAAATCAGAGGACCACTTGTGTGTCATGGGGATTAAACTTGGGTAGTTAAGATTTAGCTCTCTTTAAAAGAAAAAAAAAAATAGCTGGGTATGGTGGCACACACCTTTAATCCCAGCACCCAGGAGACAGGAACAGGCAGATCTCTGTGAGTTCAAGCCAGCCTGTTCTACGTTCCAGGACAGCCAGATCTATACAGAGAAATCCTGTCTCAAAAAGCAAAACAAAATAAAGCATGACATTTTTTTGAGTGTATGTATGTGTCTGGGTGTGAGCATGCCATGGGATGCTTGTGAAGGTCAGAAGACAGCTTCTGGGAGCTTGTTGCCTACCCGAGGGCCCCTGGGATTAAACTCAGGTGGAACGGGCTTGGCAGCAAGCACCCTTACCGGCTCAGCAAGCACCCTTACCGGCTGAGCCATCTTACTAGATCTTTCTAGCAGATAGAAAATACCCTGAACTAGACTGGCTCCACGTAGCAGAACATAAAATGCAGCTCCTTTGGCAGTTTGTTCCTGGAGTTGCATACACACACAGCCCATCTCATCATACAAGAGGACACAAGGTTGAGAGGCTCTGTGGCCTGCCAGGATGCCCACACCACAGTGGCAGAGACATTCCCTCTCAGGCCTGACAGGAGCCTAGTCTTCGTCATACTCACTCTCCACTTATGCCATGCATGCTTGATGACTGTGGCAGCTCTGTGTAACCTTCTGATGTGTTTCCGAGTTAACCAGGACCGAAAAGCTAAGGAAACAGCAGAGGCATCAAAACCATCCTTAGAACTATTAGTCACATGGCCACCACCAGAGTGAAAGTATGAACTCTGTTCTTCCAGTGATAGACTTTGTCAATATGAAAGTCATTCCTGAGGGGCTGGAAAGACGGTGGGCTCAGTGGTTAAGAACTCTTACTGCTCTTGCAGAGCACTCAGATTTGGTTCCCAACACCCACATGGTAGTTTACAATCTCTTCTGACTCCAGTTCCAAGAGATCTGATTCCCTCTTTTGGCCTCCAAGGGCACCTGTATGCATATGGTAACACTCGCGCACGCGCGCGCGCGCACACACACACACACACACACACACACACACACACAGATAAATCTTAAAAAATGTAACACTGCCCACAATCTTGCAGATACACACACATTGAAGGCCCATTGGGAGCTCTAACTGCCAAGGACCCATCTCAGACTCAGTCCTCAGCAGTGCCCAAGGAAGAAGAGGGATCTGGCTTATCTGTGCCATTAAAACTTTTTGTTTGTGTGGATTTGTAGCTCTGTGGTATAGCACTTGCCCAGCTTGATTGAAGCCCTGGGTTTGACTCATGGCAAAAAGACAAATTACATATTTTTTTTCCTTGGAGACAAGGACTATACATACATAGCCCAGGCTGGCATCAAACTTGAGATCCTCCTATCTCAGTCCTCCAATGCTGGGCTCACAGGTGTGGGTACTACACTGGGCCTTTGTGAGATTTTCATTTTTCAGAATAAGCCTGTTAGGACTGTGTTGGTCACACCCATTGTATGGAATCAGCCCCACCTACCTGCTTGAATGAGCACGGCAGCCCGCCTCTGTTTCTCCTGCTTTTGGAGCCGGTGTCGCCTCCAGCCACACTGGATGCATCGGGCACACTGCTCCAGCATCTGGGCACGCCCACACTCCAGAAGCTCTAGCTGAGAGAAGGGGACTCCTTTGAGGTGCTTGGCCTCTCCCCTTCCCCCTGAGGAGGGCCTCCACTTGCATCTGGCACCTGTAATTCATCCCTAGCCAGTTTACCATGGAGTCAGTCATGAAGATCTTCGTCTTGCCACAGTACAGTGGGATTTGTGTGGTCTTAGCTGGGTCACTGGGAGTGGTTGCTGTCTGCATTAAAGCTGGCAGAGCATGGAGAATGTCCTGTAGTAGAGGTTGCAGTATGGCCTCCTTGGCACACAGAGGCTGCTCTGTGGGAAGGAGAAAGGCTTCATCAGTCCCTGTTTTCCCGCATGCTCTGTAGTCTGAAGAAACTGACTGTGGACTCCACAGAGCTCTTTAGGCCTCTTTCTTGCAATTCTAGATCTAGTTAGTTCTTTCTTTCCCCCTTCTTTTGTGGGTAGAGGTAGCCCTTGTGTCCCCGGAAGTCCTGGCTGTTTGGGAGTGTCCTGAAGCCTCCTTGGACAGGCTGGCAAGTGGGGCTGGAAGCCTGTTAAAGGGTATCCCAGGCTGCTAGGCCATTCCCTGAGCCCCGCCCCTTACCCCTTCCAGCCAGTCTTGTGTAGAAGAGGGAGAACACACCCAGCTGTGCGATAGCCCTCCCAGACTTGCAGGGCTGCCTCCTGTGTGGGAGGATTTACCTGAGGGCTCTGACCACAGTTAGCTGCCCAGTGCCTCTCTGGAGACAGAGGCCACCAAAGCAGATGCTGGAGACGAGAGATGAGAGACATCCACAAAATGGACCAGCGCCCAGAGGGGCTTGGAAGAGAGACAGGAGAGCAAACCATGGAGAGAGGAGACAGAAAGGGAGGGAAAGAGAACGTGACACAACTCCCAAGAGAAAGAGAATTCACTGATGGGGCTCAGAGAGCATGGGTAGTGGGGGACCAGCTGTGGTTGGCTGAGGTTTGTCCTTGTGTCTGTCTCTCCACCTGTCCTTCACATTTCCACATTTCTAGTTATGAACAGCTACACTGTGCCAGACAACTTCTCAGTCATAGTCACAGGCTGGACTTTTGTCCAAGTGCTTTGAACATATCTTCCCTTGATGTCTCCTGGGACCTGGAGTTCAGGCCACGTAGGGCAGGTCCAGATTCCTAAGATTCCCTTTTTTGTCCTTCCCACTGACGAGGCCAGCTCACCTCCATTCTGTCTACCAACACTGACCAGTTTTGTCCACTTGCTACTCAGCTGCCCACAGCTCTGGCTTCTCCAGACTCACTCCAGGACCTTCCACAAGGCCCCTAGAGTAGATGAAAGCGTGAGGCGGACAGAACATTGGTTCTCTCCCCTGAAGGGTGGTACCTCATCTACCCAGAAAATAAAGTCCATGTTTGTTTTGTTTTCCAAGATAGGGTCTCTCCATGTGGCCCTGGCCATCTTGGAACTCCCTCTGTAGACCATACTAGCCTTCATCTCTTAGGTATCAGCTTGCCTCTGCCTCCCAAGTACTGGGATTAAAGCTGTGTGCCACCACTGCCCGGCTTCTAAGTCCATGTTTCTTAACTAGGGCCCACCTGGCACCCCAGCCTTACTTAACCACTACTGTGTGGAGTTGCTCATATCTTCTGGTCTGTCTTATGCCTGGAAGCTTTTGTTCAGATTACCTTTGTCATGTGCAATGGTTGTCATGTGGCTAATCCAGCCTATTCCCTCACTCCACCTCCTCCAAAACACTCTCCCATGTCCACCTCTCCATGGCACCAGAGGAAGCTCTCTGCCTGTCTATGCTGTTGTTAGCTGAGGTTATTGCCCACATCATTCCAGCAACCATTAGTCTCTGAACCCTCATCTTCAAGGACACACAGGTAAATCCTCAGTAACCTAAGGGCGAACAAATGACAAAAAAAAACGGGCCCCACTCACCAGAGGACCCTTTGGTAGGACAGAAGCCCCTGAGGTCAGAGAATGTGCGAGGTCGGAGCCTTCTCAGCAGTTTATATCTTTCCATGAAGTTCTGGTGAGAGACCCTAGAAGCCAAAGCAGGCAAAAAGAGAATGACTTTGTCACCCAGGTTCCTAGCTGAGACTCAAAGCCAGCACTGCCCTATCACCCCTGGATCAATGGAGGCGGGAATATTCTAGAGATGCCCAGGTTTACTCAGTGGGAAGCCTGCAGAT
This sequence comes from Mastomys natalensis, assembly GCA_021653895.1. Classification (NCBI taxonomy): domain Eukaryota; kingdom Metazoa; phylum Chordata; class Mammalia; order Rodentia; family Muridae; genus Mastomys; species Mastomys natalensis. The sequence continues at coordinate 475,087 of JAJTUV010000176.1, forward strand.
ACCATTTAAAATTGAGTTTGTGGCTGGCAAGATGGCTTGGCAGATAAGATGCCTGTTGTGAAACCTGACAACCTGAGTTCCATCCTGAAGACCCATACAGTGGAAGAGAGAACTGTGCTAAGTGGTCCTCTGACTTCCATGTGGTGTGGCGTGCCTCCCTGCTGGCAGTGGGCGCTCATACCCACTGATGATGGACAGCACGTACCTGCACAGTTCTTAAAACTCTACTGAGGCTTGTCTCTGAAACTTCTCAAATCTGATAAAGCCACAGGAAAATTCCTGATTCTCACTTCTTTTTTCCTTCACACTTCCAACTGGGGCCTCCTCCAGACTAATCCATTTTGGTAAACTGTCCTGATTCGACTATCTACCCAGAAAACAGCAAGTTCTTTCTACAACCTGGAAACCAACTACTCCCTGAGCGCTCACACGAGTCTGAAGAACCAACCATCCAGTTCTCTTTACTGTCAACTATATCCCAGTCTGTCCCATTGCTCCAGTTTTTACAGCTAATCCTGCACCCTAGATACCAGCAACGGCCTCCTCGCTCGTCTCCCGTCTATACTAACCCTGCACCCGACCTCCAGTGAGCAGACAAGGGTTCTCTGAGAATACGAGATACTCCCACTCCCTTCCCACACCAGCAGCTCCCAGTGCACCCAGGGCAACTGTCATGGCTTCTCATGGCCTGCGTTCCTGTTCTCTTACATGCCCTATTGCTGCTTCTCTGTGGCCTACTCCCTTGGTGTCTCACTTCCTGATAGCATTATGGCTGTTCTCTGTCCTAAGTCCCCTAGGCTGGCCCTTTCCTTTTTTCTGGGCCTGCACTGAACCAACCCATGGATTTTCCCTGCATGTCAGCAACAAATTCTGTTTCTTTCCCAGCACTAGTAGTACTTATACTTGTGTGTGTGTTATCTCTGTGTGTGCATGTTACACTTGTGTACATGTGCTTGCACATGTGGAGGCTTTGACAGTGGAAAGCCTTTATCTCTCTCTCTCTCTTTCTTTCTTTCTTTTTTTTTTGAGATAGAGTTTTTTATTGAACCTGGAGCTCACTGACTGGTTAGACTGGCTGGCCAGTAGACTCATGAAATTCTGTGTCCATCTCCCAGTGCTGAGATTACGATGCTTATTACCAAACCTACTGTTAACTACCATGGATGCTGGAGATCCAAACTTAGGTCCCTAGCAAGCTCTTCACCCACTGACCCATTTCCCCAGACCCTTTTAACACTTATTTTTGTTTATTGATTTTTTTAAAAAATTTACTTTGTAAATTAAAAAAAAATGTATATGAGAGTTTTGCCTGCATACATGTCTGTGTACCATGTGCATGCCTGGTGACTTTGGAGGCCAGAGGAAGGCTTCAGATGCCCTGGAACTGGAATTAATAGATGGTTGTTAGCTGCTATGTACTTGCTGGGAATTGAACTCTCGTCTTTCTGGAGAGCAGCCAGTGCCTTAACCCTGAACCATCTCTCTAGCCCCAGACTCTTAAAAAAAGGATTTATTTTTATTCTATTTAGTTATGTATAGTCGGGCAGTGGTGGCACATGCCTTTAATCCCAGCAGTTGAGAGGCAGTGGCAGGCGAATTTCTGAATTCGAGGCCAGCCTGGTCTACAGAGGGAGTTCCACGACAGCCAGGGCTACACAGAGAAACCCTGTCTCAAACCAAAAACCAAATAATTACGTGCGTGTGTCGAGTGAGAGGGTGGGTGTGGGTGGGTGGGTATGTGCCTGTAAGTGCAGGCACCCATGAAGGTCTGAGGGGTTGGATCATCCTGGAGTTGGACTTACAGGCAGTTGTGATCTGCCCTGTGTGGCTGCTGGGAACCGAACTTGGGTCCTCTGCAAGAGCACTACATACTCTGAACCTCAGAGTCATCAATCTCTCTAGCACCCACACAGCCCTTTTGTTGATTTTTGAATCATTCTTAGGTGATTCCATAGGGTCTCACTCTAGCTCAGCCTGGCCTCAAACTCACTACATAGCCCAGGCTCACCTTAATGTGGATCTTCCTGTCTCATTGTCTCAAGTGCTGGGATCATAGGTGTGTGCTACTTACTGTGTCTGGTTCATACTTAATTTTCTTTTTTTTTTTTTTGGTTTTTTCAAGACAGGGTTTCTCTGTGTAGTCCGGGCTGTCCTGGAACTCGCTCGGTAGACCAGGCTGGCCTCGAACTCAGAAATCCGCCTGCCTCTGCCTCCCAAGTGCTGGGATTCTTAATTTTCTTGTTTCCATAGGAATGTAGGCCCTACCAGGGCAGAGATTACACACTGAGTAACTGGATAAATGTAAAGGTACTGTCCCTTGCCTTCCAAGTGGACTGCCACAGACCTGCCATTCTCCTAATCCCCACCTCCTTCTGTCTGGCCCAAGCTCTGAGTGCCACCAGGCTTTGGCCCTACAGCAGTGTGGCTTACTTACCGGATGGGGAAGCCAGCAGCACTGATGTGAATGGTCTCCACAAGGCCACAGGCCTCTAACTGGTTCAGGACCTATAAGGGTGGGGAGAGAAAGCAAGTACCTACAGGCCAGAAATGTCATTTCTTCTGTGTATCACTGCTCCTGACCTTTAATGACAGGCAGAATTGGCTGATGGAGATGTCTGTCTCTGTGGGATCACAAGAAACCGAGAGGGCCTGACAATCTCCCTGCTAGAAGAGGTCCTGGTGGAGCTGCAAAGGTCTTGTCTGGTACCTGGCTCCTCATATAGCAAAGGCCCGCAAAAACACCCCAGCCTGGCTCTGTCTCTCCCTGTCCAGGGCTGACATCCATTCACAATACAGAAATGCCTGTTCTCTTCCTGCATCAGAGTTGCTCGAGCAAAGGTCTTGTTGTGAAGATTCTTATGTGATTTGAACCCAGACTTTACCACACAGCCCAGTTATCTTTGGCTACACAGCCACGTTTAGCAGGTGACTGTGGGACATTCTTCAGTGCTGTCCAGAACTCACATATCATCTGTATTCCCTCAGAGCCTGAAACCCTGAGGAATGACTTTATGTAGACTGGAAAATGAGATTGACAGTCCAGAGATAGCCATACTTCATGGACTATACAGATGTTGAATAAATCACAAAACACCCATTGCCCTGAGCAGTTTCGAGCCTCTTGTCAGGGATAGACTAGGTGAGCAGGGAGCAAGATGCTCTAGTGTCCCCATGTGCCACCTTGGTCAGGCTTTGGTGGAGTGTACAGAACACACAGCCACTCATGACTGCCCTGCCAGAGCAGGGAAATAAGCCCTCCTTAATGTCAGGCCCAGCCCAGGAGACTGCCAGTGAGCACTCCACCTGGAGAGGCTCTCCTCTTTATTCTTGGTGCTAGGCAGCTGTAGCTCAGGGTTAGTTACCTCTTCCTGGAGGAAAGTCTGCGGCTGACTCTGGCTGTTGGGCTTGATGCAGCGAATGTAGTGGGGTGTTGTATTATGTAGGACCTGCAGGAGTTGTTCCAGTGAGGCCTGAAGACACAGAAGTCTGGGGTTAGGCAGGACTGCGGCAGCTCAGGGGTATAAGCTGGATGCTGGTTGTGACTGTGTTGTATCTTTGGAGGCCTTCCCAGCCTTGAAATCAGGCTCACATATACTCTGGGCACTACTGGATGCTTTTAAAGAATGCTGGCAAAGCACATGGTAACCACCCCTTACTTCACACCCTTTCTCCAGGAATGTTTCTGGACCAGTGGCTCTTACTGACCGAGCCTCTGGTCTGGGGCTTTTCCCTTTCCTCTCTTCCCCAGGATCATTTTCCTACAAAACAGCTTCATACCACCCATGCTGTTCCATTATTAAGCCTGCCCTATGTGCCAGAGGAATGTGACTCAGACATTGCTTATGTCACAGCTTAGCCTAATGACACACATACTGTGCAGGTACAGTCAGTAGTGTCTGAGGCTCTGGCTGTAGCATGCTCATCAGACAATAGGCATGGGTTTCCCAGGGTGCCTGCATAAGGAGATGATAGTAAAGTAGGGGCTAACATTTGAACAGGAATAAATTTTAAAACGGGACAGGGCAGGTGAAAAAGCTGTTGAAGGGCAGTGGTCAAGAGACCCCAGGAAGCTGAGCAGCTCGTACGAGTTTCACATATTATCACATGACCAGATAATACCAAGGGAAGTGGTAGTCTGGTCTAGCCAAGCACAGGGTTTGAACAGCTTCATATAGTGTTCCTCTCCTATGACCACCCCATTAGCAGAGGCTGAGAGTCCCCACCTTTATGCCTATTCTCATACCCAGTGATGTCTGTTTCCTGTCTTTTACACTGAAGCATAAACTTGATGAGACAGGGACCATTTCTGCATGACACATCACTGCTCCCCAGGAAACAGCCCCAGTTTTGAGGAGCACTCAATAGACAATTGTAAGACTAAACTGAACATTTTATGTCAGCACCACTAGACCCACCTTGAACTTGGACACCACAGTCAATGCAGGAGCCCTGCTCTGGCCAGACAGCTCCTCCTGGGTCTTCTCTTCAGGGTTGGCAGGAAACAGCATCATGAGCAGGGGTCTTGGGATTGTTGCAGGAGCCCAGTCAGCTCAGGGGGAACAGGGTCCTATTGGCAAGGGCAAGGGTGGCAGAGAGGTGAGCTGCTTCCTAGTGTTGGCCACTCCTTCCCAAGTACAGGGCTTCTTGGGAGGGCAGGCTGGAATCCCAAGAAGACTGGGTCTAGGCAGAGCTCAAGAGAGTGAGTCTGGATTTTGAATAAAGGACACTGAGGAGAAAGAGGATGCCCTACAGGAAATACTCTGTACATGCAGCAGTGACTCAGCTTTCTTACCCGGGAGCTATATGCTAGGGCCCAGGCTCACCTTGTTCTTTTCCACCAGGCCCGCTGTGTGGTACCGTACAGGTCCTGCGAAATGCACAACCACAAAGCTGGGCTCCCGGCTGAGCTTGTTATGGCCCAGGCAGGGCCTGCCTGCCAGCGTGCTCTCAATCCGAGTCTGTAGTTGTGCTGCACTGCTCGGCCGATTAAGGCGGCATTCCTGTGGGAGTGGGCAGTCATCACAGTGACGAGATCTTCCCACACCTGCCCCATCCTCAGTGTCTGGACCCATAGTAGCAGAGTTGTCAAGAGCATTATAGCAGCTCCAGGGGAAAGCACAGGGATTAGCACTTATTTGTAGATAGGGGAGAGAGAGACAAAAGAGCACACAAAATAATCATCAAGGCACCAGAAAAGTCCAGAGACCAACTCTATTGCCCGGCTCACTGCTTAACCTCCTTACCTCATTTATGAGGGAACAGATGCTGAGGGGACTCCCTTCCAGGAGATCTAAACAGGTCTGGTTGTCCTGGTAGTTGACAAATGACCACTCCAGGCCCTCAACTTCGTATTCCTCCTAAGGAGCAGGGGTGGGAGAAAGCAAATTCCAGAATAGCATTTAGGAACAAGAATATATTAAAACAGTTTCGTAAATACAGTTATCATTTATCAATTAATAAAACAAGGAACATAGTGCCTCCAGAAGGATGACCTGCCCTGCTCCTCACCTGCTGGGCCCTGAGGTAGTGAGCCACGAAGTGCTGCTGTAGCTTCTCATTGGCATAGTTGATGCATAGCTGTTCCAGGCTGTTGTGAGGAAATGACTCAAACCCATACACATCTAGAAGACCTGAGAAGAGAGGAGAGAACCATGGGCTACCACATGGTGGGAGAGACGACAACCACAGGAGCCCAAGTGACTGGACCCTTGCTGAGGCCTCAGTCAGTCTTGGGATGAGGTTGAGTGATGACAGTCTCCTGTTCCCACAATTCACCTATGTAGGTCCCAAGACCTCTTCCCTTGCCCTATACCACATCAGAGCAGAAAAGCCAAAAATCTGAATGAAGGGCAGCCCAGGCATTAGCCCACTTTCAAGTCTAAATCCTCTGGCCCCAACAGGTTCCCCCATTTTTTGTGTGATCCCAGGGAATGTTCTCTGTATCAACCTTGTTCAGAGGACCTTATCTCACCAGCCTAGCTGGTGCTCCTCTTTGGCATCTCTAGGCTTTAATTTCTCCCTATTTGACTCACCCAACCCAAAGTTACAACAATGCTGCCCTCAACTGTGTCTCTGACTACCTTCCTGGGACTAGGAGAAAAAGGACCATTAGGGATAAGGCATAAACTGATTTAAGAGGCACAGATGTGTCATGTGTGGGCAATCAAACATACAAATACCACCAAACTCCTGGATGGACAGATGGAAGGATGGATGGATGGATGGATGGAAGGATGGATGGATGGATGGATGGATGGGGACACTAGCAGAAAGAGAGAAGGAGCTGCTTACAGGCACCCATGAGACCCAGGGACCCTTCCTCCACCCTTGGTCCAATGACTTATTTTCTGGAGGGTTCCCGGCAGGGTGAGCCCTGCTACCTATGAAGGCAGTCCATGAGCTGGAGTCTGCACAGATGCTGCTGTTGATCACAGATACCAGCCAGTCAAAGAGCCTGTTGGTGGGAAAGAGTAGGATGTGGTAAAACTGTTCTCCCAGGAAGGGTGCCACATGCTAAAAGGCTCTGAGTTCTGAACCTACCAGGACAAAGGCTAAATCTTCTTGTTTCTGGGTTATGCAATCTTGACCTACTGCAGAGGCAGGCTCTGGGCATATATTTCCAGGTATACACAGATCTAACCTGTTCTAACAAGGCAGGACAGCTAGGCTCCTGGTCAGGCAGGGTATGGGTCTGCATTAGTCACATGATCCATCGCCAGCTAATGCCATGACTAGAAGATATTGGCAGGTCCCAGTTGTGTTTGTAATAAGCTGAGTATACTGAATTCCTCCCAAAAATGCTTAAGGAGCTGCCACATCCTACTCAAGCCTGCACAAGGGGGGGCCAAATCACAAGATAATGGCATTCCTGACTCTGCAACTGTTGCTAGCCCCGAGAAAATGAAACTTCTATACAAAGTACCACCAAGCACAAAACCGTTCAACAGACATCTTTCCTACACATTGCCTTCCCCTACCCCCATTTTGGAAACAGGGCCTACATATAGACTCTTATGGAACTAGCAACCCCTACTTTAGCCTAAAACGTGCTGGGCTTAGAGGTGGCCACTATGCCTTAATTTCTCTTTAAGTAATTACTCTCCTGGTTTAATTCAGTAGACTTTTTTTTTGGCAACAGGGGTTCAAACACTCATGCAAGATACTAAAATGAGTGGACTATTGTAACACGACTGCTTCCATGTGTAAGATGCTCTTTAGCTAGAAGCTTGTTCTACCTGTAACTTTCCATTGTACAATAACTTGTAGAGTTATTCAAAAATCTTAAAAATCTTTTGGCTGCTGGATGTAGTTGCATACACCTTTAATTACAGTACTGACATGAGTTCGAGGCCAGCCAGAGTCACACAGTAAGACCTTGTCTTAAAAAAACCCAAAGTACAAAAATTCCACAACTTCTGACCTAAAACCTGCTTTGAGGCAGAAGTACTACCTATCTCTAGTTGACACAGGCTTAGGAGGACCTCAGATTCTTGGCTCTGAACAGGGTTGTCAAAGATCTTACATACTCCTATATAAACACTGGCCATAATAATCTCAGGGGAGTCTGAATCCCTGATAACCTTTACAAGGTACTCTGAAGGTTCTCAAAACTCAAAATAAGACAGTATGTGACCACATGGCCAGAGGATGGAGGTGCCTATGTCATGTCCCAAGAAAGGTGAGGACCTATCTTCCCTGCCATGCTGGGCTCCTGCCTGTTGTGTACTCTGGTGGCACTGACTGTGAGCTGAGCTTCTGGTTCCACTGCCATCTCTCTAACTCCACAGATGAATGACCTAAGGTATCAGGGTGGAGGTGACAGAGGGCCTATCTACTACTCAACAGTCTGAACTTGGAACTGTAAAGGTGGAGATCACCTTTGGAGCAACTTCTCCATTCAATATAGGCAGAGGCCAAAGGCAGTGTTTAGGGCAAACCTTGGGGCCATGACCTGCATCTCCTGGGAATCCAGCAACTGGTCTGCTTTCTTCAGCCTCCACCGTCTTGGACCTATATCTATTGCCTGACAATGTTTGGTCCAACCCTAGACAGGCTAAGAACCTATGGGGAAGTGAAGGCCCAGAGTAAATCACTTACCGTGCATAGATGAGTTTGGCCAGACAGTCTCTGCGTGTGTCACACTCAGCTCGGGAGCAGGGCTTCTGGAACACCTGCTGCTGCTTGCCTGCTTTGATGGTTCGAATCCGCATACTCTCCAGCAGCATGCTCTCTGGGAGCTGCAGCAGCAAGGCTGAGGTCCTAACAGAGACTGGAAGAGGAGAGTCCTCCTTAGGCAAACACCCTCCACTGGAACTGAGTGGATGAAGAGGCTTGCCCAAGGCCTCCTTACGTGGCAGAGGCAGGACTTGAAGTCACAGTGTTACAATTGGACAAATCACTTTCCAAGCCACCCGACTCTGATTGTTGGAGACAACATTGTTGGCTTCATCAAAGGCTGAGGAGTAAATTATCTATGGTGGGCCCTATAGCAGATGGTTTAGTCAAGGGTGCTAGACTGAAAAGTTCACCCTTCAATTTTCCATTGCATTCCACTAACACTAGTCATTCCTGCCAGGTGCATTCTCCCATTTTCGCTCACCCTTGGTACCATCCACCAGTTGGCAGGGCTGGGATTCATCCTCTGAGTCAACAAAGCGGACATTGCCAAGGTGCAGTAGTCCAGCTAGGACCTGAAGGCAGAAGAGATGGTCAGAAAACAGAGGCTTGACCTGACCAAGAAGACAAGTCCTCATGCTGATGTCACAACAACAGAAGGGAGCTCCCGATGACTGCCTATCTCTGTCAGGCATGATTTCGTATGGTAGAGATCCCAACACAATCTCCTCAACATTCTGTGAGGTACATGCCATGAGGATGCCCATAACAGAGATAGGGGGTTAATGTCCAGCCTAGGAGAGAGGTGAGATTAGCGTCTAGGCAGCAGGACTTCACATACCTTCCACAGCAACCAGCAGGGCCTGCCTCCACCCATCCTCTGTCCCGCTGCTCACTTCAGAACAGTCTGCACGGGAGTACTGCTCCTATTAGTTACAGGCCAGGGACATTTCTGCCTGGTGGGGCTTAGCCATAGTCTCCTGGGCCCTTTTTCAGCATTACTGGGCTGTGATAGTCCACCCTAAGTGAGGAATTGTGATCCTGGTCTATGCAGTAGGTGCCACCCTTCTGCCTATGCCTTCAGTGACCTATACAGGAAACTTCAAGAAGCCATGATGGCAATGAGAACCCTTGGAACCCCTAGACCTCATACTAAGAGAACAGAGCCTCTCCTGCCATTGCTGTCTGGTTCCAAGATAGATCATCTCTACATGCTACTGGTCTTTTGGTCCCAAACTACCAGGCAGTCTGGCTGTGGCACAGGGTCATAACATCTTCAGTGGAATGGATGAGCCTTGCAGTGGAAAACCACCTTCCTGATCCTAGTGTCTTCCTGCCACGTAAGTATGTCATAACACTTTCACACCAGCACTCATGCACACTCCTAGTGTTGTCCATTTCCTTTGGCCTGTCTCCATGTGCTGTCACTCTGCACAAATGCTTATCTCACAGTGTCCATACTAGGTGAGGCACCCTAGCTCCCTAAACACTATGTGGAGGCCATCACTATCCCTGTCTTCCCGTCCCTGTTCCCAGCCTACCCTATACATTACATCTTGCTGCTCTAGAGGATGAGGAAATGAGGCAGATGAGGCTAGCTCTCTGGGTTCCCAGAGGGAGAGGGAGGGAGGGAACACGGTCGGGGAAGAAGAAGAGGTAGGCATTTGGAATGACAACTCCTGACACCAACTTTGTCACTTAGTGGTATCTTGGGTTTCTCTACCTTAGATTTTTTTCAAGTATAAAATGGAAATAATCTTTATGCCCAAGAGACTGTTGATAAAACCCAAGTGAGCTAAGAGGTGTGAATATAATTTCTAAGCTTTCAAGTGTCAGACAAGCAGGAAAAGATGATTTCTCTATTCTTGTCATGGTAATAAAACCTGCCCCAAGGTGCTTGTGTTCTGGGCTTGCAGGTCACTGCACCAGTTCATTACTCAAGGACTATATGACATGTCACTGACCCTATGGCCCAGTCCAGTCCAGCACCTGTCTCTAGGCTCCTCACAGAGTGGCAGCCAGCTCCTTGGATATAGTACAATAGGGCCTGAAGTTCTAGACACTCATGGAAAGAGAGTCCCAAGTCCAGGGACAATCCATGAGAAGGGCCACCATCACCTCTACATGTAAGTAGCATGGCTTTTCTTCTGACCTTAAAGATGTTGTTCTGGGTGGGGGTGTCGATGCCCAGATGGAGCATGGCCTCTCTGGTCACCTCGAAACAATCCTCTGAAAAGAATCCATGTCACAGCCCAGTGGTCAGCAGGGTCAGTGGGGGAAAGGAGACAGGCCGTGAACAGAAGGGTAGGGCTTTGGGGCAGTCTGGGGAGGCTCCTCCTACCTTCCAAAGTGCTTTCTGGATTGGGTAGCCAGGAAAAGGCAGTTCCTTCAGGAAGGTACCACTGGAGCCTTTCATCCTTGGTGGCTCCTTTGCAAATCTGTGGGAAGGGGTGTACAGGAGGCTGAGCTCGGGGGTAGGAGGCCCTGCAAGTCTGGGGTTAGAATAAGGAGCAAGAAATGGCAGCAACACTGAAAGGCTGAGCGCAGAGCATGGGGTAAAAGCAACATCTCTGTCCGGGATGTCTCCAGCCTCATTTAAAAAACCATCTTCCCAGAAAGCTGGTGGCCTGATGCAGAATACATGACACTCGCAGGGGAGTCCTTATCTCGATTAGAGAGGTATCTCTTTGCCAAAAGAAGCTTCTTCTGGGTGCAAGGAGCCCTACCAATGCACTGCAAAAGCCCAGTTCAGGGAAGGAACAATTCCAGAGCAGCCCTCCAGCTGTTATGGGAAAGTGTCTATCCTAAAGTGTCCTCAGTCTAGTGTGGGTAATGTAACTTCTATTTAGAAGACAGAGCCCTGCTCAAGGACCTTCTGGTCTGACAAAAGCAGCAAAACATACCTCTGGGCCCAAACTGTGCCTGGTGAACAGCTCTGCTTGAAAGCAAGCCAAGGGGCCATGTATAGAGCATGCTAGAGATAGAGGGACAAGCCACCCAGCCTTGCATGTGGCACCGTGCATTTCATCTGACACAGACCTGGTAGAAGATGTGGAAGTTCCTCTCACTGGAGGCCTGACAGGCCACACGGGTTTTTTCTAGGAGGTAGGTCTGGACTGCAGCTCCTGTCATCTGCTGGGCTCTGGCACACAGAAGCAGAGCCCAGCATTATTACCCCTTCATCCCACAGCCATGTACTAGCGATAGTTGTACACCAGACTGCCACCTAGCAAACCCCTGCCAAGCTTTCTTGGGTAGGGAACATTTAGAGAGTCCTTGGGAAGCCAGGTGTAGTGGCCAGGAAGAGCAGGAGTTCAAGGTTAACCTGGGCTATATGAGACTGTCTCAAACAACAAAACTCAAATGCCTTTGAGTGTCCTGGGACATTCTCTTGCATGTAGCTCAGGCAGGCATGACAATCACCTCCGTGAGCCAATGCCTGAGCTTCAGGTTCAAGGTTCTGTCCCAAAGAGGCATTTAACAAGACATTTCTGAGCAGGAGAAGCCATCATGAGCACACAGCCCATGAGAACACTAGTTCAAGGTCACAGTAGCTGTGGTTTTCTAGGTTAAAAACAGGACACTTCCAGAATTCACTGAGATCAAGAAACCACAGATACAACAGATAAGCTCTGAGGATGGCTTTGCCCATGAGGTGACCCAGGTTGGTGACTGCCCAGCTGCTTCCAGTCCCCATCTCTGCTGTCCCTTTTGCTGAATGGCAGTAGCTGTTACCTGTTCAGCTGGAGCTGGATGAACTTCCCAAAGCGACTGCTGTTGTGATTCCTCAGTGTGCACGCGTTCCTAGAGATCACACCCGTGTTTATACCCACTCCCAGATTTGCACAATTTTCACAAGCTGCTGCAGCTGTGTCCCTCTCTCTAAAGGCCCTGTCACCTAAAGGCCCTTTGCTGATTGTTCTGTGTCATGGGGGGTCAGGATTAAGGAATGGGCACATGGGCTTTGGCAAATGGGTTCTGGATCAGGAACAGGAATGAACAAGCCTAAGTGGAAAGGACGGCGTTTTTTCTTTTTGTGTGTATGAGCGTTTTGTCTGCATTCATGTATGTGTACCACATATGTGCCTGGTGCCTGCAAGAGGTCAGAAGAGGTGGTTAACCCATTGGAACTGGAGTTATGGGATGGTTGTGAGCCATCATGTGGATGTTGGGAACTGACCTTGGGTCCTCTGCAAGCGCAATCAATGCTTTTAACCACTGAGTTCTCTCTCCAGCCCCAGTCAAGGAAGAGATGAAAGCAAGCGGTTACTACAGGTTTTACACAGACACAGCAAGTGGACTCAGGCCCAACATGGACACTAAAAGGTACGGCACCAAAAGCCAGGTGTAGTTGCATACTCCTATAATCAGGGCCAGAGGCTAGCAGACATCTGTAAGTGTGAGGACAGCCTGGTCTTCATGAGTTCCAGGATACCCAGAGCTAGATAGTGGGAACTGTCTCGGAAAAACAAAATAAGAAACCCAAACAAACCAAAACAACTCCCTTCCCCCACAAAACAACAATAACAACAAAAAAACAAAACCAAAAACCAAAAAAAGCAAAATATTTCCTAAACGCCCCACAAAAGCTATGCCACCTTTGACAAATTTCCTTCTTTTGTGACATCAGGATACTCAACGGAAAGATAAGATTTAGACTAGAGGAGCCAAGGCACTTGCTATCCAACTGTTTTAGATGTGTCAGATGGCACCAGCTCTATCCAGAAAGGGGTCTCAAAGATGCTAGGCTCTGGCACCAAGCTGTATCCCCATATGGTAGCACCTTTAATAGACAGAAGCTGAGGGAATCTGGGAAGAGGTTGGAGCCCAGAGAGCGGTCTTCCAGTACTACCTCTCCTGGAAGGGGGCGAATCCCAGAGGAAACGGGACTGGGGTGCAGTGCAGAGGACACCGAGCTCACCGAAAGCTTCCATGACAGGGTTGGAGTTCAGGATTCTCTGTTCAATCCTCTCTGCAATCTTGTGGTTCTCACAGGAAGTAGGTGAGGCGGCCACCACAGCATAGAACTTCATCAGGCATCGGGATGTCCATGTCTATAGCAAAAACAGCCGTGTGGGTAGAGTCCTCGTTCTTACGCCCTCCCACTATAGGGCCCAAGAGAGATGCCCACTAGAGCGTCCTATGCATCAAATGTTGCTGCCTGCACAAGTGCGTGGATACTGAATTCAGCAGTGCCTTGGGCAAGGCACTTCCTATCTGCTTCTCTCAGCTCAGAAGATGCTCTAGGGAAAGAGGCTGGAGTGTGTGAGGGACACCCTCCACACACCGCAAGCCCAGACCTGGAAGGCTACTCACCATCTCTGAGGCCTCACATCTATTACTGATTCCTTTATAGGAGGCTTTCTCTGTATTTGCTCACAGACCCTGGAGAAATAATATCTAGTTTATGTATCTATTTTTGTCTTGTTATTTATTTTTGGGACAGGATCTCACTATATAGTCCTTGCTAGCCTGGAACTTTCTTTGTAGACCAGGTTGGCTGTGAGATCATAGAAACCTTCCTGCTGTTGACTCCGCAGTTCATCATAGGCTTACACCTCCATGCCGAGCTTCGTCTACTCCCCCTACTCCCAATACCAGGCTTCCCGTGTTGCCCTGAATGTCCAGGAACTCACTCTGTAGACCAGGCTGATCCAGTGCCTCTGCTTCCTGAGTGCCAGGATTAAAGGTGCACACCACCATGCCTGCCTCACTACATCTATTTTTTAACTGATGAAATGAAGTAGAAAAAACGATACAAAAAAGCCAAACCTCAACCTTTTAAACTTTATTTTCACAGAACCTACTGTTGGCTGAGCATGTGGCACATGAATTTAATCCTAACCTCCCAGAAGCAAAGGCAGGTGGACCTCTGTGAGGACCAGCCTGGTCTATATAGTGAATTCCAGGTCACCCTGGGCTATACAGAGAGACTCTGTCTCAAACCACCCCCCCCCCCAAAAAAAACCCAAAACCAACCAAACAAAAACCAAAACAACAAATCAACAACCTACTAAATGACAGTGCTCTATTTTAAAGTCAATCTAATAAAATTTATACTCCTTGATTTTAATCAGCCAAAATGAGATATAGTTAAATATCTAATACTTTGTCCTTTAGTCTCCTCAAAGATTATAAATGTACACCACAACATTAAAAGAAAAGAGTTGTGTCTTTCCATGTTGACTTTGTGTCCTATCACCCTGATAAATTACTCTACAACGTTCCCCGATTTTTTTTTTTTGAGACAAGGTCTTACAGTTCAGGCTGGACTTGAACTCCTAGCACCCCACCCCACCTCTTAACAAATTCTTTAGGTTGGAGGTATTCACTTTTTTTCTATTTTGTGTCAGACTTTGAGAGTTTGTAGCACTTCTTTTAATGCTTGGCAGAATTCATAAGTGAAGCTATCTGGGGCTGGCACTTTCTTTGCAAGAATAATACCAATTTTAACCTTTTTTTTTTTTTCTTAGAAAAACTTAGTTTATCTAATTTTATGTATATGTGTGTGCATCACGCAGGTACAGACTTTATCCATCTTTTTTTACAACTTTTTTTTTTTTTTTTTTTGAGACAGGGTTTCTCTGTGTAGCCCTGGCTGTCCTGGAACTCACTCTGGAGACCAGGCTGGCCTTGAACTCAGAAATCCGCCTGCCTCTTATCCATCTTTTTTAAAGGCTGTGTTTGCTGTGGAATGTGGCTCAATGGCAGAGCATTTACCTTGCATGTACACAGTCTGCGACTCAAAACTCATACTGCAGAACAAAATCCTCACAATTCATTTGTTTTTTTATATTGTTTTTATTTCCTAGCTTATTATTTTTTACTGTCTTTCTTCTGCTGACTTTGAGTTTGATTAGTATTTAACTTTGGTGGTGCTAAGAAATGAACTCAAGACCTTGTGAATGCCAGACAATTAGTCTATGCCCCTGCCCACTATGCAAGCAAGCTGAGTTTCTGTGTTTGCGGCTGAACAACTGGTTTTTCCTTTTTGTTTAAGGTGCACTGTTACTGAGATATTGCCTCCAATTAATATGGGAATAATAAGGGGACCCTATTCCCCATTCTGACTATACCTGAAAGTAGGTTTTTTTTAAAGTTATATTTTAGATTTTAATTTTATTTTACTGTGTTTACAAGTGTTTTGGTTGCAGGTGTGTCTGGTGCCCGTTGAGGTCAGAAGGAGGGCTAGAGTATGTAAGTGAGTTCACGGCCATTCTGGTCAACTTACTGAGACCTTGTCTCAAAACTGAAAATAAAGTAAGGCCTGGGGATGTATCAAAGTTCTTTGGTAGCATGCCTGCATAGCATATTCAGGGCCCTGGGTTTAATCTCCTGTACAGCAAAAATACAAAAAAGGGCCAATAAGATTGCTCAACAGGTCAAGGCTCTCAATGCCAAGCCTGATGACCTGAGCTCTATCCCGTGGATCCACATGGTGGAGGAGAGAACTGACTCCCAGGAGTTGTCGTCTAACCTCTACACATGTGCCATTCACAAGGACCACCCCACCTGCAACTAATTAAATGTTAAAAAAATAAAAACAGAAAGCAGGCCCAGCCCATGGTCATAATGGCTACTCAGTGAAGGGTTATTGAGTTCCGCCTGTGTTGGTCTTTGGTCAGGTTCTCCCCAGTCCTAGAGTACTCTGACATCAGTGTAGGTAAAGGGGCTTATAGTCCAAAGAATCCCTCATAAAGTGCTGTGGGAAGGGAGAGGCAGCTGGGTGAGGCCTCTCACTAGCTGTAGAAATCCTTGTTTATGCAACACCTGTCTCGCTAGCTGAGGTTCGACTCTCTGTAAGGCCCTCTGGCCATACCGGGAGCTTCTCACACACTGCCCGTGACGTCACCAACAACCCTGGCAGGGTTTTTAAAAAGTTTCTTTTAATAGCTATTATTACTTTTTATTCTATGTGTATGGTTGTTTGCCTGAATGTTTGTCTGCAACACTTCTGTGCAGTGTCCACAGAGGTCAGAAGGAGTTCCAGACGCTTATTAACCACCACACAGCTGCTGGGAACTGAACCTGATCCTCTAAATGTAACAAGATAAAGCTGGTGTGTGATCTTCCTACCTCACCTCCTAAATCCTGGCATTACAGGTGTGTGTCATCATGCCAAAGACAGAGGCTCCTTCACACTCACACAGAAGTCCCATACTGGTGTTGGCCCTCTATTCCTTTCCATTTCACAAGTGAACTGACTGAGACCTTCGATGTTCCTAGCCTTTCTGAGGTACTCTATCTGTTGTACCACTATGCTGGTCCCTGACTGCTGCTTCTAGCGATTTTAGAGGCACTGCCAGTGAGAAAGTAAAGTTGCAAGGGGAAAGTATCCCCCAGGGTGGCAGCAGAGCTAGCAGTGGAGGCTGCCCTGGAGCCCTGTCTTCTGACTTCTGGTGTGGTGCCTGCTCCACAGCACACAGACTCCCTGGTTCAGGCAGCCTATCTGTGGGTGACTAGGCAGCCAATTATGGCACAGGCCGTTGCCTTTCTGCTCACCTAGACAGGTATGAAGGACTGGATAAAAAATTGGCACTCTTACCTTTCCAGCTCCACTCTCTCCACTGACCACAATGGATTGGTTGATAGGCTCAATCAGGCTCTTGACATTCCTATAGGTCTGTTCACCCACTGTGAAGATGTGGGGTTTCAATTTCTGGAATATCAAATAGTCATGTGAGTACTGGTTTTCAAGAGTGGGTGATTCAATGACAGACTAGACTGGGAGACTACCAGGAGTTGTGCTAGCATGTTTCCTCCAAAAATACTTGCCCAGACGACATGAAGTTAGGCCCAACTGCAAAACACCTATGGCTGATTCATCCACCGAGGTTCTGTCAGCATGGATGCAGCTAGCTTCCAACACTCTGACCTTATGGTCTCATCTGATTTTATTTCTCAAATTAAAAAAAAAATTATCTTATGTGTATGGGTGTTTTGTTGTACATATGTCTGTATCACATATATACAGTGCCATTGGAGGCCAGAATTGGATGTCAGATTCCCTGGGACTGGAGTTAAAGATAGCTGTGAACCAACACATTGGTGTTAGGAATTGGATCCTAGTTCTCCAGGAGAGCAGAAAGTGCTTTTTTTTTTATTTTTTAAGATTTATTTTTTTAAAGATTTATTCATTTTATTTATGAGTACACTGTAGCTGTCTTCAGACACACCAGAAGAGGGCATCAGATTCCATTACAGATGGTTGTGACCCATCATGTGGTTGCTGGGAATTGAACTCAGGACCTCTGGAAGAGCAGTCAGTGCCCTTAACTACTGAGCCATCTCTCCAGCCCTCAAAATACATTTTTTAATGTAAATATACCAATTATTAAATGTGTTTTGTCTACTTCAATTTCTTAACTTGGTGGTTAATTTAAGTCTTAAACTTGATGGCTAATTTAGTGTTAGAATAACTTTGTATTTGCTGACTACAACTACATCAGATTTTATTTTCAGTTAAAAAGTAAATAAGTGCCGGGCGGTGGTGGCGCACGCCTTTAATCCTAGCACTTGGGAGGCAGAGGCAGGCGGATTTCTGAGTTCGAGGCCAGCCTGGTCTAAAGAGTGAGTTCCAGGACAGCCCGAGCTACACAGAGAAACCCTGTCTCGAAAAACCAAAAAAAAAAAAAAAAAAAAAAAAAAAAAAAAAGTAAATAAGTGCTCTTATCTCTCCAGCTGGCTCCTCCACACTAAAGATGGACAGGCTTTCCTGTAGTCCAGATGGTCTAAAACTTGCTTTGTAGCTGAGGATGATAATGAACTTCTGATCCTGATGCTTCTCCCTCCCAAGTGCCACTATATCTGGTTATACAGTCCTGGGGATGGAACTCAGATCTCTGTGTGTGCTAGGTGAGCACATGACCAACAGAGCTAACTCTACATTTTTCTTTAATAGCCTGATTCTGCTGCTTATTTATTTTATAATTTAGGGGAAAAAAATCTTTTAACTGACTGCCTGTATTAGTTAGGGTTTCTATCACTGTGAGGAAACAGCGTGACCAAACCAACTTGGGGTGAAAGGTTTATTGTGCTTCCACTTCTATAGCAGAGATCATTTTGAAGGCAGTCAGAACAGGAACTCAAGGAGGGAAAAACAACCCTCAGGGTTCTTGCAGAGGCCATAAAGGAGTGCTTGCTCATACTGCTTTTTATAGCATCCAGGACCATCCAGGACAATGGGCTGGGCTCCCCCACATCAATCACTAATTAAGAAAATGCCACACAGGTTTGCCCACAGTACAGTCTTACGGAGGCATTTTCTCTGTAGTGGTTCCCACCTCTGAGGTGACCCCAGCTGCTTGTGCCAGGCTGATATAAACTAGACAGCAGACTACCTAAGAATTACCAGGCTAACCCTAAAGATGAGCTATGTGAAGTTCAGAGGCATTAATAACAACCTGCCACAGACCTCAGCACATAAGGATATCTGTGGGGTTTGAATTCCAAAGCCAATTTCTTTTCAACAAATACTGCCCTCAACATGCTGACATCCAGTTGGGCAATGTGGAAAAGCGGGGACCATGACCTGACATTTGAGGGGCGGGCAGATAGTGTGTCAGACCAGGTGGGCTCTCAGGATCGACTTTTCTCCACTCCACTTGGATACTTCTCCATACGTAAACTGGAGGGCAGTGCCATCTGCACCATGCCTCACGCCTCACCAGCCTAGCCAGCAATCATCACTGACAGCTTCCTGAGAGCGGTCTTTCTCTAACTGACCTTGCTGCAGCTGCCTAGTAACTGGACTGGTAAGAGGCCTCAAGTGTTCTCTCTGTTTCTTTCACTTTTATCATTCCTCGGTAGACTTTGGAGTAAATTCTGCTTGCTGTGGGAGTTCTGCCCAGTGAAGTCATCTTCAACCTTTTCGTTACCAATTACCTTTCAACCCAGGCTTTCTCCAGCAGCCAGCTTGTTCTTGTCTCTTCCTGAACACATGTCCATTTGCAGCCTCCACCACTGCCTCCCATCCTCAAATAATTTATTCTCAGTGTAGAAGAATATGTGCTGACTGTTCAAAGACAATCCCTTTTATATATACTTTTATTCTTTTCTAAAAAGATAGCTAAGGACACAATTAGCCCGGAAGATCCTTTATAATAATAGTAATGGTAATAATAAAAATAATAACAGTAACAAAAAATCCTTTGTTTTATGTTTCTACTTTAGGTTTCAGTCCTGATTAACTATTTGTCTTCCACATTGTATCTTAGTTATGTGTCCAAATTTCTGAGAGTTCTTGTTGGGCTAGGACATCTTCAGTAGGACTTGAATGATTGTATCAGTGTTGCATAGATGAAGGATGGAGAGTCTGCAGGAGGCTTAGACAGAAGCCTGGGAGACTTACCTGAGGCTGAGGTGCAGCATGGTACTCTTGCATCAGCTCTGGTGCGTAGAGTTGAGGAATGTGCTTAAAGGGGTTCAGAGCTACCAAGGTACAACCAGCATTGGTATAGAATATGTCTTCTGTGTACCGGGCCTGCAGGCACCTCAGGACTGAGGCAAAGATGCTGTTAGCAAAGTCTGGCTCAAATACAGACAGAACCCCAGACACACATCTGTTAAGCAGCCTTCCCTCTATAATTAGCTAAATGCCATTAGAACCCTGTAGCTCCCCAGTGAATAGACATAAGATCTAATTAAGATGAGTCCCAAACCCGCCTTGGGGAGCCCAGGTGCAGCACCAGGCTCCCTGGGGCAGAGGCCAGGTCTAGAGCTCAATTCTTGGTCAGTCTGAACTGAGGAAACGGTGCTGAAGACCCTTGCTGCACCCCTATCCTTTTGGAGCAACAGTCTGGAGAAGAGGAAGGCCCGTACCTGTTTCCAGTGTCACAGGGTTCACCTTGGTGAGGTCATCCAGCTGGTGCAGTGGGACCTCCCCACCCAGGAACTCCCTCAGGTCTCCCTTGAGGGATGCCCTACCTTGGGCATCAGAGCCTAAACTGTGGCCGTTCACCTGGAGAGGAACAACACAAGAGCCATGAGACTTGGGTCTCAGACGGTTGGCAGGTAATACGGATGGAGCCTGCAGAAGAGAAAGAACAGGTTTCTACAAGATCTAGGTGGCTCGTGTTTCAGCTCTGCTACTTATTAGCGTGAGAGTCTGTGTAATTCATCTCCAAGAGCTACCTTCCTCACCTCCCCCATAAACAAAGGAAGATAGACTCAACTACCAGGTTAAGGGGGAAAAGAGACACACAGAGAGCATGTAGTCCAGGACTTGACAGTACATATCAATAATCAGTGCCGTCCTGTCTCCTCTGCTATGAGTTCTAGTTAAGGCAGCTTTTAGGCTACAGGCTACCAGCCTTACGGAGCTGCTGTCTATCCTACAGGGAAGATGGGGTGGAAAGGGAAGGCTGGCTGGAATCAGCTTAGGGAGGCTAAAGTCTTGGTATGATGGGTGTTTCCAACAAGACTGAAGAACTCTAAACGCTTAACCCCTCAGGAACAAGCCAAGGTAGCTTGTTTCATTTGAGCAGCACTGTGATGAGTTTCTGTAAAGATTGTGAGGCTTAGACACATCATATTGCACAAAGTAGGCTCTTGTTATCTAGGGTAACTGCTGCAGCCAGCACAGCTGAATCACTGGAAGGGTGAGGACAGAAGAAAGAAAGGAAAGAGAAGGGAAGGGGAGAGGAAGGAAGAGAAAGGAAAGGAGAAAGGGCCTATTTAAAAAGACAGCTACAATTGAGGGACAGTTTTGATTCAACTGGGAGTTGGTATGGTGATCAAGAGCTCCAATTAGAAAGCTAGATTGTGCTGGGTGATGGCGCACGTCTTTGGTCCCTGTGCTTGGGAGGCAGAGGCAGGTGGATTTCTGAGTTCAGGCCAGCCTGTTCTACAGAGTGAGCTCCAGGACAGCCAGGGATACACAGAGAAACCTTGTCTCAAAAAGCAAACAAAAAGTCTAAATGTTCTTTACAGTGTTGTGTTTGGATACTAACTTTAATGTCCTTCTCGATTGCCTCCTTTGATTTTCTACATTCCTGATAATGAATGTGACCTTGAGGCAGTCACTTCACCTGTCTGAGCCTTCTCTCCAGAACCGGGACATAAGAACACTGTGTAGGTCACACTATTATATTTTTTCACTGAGACAACATACTCAAACTGAGTGCCTCCTATTAACAAGGCAAGCACAGGGCAGTCACTATTATGGCTGTGGTAAAGGTGATTACTTTTGGAATAAGGAAAAAAGAAAATACAACAGTCAGAGTAGGTAATTGTCTTGCCTACTTCTTAGCCTTCAGTCCAACAGCATCTAACACGGCTTTTTTGAGTCTGACAAGTCCTACCTTGGTTATTCTGCTAGGGCTCACTAGAGCACAAACTCCTTGAGCCCTTAGGATGGGGCAAAATTTAGTAAAATAAAATTTCAGCAAATACATACCATTGTGCTCTCTGGATCTGAGCTACTTATAAAGAAAGGATGCTATGTGTCTGAGACAGAGCTGCACAGTGAAGGGTGGTTCCCACCTTGCAGGCCAGGGGTATAAGCCTTTTCAGAGGCAGAACGCTGGACTCCACCTGAGCTACCTACCTTCTCCTACAGTTTTGCACAGGCTCACTTCTTGTCTGAACTGCTCATGTTCCTTCTCCACTTGGATAATTTTTTTTAAGACAGGCTCTGTCTCTCTCTCTCTAGACATTGAACTCACAGAGATCTCTCTGCCTGTCCTCCCAAGTGCTGATACTAAATAAAGATGTGTGCTACCATGCCTAGCTTGTTTGGCTAATTCAATCATTCATTCATTCTCCTCTTCCTCCTCCTCCTCTTCTTCTTCCTCCTTCCCCTCCCCCACTCCTCTCCAAGGCAAGGTTCCTTCTGTGTAGCTCTGACTGCCCTGGAACTCATTTTATGGACCAGATTGGCCTCAAACTCAGATATCTGGCCATGTCTGCCTCCTGAGTGCTGGGACTTAAGGCGTGCGCCACCACTGCTGCTGGGCCTCTTGATTACTCTTAAAGGATCAGATTTAGTGAACATTCTTGGAAGCTCCAACTTCCAAAGTGATGCAACAAAACAGTCTGTCAGGGACTGCTGTCAGGATATGCCCACATTTTAGGTCATCAATGTGATTTGGATTTCTTTACCTATCTCCTCTTATTCATTCCAAGGAAAAGAGCCACAAAACCACGAAAAGGGAGTCATTCAAGGAAGAGTACTGGTATAGCTATCCGAAGAGAGAAAAGAAGGGTCTTTCCTGTCCTTCACTAGATGCACTGCCGTCTTTATTCAGACAGGCAAGCAGGGAAGTGCCTGGTGGTGCTCAGTTATGTCGGCTTGAGGAATTACCTGCTGGAGCATCGTGCTTCGGTGTGGTCAGCCAGAGCTCTGTGCCACAGACACAGGCAGTACTGTCTATCAACCTGGTCATCAGGCCATCACTCCAGCAGAAGACTCAGGTGTGTGGGAATCGCAGACCAGTCATCTTGAAACCTGTAGCGTGAGACAGAAGACAAGGGCCACACACAGGTGAGGGCCTCTCTGGGATGACTCAGTCCTGCTCCTCCCACCAAGCAGGAGGATCCCAAGTGAGAACCAGGCAGGCCTGGGCAGAGAGGGAGAGTCTGTGCGTCCCCTTGCCAACTAGGAAGTAAGGAACCTTTGTTGAGAGCCTCCAGAGACTACCTGGGATGCTTTCTGATGTTTCTCTTACAGTAAAAGGCCAGGGGCAGTTTTAAGGGAAGTAAGTGATGGGCTGGGGTTGCAAAATCTTCTGGGTCAGTATGCCATGGAGAATGAAGAGACAGCCTTGGCCCTGTCATCAGCATTAGACAGAAATACCCTAAATAAGGTAGCCAGCAGCTGATGGAGAATGGGCCGGGAGTCGACTACTGATGTCCCTGGCAGCTGTTGTGTGAGTTCAGTCACTGGATGGGCATGTGACCCCAGGGCAACCCTACTGCCCCAGATCCTCACCTTGAAAACAGGGCTAGTTAAATCTACCTTACATAGAGAGGTTATGAAGGCCAATGAGGTCAAGGTTTGAAAGCACAGTACAAATCTGAGTATCATATCACTGTGCAGGAACATGAGTATTATGTATAGAGTTGATGATTCATTTGGAGATACCAAACAGGTAGGGAATGCCCACTGTCCAACAGACGAGACTGAGACCGGTGGCATGTGCCTGCAATCTCAACACATAAGAGGCTGAGGCAGGAAAGCTCAGTGTCTGAGGCCTGCCTGTCTGGGTTACACTGTAAGACCTTGTCTCAAACAAACAAGGTGAGACCAGGAGAGAAGATCTATTTGAGAGTACCTGGTATGAGAATAGTATCTGAGAAATGGTGAGTCTCAGTCAGACTTGGAGTGTCCCAGGCTCCCATCCCTGCCTAGCAATGAGGGACATCTATAATGGATTGAGGAATTAACCCTGATACAGACTTTTTGAGGCCCTGACACCTAGTCTTTTAGAGAACCAGGACCAGGGACTTCCATGAAACATGGAGAAGGAAAATTCAAGAAGAAAAGGGTATCAAGACTGCGCTAGACAACATCACTCCGTACACTGTACCCCATCACCCAAGGGTCTCTGGAGACTCAGCTGGAAGCTTATCTTGAGAGGCAGGCCAATCAGGAGACCACAAAAGAGCATAAGTTAGAATCTAAAGTTCACAACTCTCTTAGACTGCATCACAGGAGTTCTCTAAGCCTTAGTTTTATACAATTGCCAATGGTATAATACCATACCATGAAGCGCAAAATTATGACTCGTATGGGGGAGTACCTGCGAGAGAGCTTAGTAAATGCTGCTTATTACTTAGCAGAGTCAGCTCCTAGTTGAAGTCAAATCAGATCAGAGCAGTTTTCTCCAGTTCTCCTGCTCCCTCTTCTCGCGGTTACCACCAAGAATTTCTGGAAAGGGTGTGACCACAGTAGGCAGAAGACAGTAATGAATATGTGAAGAACCAAGTCAAGGCAAGTGGTAACCAGACTGCCACCCCCTCCGCCTCTGCTTCAGTTTTCTTTTTGTAAGAAGTACAGCAGGAGGGCTATAAGGAAAAGAGCTGGGCAAAGGACCTGGGGGTAAGGGGCTCAGCTTGCTTTGCTCCAGATTCTTGGAGGGATCCAGCACTTCCAGCACTGGCAGCGTGCCCGAAGTGCCCAGGGCTGCGATACCACTCCGGAAGCACCTGGTACGGAGAGAATGTGTCCTTCCTGAGAAGGTGGATATGACCCTAGTCAAGGGCGCAGTTTCCTTATGCCTCTCCCGCCGTCTCTGGGTACGACAAGGAAAGGGACAGACGTCCAGCCTCGGTCAGCCAGAAACACCCACTCTGTGTCCCCCTGCTGGCAAACTGAAAAGTGACCGTGAAGGTCCTTGTCCTGGGGCAAAAGCCAGGAGCTGTGTGCTACCTCCTTCTTGTTCATAAGAGGGTAAAAAGAGAAATGCTGAATTAGAAAGTGAGACGCCTCCTTCTGTTTTAGCTCTGAGAGACACAGACCTCCCTACCCCGTCAGGCGGTGAGGGGTTTTGGGTTTAGGTGTAGAGTGGCACTCACCGGTCCCACGGCCCGGGCGCCCAGCATGTAGTCCCGGCCCAGGCCGATTGGAGGGGCGGGTGGGCAAGGTGAGGCGGCTGGAAGAGCCCGAGGAGGAACGAGAGCAGTAAGAGCCGGAGCGGGCAGTAAAGAAAGCCGGGACCTCCGGGCCGGCCGCGGCTAGATGGCTCGGAGCCCGCCGGCTCCTCCCCAGGGCGGGGCGCGCACACGCGGCGCGGGACGCACGTGGTCGGTCCCAGGCAGCAGGCTCTGGCTAGCGGGCTACTCGTGAGGAGAGGTCTTTTGACTCTGGGGTAAGGTGTGGCGTTTCTGTGGCTTCCCGAGTTCTGGGTGGGAAAGTGTGGTCCCCGAGGGCCCTTGGGGTGGTCGGCTGCAGGTCGCTGTGGCCGAGGCTGACGCGGGCTCCTCGGACCCTCTACCTGACCCGCCTCGCCCTGGGCCGGAGGTGAGACGCCCCTCCCACGGACCCGCGGCAGGGCTTGGTCTTGAGGATCCGGACCAACCTAGCCCAAGACACGGAAGGGCGTGGGGTGTCGGCGGGCTGGGGACTGTCGCCATCCCGAGTGGGGCGCGCGGAATCTGCGGTCCCGGAAGAACAGGCTGCGCCGCGACGGCCGGAAGCGCTGCTGGCGAGGCGGAAGCGGAGGGTGCCCGTAGGTGCAGTGGGAGCCTGTTCTGTCAACGCGAAGACCCTCAGTCGGAGGGGCAGGGCGTGGTTGTGGCGAGGTCTGTTGGGAAAAAGGCTTAAAGGCCAAAAAAGCAGGGCCACTTACGGGGATGATGTAGGGTGTCCCCTTCAGGGACGTCGGGTGTGTTCTCTCAGGGTGCAACTTTTGAGACATTAAAATGTGACAGGTTTTTAGGCTGCATAAAAAGAAGGCACAAGCGCTGCTATGCACTGTGCATCCATTCTGTCCACCTGCTCCTTAATCTGAAAATATGGCTCTGTATAAAAGAGGAAAAGAGCAACCTGGGGCTCATGCATTCTTTTTTTTGTACCCAGTGTTGGAAACCAAGGGCCTTGACTCTAAAATACATTTACAACTATTCTCTCTCCCTTCCTGAAGTTTTTCTCCCACATGTTTTTTTAGACTTATTTATTGTGTATACGGTGAGGGCACCAGATCCCATTACAGATGGTTGTAAGCCACCATGTGGTTGCTGGGAATTGAACTCAGGACCTCTGGAAGGGCAGCCAGTGCTCTTAACCTCTGAGCCATCTCTCCAGCCCCTGAAGTTTTTTATCTTAAAGATCATAATGTAATTTTTATATGTATAATTGTATATTGGTAAGAAACAATGAATATGAATATAACTGTGATGCCATTTGGATTCATATCCTAAATTTACTTTTTTACTAAGTTTTTAAGACTAGGTATGGCTACATCATGTGGTATGCCTTTAAGCATTGCAGGGGACAGGGAGGAGGGCAAGTCGATCTTTGTGAGTTCAAGGCCAGACTAATCTACTTATTAAGTTTCATGATACATAGTGAGACACTGTCAAAAAAAGGACAAAAAACAAACAAAAGAAAGAGCTGGGCAGTGATGCTTTTAATCCCAGCACTCTCTAGGCAGAGGCCTGAATTTGAGGCCAGCCTGGTCTACAAAACAAGTTCCAGGGCTACATAGAGAAATTGTCTCAAGGAAAAAAAAAAAGACAAGGTTGTCTGGGAGCTAGGAAAGTTTTGTTTTGAATTTGCCTTATATTGAAGATAAAACTGTGTACTAGAAATTTCATACTCTTAATGTGTCAATGTTGACTTCTTCCTATAATCTTAGGTTCTAGGAGAGTCAGGACAAATCTGTCCCTGAATTGAAACCAGTAGGGCTTGAAGTTCTGTTCTATCATACATGTGTCTTTGTATGAAGGTGTCTGATCCCTTGGAACTAGAGTTACAGACAGGTGTGGGCTGCTATGTGGGTGCTGGGAATTGAATGCGGGTCCTCTGGAAGAGCAGCCAGTGCTCTTAACCAATGAGTCATCTCTCCAGCTCTTAAACTTTTGTTTTGAGACCAAGAAATATGTGAATTCAAGTTAGGTACATAGGTATTTACCAACTTCACAGCAGTGTTGTGCTCAGGTTCATTTTTTTTTTTTTGTTCTTGTTTTCACAGGAAGGAAAAAAAATGTCTCAAAAGCAGCTGAAGGAAGCTTTTGTGAGTGACCTGAGCGGGACCAGTGTGCTGGAAGTGAGCCAGGGCCTGTGCTTCCCTGCCTTCTGTGTCCTGTGTAGAGGCCTTTGGATCATCTTCTCGCAGCACGTGTGCTCTTTCTCACAAACCCGGAGCACACGATTCCTCACAGACTTTGTTGTTTTGATAGTCCCCCTAGTGATCACTCTGACTGTATTGTCTTCCTTTATACTCCTTGAGAATCTCACTGTGATTGTCTGTGTGGCATGGCTGTTGTATCAGATATACCACAGAAGGACTTGCTATGCTAAACTGCCTATCCAAAAAGTCTTTGCAAACTTCTTGAAAATCACCCTAGAATCAGAGTATAATCCAGCCATCACCTGTTACCGTGTCATTAACAGTGTATTTACTGCTATTGCCATTTTGGCGGTGGATTTCCCACTTTTCCCTAGAAGATTTGCGAAAACTGAACTTTATGGGACAGGAGCAATGGATTTTGGAGTAGGTGGCTTTATTTTTGGGGCTGCAATGGTTTGTCCAGAGGTTAGAAGGAAATATATAGAAGGGTCTAGATTTAGTTATCTTAGAAAATCGCTGTATTCTGTCTGGCCATTAATCTTGTTAGGAATGGGACGGTTAGTCATTATAAAATCCATAGGCTACCAGGAACATTTAACTGAGTATGGAGTTCACTGGAATTTTTTCTTTACCATCATAGTTGTGAAATTAATAACATCGCTGCTTCTGATTATTTTTCCTTTAAATAAGTCGTGGATTGTGGCTGTCACCATTACTGTGGTCTATCAGCTAGCCCTTGACTTTACTCCACTCAAGAGAATAATTTTGTACGGCACTGATGGCAGGGGCACAAGAGTTGGCTTATTAAATGCTAACCGAGAAGGAATAATTTCCACTTTGGGTTATGTGACAATACACATGGCTGGTGTGCAAACAGGACTGTATGTGCTTAAGAGAAGAGCACATGTTAGAGACTGGATAAAAGCTACTTGTTGGGTTTTCTCAGTGGCTGTTGGCTTCTTCATTTCTCTTCATACAGTGCAAGTAAATATAGAAGCAGTATCTCGAAGAATGGCCAACTTAGCCTTTTGTCTGTGGGTGGTTGCTTCCAGCCTGATGATGCTTAGTTGTCTATTACTGAGTGGTATCGTTTTGAGTTTTGCCAAATTTCTAATTAAAGGGGCTCTAGTTCCATGTTCCTGGAAACTTATACAGTCTCCTACTACAAATAAAAACCATTCTGAATCTCTAATCCTGGAAGCTGAAAAAAAAGAACCCAGTCTCTGTTTGATCACAGCTCTGAACAGGAACCAGCTATTTTTTTTCTTACTGTCAAATATAACAACAGGTCTAATTAACCTGACGGTGGATACATTACACAGTGGTACCTTATGGACCTTAATTGTGCTCAGTATTTATATGTTTACCAACTGTTTAGTTATATATGTACTTGATTTACAAGGTAAAACTATAAAGTTTTGGTGATGAGTGGG
Source organism: Mastomys natalensis (assembly GCA_021653895.1). Taxonomy (NCBI): domain Eukaryota; kingdom Metazoa; phylum Chordata; class Mammalia; order Rodentia; family Muridae; genus Mastomys; species Mastomys natalensis. The sequence continues at coordinate 503,366 of JAJTUV010000176.1, forward strand.
TAAGAAATATGTATTTGAATAGCATTATTTTAGTGGAGAAGAATAAGAGAGGAGGAAATGTGTTCTTAGAAGTCTAGTCCTAACCATACTTTATTATGAAGTTTCAGTTCCCTATGACAGAAATTAAACTTTACCTTTTTTTAAAGGCAGACTCTTGTAGCAGGATACTTATTCTGTTTTTTGTTTGTTTTGTTTTTGTTTTTGGAGACAGGGTTCTCTGTATAGCCCTGGAACTCACTCTGTAGACCAGGCTGGCCTCAAACTCAGAAATCCGCCTGCCTCTGCCTCCCAAGTGCTGGATTAAAGGCGTGTGCCACCACCGCCCAGCAGGATACTTATTCTGTTACATTGTATTTGCACTGGAGCTTGGTCATTAGACAGTAGAAGAGGAGGTGGAGCTGGGAGAAGAGAGGAAGGGGAGGGGAGAAAGAGAGGAAGGGGAGGGGAGAAAGAGAGGAAGGGGAAGAGAACGGGAGCAGCCATGGAGAACCGCGGATGGGTCAAAAAGCTGTCCTGGTTAGCAACTTCTACCAAAAGGTTAGAGATTGGGTAACAACTCTAATTGTGTGAGCATCTTGTAAATTGAGCATTTCTAAGTATATAACTCTTTTAGATAATCATTAAGCTTTAAGAGTCTCATTTCGCCAGGTGGTGGTTTCGCAGGCCTTTAATCCCAGCACTTGGGAGGCAGAGGCAGGCGGATTTCTGAATTCGAGGACAGCCTGATCTACAGAGTGAGTTCCAGGACAGCCAGGGCTACACAGAGAAACCCTGTCTCGAAAAACCAAAAAAAAAAAAGGAAAGTCTCATTTCTACTGCATACTGCAAGGATGGCAGATATTGTTTGGGGTTCAGCCGAGCTTTGTGGATGCAGCATGGTGTATTGACAGAGCCTTCCCCCACGCTGGCGTCTCGTGGGTGCCAGGGTCTTCGCATCTAGCTAGCTAGAGCCCTGGTCAGAACTAAGGAGCAGCAGGAACGACGTGGCGGCTGCCAGGAAGGCGCCGTTTTCTAAATATTTCCCCCTACAGACTCTTGTGTCTGTACCTGTACTTGGATGTTGAATACATATCAACATTATGTAAAATAAGCCAACAGAAGTGGCACAAAGCTTTAATCCCACCCAGAACATGGGAGGAAGAGGCAGGCAGATCTCTGTGAGTTCGAAGCCAGCCTGTTTTGCATGTTGAGTTTCCGGACTCCTAAGGCTATGTACAGAAACTCTGAGGAGCGTGGGAGGGGGGGTCAGGGAGGGAGAAGTAAACAAGGTTTTACTTATTGGAACTTATGAAACGCCAGTATTTTAAAGAACTTGTACATAGATTTTTTTTTGCCTGGAGCTCGCAGCTGTGCTCCTACCTCAGGCTCAATGCCGGGATTTCAGGCCCACTTGATAGTTTTGACACAGGAAGATGGATAGTGGTAATTTTTACTTTCTATATATCATTATGGCCCTGTATTTGTGATTGTCTATATGAATATGTAATTATGTGATTATAATGCTTGTTTACATTAAGATATGAATTGTCATTTAAAATTTTTATGTTTATGCATATTTTGCCTGCATCACATGAGTGCAATGCCCACAGAAGTCAGAAGAGGGGGGTTGGATACCCTGAGACTGGAATTACAAGTGATTGTGTGCTGCCATGTGAGTGTTAAGAATTGAACCTGGATTCTCTGGAAGACCAGCAAGTAAGTGTTCTTAATCACTCATTTTTTTCCAGTTCCTTTTCTTTTAGTTGGGAATCTCACTATATATTCCTGGCTGACCTGGAACTCAGTATATAGGCATGCTTGGTGCCTGAAAAGGTTAGATGAGCATTTGTTCTGAAAACTGGAGTCATGGATGGTTATAAACAGCCATGCAAGTACCAGTCCTGAGTCCTCTTCAGGAGCAGCAAGTGCTCTTAACTGATGGAGCCATCTCTCCTATTCCTTCAATACCTCTTTTATACTGACCTTTCATCTTTTAATAAAGTATAGGAGTAAGAACCTATACTTTCTTTTTTTTTTTTTTTTTTTTTAATTTTTATTTTTAATTTTTTTTTCAGCAAATCAAAAAAAAATTTAAAAAGCATTCAAACAGAATAAAATGAAAAGAAACAAACAAGCAAAATACCAAGGGTCAGATATACTTATACAAGAATTCTATAGAGCCTTCCAACAAGCAATACTTTTTGAGTTATGTTTAAAAAAATTCAGAACCACAATAAGCTCCTTCACAAAGCAAATAATATTGAAATAGTGAAATCAAGTGTAAACCCAACGAACCTATACTTTCAAGTGTTTAAAACCAGATACATTTCAAGCCAGCAAACAGTTAAATGCAATAAATGATTGAGTTGGGTGATGTCGTTTGTATATATAATAATTAAAACAAGTTTTTTCAAGTACCTGATCCATTTTTTTTTTCTCAAAGACAATCTTTTGATACGTGATCTATGTAATCCATACTAGCTTTAAACTCTCCCTGTAGCCCAGACTGGTCTGGAATTTATGATTATACAGCTTCAGTTTCTCAAGTGCTAGGATTTTTAAGTGTGTACCCTCATCCCAGCTGTACAAGTTTTAAGATGGATTCCTTGTTGCCTACTCTGTGCTAGGGATACAGTAATAGAGCACACCTAGGTTTGCAACCTGTCATAGCATTCAGGAGGCTGTGACAGGAGCTAGAGCTCAAGGATAGCCTGGGCTACATAGAGCCTGTCTCAAAATAAAAAGATAAAACAAATTTCTAATATATTGGAGCTTGCAGTCTAGTGAGGGGGAACATATTAAACTAATATAAATATTAGTCATAGGAAAAATAAAACACCTATGGATTGTTACAGATGAGAAACTGAGAACTAATTTAGGAAGAAACAAAAGTTTTCTGCACAGATGGGCATTTTTGAGGCTGATGGATGATACATGTGTCTGGGGAATAAGGGTAGAAGGGTAGATGGCAGAGAATATTCAATGTGTAATGAATTTGTCAGCAAAAGTAAGTTGGGAGGGAGCTAGGTAACTCAGAAAAAAGTGTGGGCTATAAGCTAGAGAAACAGGAAGGGACTAGATAAGGCAGCCTCAACCATGGGAAAGAGAATCAAAAAAAATCAATGAGAATGATGAAAGTAGTCTAATAAAACTGGTTACATTAAGGCTTAATAGTCTACTGAGAACTGGAATAATTTAAAAACTTGAAGCAGATCATTGAACCAGCTGTTAAGTCTAAAGATTTAAAAACCTCATGACTTTATGACTTTAGTTTCACATTCTGATGCCTTTTTTTTTTTTTGAGTTAGAGTCTATGTAGCCTTGGCTGGTTTGGAACTATGTAGTCTAGGCTGGCCTCAAACTCCTAGAGATCCATCTGCTCCCAATGCTGGAATTAACGGTGGATGGAACTATGCTTGGTCAATGTATATCTTTTAGACTGGCCAGCTTTCCTGACACAAACCTGTAATCCTAGGATTTGGAAGATGGAAGAAGGAGGATTTGGAGTTCAAGGCCAGTCTCAGCTCCATAGTGAGTTTGAGGCCAGCCTAGATGTGTGTGTGGGATGTGGGGTTGTGGATAAGAATCAAGGAAATTTTGCTTTTCTGATATCAAGTACACATCAGAAATAGCTGCTGGTCAGGGTATTTAGTTTGGTATTTATTAGCAATCTAAATTGTGTAGTTTAGAGCAGGTGGAGTCTCTTGATACAGGTTTGACATTTTTTTTAAAGAATTATTTATTTTATGTATATGAGTACACTGTAGCTGTCTTCAGACACACCAGAAGAGGGCATCAGATCCCATTACAGATGGTTGTGAGCCACCTTGTGGTTGCTGAACTCAGGACCTCTGGAAGAGCAGTCGGTGCTCTTAACTGCTGAGCCATCTCTCCAGCCCTCAAAATATATTTTTTAATGTAAATATACTAATTATTAAATGTGTTTTGTTTACTTCAATTTCTTTTTTTGGTTTTTTTGAGACAGGGTTTCTCTGTGTAGCCCGGGCTGTCCTGGAACTCACTCTGTAGACCAGGCTGGCCTCGAACTCAGAAATCCGACGCCTCTGCCTCCCAAGCGCTGGGATTAAAGGCGTGCGCCACCACCGCCCGGCTGTTTGCTTCAATTTCTTAACTTGGTGGTTAATTTAGTCTTAAACTTGATGGCTAATTTAGTTTTAGAATAACTTTGTATTTGCTGACTACAACTACATCAGAATTTTTTTCAGTTAAAAAGTAAGACTTGGAATTTAACCAATAAGATTATAGTATGTAAATTAAGCATGGCTAGGAAGGGAGATTGATTTTTCTGCTGTGTCACACAATGTACCAGTACCTCACAGTTTATCTGTTGGAGCAGCCAGAAGGCAGAGTGGCTTAACTAGTACATTCATTTAGAGAAAATAAGTTATCTTATGACTTTATGCACGTCTCATTTGGTGTGTTGCTTTTGTTAATAGCTGGTTTATTTATTTATTTTTTATATTTTTTTGTTTTTTTGAGATGGGTTATCACAGTATAGGACAGACTGGCTTGGAACTCACTGAGATTTACCTGCCTCTGCCTCTGGAGTGTTGGGATGTGCACCCGTATCTGTCACTTTTCTTGTTTAATATTATGTTATTTACTTATTTTTGTGGTACTGGATACTGAACCTTGGGCTTTGAACCTGCGGCTTTGAACCTGCTAGACCAAGTGTTCTACCACTAACTATATCTTCAGCCCTCTATACTTTTCTAGTCTCAACTAAGTTTATATCTTTGATAATTACAGATGTTAACTAAAAAGGACAAAGTATACACTGTCTTCCCTTCTTCCAATCCCTAATGTCCTAAAGAAAAGCTAATGAATTCATAAAATCAGAATTAGTAGGCAAAACTCCCTCTGATTTGTTTTTCAGAAGAGAAAGATCACAGTTGGTTTGCTGAGCTCTAATGTGTCCAGTATAGGTGCCAGGAATACAGATGAGATAAAATCCCTACCTTTAAGGAGCTTACATTTTAATTTATACTTATTAAAAAGAATACCTAATATGTCTACTTAATTCCTATTTTGAGAAAAGGTCTGTGCAATCTAATCTGGTCTTCAATTTATGGTAAACTCCCTGCCTTAGCTTCCTCTAAGTGCTGGGATTGCAGGTATGTGCTACCATACTGGCCTTGTGTTTCTATTTTTAATTGATAAAATAGAACTTCATACTGTCAGATCACAAAAAGGAAAATCCCAACTTACAGATTTTCAGATGTACTAATTTAAGTAACATTGATTTTACTACCATATCAGATACAGCCATTGTAGTGAAAACAGAAGGTATTCTAGCTTTTCAACTGCCATTTTCTTCATAGCTTGATTCTTTGCTAGTATCTGGTGTTATTTAATAGTGAAAATTAAAGTTAGTAGCTATATATGTATTGGCTCAATATTTGTTACCAAACATAACATAAAATTCAAATAATCAAAGTAGGTACATGGATTGTAGTAGTCGTAGACATAAAACACAAGATTTTCTAAAAATGTCTGTATTTTTACTATGTATTCTAACCTGTCAGAAGGTACATGAAAAACTGGATTTAAATTAAAGATCACATTGTTCTTTTAGTATGGCCCAAAGACATATTTACTGGATAATCACACCTTTGGGAACACACAGTGGTTCTTCCAGTTTATTATGTCACCTACTCTAACAATGACCACACAATGTCATATGTCAACATGGCTAAGGATGCACTATGGATTTTTTTTTTTGGTTGTGATTTGAAAGACTTCATGTGATCAAAATACTTTTAAAGGTCAGTAACAACAGCTTTAGCCTATTTTAACAGAAAATATTTGATCTGTCCTTAAGATCAGGCATTTGTACAAGCATCGAGTGGATTTATCATTAAAACCACCAAGACGAAACATTTCATATCCTTTTGGCTTTACAATGGACCTCCTTAGACTAGGACTTGAGAATGTGGCAGTGGTCAGGGTGCAGAGGAATTGTCTTTACAGCAGCTCTGGTTCTCGGAAGATGGTCAGACCGAAGGGCCTTTGGCCACCATCAGTACTTTGCCCAAGGGAGTCTCTTAAGTTAATATTAACTCAAGACGTTCCTTTGGTCAGATCCTACCCAGACTACTGTTCCATTTTCTGTCTACTGTAACAACAGATTCTGCATGTATTTTCCATCCTGTCAAGAGATCCTGACACAGTCCCCATAAGGTGGCTGGTTCTGGGTCAATCAGGGTAGCAGAGCCCTTTCCTCCAGGCTAACAGTGGTGGAAGTCCGCATGTGTCAAACCTGGAAAACAAGGCCAAAGGCCTCTCCACTGTCCGCTCTCATAGACCTCGGCCGCCTCAGGTCCTCATCGCTCACCTAAGTCTCATCTGGGCCCGGACCTATGCCGTCCACCCGGAGTGGGCGCTTTCCACCCCACCGGTCTCCAGAAAGCAGATCCTAGTTCGTCCCGGGCAGGGACCCAGGCTCAGTCTCCCTACTGGCCCTATTTCACGCTCATTTTGGTAAATCCGGGACACCGTGCAGGTCTGCTGCGCGAGACAGCACAGGGAGTGCCCCCACCTCTACACACCGATTTCGAAAGTCGGGACACGAGCGAGGCGGCCACGGTCTCGCGAGAAGAGGCAGGCCCCGCCTGGAGTTCTCGGCCCCTCCCGGCCCCACCCTCCCCACGTCCCCCGCCCTCCCTCCCACACTCCCCGTGGCGCGAGCGGCTGACTGAGCCTGGAGAGGAAACGGCATTCGCAGCCGCGCTCCCGCCCAGGCCGGCCCTGACGCGGGCCTCGTCAGCCGGTAACGGGGAGCAGAGGTGGGGGTCAGGGAGGCGTCCGCGAAGTCAGTGAAGGTCAGAACTGAGAGCCCTCCTCCGACCTGGGTGAGGACTGGGTCTGAGCTTGCCCCCACCCCGAACTCTGCAGAGCCGAGGCGGGGTCGACCCCTCCCAGGGGCGGGGTGGCGCCGGGCAACTGCAGCCTAGGGGCCACCCTGGGCGGGGCGCTCCGACAGGATAGAAGGGGTCAGCGGCGGGGTGCGGGCATGGGCTGTGGAGCCGAGGCGGGGATGGGCTCCTGGAGCCCGGACTCCCGAGCCGGGCGGGGATGTCCCGGGGCCAGCAGGTCCTTTCCGCCTCTCCTTTGGACCCTGACTGGAGGCCAGCGGGCGGGCAGGGGGGGGCGAGGGGGAGGACAGCGGCGCGAGGGGGCGGGTCCCGGCGCTGCGGGGCGCTGATTGGCTGAGCGCGTGTGGAATCGGGTGATGGGAAACGCAGCGCGGCTCTCCCGTCCTCTCTTGCTCCGCGCCCCCCCACCCCTTTCCCCCGTGGCGAATGTGCTGCGAGGTGGCGGGTGCTTACGCTCGCGGGTTTGGCTGTTGCAGGCAGGAGCTGGGAGGAGGCAGCAGCGGCAGGAGCAGCGGCGGCGGCGGCAGCTGGGAGGAGGTGGTGACGGTGGCAACGGCAGCGTCGGGGACGATGGCGCGACTGGTGGCAGTGTGCAGGGACGGGGAGGAGGAGTTCCCCTTCGAGAGGAGGCAGATTCCCCTCTACATAGACGACACCCTCACGGTGAGCGGGCTGGGCCGGGTTGGGCCCGCTGCTCCCCTGGCAGCTGTTTCCCCTCCTCCCCCTCCCCAGGCCGAGCGCTGCGCACTGGAGAAAGAGTGTGTTGCAACTCCTAGGCGAGGCCGCCTCTCTCGACAGGCCCCACAAACTGGCCTTTGCAGTGGGCCCCTTGGTACCCTTGGCAGGCTCCAGATCCAGCGCCCCGAGGGCACTTTGAGGTCCTCCCCTCAGGTCTTCTGTCTTTCAGAACCCTTGGCCTTTATGTCTTCCTTCGAGACGCTGCTTTTAAGCACGCGCCTGGGAGAAGAGTTGAAGGAGCAGGGGCGTTTAGGGCCTATCCTCTACAGAAACCACTTACCCTCCCGGAGGCCTAATTATCTGAAAATGTCGCAGCTACATTGTTACCTGTGTATTTTCTGTTTTAACACTATAGCTATCACTACAGAAACGTAGTTGCTGAGGGCAGAGTGACATTCTCTTGCACAGTGAAGATACCACCTAAATGATTTGATTTCCTAATATTGCCTAGTACATTATAATTCTTGAAATGATTGTGTTAAGCCATGACTCTTCACAAAATGGGTCTTTTTGGCACTATTTGGTTTACAAGTAGCCCAAGACCAAATTATTGACTGTGTTAAGTAGTATGGAAAGCTCATTGTGGATATAAAACCACAAACGTGGGGAGATGGTTGTTTTAAGACTTGGTGTTGGTATACCTTTGCCGACCCTCTGCCCTGTGTTGTAGTACTGTTTCCTTTAAAAGGAAATGGCAGAAATTTGAGTTGATTCTGAGCAGGAAGTGAATGTAGTTGCTTACCACCGTTAAATGAACCTTCTCCAAACGAGTTTGAAAATCTTCATTTTGATGGTGACCCTCTTGGATTTTACACTAGCCCATTTTGATCTGATCTACCAACCTTTGACTTTTTTTCCACTCAAAGGCAGATTGGTTATCTTCCTGAAAAATTTTTTTGTAGTTATCTACTGAAGGTTTTAACATTTTATGTAAACTGCAAGTCATTGTGGAGATGCCAGTCTGAGCCTTTCTTTTTGCCAGTCTCAAGTACGAGCTTCAGTACTTTTAAAGAATTAGGAGAGCTGTTGACTGGTTCACTTTATGGAACTTTGCAAGGGAAAGCATGCTTTAAAAAAACAGTCGAATGATTTGACATATAGTAGAATTTATGTTAGAAATTACTTGTGTGTATTAGATATGGTTTCATATTTTCTTGAATCTTAATTTTAATGGACTTGTATTTAAAATAGTTTTTAGAAAAACGAAGCTAGAAACCAGTAAATGATTTCTTTCTCAGTGTGACAGTGCTTGGTCGTAGTTCATTTGTTATTACCTTTTGTCCCCCTCACCATAAAACCTTCAAAAACAGTTTGTTAACCTTTTTTTGTGCGAGTGTATTTATTTTTTCATTAATCTCGAGGTTTGGGTTTTGTTCTGTTTTACTATATAATATGAAAATGGAAAACCATTGTAAATTTTGTCTTTTTACAAGTTTTAAGATAACATACTGTCCTTTCACATAACCACCTTTAATATGAATGTAGCACATTAGTCAGTATTCATAAAGCACTTTAAAGTGAACAGTATGTTGCATTCTTGACAATGATGTTTTCAGTTTTTCATAAAAAACTGAATACATTTATGAATATGAATATATATGTATATATTTGTGTATGTGTATACATGTAGGTGTGTGTATACCATAGTATATATGTGGAAGATAGAGGACTGTTGATTTAGTGTCACCTGCTTTTGCCTTGTATTGGGTGTCTGAATTTTGCTTTTTACAAACTTGTTTTACAAAGACAATTTAAGCTTATTTAAATAACTTCAAATAATAGGTATAATTTTTCCTTGCTTAGGAATGGATTTTTGTCACTAAGGAGTTAATTTTGTTAGTTTGTCTTGGAAACTTGTGAACTGTCATTAATGAATGAGTATTATCAAAAATTCGCGTAAAGCTATGCCGTATTTAGGAACACAAGCTTCTTTCAAGATCATTCTTCTCAATCCCAGTTAAAGGGAGAATGTAGAACAAAACACCTGTTGGGAGAGAAGTGGGAAGAGGAAGCAGAGGTGTGTGTTGTGTAGTGGTCCTTTGATATTTGATAGCAGTGTTTGCCTGAAGTTAACTTGGTTTGATCTTTGTTCCTAGGAACCCAAAGGACAACCTTGTGATCTTTGAGTAAATGGTTTTAGAAATCTTGTTTGCAGAAAAGTGTTAGTCTAGCTCATTATAGTTATTACTGCACAAAGGCAGGGTAGGGATACACTCAACATTTTATACGTGTGTGTGTGTGTGTGTGTGTGTGTGTGTGTGTGTGTGTGTATGTGTACATATATAGGTATATACATATGTGTGTGTATATATATTCATTTTGTGTATGTGTGTACATGTAGGTGTGTGTATGCCACAGTATATATGTGGAAGATAGAGGACTGTTGATGGGGAGTTGGTTCTCTTTCCACTGTGTGAATTTTGGGATGGAAGACAGGTTGTCAAGCTTTACAGCAAGCACCTTTACTCACTAAGCTATCTCTCTGGCCCTCTTTTCTTTTTTAAGATGGGGTGTCAAATTCCTGGGCTAAAAGGATCTTCCTATTTTAGCCTCTAAAATGCTAGGACTAAAGATGTGTGCTGCTACTTTTGGTCATTTTTTAATATTTTTAATGGTTTTACAAGTTGTATGATATTCCATAATATCACCCTTCCATGAGGTTCTGATTTCTCATTTTTGAATAATACTGAATATGGATAATGCATTGAGTTACCAATTTTTTCCCATTGGGCTTTTGGAAGTAGAATTACTGAAGGATAAGAACATTTTACAAGTTTCTTGGTTCATGTTGTTGAATTATTGCAACATTTCTAGAAGATAACCCTTTTAATTCAAATTGATCCAAATGAACTGTAAACTGGTGACAAAATGGCTTAGTGGGTAAAGGTGGTTGCTGCCAAGTGTGATGATGTACATTCATTCCTTGGGATATAAATGGTAGAAAGGAAGAAATGGTTCCTGCAAGTTACCCTCTGACTCCTATACAAGCACCTCTGGCATGGATATACCCCCCTCCAATAAGAATAATAAGTAGACTAAAAATTGATAGGAATTCTGAACTGTCTGAGCCTAAAAAGCAGAAAATGGTAACTCTAGGGGATTAGGAGTTCAGCATTTGCTACAAGTTTAGTATTTAGTGTTTTTTTTTCACTGTTTAATATTTAACTTTCCTAATGCATATTAAACTTTCCTGATGCATGTTAAAGTAGTTTTGTGAATAATGATACAAAACAGTAATACTATAGTGACATTTTGATAAAATGCAAACAATCTTATTGATTAGAGCTCATGGAAGTATTCTGAAACTTTTTGTGTGGTCAGGGAAAAATGGGGCAGATGCTTAAGAGTGAAAGTCAGTAATGGATGCAATAAACTTCACAAAGCAGTAATTGCTGCGCAATGACTTGTTCTATTTTTGGATGGCTCTGGATAGGCATCCTCATCATGCAGCTGAACGCTAATGGTTCCTCTGTGAAACCACACCTCATGTACTTTACAGGGCTGTCTTCCTTTAGGTAACCTAGAATCTAAGATTAAGTCAAGGAAGTGGTTTGAAAGAATGGAGAAAATAATGCTAGGGGCCCTTTGCCTTTCCCTTTTCTTACTGTTCTCTTAAAACATTAAATGGCATACACTAATTGACTAGAGAACAATAAAATAAAAAGCTGTTATCCTAAATGTTTGAAAGTCAAGGATGAGGTCATTATTTAAGGCAGAGTATATGGTTCAAGAAAAAATATAAAGCAGCCAATTCAGGAACGATTTGATTTTGATAGTTTTGCTAGTTAAGAGTATTGATATTTGTGTATTTTTTTCTTTCGTTTGTACGCATATCATATGTGTCTATGTTTTATTGGTGTGTGAACCCAGTATCTCCCATATGCTATGCAAATTATCTACTGAGTGAATGTCCTCATATCTTAAAAAAAAGTTTTTATTTTTATGTGTGTGGTTGTTTTGCCTGCATGATGTATGTCTGTGTGCCATGTGTGTGTCTGGTGCTCTTGGGAGCCAGAAAAGGGAGACTGATCCCAGAACTGGAGTTATAGATGTTTGTGAGCCACCATGTGGATGCTGGGAATGAAACCTCGGTCCTCTGGAAAGAGCAGCTCTTAACTGCTGAGCCATCTTTTCAGTGTGCACCCCACCTTCTCCCTTTAAATTTTCAGAGGTGGTTTCAGTAAGGTAAGGTTAGGCTGGCCCCAAACCTTTAAAAAAGTGCATTTATTTATTTGTATGCATGTTTATGTGTATGAACATGTATTCCCCACCCCCATTCACATATTTGTAGAGGTCAGAGGACAACTTGAGGGAGTTGTTCCTTTCCTTTTAACATGTGGGTCCCTGGGATTGAACTCTGGTCATCAGGTTTATCAGCAAGCACTTTAACCTGCTGACCTTGCTGGCCCTGGCCTGAATTTTTGATCCTATTTTTTTCAGCCTCTCAAGCCACTGACTGCTACCTAATTTTATTTTCTTTCATTGGGCTCTGGAGCCTGAACACAGGACTGCTCATATTAGACAAGTGCTGTACTCTGGACTATAAGCCCAGCTTGACAGTTAAATTTCCATAGTCTCTTAGATCCTGTGAGGTGATTCTGAAAAACATGTGAGTTAATGGAACATTTTTTGTTGTTGTTGTTGTTTTGTTTTTCTCCCCAGAGCTGGAGGCCAATCCTAAGGACTTATTTGTAGTAGACAAGAGCTACATCTCTGGCCTGTGGGATTAAAAATTAGCTATTTTTAGTTTTAGTTTTCAGGACCAAAATTTGGAGTGAAGATGGTAATGAGGTAGAAGCATAGGTCGTTTTTTATATTTAGCCAGGCTAGCCTCAAACCCATGATTTTCCTGCCCTAACCTGCTGTGTGCTGGGATTATAAACATGTACCATTATGTCTAGTTTGGACCATGGCTTCTAATATCAGGATTATTACTTTTAAGTTTGCATAAGTTCGACTGCAATACATATAGTGGACAATATACATTATTAGATATTTTGCCTGTATATTAAAGTGATTCTCAGATTATTTATAGCTACAGCATTATATGGATGACTTCAGTGTTACTTAGTAGTGTTAGTAAAGATATCAGAGTGTGGGCTGGAGAGATGGCTCAGTGGTTAAGAGCACTGACTGCTCTTCCAGAGGTCCTGAGTTCAATTCCCAGCAACCACATGGTGGCTCACAACCATCTGTAATGGGATCCGATGCACTCTTCTGATGTGTGTCTGAAGACAGCTAGAATGTACTCATATAAATAAAAATAAATAAATATTTAAAAAGATATCAGAGTGCTTAGAGGTACTTACATACTTAGTAACTATTGAAGTTACAGTAAATGTTGTTACCACCACCCATTGGAGGTAGTAAAGAGAAGACTGGCTGGACAGCAGTGACCTTTTAGTACTAGCACTCAGGAGGCAGAGGCACGTGCATTTCTGATTTCAAAGCCAGCCTGATCTGCAGAGTGAGTTCCAGGACAACCAAGGCAACACAGAGAAACCATGTCTTCAAAAACAAAAAGGAGAGACAGAGAAACAGAGACAGAGAGAGAGAGAGAAAAGAGAAGATAAAGCAGAAACAAGATATTGTGATTGATAAACTTGAAAATTGGAAGCCTTTAAGCAGTAAGGTTGTGGCATTTTATATAAGCATATAGAAGAACAAACTGTAAACACTAAAAACTATTGAAGCGGAAGCATGTCTTACAATCCTTACAATGTCTTACAATTTTTTTTCTATAAGATAAGCTATATACATGCAAAATTGTCTATGCAGTTTTGAGTCTGTGAAACTTGAAATCCTGTGGATGACCTTTAACTTCAGATCTTCCTGTTTTAAATGCTGAGATTATAGGCTTGTATCTATATATGCACATGAGGATTTTTGCAGTGTTGGGGATTGAATACACAGCTCTATACATGTTAGGCAAGCACATACCCACTTCACACCCCTAGCCTGGGAAGGATCTTTTAAGGCAGCATTCAATGAAGTGGGATTTACTATTCTTGTTTTTGCCTCAGATGGCTCTCTTTATCTTGACTCATTGGGTGTATAGGAATTCAAAGCCCTTGTTACCTGGAAATACTGTTTGTATAGTGTCCTTGTATAGTTAGTGTGTTTGATATTTTTTACATCGTTTTAGTTAAGACAGGTATGATATATATATATATATATATATATATATATATATATAATGTGTGTGTGTGTATATGTATATATATATGTATGTATGTATACACACACACACGTATCTGTGCACAACTTGTGTGTCTAGTGCCCTTGGAGGTCAGAAGAGGATGTTGGATTCCCTGAAATGGGAGTTGTGGACAGTTGTGAGCTGCCATGTGGGTGCTGGAATGGAATTCAGATCCTCTGTGAGAACTAGTTCTCTTAAGTGCTGAGCCATCTCTCCAGTCCTGTGCATATATTACTGTTGTCAAGGCAATATTTTCACCCATCTCTGAAATTGTGATGCTTCCTACATCTTACAAGTTAAGCTCTTTTCTTGGTTAATATATAACTTTATGGATTGAAAAAGAAAAAAAATCTACTTACATTGTGTATGTGCCCGTGTGCCTGTAGGTGCATATGTGCACGTGAGTATAGTACCAGCAGAATCAGAAGCATTGGATCACCTTGGAGCTGGGCTTGCCCTCCCTCCATTTCATGGATTTTAAAATCTGTAATGTCACAGATCAGAACCTACTAATTTACATTATTGTACACTGAAGCCTCCTAAATTCCTCTGGTAGTGTTTTTTAATAACTGAATAAATAACTCAGTACTTCATTTTTCATCATATGTAGCATAAACCTTTACTAAATGCTAGATACTAAGTTACATAAATGCTAGTTCTACATTACATGAGTAGTTTTTTTTTTTTTTTTTTTTTTTTTTTTGTGGAGTTGGGAGTTGAACCCAGAACCTTTAATAGATTGGTAGTACTGGCTAGGCTAGTATTCTAGTGCCAAGCTATATCTTGGCTCAAAATATGTGTCAGTTTTCAAAAAAATCATTTCTTTGTTGGGGTAGAGGATGGGCCAGATGTCCCACAGTGAACATTAGAGGTTAAAAGACAATTTGGAGAAGTTTATTCTCTTTCTTTCACCGTTTGGGTTCCAGGGCTCAAACTCAAATGATCAGGCTTGAGAGCTTTGTTGGCCACATGAGACAGCTCACTGGGCCCCAAATATATTTTAATAAAAGAAGTCTTGTATGCCACAGTTACAGGGAACTAACTCAATTGATAATCTAACTAAATATTATTATCCACTACTGCTTTAGAAAATACAACTTATTCTTACAACTACTTTATGAAGTAGATACTAGAAATTATTACTTAATCTTGTTTTACAAATAAGATAATACACGGGTTAAACAACTTGCCCAGAGTCTTGACATAGATACTAAGTGACAGAGTCTGGATTTCTACTAGGTGTTTGATTTTAGTGCCTTTGGTCCTAATGACTACACTATGTTTGGCTTGAAAATTTTATATACCTTTGGCCAGCGAGGCAGCTCAGCAGGTAAAGGTACTTTGTCCACCAAGAATGGAAAACTTGACTCCCAGGGTCTATGCTGTAGAATGAAAATGCTGACTCCTGCAAGTTGTCCACTAATTGCAGTGTGTGTGCGGGCATATATTTGTGTGTGAAATTTTAAAATGGAAAAATTTATACACTGAATATCAAGACCCGTTTTTGCAGGAGACAATCTAGCTTTATAGATGTTTCTGTCCTAACAGTTTATAAAGTATGCTGCAGAATGTGTACAAAGAGCCCAGTGAGTGATTTCTGTTCTGTTTGCCTTTTAAGATGGTGATGGAATTTCCTGACAATGTTTTAAATCTTGATGGGCATCAGAATAATGGTGCACAACTAAAGCAGTTTATTCAGGTAATGGTTTTTAAATAATTGTTTTCAGTCATGTATGTATATTTTTAAACCTTTTTTTTTTTAATTTATATGAGTACACTGTAGATGTCTTCAGTCACACAATAGAAGAGGGCATCGGATCTCATTACAGATGGTTGTGAGCCACCATGTGGTTGCTGGGAATTGAACTCAGGACCTTTGGAAGAACAGTCAGTGCTCTTAACTGCTGAGCCATCTCTCCAGCCCTTAAACCATTTGATCTTTAGCTATAACTTCTAATTTCTTTTTGTTGTTGTTTGTTTGAGAGCAAATCTCACTATAGTTCTGGCTGTCCTAGAACTCTCTGTGTAGAGTAGACTGGCCTTGCACTTCCAGAGATCTGCTTGCTTCTGCCTCAAATGTGCTGGAATTAAAGGCTTGTCCCACCACACATTAGGTGCTGCTGCTGCTTCTTTTTCTGATTTTTGTTTTTTGTTTTTTGTTTTTTTTTAACCTAGGCTTTTGCCTGGGTATTAATAGTACACTGAAGTTGATTTCATTTTTACTGTCGCAGTAAATATAGTTATGTACCTGATTTATAGATTACTTGTGTGAAAGAATTGGGTTCTGTTCATATTTTATAGCTCTAAAAGTCTTTGATTTTTATCAGGTCATCTTTTCTAGTTTTTATAAGGTGTGCAACATTTTATTAAGAACTTGTTGGGGCTGGGGATGTCACTTGGTGCTAGAGTATTTTCCCAGCATTTTTTAGGTCCTGAGTTTGATCCCCTGCACCACCAATATATATATATATATTTTTTTAAGGTCAATCCTACAGTATGAATTTCTTAATTTTTATTTATTTATTTAGACATAAGATACTTTTTAAATACTCAAATATATGATTATGATAGATTACTTAAGAATTCTTTTTTACTTTTTAAGATCATTTTGAAAAGCTAATAGTAAAAATGAAGAAATACTTGAATATTATCTTCTTCTCTTATCTTTTTTTCTGGAAGTGTTAGTTGTAACATAATAGTTCCCTTCCTTAAGTAGAAGAAATTACTTACCAGGGTTTTGCCCATTTCTCTGTTGCTGTGGTTTCCATTCATTTTTCTTCCTTGTCATAACCAGTAGGTTACATTCATGTATATTAATTTATTAGTTACTCATTGCAAGCCTGGTTCTTTCCCAAAGATAAAAGCCAACATTAATAAAAGAGTAGTTTTATATCTTAAGGAATCTTCATTTTTCTTTTCCCTTTCAGCGACATAGTATGCTTAAGCAACAAGATTTAAGTATTGCCATGGTGGTAACATCACGTGAAGTCTTGAGTGCACTTTCTCAGCTTGTCCCATGTGTTGGCTGTCGTCGAAGTGTGGAACGCCTCTTTTCTCAGCTTGTAGAGTCTGGAAATCCTGCCTTGAACCCCTGACAGTAGGGCCAAAGGGAGTACTATCTCTGACTCGAAGCTGCATGAGTGATGCAAAAAAACTTTATACATTATTTTATGTACATGGGTAAGTATAGCTAATTAAGAAAAATGCTTTCATTTTAAACGACTTGATGACAATAAGGCCTTTCAATGAGAGGAAACCTCTTACTTGGTTAGAGCAGAGATTGAATTTAACAGTTTTATTGAGTAGCTGTTTCTGTTTTCATATGGAGAAAGGTATAAAGTAAGCAAAAAATAGCATATTAAGTATAAGTTACAAAGCAGTAAGATGGGTAACAGAATGAATGAGTGGATTAAATTAATACGAAGAGTGTGATCTGGCATTGCCCTTCTGATAAATGAATAAAGGAAGGGATCCTACATCTGTCTGGATGAAGGAACAAGAGGAATAGCAAGCATAAAGGGTCAGAGGTTAGAATTTTTTGACATGTCTGAGAAACAACAAGAGCATGTTGGCTAGAGCCAGCTGAGTAAAGAGAATGGTAATAAAAGATGAGATCAGGAGAGTAGTAAAGATTCAGTTGTGGTAGTTAGTACCTTATAGGTCATGCTGAGGTTTTTACTCTTGAGTACACAGGAAGCTTTGGAGAGTTTTGAGAGATGAACAACATTGTCTCACTTGAAATTTGGCCTACAGTGACCTTTGTATTGAGAATACTTGAAGAGAGTACAAGGGGAGATACAGAAATCAAGAAATAGATTGTTCGCAGAGAAGTGGTGACGCATGCCTTTAATCCCAGCACTTGGGAGGCAGAGGCAGGCAGATTTCTGAGTTCAAGGCCAGCCTGGTCTACAGAGTGAGTTCCAGGACAGCCAGAGATATACAGAGAAACTCTGTCTTGAAAAACCAAAAAAAAAAAAATATACATATATATATGTATATGTATGTTGTTCAATGTTAAGTAGGGAACGTGACATTGATCACGGGTGATAACGATACCAAGAAATGATAGGATCCTGAAGTATTTTGAGGATTGAGTAAGATACCAAGAAATGATAGGATCCTGAAGTATTTTGAGGAGTGAGTAAATAGGATTTTTGTATAGATAGATAAGGGAGGGATAGCTTTAGTGATGATTTTTAGATTTATGGTATAAAGTAATATAGGCAGATCAAGGTACTTCTTGTCAAGACAAAGGGATCCCCAGGACCCACATGGTTTAAGGAAAGAACCAGCTCCCAAACACTCCCCTCTGACCTCCACATGTGCTTGAACTCACCCACATACCTGCATGCATACATACATATATAAATGTAATTAAAATAGTTTTTTAAATATAGCATGATTTCCTTTTACTGAGATGGGCACAGCTAGGTAGTAGTTTTTCAGAGTTCTTTTGTATGTGTTAAGTTGTCAACTAGATAATACACACTATTTACTTGTGTCATTTACTGAGGTAGGAAAAGGGATTGAAAGACCAAACCCAGAGGTTCTTCTGTTTAGAGGTGGTAGGGACTTTCATTTTTTTTTTTTTAAATTCATTTTGAAGTTCAAGAGACTGATCTTAAGACTTCATGTATATTAGGCAAGTGTGATACCTTTGAGCTATAGCTCCAGCTTGAAGAAGAAGCTTTAGAGTTTTAAAACAGGAGTAACATAGTCTGATATTCTGATTTAAAAGGATTACTCTTGCTAAGTCAAGCCTAGAATATAAAAGGCAATGGTGGCAGTATGGAACCATTTCGGAAATTGTAGTTGACTAAACGAGAGGTTGGTGGGTTGGGCAAGGGATATAAGTGATGGGATTGTAGATCTATATAAAGATCTCTATAAAAGTTTATGTGTTTTGCTAATTGATTGGATGTAGGATGTGTTTCTTTACCCATGAGCCATCTTGCCAGTCCAACATTGTATATTCATAAAAAATTTCTGTGGTTTACCTTTCAAGGGTAGTATGTATTTACATAACATTTGAGGAAAGGAAGAAAGATGGGTGAAAGTCATGTAAGCAATGTCTAAAATACTAGAGTGTCAGACACACTGGAAGCTACCAGGCTAAGAGTTGTCGTCTAGGGAAAGAGGGTACTGAGTAAAATAGGTTTTTCCAACTAGACTAGCTTGGTATGGAGAGGGAAAATAAATGTAGACTGCTTTGGGTATTTACTTTAGAGACAAAGTTAGGATAGGTGATGTCTCTGTAATACTGTTAAGTATACCTTCTCACAAAAAAGCAGCTAATAGACATTTTTAAAATTTGAAAGCGAAATGACAAACTTTTAATGGTTTATTTTTTATTAGGTCCAAACTAAATGATATGATAGATGCTATTCCAAAAAGTAAGAAGAACAAGAGGTGTCAGTTACACTCTTTAGATACACACAAACCTAAACCTTTGGGGTAAGTAGAAATAAATGTCAAAATGTTTCATCGATGTTAAGTATATTAGTATTAGTCCCATTTAGTGAAAACGATAGCATTGCTAGTCTTGTTAATTGGATTACATTCTGACAGATGTCAAAATAAGCATGTTCTTGGGTTCTATGCATTGAAACTATATAAGGTCACTGAGTTTTAAATTTCCTTTATGTTTCACGAGATTAAGAATTTTGAAAAATTTATGTCACTAATTTTAAAGTTTTCAAAGTAGTAATATTATTTGATTTGTAACCATCATGTTTAAATTGTCTTTTGTTTTTCTTATTTTTAGGTTTCCCTAATTTATTAAGGATAAAAAAAGCCTTACTCAGTTATTGTGATGTGTGTTTGTGTAACTAATTTTCAGTTTTCTTGGTTGATATACAGTACTGGTTTGCCTCCATTTCCTGGCACAGTGCCACAGTCTTTTGCTGGTTTGCCCCAAGTATTCTTGGGGAGGATAGAGTCAGCATGGTTTACAGGGAGTTTGAAATAAATTTTTGTTTGGAGAAGAATAAAGTGATATAAAACTGTTCTGAGTTAAATATCTCAGTGTCACTGAAACTATTTTATAGACATTTTCTTTCTTTAACATAAAGACCCACATATCCAGGATTTCCTGTGCCCAGGAAAAACATTTTTAAAAATTTTTTTATCAGGACTCAGTGTGTAGCATACTTGGAAACAGAAACAAGTGAATCCCTATGAGTTGAGGCTAACCTGCTCTACATAGTACTAGGCCTATCAGGACTATATATTGAGACTCTGTCTCTCAAAAATAAACAATCACGAAAGCTATGAAATACAGAGAAGTAGGAAGACCATAAAGTAGGGACTTTATTATTTGAGACAGCATCTCAGTATGTCAACTTTTAGCTAGTCAGGAATTCTTCTCCAGTGATCCTCCAACCTCATACTCCTGAATACAAGTGGACACTGCAGGGACTCCTGCTGTCCTGTGTATCTTACTCAGATTCATGAACATTTGTTTCATTCATCTGTTTGCCTTTTTCTTTGCTGAAGTATTTTAAAGAAAGTTCATGACATCCTGCTATTCTCCAGTTACATGCATCTCTAAAACAACGAATATTTTCTTTCATACCCACGATAGTATAGCACCTATCGGAATTAATTATAATAATCTTACATCCAGTTTAATACTCAGATTCCCTTGCAGTGCTTAAAAATATCCTTTTGCATTTGTTTGTTGAGTAGGATCTGAACAAAACCCATGTATTCCATAGTATCTAAATACTCTGAAATCAAAGAACATCTATCTGTACAGTTTATAGTAGTTCTCAAGCTATTTCATATACTTGTAGAATGTTGTTGTTGTTACTGTGGTTGTGGTTGTAGAGACAAGGTCTCATGGAGCCCTGGCTGGCGTTGAGTTTTTGGATAGTTTGTATAGTAGAAGATTACTTTGAGCTGATCCTGTCAGTACCATTCTAGTACTGAGGCATGGACTGACTTACTGCATCTGTCTTTGGTACTTGTTTTCTCTGTATTGTTAGAGGATTCCTCTCTAAATGTTCTTTTCAGTCATAATTTTCTCATTAGAAAATGAGCTGATCGATACGGAATAGTAAAAAGGTCTGCTTTTTGGTTTTGCTTTCTTCTTCTTTTGTGGCTCTTTATTGAAGAGTAATAAAAAGAAGTAGATAGCCCAGCACCTTATATACCTGTTCTCACTGCAGTTTTCCTGTGAAGACCAGTTCTTCCTGTTTTGCTTCAACTGCTACTCTGGTTCTGCAGTGACACGCTTTTTTGTTAGTTGTCTATGAGACTACATCTTCATATCTTGTAGCTTAGAAAAATAAGTAAGTCTCTATAAACTTCATGTTTTCTATCAAGTACAGCTTCTCTACATGGAAAGTCAAATGTTTTTTGAAAGTTGTTTATTGAATGTGAAATTAATATAAATGAAGCTAGTTGATCTTAGGTAGCGTGACTTAACCAAGGTAGCTTTAGTTATTGCCCAGTGTGTGTAGATGGTAGTCAGTGATTATAGTTTTGTTTAGTCAGGATACTTGAGTAGGTATAGTACTTTGAAAGGCTTCCACAATTGTTTGCTATTAAATCTTCATTATATGTTTCTTCCCTGTTCCCTAGCCTCAGGTTTTTAATCAAATGTTTTTCCAATGAAAGTATACTCACTGGCTTCCAGCTTTATAAAGAACAATGGTTGGGTCGCCTTTACTGAGTGTGTTTTTAGCTATGCAAGTAAATCCTAGGTGGGTTTTTGTTTGTTTGTTTTTGTGGGGGTGGTGTCTGGAAGTTGGGTATCTGAAAGATAGATCCAGGCCAGACTTATAGGCCAGAAGTTAGTGATTAAGGATACTTTGAGAAAACAGAATGTAACACCATGTAGAAAGAAAATAGAGCAAGAGCAGAGAATGGTGGGAGCTTTCAGTTAATCAGAAGAGTATGGCTAGCTGGGTAGGAGGAGGCTGAGGAGAAGGTTGTGTGAGATTGGTCTGGTCAGCATGATGAATGTTCCTTACTCACTGAGGACCCCAGAATAGATACTGGTTTAATAGCACTGTTGATGAAGAGACCTGGTGGTTGAGTGGATAGAAATGGAATACAAGGTTGTAGTGTGTTAACCCTTAAATGGAAAGTACAGGCGTAGGAGAAGGAAGTGGCTTTGAAATTCTTCAGAGAGCATGCTTTAAAGGAGTCATCCAAGGCATAGGCTTAGATTCTGATTTGAGTGGTAGGTTATTTAAACTTAACTATCAGAAGAGGAATATGAGACTTGAGACAGAGGATTTAACATGCAAGATAGGGCAGAAGTTGACATTTCCTTGTCAAAGTAGGTAGAACTGAACCTCAGTTTGACCTTTTCCCCTTAGTGGGATTAAAGTGCTGAATTGTATAATGACATGTTAAGCTGAGAGTTGAGAAATACTTAATTAGCTATGAAAAGACATGGGTTTTACCATCTTAAGCAGGCATGACATTGAATTTCTAGGATTGTAATGAGACCTGCAGAAGATCAGACAGGAGCTAGTTCAGAATTAGTGAAAAATCTAGAAAACTATCCTTGAATGGAATATAGACAGACATTTCTGTAGGAATGCACATCCACCACACAGCAAAATGCACGACCAAAGGCACTGAAAATAGTCTGGGAGGAGGGTCTGGGAAGTTCTCAGTAAGTTCAAAGAAATTATGTGTGTAGTACTTGCTACTTACCTAGGCTATTTAGAGTGCATCTTAGAATGCTATTTTTATTAAATATAAACTTGTGTACTTTGTCAGATTAATATGTGACTTTCATGGCTACTTGGAAATCAAAACTAGATAAATTTTGTTGCTAGAGCTAGCTGTAAATAAGAGTGACTTAACCATTTAACAATCACATTAAATAAAGAAATTTCAATTGGTTAAAGATTGATCCATGTTTAATAGGTGAAAAGACTATAACATTTTAAATACTATTTGGCTTTAGAACATTTGAAGTATATTTGCTTGTAAAATGCTTAATATATAAACGAATTTCTATTTTTATAACTGTAAATAATGTTAAATTGTATCAAGTAAACTTGATAGTCAAGTGTTTGATATAAATGTGTGAAACACATTAAGTAACAATGTATTATGGTTAAATATATTATTCATTATTCAAATTTGTAGATTTATCTACTAATATCTTAATATGTTAAAGAATTGATGATTTTAACATAGACCTTAGAGATTATTTCTTCAGGTTATCTCAGTGTCACTAAGCTTTGTACCATACTGTACTGCAGTGAAGGGAGCAGTAGCAGTGTCAGTTCAGAGAAGTTAAGTACAGATAAGAGAAGTAGTGAAGACCACAGGAAGGACAGCAAGTGTAGGATCATTTTCCATTATGGACCTTTCCAGGGAACAGCCAGGTAAAACCAAGCAATCCTTTATTCTGCCTTTTTAAACCTTTCACCTCATGTATGCTCCTTTTCACTAATATCTATTCTTTTTACAGAGGATGTTGGATGGATGTTTGGGAACTCATGTCCCAGGAATGCAGGGATGAAGTAGTTTTAATTGACTCTAGTTGTCTTTTAGAAACACTAGAAACATATCTTCGAAAGCACAGGTAAGTGCAAAAGTCATTATGATATAGTGGGGAAGATATCTTAGATGTCAGCCATTCTGAGTAGTCTGTCACTGGCTTCTTTAGTGTAATAGTATTCCAGTTGTCCTGTTAATATCTGCACTAGGAGTCATGGTAAGCAATTTTTTTTATGAGGTGGCTTTAGAGTGTTAGTCTTCTTATCTCTTTCTTTCTTTTAGAGATTTATTATTATAATTATTTGCTTGGGTTTTTTTGTTTTGTGTTTTTTGTTTTTGAGACAGGGTCTTTCTATGAGCCCTGGTGGTCCTGGAATTTATTATGTAGACCATGCCTACATCTGCCTCTTGGAGTGCTGTGATTAAAGGCATGTACCACCAGAGCCAGTGTTTTGTGTGCTTGTGAGTGTGTGTGTGTAGCTTGTAACCAGCTTGTGTAGTTTGTAACCAGAGATGTTGGGACCCCTAGAGCTGGAGTTGTAGGCAGTTGTGAGCTGCCTGACAGGGATGCTGGGAATCAAATTCCTATCTTCTGCAGGAATAGTTTGTATTTATTCTCAACCATGGAAACAGTTTCTCTTGTTTTCATTTTTTTTTTTTGTTTGTTTGTTTTTGTTTTTTTGTTTTTTTTTTTTACTATTTGTTCCAGATTGTTCTTTCATGAGGCACAGGTTGACTGAATCTATTGAAGAATAGTTAATCACTTTAGAAAATACAATATTCCTGTTTTTTGTAATAGAATCATGTTTGATAAATTTTCAAAATTAAATTAGCAGGTGTTTGGCCTAGAGTTGTGGCTCATTTGGTAAAGTACTTGTCTAACATGCATGAGGCTCTGGGTTTGATCCTTAGCCCCAGCATAAATTAGGCATTGTTAAACTAGATTTTAATCCCAGTACCTGGGAGGTAGAGGCAAGATGATAATGAATTCAAGGCAGCCTGGGATATAAGAGACCATGTTTCACTCCCAAAAAGCTTTTTATTTTCTAACTTGAAATATTTCTTCTGTAATTATGTCATGATCTTTAAATAGAGTTAGAATATAATTTGTTTCTTGTAATCTTGTATTTTTCATTGTAGAATACTATTACAAAGGAATTTTCTAAGTGCCCTCAGCATTTGGAATCCCTTAGGAAGGAGAAAAACTGGCTAATGGAACCATCTAGCTGTTACTGGTTTTTTTTGGTTGTTTTGTTTTGTTTTTTGTTGGTGATGGTGTGTGGTGTTCTTATTGGGACGGATCTTTTCTTTTTTTTTTTTTTTTGTTTTTTTTGAGACAGGGTTTCTCTGTGTAGCCCGGGCTGTCCTTAGAACTCACTCTGTAGACCAGGCTGGCCTCGAACTCAGAAATCACCTGCCTCTGCCTCCCAAGTGCTGGGATTAAAGGCGTGGGCCACCACTGCCCGGCTGGGACGGATCTTTTATTACAAATTTGTTACATTTGACTTTGGGTTCACTTTAGAAAAACAAGAATTATGGCCTGGTTATAACATCTCTGGTTATAGCTATGTTTTTAAGCTCTTGGGAGACAGGGGGAGGCAGATCTCTGAGTTTGAGGCCAGATAGTTCCAGGCCAGCCTGGTTTGCAGAGTGAGGTGCAGGATAGCCAAGGCTACACAGAGAAACCCTGTCTCGAGAAACAAAAAACAAACAAAAAGAAGTATAAACATACATGCTAACAAAATCCATGTTTTTAAAATGGTCATGAGATAATGAACTGCTGCATTCTCAGTTCCTTTTTTTTTTTTTGAGTTACAAACTTTCTCATTTTTGTCTTTTTGATTGGTTTTTTTGTTTTTGTTTTGTTTTTTTTTTTTTTTTAGATTTATTTATTTTATTTCTGAGTACACTGTAGCTGTCAGACACACGAGAAAAAGGCATGGGATCCCATTACAGATGGTTGTGAGCTACTGTGTGGTTACTGGGAATTGAACTCAGGACCTCTGGAAGAGTGGCTGGTGCTCTTAACCTCTAAGCCATCTGTCCGACCCCCTTTGATTAACATAGACAATATATTGATGATTTGGATTTGAGAGAGGAGACTAAATGAGTTATTTGTCCTTCTGGGGTCATATGAGTTGACCCTTCTGGGGTCAACTAATGTTTTAAAGTTTCCTATATTTTGGCTTTATTTTAAATAAGGTGATATAGAGTATTTTATAAATACCCTAAGAATGAGAAGAAAATTTGATTAGAAGAGGAATTTTATATGTAGGCAAGAAATTGAGATTGCATAGAATTTGTTTTACCCATTAAAACTTTATGACATTTCTTTTTTTGTTTTGTT
Organism: Mastomys natalensis; assembly: GCA_021653895.1. Classification (NCBI taxonomy): domain Eukaryota; kingdom Metazoa; phylum Chordata; class Mammalia; order Rodentia; family Muridae; genus Mastomys; species Mastomys natalensis. The sequence continues at coordinate 528,993 of JAJTUV010000176.1, forward strand.
TGTATATACTAATATTTGTACATGGATACATATGCCACAGCTCTTGTGTGGTAGTGAGAGAACAGTGAACTCACTTCTTTCCTTTCACCTTTACATGAGTTCCGGGTTTGAACTCTGGTTACTAGACTTGCCGGGCAAGAACCTTTACCACTGAGCCATCTTAGATCATATTATTTTATTTTATGTGTATGTATATGAGTTTGAATGTATGTTTGTGCACCATGTGTGTACATGTGCTTGTAGAAGCCAGAGAAGAGTGTTGGGTTCCCTGGATGTGGGTGTTGAAAAACAAATTTGTATACTGTAAGAGCAACAAATGTTAACTTCTGAACCATGCCTCAGTTTTTAAGACAAAATACAGTTGGTTTTTGTTGGTGGTGGTGATGGCGGTTTGGCTTGGTTTGGTTTGATTTGGTTTTTTGAAACAGGGTTTTCTGTATAGCCCTGGGTTGTTCAGGAACTTACTCTGTAGACCAGGCTGGCCATGAACTCAGGGAGATCCACTTGCCTCTGCCTCCAAAGTGCTGGCATTAAAGGGGTATGCCATTTTAACCAGCTAAAAATAATTACATATTAGAACAGGGTTTACTATGGGATTAGATTAAATTGTGAGGAGTGACAGCATAGTAATGTTTACTTAGGATTATATTTGACAGTATACTAATGTCAGAATGTTTGCAGAGCCTTATCTTTCGACTTTTAAGTTTTCCTTTTAGTTTTTGAAGTGTAATTTGTTTCACTTGCTTTCTAAATATTTACTTATTTATTTTATGTATATATGAGTACCCTGTAGCTCTTCAGACACACCAGAAGAGGGCATTCGATCCCATTACAGATGATTGTAAGCCACCATGTGGTTGCTGGGAATTGAACTCATGACCTCCTGAAGAACAGTCAGTGCTCTTAACTGCTGAGCCATCTCACTCACCAGTCCATAGTTTTAAGTTTTAATATGTGTATCTTTTATCTATTTTAAGTTAATTTTTGTATTTCTGTACATAAAATTTTCAAAGCATTAGTGGACTTGTCAGTTTTACTGCCTCCTAACCTTGTAGGCTTAGAAAGCCTCTGTGCTTCCTTAAAAAACAAAAAACAAAAAAAAAACTATAATTATCTTCTCTTGGGCCAGAAAGACCTGAATGTAGTAAAAATAACACATGATAGTGGCAAAGATAAAGTAGTAAGAAGTGTAAGGCAGAAATAATAGGAGATTGGTTGATGTCACCTATACTTGCTGCGATTTCTGTCTTCTGGGGAGGCAGAGGCAGGGAGATTGTACAAGCCAAAAAATTCAAGAACAGCCTAAACAATGTAATTAGCCTCCCCTCCTCTACTGTGTGCATGCTATGTATTTCTGTACATACAATTTTCAAAGCATTAGTGGACTTGTCAGTTTTACTGCCTCCTAACCTTGTAGGCTTAGAAAGCCTCTGTGCTTCCTTAAAAAACAAAAAACAAAAAAAAAAACTATAATTTTTTTTTTGCATGTGTGCATGTGTGTGTACAGTTACACATTCTCATAAGGACACATGTAGGGGCTAGAGGTTAATATCAAGTTTCTTTCTCTATCGATTCTCATTCCTCTTCCTCTCTCCCCCACCTCCCTCTCTGGAAGCAGGGTCACTCACTGAATCTGGAGCTTGGTATTTGGTTAGATTAACTAGTGGGTAAGCTCCTGAGATTTACCTTTCTTGCCCTTCAACAAGTACATGTTGCCAAACTCATCTTTTTATATGGGTACTAGGGATCCAGACTCAGGTCCTTATGGTTACACAACAAGCTCTTTACTCACTAATTCATTTCCTAGGTCTCTCTTGCTCTTTTTAAGATTTACTTTGTTTTTAGTTGTGTTTATATGTGTAGGTTTGTGCACATGAGTGCAAGTACCTACAGAGGCTAGAAGAGAACATTGGATCTCCTATAGCTAGAGTTACAGGCATTTTTAAGCTTGAATTCAGGTCCTCTTGAAATATAAAGAAGCGCTGAACCCTAGAGCCATCTTTCCACCCTCCACAGACAGTGTTTCTCTTTGTAGGGATCGCTGGCCTGGAACTCACTCTATAGACCAGGCTGGCCTGGAACTCACTGCCTCTAGATCTGCCTGCCTTTGCCTCCTGAGTGCTGGGACTAAAGGCACGCGACCACCACCTGGCAAGCCATGTTGTTAACTGTTTCTTCTCTCTTCTATGTTATACTTTTTAAAAAAAATTCTTTTTTCAGGCAACTTAAATCAGGATAGAAGACACTGAATTAAAAGGATCTACAAAAGATAATGAAAGTCGACTATAATAATTGGGTTCATATTTAATCCAGAACTAGGGAGAAGATGGAATTAACTGAGGTTGAAACTAGGTGTTTTGTCTGAGTGATCGTTTTTTAACTGAGGTCAGAGAGGACATACGAAGAAAACTGTGTTGCCCTGGAGCACCGAGTATAAGCAGTTGTCTGCCAGGTGTCTCTAGTGTCTCACTATTTAGCTTGTAAGTCTGGCCCTCAGGCAAGAAGAGTAGGATCTTGGTCATGAATCATCTTCCTAAACTTGGCTGAAGCCATGGATGTGTGCACGTGGCTGCAGTGACCACAGAGTTTCCTTGAAAAATGAATTTAAGTCAAGGAGAGTCAGTTTTGTTGTTGTTGTTCCATCACAGCAGCTCTCTTCTGAGAGCGGATTAGTAATATTGTAAGCCTGGTGGTTTTATCTATCCAGGTTCTTTCTTGTTTTTGGCTTCAAAAATAAAGAAACTAGGTTCTGTGGGTCATGGTGGTATATACTTATGTTTGAACACTCAGGAGTCTTGAGGCAGGGGATCACGTGACAAAACTGCATTCATGTGATCTTTAAATTTGCATTTAATGTGGATATTTTTATTTTGTTTTATTTTTATTATTTTTTATACTTTATAACTCTGGCTGGCCTTGAATCCATCTGCCTCTGCCTCTGTAGTCATACCCTATTCTTAATTTTGAAGGTTTCTGTTTGTTGTTTTAAAACAGGTTTTGCACTGATTGCAAAAATAAAGTCCTCCGAGCATACAATATCCTCATTGGTGAACTTGACTGCAGCAAAGAGAAGGGCTACTGTGCTGCCCTCTATGAAGGCTTGCGATGCTGTCCACATGAGCGACACATACATGTTTGCTGTGAAACAGACTTCATTGCACATCTCTTGGGTCGTGCTGAGCCAGAGTTCGCAGGAGGGTATGAGTATGTAGTTTGCTAGAATGGGCTATCTAGCGCTTTGCTTCATTTTATTACTCAAAGTTTATTTCTATATCACCTATGCCTCACTACATAAGTGTACAAATTAAGGTATCCTATATATAGATGATGCTTTCTTAATTGAATGAAAATATGGGGAAAGTGTTCTGGTGTTTGGTTTAGTCCTCTGCTCCTTAGTTTTGGAGAAGAGGTAGGCTTTCATTATAGATTATCATTTTTACTTGAAAATGATTGAAATGAATATTTCTCCATGCATCTTGCTTTATCATATTTAGATTGTATTCACAATGGTGATTTTGCATTGGAGATAGGGTTTTTTGCAGCATGGGGGTTAAAGAAATGCTTTAGTGAATATAATTAATTGACTGTATTATGTAATTATTAAATTATAGAAGAGCCTAAATTAATATCTCTGGCTTTGCTATGAAAATGAAATTAGAATTAGGTTTTTCATAGACTACATCAAACACATTTTTCCTTTGGGTTTTATGTGTGTCAACTCTCTTTTGAGTCCTAGTTTCATCTAGCAGTTTTTTAATTCAGAAACTCACTGTAGTAATGTGAATATTACTTCTACTAGACTGGCCCTAGAAGGCCTTTGCCTATGATTGAATCACTTTGGAATTGCCTTTTTTTTCCCATTCTTCATCAAACCATCTTACCAATGAACTAAAAAATAGTTGACATTTTGCTGGAAGTTGAAATGATCCTACCGTATCTACTATGAGAGAAACAGTTCTTAGGGCACCTCTGGGTCATAAGACTCATTTCCTTAGAACCAGTTCCTGAATTAGCTTAATTTTTGCCAGTATTAAAATTCAGTTTTACTTGCATGTATATTTCTCATTGGTCAAAATTGTGTGTGTGTGTGTGTGTGTGTGTGTAAATGTGTGATTGTCAGATAGGCTTTTTTTAAAATCTGAATTTTCAGGTTTTACAATTTCAGTTAAAACACTAAGAGTTAATGTTTGATTGTACTGAATAGGCGAAGAGAAAGACATGCTAAGACAATAGATATAGCTCAAGAAGAAGTTCTGACCTGCTTGGGGATTCATCTTTATGAACGACTGCATCGGATCTGGCAAAAACTCCGGCGCGAAGAGCAAACATGGCAGATGCTCTTTTATCTTGGTGTTGATGCTTTACGTAAAAGCTTTGAGGTCAGTGGATCGATCACTTCTGACTGGGGTTTATTAATCGTGGGCCTAATCTTTTGGATTTTTACATTCAACTTTGTTTTTATAATAGATGACTGTGGAAAAAGTGCAGGGTATTAGCCGCTTGGAACAGCTTTGTGAGGAATTTTCAGAGGAAGAACGAGTTAGAGAACTCAAACAAGAAAAGAAACGCCAAAAACGGAAGAACAGACGAAAAAATAAGTGTGTGTGTGATATTCCTACTTCCTTACACACAGCAGATGAGAAAGCAGTAAGCCAAGAGAAGGTATGTGTTGTTCTTGCTTTGGGTGGAAATAAGACTGTAGATTTGCACATTTTTACTCTGTTTTTTTAGCTATAAGATCTTATCATTTATATGGCTTTTTCTCCAAAATCATGGGTAAGCCACGTTTAATGTGTACACTTGTTGCATAAAGGCAGTATGCTGGATAGATAGTTGTTTCTTTACAGCAAAGTCAAATACGGATTATTTTCTTTGTGACTGACCTAGATCACTTAACCTTAGAACTCCTATCTCTTAAAGTACCCAAATTTTTGTGGGTTATACTTAAGCAGTATTTACTGTGATAAATTTTAAACTAGGGATACCATAGACAAATTAGAAAATTGTAAGCCTACTCTATATTAATCAAAAAAGATTTTAAAAATATGTCAACATAGTGAAACCTCATCTCAGAAAAAAGAAAGTTTTTAATATTCTGACCTTCTGACCCGTGTTTCAAAATGTAAGGGATTTTGGTTTTTTTTTTTTTTTTTTTTTTTAATGACAAATACTATGGGTTTTGTGTTTTGTTTTGTTGGGTTTTTTTTGTTTGTTTGTTTTTTTGTTTTTGTTTTTGTTTTTGTTTTTTCGAGACAGGGTTTCTCTGTGTAGTCCGGGCTGTCCTGGAACTCGCTCGGTAGACCAGGCTGGCCTCGAACTCAGAAATCCGCCTGCCTCTGCCTCCCAAGTGCTGGGATTAAAGGCGTGCGCCACCACCGCCCGGCTTTTCTTTTTTTTTTTGTTTTTGTTTTTGTGTTTGTTTGTTTTTTAAGTGACAAATTAACTTTTCATTTTGGGGGAAGTATCTGCTAAATACACAAGTTTGAATCAACATAGTTTGTCTCAGTCATCCTTTGAAGTGAAATTGTTGTTCTTAATTCAGCTTGCAGCTTATATAGTTGCCAAAGGTAGGGTATGGGACAAAATATTTTTGATTAGTGTTTAACAACTGAGGGGATACAATGACTTCAGTACATTTTGGTTGCCTTAGTCTTGAGTTACTGAAGCTGGACTAGCAGTGTCTTAATATAGTGAAAAGGAACATAGTAGGAACATAGTAACATCTAAGTATTATGATTAAAAACATTTTGCCTCTAGGGAACTTCTATGAGGTAAGCAGACACAGAGCATTGATAGCCTAACATACTTGATACTGTTTAAGCTTTTTTTTTTTTAAAGTATTATTTATCTGTTTATCTGTTTGCTCAGTTTCTCTCTATTTCTCTTCCCCACCTGCTTTGGCACTCTGTTTTCTGGTGGTTCATAGGGAAGTTGCTTAATAGTTTTTCTCTTTTTAGTTGTATTTTTTGTTTTGTTTTGTTGTTTTGTTTTTCGAGACAGGGTTTGTCTGCTTAGCCCTGGCTATCCTGGAACCCACTTTATACACCAGGCTAGCTTTAAACTCAGAGAGATCCACCTGCCTTTGTCTTCCCAGTACTGGCATTAAAGGCATACAGCACCACTGCCTGGCTTACTTTGTTGTTGTTATTTATGTATTTATTTTGAGGTAGGATCTTACTCTGTAGCCCAGGCTAGCATAGAACTTACTATGCAGCTCAGATAGGCCTCATATTTAGAGCAGGAGACAAGCATGGTGGTGCATGCCTTTGATCCCAGTATTGGTTGGTAGAGGCAGGCAGAACTCTATGAAGTTTGAGGCCAACCTCATCATACAGCGAATTCTAGAGCATCTGGGGGTACATAGAGAAATCCTTTCTCAAAAAATTGGGGCAATCCTCCTGTCTCAAATGCTGAGATTACTGACATGAGCCTCTGGATAGTCTCTAAAATTTTTAACCTAAAGCTGCTGTTAATTAATTAGAAGTTAAAAATGTAGCCATTATGTAAGTAAATCTTTTTATTGTCTCTTAATGTCCATCCTCAAAGGAAACAGACTTCATTGAAAATAGCTGCAAAGCCTGTGGCAGCGCTGAAGCTGGTAATACTTGTGTAGAAGTAATTGTTACCAATGAAAATACATCATGTACCTGTCCTAGCAGTGGCAATCTTTTGGGGTCCCCTAAAATAAAGAAAGGTGAGTAAAGAATTGTTTTTAGAAATTAACTCTTGTTGGGCATGGTGGCACACACCTTGAATCCCAGCACTTAGGAGACAGAGGGGACCCCATCTCAAAAAAAAATTTTTTTGTTTTTTAATAATTCATCCTTTTTTATTTTATGTGCATTGATGTTTTGCCTGCATATATGTTTGTATGAGCATGTTGGATCTACTGGAACTGGAGTTATAGACACTTGTGTACCAACATGTGGATACTGGGAATTGAACCTGGGTCCTCTGGAAGAACAGCCAATGCTCTTAACCACTAAGCTATCACTCCAGCCTCCGTCCCAAAACAAAATTCAAATATATTCTTTTCAATATAAGTGGTCTTAGAGATTTTTGGAATTAGTTGGGTGTTTTTTTGTTGTTTGTTTATAATTTTTATCTATTTATTTATGTGTATGAATATACTGTTGGTGTCTTCAGACACATCAGAAGAGGGCATCAGGTCCCATTACAGATAGTTGTGAGCCACCATGTGGTTGCTGGGAATTGAACTCAGGACCTCTGGAAGAACAGCCAGTGCTCTTAACCACTAAGCTATCTCTCTAGCTCTGGAATTAGTATTTTTTGCTTTTCAAGACAGGGTTCCTTTTTAGACATGACTATCCTGGAACTCACTATGTATACTGGGCTGATCTTAAACTCTGAGATCTGTCTGTCTCTGCCTATTAAGTTCTGGGACTAAAAAGCATATACCACCACTGCTCTGCTAGAATTAGAATTTTAAAATATGTTTTATCACTTCAGTATCATATGATCATCAGATATTTAATATTTCTTTTCTTACAAGACACAAACCATGGAAGTGGTAATCATACTTTTATTATGTTCTATAAGCAATAAAATTTGATATTTTTCTCTGGATCTTGAGTTTTTATTTTCACCTGCTGTATTTTCAGGTATATCTCCACACTGTAATGGTAGTGACTGTGGATATTCATCTAGCATGGAAGGAAGTGAAACAGGTTCTCGAGAAGGTTCAGATGTTGCCTGCACCGAGGGAATTTGTAACCATGATGAACATGGTATGCTTGGGTTAAGCATCCTAATTAGTATCTATAACATGGCTGATATAACACCATAAATAGGAAGGATTATTAATTTTTACAGGTGAAGATTCCTGTGTTCACCACTGTGAAGACAAAGAAGATGATGGTGATAGTTGTGTTGAATGTTGGGCAAATTCTGAAGAAAATAACACAAAAGGAAAAAATAAAAAGAAGAAAAAGAAAAGCAAGATGTTGAAATGCGATGAACATGTAAGTGTGGTGATTTGCAATTATAAATCTTTGCAGTTGAAAACAACCTATTTCACTTAACTTGGCTAATTGATAAGGGCTTTTTAAGAATGAGTATTTTTAAACTGGACAGTGGTGACACATGCCTTAATCTCATCACTGGGAGGCAGAGGCAGGCAGATCTCTGAATTCAGGGCTAGCCTAACTACAGAGTGAGTTCCAGGACAGCCAGGGCTATACAGAGAAGTCCTATCTTGAGAAAGCAAACAAGAATTAGTGTTTTGTTTAGTTTCATTGCTTGTTCATTTGTAGGTATGGATATGGGGAGTGTTTATTTGTCCAGAAGTTCTGGTGAATGGTAAATCTGGCTACTGATCTTTTTAATAATACTATGTAATTATTTTTTCTTTAGATTTATTTCTTTTATGTGTATGAATATTTTACCTTCATGTATGTCTGTGCACCACATGCCTGCTTAGTGCCTGCAGAGAATAGAAGAGAGTACAGGGTTTCTTGGCAACTGGAGTTAGGATGACTTTTCATGTCACCATGTGGGTGCTGGGAATTGAACCTGGATTCTTTGCAGGTGCTCTAAGCTGCTGAGACATCTCTCTAGGCCCAATACTTTATTATTTTAATTAGCTATATAATTTGAGAAATTTGTTAGTTTTTCTGTTTACACAGATTAGGATAATAGAGTGTTTTAGGTTCCGTGAAGATGAAGTAAGATTATATAGCAGGTTAGCGTACTCTGTAATGGTATAAGTGTATGTAAACATCAGCAGCTGCTATTAACTTGCTGGGACTTGTCAAGCCCGGTACTGTAGATTTGTTTTGTTTTTCACTGTCTTGTCTGGATTGTCTAGGCTAAGCTGGAAGCTCACTGAGCACCTAGGATGTTTGTTGTTTTTCCTTGGATAATAAGTGCTGCTGTTTTTTTCCCTTTTTCCTTGGAAAATCTTGCCCTGGTTTCAGATCCAAAAACTTGGAAGCTGTATTACAGATCCAGGTAATCGAGAGACCTCAGGAAACACCATGCACACAGTGTTTCACCGTGACAAGACCAAAGATGCACATCCTGAGAGTTGTTGCAGCACTGAGAAGGGTGGGCAGCCATTGCCTTGGTTTGAGCATAGGAAAAATGTACCACAGTTCACAGAACCTACAGAAATGTCATTTGGTCCTGACTCTGGAAAAGGTGCCAAGAGCTTAGTTGAACTTCTTGTAAGTAGTTCATGATATCTTACTATGTATTGGGGAATATATTTGAACATTTCAGGAAGGAAACAGAATAGTTAAATGAAAGATGACTTTATTTCTATTCTTTCACTGATGGCTTTTGTGACTTCTGGAGCACATTGTCTTATTCTTGTTTGTCTCAAAGTTAGAGAAGTTTGGAAGAGTAAGAAGTGGCATCATGTCTAGGAATCTGAGTATTGTAAACAAAATGTATCCACATGGCAGTATAGTACTCACCCTTCTAGATGTGGAAAAAAATATTGAATAAGTATAATTTCAGTTCCCCAAAGGAAGAGGAAGAAAGATAACAGTTTGACTCATGCTCAGCCACACAGAGCGTCTCATCCTAGGATGAGACCCTGTCTTAAGCCTCCTACAGCCATTCCTCCCAGAAGAAAAACAATACAAAATAACTTGAACTAAAGTTGCATTCCAAGACAATTCCTTCAAGTGGCACATAGGAGAAAAGTATGACTGGCTTTGGGAAAGCTGTAAATTGATACTACCTCCTAAAGGATCAATTGAACTATACTGGATTGCCAGTGTCCACTGTGTAGCATGTGATTGAACATGAAAAGGAAAGAGAGAAGACTGCTATCCTTGCCATTATTTAAGTCCTGGTGGAACTGTCTTTTGGAATATTAAGAATTTTATTGTTTGTTTCATTTTTGTGTATGTTGTAAAGTTCAGTGGTGATTCTATATAATGTACTTTTTAAGTTTAAAAAAAGTTATCTTTGTCGGGCGGTGGTGGCACACGCCTTTAATCCCAGCACTTGGGAGGCAGAGGCAGGCGGATTTCTGAGTTCGAGGCCAGCCTGGTCTACAGAGTGAGTTCCAGGACAGCCTGGGCTACACAGAGAAACCCTGTCTCGAAAAACCAAAAAAAAAAGTTATCTTTTACTTAATTTGTAGAAATAAAAGTTTCAACATAGGACCAGCTAGAGATAAACCTGCTTGTTCAAAAATTCGTGATTATTGGTATCCACCTTTTATTAGTCATTTTAAAAGGCAGAGAAGTATGGTAAAAGGTAGGCTCACAGGTATATAGGGGGTCATTATAGACTCAGTGTTTGAAACCAAGCTGAGGTGGGTTTTATTTTCACTAGTTTCTAAGATGGGTTGCATGGTGCTTATTCTGTAAGCGGTCCAGTTAGAGATTGTGTGACTGGGTAGAAACTAAAAGCTAGGCTGCTTTAAGTTTTAGTTGCCCCACCAAGCATAGTTTTTTGCATTCTTTGTCATGGTCTTAACTACTGCTTTAATTTGCAGGATGAGTCTGAATGTACTTCAGATGAGGAAATCTTTATCTCACAAGATGAAATACAGTCGTTTATGGCTAATAACCAGTCTTTCTACAGCAATAGAGAACAATACCGACAGCATCTGAAGGAGAAATTTAATAAATACTGCCGCTTAAATGATCACAAGAGGCCCGTTTGTAGTGGCTGGCTGACAACGGCTGGAGCAAATTAAATAAATAAAATAGCTCTGTCTTTCAATGAAACACTCAAGATGACTACTGCGCCTTCTCTTTTAAAAACTCCTAATTTAGTGACTTCTGGCAAAATTTTACCTTAAATCTTAAATCAATGTGATTCCTTGTTTTGGGAGATGGTGGAGGTAACCTCATTCATTTGTTCCTTCTTCAGGCTTGTGTTTTAGTTGCGTGGCTATGCAGGCCTGCCTATGATTTAAGCCATCTCTTCATTAAATGTTTCTCTTCCTGTGAGACTTACTAAAGCAACTTAGTGGCAAAAGTAATGTTGTACTTACACCTCTGTACAGAAATGACAGTGAGCTGGATATATGGTTTACAGTAGACATCCACTTGCAAAGCGTCTGGACAAAATGTTAAAGGCAATGTGCAAAATTTAAAATAAAGAGTATTTATTAATACGCATAGTAGAATGTGGTGTACATGTTTCTACTCAATGTGGTGGTACTTTAGTATTTGCCACTCATGAACTTTATGCTTGGCCATTGTTGATGGAGAAAGCATGAAGAGCAAATGAGGGTAGAGATTCAGACTGCCCAAGACTGAATTCTTCCTTTTGATGAGACTTGATGACTGAGAAAAGCAGTTTTTAGTCTTGTTCTTAAAGAATAAATGCGTTTAAAACGCTGGCTAGCATCTTCCTTTCTCATGAGACTTGAATTGCCATACTAGAAGTTGCCAAAGAGGCAACAGAAACACCTTAAATTAAAAGAGGTTCATATTGACAAAAGAAAGAAAACAGAATGTTGGTAATGAGCCTTTAAGACTAGGAAGGAAGGATTCATGAGGGCTGACTACATTGTACTTTGTTTTCCAACATGAACTCAATATGGCTTTACAGTCACTGCTTGTCACAAGCTGTCTTGAGTACTGAAGGGAAGAGATTCTTGGGAGTAGTATTTTGTTGCCATTTGATAGGTCAATTCAGTGATGGAGAGATGACTGTTACAGTAAGATGCTTGTAAGAACCTGAGTTCCATCCCCAAAACACACTATAGGTTGCATGAGGACTAAGACTGGGTGATGGGGATTCAAAGGAAAAGGACTAAATACATACATTGTATGAATCTGTCAAAGAGTAAAGACAAAATCAGATAAAAAAATCGCAGTGCTGGGCATCAAAAACAGATCCTGAGACTTACTGGCTTGCTGACCTACTGGACTGGTGCTCCGGGCCAAAGAGAGACCTTGTCTCAAACAAGATGGGGTCAGTAAGGTGATGCAATGGGGAGAGGATGTTTGCCACCAGTCCTCAAAACCCAAGTCTGGTTCCTGGGACGCACATGGAGAAAACTGATCCCCAAATGTTGTCCCCTCTGACAGCATGTGGAATGCATGTCTGCCACTGATAAATGTATACATGTATTTTTGGGTTTTGTTGTTTTTGAAACTTGCCATGTAGATTAGGCAGGTCTTGAGCTTGCCTGCCTGTTTTTCAAATTCTGGTATTAAATATGTGTGCTACCATATACGTCATAAAAGAAAGATGGACTGTTACTGTGGAACCACACCAATTTACTCCGCTCTGTACATACACATGCTTGGGCACACAACACACAAAGACTAGGTTGAGTATCACCACAATGCATAGTTAGGGCTTTGTGCCTCTGTAGCAACACTTGGTCCCCAGAGAAAGTAGTAGGACATCATGTCTGGGCAGTGGGGCTGGAGTGAATTGTAGGGGCTTCCTATCAATTAGATCTCAAATGGCTAACAGTGATGCTTAGGTTCAGTTTTCATCATTGGTATCTTTTGTCAATAAGGCCTCACTGCAGCTCAGACTGGCCTTGAATTGAAGATGATCCTCAGCCTCATTAATGTATGATGTGTTTATAGGTGTGAGCCACCACATCATAGGTAGTTGATGGTATTTCTTTGATCAACCTTCTGAATTGTCTTTAAAATGGATTGTAGATTACTAAGCAACATATCAAAACTTGGGAAAGAAACTCTTAGCTAGGCAATTTTTTTCTTTATTAGGCGTTTACTATGCAAACTGAAGTACACACCTGGCTACATAAGATCCACAAAAGCAGTAGTTTTCATTATTGCCCTTGCGGCCATATGAAGGATAGCCAAATGGGTGTTTATTGAGTGAAAAATTTTTATTCCTATTTTTAAAGATTTTTATGTATGAGTACACTGTAGCTGTCTTCAGACATACCAGAAGAGGGCATTAGATCCCATTACAGATAGTTGTAAGCCACCATGTGGTTGCTGGGAGTTGAACTTAGGACCTTTGGAAGAGCAGTCAGTGCTCTTAAACACTGAGCCGTCTCTCCAGCCCTATTTTTAAAATGTGCATTGGTATTCTTGATTGACTGTATGTTTGTGTGAGGATATTGGATCCCCTAGAGCTGGAGCTACAGATCATTGTAAGCTGCTAGGTAAGTCCTAGGAATCGAACCAAGGTCCTCTGGAAGGGCAGGCAGTGTTGTTAGCCTCTTCAGCCATCTCTGGCCCCAAGTGAATTTATTTTTTCTTTTAAAGTCGGGGTCTCACTAGTTCACCCTGACCTCAAATTTAGAATTATGCCTCAGCATTCTAGGACTTAATCAACATGGCTTGTGTGACTGGTAGGCAGGTGCCTGACCTTTGAACTAATCCATCTCCAGCAATCATAAAGAATGGCTATCTGAAGAAGGCAGACATCAGACATTTTGTTTTTTCGAGACAGGGTTTCTCTGTAGCTCCAGTTGTCCTGGTGCTCACTCTACACCAGGCCAGCATCAAACTCGAGATCTGCCCTGACTGCTTGGATCAAAGGCATACACCACCACCACCACCTGCCAATATCAGGGATTTTAAATCCTGAGTGGCCAGAGAATAAAGTCCTGTCTGATGTGAACAGAACTGACAACCCAATAATGGAGAATGAAGTGAAAACGGTTGGGCACACTCCTGTCCTAGGATTGGGTTGCTGATCAGACCATCACACCTCTTTAAGTGCCAGTATAGTTACTGTTTTCTTTTTGAGAGAAAGTCTCATGTTCAGTTGGCCTGGAATTCAGTCTGTAGTAAAGGATGGCCTTGAACTAGTTAACCTGTCTCTATGTCTCCTTACCGGCTTGTGCTACCAGACCTTGTAGTAGAGCCCTCTGTTGAATCTTATAAGGGTATATTATGCATGTTGTCTAAAGATATGCCTGCCACATGATGTTCAAATTGTCAGCTCTTGCGGGTAACCGTTGATATACATCGTGTAACATTTGCACCCATGTAAGACTGGGAGTAGGTGTTGTCAAGGATGGTTGAAGACCATGGTGCCATTAGACATACCCATTATTGTACTCTAGTACAATACTTGGGTATTTTAACCATTTACTTCATGACTACTAAGGACAAAGGATAAAGTCAACTGGTCTTGATGCAGAGACATTTAAGCTTTTTGGACTGAATCCTTACGGTCAGTCACCAGTGGTTTGGGAGAGCACTGGAGTAACCTTTAGGTCCCCCATCTTGTCCTCAGGCCTCTGGAAGTAGGGGTGATTGAGCAAAGGAGGCCTTGAGTGCGTGCGTCCTCTTCCTCGCGGCTGGAGGCTCTCCACCACAAAAAGCAACTCCACAGGCAGTCAGGCCCCCACTTCCGCGGTGGGCCCCTACCCTCAAGGCTGTGCGGTTTCCGCCTGCGGCGGGAGGGACGGGCTCGCGCGCGGCTGTGGGCGTGGCCGGAAAAGGTGGCCACTCGGACGCCATGTGGCCCAATACCGAGGTCCCGAGGGCGGAGCCCCGGCCGGAGGCCGGCCCGCCGGGGGGTGGGTCTAGGCGTGGCTCCAACATTTCCAAGTTGCCGGCGCCCGCCCCTGCAGTGACCAGGGAGCCACCGAGCTTCAGTAACCGTAGACGAAGCTCCGCGATCCCAGTGCCTGGTTCGCCGAACGAGGTGGGCAGACGGCTCGGGATCATGACTAGAGCTGGCATGGAGCGGTGGCGCGACCGGCTGGCACTGGTGACTGGAGCCTCGGGGGGCATCGGTGCGGCCGTGGCCCGGGCATTAGTCCAGCAGGGACTGAAGGTTGTGGGTTGTGCCCGCACCGTTGGCAACATCGAGGTAAGGCTCCGCTGGGCAGCGGGGACGCTCTGGGGGAGGGGGACGTCGTTTCCACGGGGTAGGGCTCTGAGTGGGGGGAGGGAGAGTAGCCGAGGCTTGAACCAGGGACCCTGCTCTTACCAGCCTGCTACCTTAGGGCCATTTGCAACGGCCTTGAGGGCAGGAATGATAGATGTTTAGTAGCGAGAAGACCTACCTTCTCTCTAAGTCCTAGTTTTATAAAGAGCCATTCACTCCTGATAGCCTGTGCCGCAGTGTACCAAATCCTGATCCCTGGTATTCTCTTCCCTTACCCCTGCCATCTTGTGCCCCCCCCCCCCCATACAGGCAGGTGAAAGAGGAAGACAGAGGTCAAGGGCTAGCTAGGGAGCCAGGGAGAAGGAAAGAAAACTGGCTAGCCTAAGTGGCTAGGTTAGTTTCCTCTTGTCCCCAGACCTCACCCAAGCCACACCGAGTAAAGTGCTGGCCAACCAATGAGCAGGAAGCTAGAGGTCCTGAGTGTTTGACCCACGACTGAGGGTGGTGTTAGAGTGGAAGCTAGCTCTCCTTTCAATTAATATCTGAGTTCACATGCCAGGAGCCTAGTTGGTGACTGGAATATTTACTTATAGATTCTTCTCATTTTCCTAGGTGAAATTCAGGTGTTTCACTGAATAGGTGAAACAGAGCATTAGACGTATAAGTCTAGAGAAGACAAATGTTAGGGATACAGAACCCCCTAGGTTTCCTCTTAACATGCTTTCGGGAGTTCCCAGAGGTATGAGCAGCATCAGATCAGAAAAGATGGGGAGGAGATGGCCATTTGGGAGAAGACAAGAGAAATTCCCATTATTTGCCCTGGCAGGACCACCATCAGGTGTGTGGGTTAGTCCTTACCTGTAGGGCTCTATCTTCACCATGGCTCAAAGTCCTCTGACAGAAAAGGGTAAGGAGGCCTTGGGTGGAGGCAAAGGGAGAAGGTGTTGCAGGAAGGAGGACTGTCCCCTCCCCGGCTACAGGCCAAAGGTACACTTTATAGCCTCTCAGATAATCCCAAGGTCACCTGGCTCTACCGTTGCCTCACTTTGCCCCTCCCCTTCCCCCCCCCCCCAGAAGCACAGGGCCCAGCCCCAGCTTTGGAGCCGAGAGGATTAAGGCCAGGATTGGACAACTGGATTCCCTAGTTTTTTTGGTTTTAGTTTTGATTCCCTAATTCTGAAGCCACTCTTGCCTTCTCTTCCACTTCTCTACTCTAAACTAGCCAGGAAAGGGAATCCTTGAATCCCAAGGGAATCTCCAAACAGATCATTAAGCCCTAGGGTGGCTGCATGTCATTAAGGGAGAACCTCTTTGCTATAAAATCAGGGGACAGCCCTGATTTCAGGTCATTCTGGAGAGTAAATAGATGGAGCTGGCAGAAGTGAAGCAAGGAGAGACAATGACAGGGAGATGAGTAATGTTACCCACACAGATAGACACACACAGACACACACACATACACATATACAGACACACACACATACACATATACAGACCCACAGACATACACACATATAAACACACAGGCATACGCACATACAGACACACATAGACACACACACACAGAGATACCTACATACACAGACATACACATATAGACACACAGACATAACACACACAAATAGACACACATACACACAGCTTTGCTGTTGGAGATTTTTAGTCTGGAGTGGGGTGAATTCTTGGGTTTCCTGCTCACTATCTGTTTTTATCCATTGATGAATTTGCTGATATTAAAACTAAGTTTGGGTTCTGGAATTCTACTGGGAGAAATCCTATTCCATGAAGTAACCATGGACAGTAAAGTCAGGTGGAAGGGGCTTCTGAGTCCCAGAGGGGTACCATTTTTTAACTCACAGAAAGTTACAGCAGTAAAGAGCCTGACATACCCTGGGGAGGCAGAGGTAGGCAGACCTCCATGAGTTCAAGGCCACCCTGGTCTACCTATCAAGTTCCAGGACAGCCAGGACTACATAGAAAGACCCCATCTCAAAAAACAAAAAGAAAAAGAACAGGAAAGAATTTATTTGGTCACCTGATTGAGCCTTTATTTCTAGCTTCACTGGGGAGGAGGAAGGGGCTCTAGGCCAGGGCAGTTGGCCAAATTGGCCTTCCTCTAGGGCAGCTTCTCCCCACACCCCACTGCAGTCACACAGTCACCTTCACAAGGCTCAGTCACTTACTGGCCTCCCACAGCCTACTTGCTTCCAACTTCTAAATGTCAGTTCCCTCTGCTCGGTGACTCTGCTTTCTCAGGGCTCTACAGTCTGTCCTGAGGACATGCACAGGGAGTGTCTAGTGGCTGGTGTCTAAGAGTAGCTGAGGAAAACTTGGGGTAGGGCAGTAGGGATTAGAGAGTCTGTCTTGACATCCTGACCACTTGTAGGGAGAAAGAGGAGATTGAGCTCCACTGAGAGCTGTGTCTAGGGCTCATCTTTAAGTTCTGCCTGCCTTCCTGGAAGAGAAGGTGGCAGCTCAGAGCTCATCCCCTCTGGGAGGGCCTGGCTGATGTTAAAGAGAAGAGAATTTGGGTAACCAGTTCAGGGTCTCTTGGCAGTAGTGGAAGAATGATGTGGGGCCAGAGGTATATATAGATTTACTTCCAGGTATTGAGGAAAGTGCCAAAGAGAAATCTCCCTCGTGTCCCAGGACCCCTGCCTCCTCCTTTCTCCTTAGCACTGAAGACTTTTATGTATATGTGAGACTCCTTCTTGATCAGCTTGCTTATTCTTCACTCAGGGAGTGTCCCCAACCCCTTGGACTTTGACCAAACAGACCAAGCTTTGGGGATGGGCAGACCCTGCCTCTCTCATATGGCCAAAAGGTGGCTGTCACTAGAGCACTCCGGGTAGTGACCTGGGAGGGAAGGCTGACCCTGGGTGAGGAGGTTTGGGAGTGAGCAGCACACCCCAGTTAGACCCCTGTTGGGTTTCATAGGAGCTGGCTGCTGAATGTAAGAGTGCAGGCTACCCCGGGACTTTGATCCCCTACAGATGTGACCTGTCAAATGAGGAGGACATCCTCTCCATGTTCTCAGCTGTCCGATCCCAGCACAGTGGCGTGGACATCTGCATCAACAATGCCGGCATGGCCCGGCCTGACACCCTGCTCTCAGGCAGCACCAGCGGATGGAAGGACATGTTTAATGTAAGGGTTCCAGAAGTGGGGACAGAGGCTGGGTGGAGAGAGAAGAGTAGAAACCAGAAGCCTACAAGTCAGAGGAAACCTGGGGACAGTTTCTCACCAGGGCAGTTTTTGATTTCCCACTTACTGCTTGTCTCACAGGGGTAGTTAGTGTCTTTCCAGCTCTCGACAGTTATTACACTCCAGACTGATTGGGATGGAGGAAAGACTGCAGAAGAGAGAACTGTAGGTTTTGAATGTCCCTGCCCATCCTGGATACCTGGGAGCTTGGTCTTAGGGGATGAAAGGGAACAGGGATGAGAGAAGTTATGTTTGCACCCAGCCCACTGTAACTGTGTGCCTCAGGCAAATTCATGACAGCCTCTGAGCTTCAGTCCTGTCTAACTTAATTGGTTTACAATACCTGTATCCCTAATTAAGTTTGACACCTAAATCATCAATATCACAAACTCCACTGTCTCCTGGTATGTTCTACAGAGTGTGGGAGAGCACATGGCCTTGTAAAGGGGTGGCCCCTGCTCAAATTCAGGTTAGTTGTTCCATGGCAGTATGGGCAGATCTTTGATTTAAGAGAAATAGGGAGTTTGTATTTTGCTTCAGAGCATCTGCAGGCCTGGGGCTGGTGAGATGGTTCAGTGGATGAAGGTGCTTACTATTCAGACCCAGGAACCATACCATGGGAGAAAAGAGTCAGCTCCTACAAGTTGTCCTGTGGCCTCCACATTAGCAGTGTGGCACACACACACACACACACACACACACACACACAAGTAAATAAGTAAATGTAATAAGAGCATGTGCACGTCAAACACAGCCTTGAAGGCATGTATTTCCAACTTCAGGCTGTATTATAGGATGGCATTTGGGCAATGGTTCTCAACCTGTGGGTCATGACCCTTTTAGAAGGGCATCAACTGACTCTTCCACAGGGGTTGTCTAAGACCTCCAGAAAGCAGAGATACTTACATTATGGTTCATAACAGTAGCAAAATTACAGTTATGAAGTAGCGACGAAAATAATGGTTGGCGGTCAGCACAACATGAGGAACTGTAGTAAAGGGTCTCAGCATTAGGAAGGCTGAGAACTACTTCTTTATGGTGTGAAAGTATTTAAGAGGCATAAAGTGATGCCATAGCCCTCTCTACATCTGGTATTAATAGGTCAGTATTAATAGGTGCTTAGAAGTGAAACACTGAACAAGAAGAATGAAGCCTTGTCTTCTGGGAGGTCAGAGTGATAACCCTCACATGTAGAGGCACGTATCTAAACCTGGTCCTCAACTTGCCCACCTGTAAAGTGAGGGACTCCTAAGTGTCCAAGGCCCCTTTGTTCTGAATATCACCTAAGTCCATTAGCCCCATCCTAGTAGGCCCTAGACCTAGGAGGCTTCCCTCATGCTCCTAGGGATTTGTTTGTCTTCCATATTCCCCACAATTCCACCCTGTTAAGAGGACCAGAAACAGGGCTGAGCCCTTTCTACATCCTAATATTCAAGTGTTGCTGAGGCAGGTCTTTACTGAGGGTGTTGTGTCCTGATGCCTGGGTGACACCTGATAAAGTGAACCAGCTAATCTGCCAGCTGTCCCTCTCATCTGGAGAGGAGAGAGGCAAGAGGACTCAGTGAAAACTTTATCTCTGCTGGCCTCTCTGGCAAGGCTAATGGGTGGAGCAGACAGCAGACAGGCGCTTCATAGCAGATAGCTCAGACCTCTGCTCTGTGAATGGTGGGGACGTGAGGTCACCTCTGCTGGGAGTGGCAAGGGACCCTACCCTCTGAGGACTCCCCACACCTGGACCTGTCACCAAGGTATAGATGAAAGGCAAGTGTGTGAGCCTCCTCTACACCTGATGGGCGGGGATTACACTGGAGCAGGGTGGCTGAGAAGGGCAGGGAGGGAGGGGCTGGGTTCGTTGTACGAAGAAAAAGATTTAGGCCATTCCAAGAGAGTTTTCAATCTGTTTAGGAGGGAGCAGGTCTGGACCCTGTCCCTTGTGCAGAGTGACTGGTTTCCTGAGGGAGAGAGGTCAACTGTGGGCAGAGATGGCCAGCATGGCCAGAAGAGTGTCCTGGGCTTGGGTGGGAGGCTCATTCCTACCGAGACTCAGCCAGGAAAGGAGCTGCCTCCTCCAGCTAACGGCTGCTCACTGGCCCAAGCTGGAGACACTCCATTGCCTTTCCTGGCCCACAGGTGAACGTGCTGGCCCTTAGCATCTGCACTCGGGAAGCTTATCAGTCCATGAAGGAGCGGAATGTCGACGATGGGCACATCATTAACATCAACAGGTGAGGCCAGGCGGCCGAGGCTCAGGTCTTGGGACGCCCTTCAGATAGGTACCTATCTGGCGCAGCTCATCCGACCTCTAGACAGCAGTTTCTTTGGTAGTGAAATAGGATTCAATATCTAAACGGCATGAATCTGACAAAGGGGAATGCCCACTTCTGGTTGTCTAGAGTGGGCAGCTCAGCCTCTGCTGTCCATAGTCAATGCCTGGGAACTCTCCTGGGACCCAGTGCCACTGTGCCTCTTCCTCAGGCCCTGGGACCAATCTGCCTTGAGGTACAAAGAGACTTCACAGGCTCTACCATAGAAGTGCCCACTGTCTGTTGGGGGCATGGCCTGCACCAACTCCAGAGATCTCCCAGTGGACACATCAGTAAGCACACAGACATCACTGTGAGGCTGTCTGACTGCAGGAGTGAGTGTGTAGTCAGTCAGCAGAAGGACAGCTTCCAGGCAAAGCAGGTTTCAGGAGCCATGTAGGCAACAGAGACTACATTTAGTCAGTGGACTGTAGGGGTAGCCATCAGACTTTCCTCCAACAAGGGTTCCCTGTCTGCCTCTGGGTGATGAGACTGACCAGGATAGTAGGAGCACTGCTCATGGCTGTGGAACTTTACTCTCTCCTCTCTCCCCCTTCCCTTCTTCCACCCAGCATGTGTGGCCACCGAGTCCCACCCCAGTCTGTGATCCATTTCTATAGTGCGACTAAGTATGCCGTCACTGCATTGACAGAGGGACTAAGGCAAGAGCTTCTGGAGGCCCAGACCCATATCCGGGCCACGGTGAGGCTGCGGTCTAGCCCTGGTGGGAATGGCGTGGCCCAGCCCTCCAGCCTGCACATGCCCAGGAAGGCCTGCTGAGAGCCTCTGAGCTCAACAGTGCACAAGTCCTGGGCACTGCTGCTCCTTACAGGGACTGTCACCTCAAGGCCAAGGGCCAGACTTAACACTTTGAGTGGGAGAGGGACAACTTGAAGGGAACATGGAGCAAGACTAAGGGAAATCACACACAGTGACTGGATACCAGCACTCTGGGCTCTCTTCTCTAGAAAAGCACATGACTTTGGGTAAATCACTGAGCCTCCCTAAGCCTCAGTCTTCACATCTGTGAAATGGAAGAATGCTTTAAGGAACACCATTTTATAAAGCATTAACCATATAGGAAGGGCTCCATATATATATATAGTGCAGGGTCTTGTGAGAGTTGCCAGTCGGAACTCTCAGTGGTGACTTTGGAAGGCGGAGGACAGTTGAGGACACGTGGCAGATGTCACTGTGAGGCAGGAGCCCTGTGGCCTCGATCTTTTCCCCTCCACCTCCACAAGGCCTGTAAAGCTCAGGCTGAGCAGGACCTCTCTGTTGGCCCAGTGTATCTCTCCAGGCTTGGTGGAGACACAGTTCGCCTTCAAACTCTATGACAAGGACCCTAGGGAAGCAGCTGCCACCTATGAACACATAAAGGTGGGTCTCCTTCTGAGCCTAGGAAAGCCACTCAGTCCTTAAGTCCTCGCAGACTGTACCCTCTGCTGAGCTTGTCACCCCTGGAGGGTGGGGGTGGGGATGTGGATGTTAGAGTCCCTCAGAGGTGGGAAGGAACTTGGATCAGGGACAGGTCTACCCTTGTCTCAACACCCTCCCAACCCCCACTCCTGCTCTCAGTGTCTCAAACCAGAGGATGTGGCCGAGGCTGTCATCTATGTCCTCAGCACGCCCCCACATGTTCAGGTGAGTGTGGCCTTTGCTGTCTACCCACTGGGAAGAGCCTAAAGTGCCCAGAAGTGGGCAGCGGGGAGTCCCTAAGCGGGTGGCTGCTTCAGACCCTCTGCCTTCCACAGGTTGGAGACATCCAGATGAGGCCCACAGAGCAGGTGACCTAGTTCTGTGGGGAGCTCCTACCTCCCCTCCCCTTCACGGCTTGCCTCCTGCCTCTGGAATTTAGGTGTTGATTTCTGGACCCTGGATCTTTCTATATCCACCCCACTAAGAGATAGACAATTCGTCAAATTATTCCCATTACAAATGTGAAAAAAATGGGCTGGGGAGAGAAGACATAATCGCGACTGCTTTCTCAGACTTCTCCCGAGTCCCCCTCCTGGGGCTCCTTAACCTTTGCTCTCCCGTGCCTTTTCCTTTTGACCCAGGAAAGGGATGTGGCCAAAAGGGGCGTTGCTCTATCCTCCTGCACCCTACCCCCTAACCTTTAGTGTTGGAGCGGCAGAGACCTCATCTTT
The DNA here is from genome assembly GCA_021653895.1 of Mastomys natalensis. Lineage (NCBI taxonomy): Eukaryota > Metazoa > Chordata > Mammalia > Rodentia > Muridae > Mastomys > Mastomys natalensis. The sequence goes on from JAJTUV010000176.1 coordinate 551,416, forward strand.
TATCTGTATGGTTGTCCAGGGCTCCAGGCTCCCCTTCCCAGCCCCCCAGCCTCCTCAACCCCTGCCCACCAGCTCTCCAGCCAAGTTTTGGCTGTTACCCTGGGGTCCTCACTGCACTCTGACCACGGCTACAAAGTATCAGGGTCTGTCTCCTACTGCATTTCACCGCAACAATTAAAGAGAAAGATTACAACCTACTCTGCCTTCAGAAGTATCTTTCAGTTTTTTCCCCCTTCTTTTCCATCAGTGTAGTTGGTGTCTCAGAATTTCTTCCAGGTAACTGGGAAGGTGGATAGATTTGGAACATTACTTCTGGAGTGGGAACAGGAGATGGTTAGTTCCAGGCCAGCCAAGGATCCAAGGATACATATGTCTCCAAAATACATAAGTGAATAAGTAAGTACAAACACTGGCTACTCTAGAGGAGCTAAGCTTGAGTCCCAAAACCCACATGTTGATTCCAGTCCCCGGGAATCCTATATCCTCCTCTCTTCTCCTGGGGCACCAGGCACGCATGTGGTACACAGCCAGGAGACAGACAATATGCCCCACACCTGAAAGAATTTTGAAAAATAAAATAAGTTGGAGCTATATAGTACTGGTGCACACCTTTAATTCCAGCATTTGAGAAGCAGAAGCAGGGGAATCTCCGTGAATTTGAGGCCAGCCTGGACTACACAACGAGTTTTCAGGCCATCCATGAGTGAGACATTGATTTAAAGGGGGGGGGGGAGGGAAGGGAGTTAGAGAAATGGCTCAAAGGTTAAAAGCACCGGCTGCTGTTCCAGAGGACCCTGGTACAATTCCAGCACCCACATGGCCGTTCACAACTGTCTGTAACTTCAGTTCTAGGGGACACAGACGTACTCACAGACGTACATGCAGGCAAAACACCAATGCACATAAAAAATTAAAAGGAATCATTAGGAAAAGGGGGAAAAGTTTAAAAAGACGAGGCTGGAAAGAATTACTAGGAGTCTGAGCAATGGGCAAAGGAGTCCCAGCATTACCATGGGCTAAGGGCATTGGTCGCTTGAGAGACTAGTTGGTGCTTTCACTTCAATGGTCGGGAGATAGGAAATATTCTTGGGGTTTTACTGGCTGGTGCTGAGAGTCTAACAGGATAAGCTTCTGGAGGAAAAGTCCCAACTATGACGTTGTGCCTGGATGTAGGAAGGCACCAAGACTGACGATTGAACAGATGGCCAACTGTTGCCATAAGTTAGTCTTTGCAGACCAGTACGTGAATGCGGCTATCTCAGTCTCCTAGTTAGCTCAGCATCAGCACAGCCTCTGGGCTCGCCTGCGTCAGTGGAGGCAGTGCCAGCCGTTCCTGTAGGGGTGCTGTGGAGAAAAGATTGCGGCCAAGTGCGCGTGTGCGTCATCGGGCAGGGGGCTGGGCCTCCAGACCCCGGAAGCTGGGGACCCACGTGGGAGTCTGGGAGGCGCCTCTCTTGGCTCGAGTGTCAGGTTGTGGGCAGTCTTTGAGCGCGGACGAAGTGTGGGAAGCCAACGGGTCCTCCCCAGCTGTCAGTGGAGTCCTGGGCGCTGCTGGAGCAATGCGACTCCTCTGGACGTTCAGATGCTTCGATCGCCTGATCGCCCGCCATTTCTCCTCGGTGGCTCGGCGCGGAGAGCGGCCTGGCGGGGAGGAGCTGAGTCGCTTGCTTCTGGATGACCTGGCGCCGACCCAGCGGCTGGAACGTCTGTTTGGCCTGTCCCCGTGCCTCCTGGCCTTGCGGGCCGCCCGCCGGCGCGTAACCCGGCTCCTGCTCCAGGCCGGTAAGGCTGGGCTGCAGGGGGAGCGGGCCGAGCTGTTCCGGGTGGCCGAAGCTCGGGGCATCCCTGTCTTGAGGCCCAGGCGTCAGAAACTGGATGCCTTGTGCGGCTACCAGGTGCACCAGGGCGTCTGCATGGAGGTGAGCCCGCTGCGACCCCGGCCTTGCGATGAGGTGGCAGACACGAGCTCAGGCGACGACCCTCAGCAGCTGTGGCTCGTCCTTGAGGGGCTCCAGGATCCCCGCAATCTTGGGGCTGTGATGCGCTCCGCTCACTTCCTCGGAGTTGACAGGGTCATCACCAGCTGGAGAAACAGGCATGGACGTCCCTTAATTCCATTTGCTCCCGATCTGGAGGCGGACCCAAGTTCCTAAGCACCTGGTCGGGAGCCCGGGGGGTGTGTAGGGCGCGGGGCTGGAGATTTCCGGGTTTAACACGGATCGTGGGGAACCTTTGCAGCTGTCCGCTTACTCCAGTAGTCAGCAAGGCCAGCGCTGGGGCTATGGAGGTGATGGACGTGTTCGCCACTCCTGACCTGCCCGGTTTTTTGCAGGTAAAGTGGGACGAGAGATGGGAAGAAGAGGCGACGTGTTTAGCTCGGGCTCATAAAGCTACTTCCACCTAACAGTGGACTGCGGGTGTAGGGAGAGAAGGGGACGTGGTGGCATTGATTCCTACGACCTTCTAAGTTCCCCCGGGAAGAATCCCAGGGCCTTTAAAATAGAGCATCCTCTGAAGTTAGGGATTTCCCCGCCTCATTTACTTTTTACTACACGCCTTGGCCACCTGTGTCAGCAAGTCAGTGTCAGACACCCGTGGGACTTGAGCAGTATTCTAGGGAACTGGTGGACAGGAATCGTGGATACCTGGAATAAAAGTTCAACTTCAAAGCGATTTAAACAAGGCTTTGCAAGGGGCAAGCTTTAGCTGTGTATTTCCTAGCTACACACTAGGAGGCAGCATTGCCTCGCATTTGACAGTCCCGCTGACCTCTGTCCTTCCCTGGTCCCCACCCCCATCCCTCAGTGAGAAGATAACCTTGAAAAGAGGCGGAAGGAAGCTGCCTAATAAACTTATATTCAAGCCTCATGTCTAATTTCAGATTTTCCAGTAACCACGCAGGCGTGATGACACATGTCTGTAATTCCAGTTGTTAGGAGGTGGAAACAGAAAGACTGTTCATTTCAAGGCCAAGCTGGGCTACATGAGACTCAGTCACGAAGCAAAACAAGACAAGACAACAACAAAACTAGAAAACTAAAAAGAAACATAATTTATTCAATATACCACAAATATTATCATTAAAACATACATTTTAAATATTAATGAAGAATATTGAGACAGGGTATTGTGTGGCCCAGGCTGGCCTCAGATTCACAGAAATCCTCCTGCATCAGCTTCCTTATAGGTCTGTGTCACCATGCCCAGCTTAAGTCCCATTTTAAAATGTTTATACATAATACATCTCAATTTGGAATTTTCAGTCCTTAATAGTTGCGTGTACTAGGGCTGGAGAGATGGCTTAACAGTTAAGAGCACTGAATGCTCTCCCAGAAGACCCATGCTTGATTCATAGCACCCACATGGTGACTCACTACCATCTATAACTCCAGTTCTGAGGGATCTGATGCCCTCTTCTGGTCTCCCTAGGCATTTGATCACATGTGGTACATATACTTACATGCAGTTAAGCCCTCATACATGTAAATTAAAAAAAAGCTACTATCTTTAGGAAGTGGTCAGGTGTGTCCAGTGGTTTTCATACTGACCAGCACATGTCTAGAAGTATGTCTGGCTTCATCTCGTAAGCAGCCCTCTTCTGAGGAACTCTGGCCGAGACTGGTGGGAAGTGGAGTTCTCTCATCACGTCCAACACTCCCTACCAGCAGCTGGGCCACAGAATTGTTTGCACCTGTTACTGGGGAAGAGCTAGAGGCAGCAGCCAGCCTTGTACCCACCCCACTGCCTACCAAAGCCTGCTCCAGCAATACCAGCCCCACTGCAGCATGCCAAGAGTGTTCTCTCTGTTTGTCTGACCTCATGTCAGTCAGATCCTTACATACCTAACCAAAGCCCAAGACACTCACACGATCCTTCATGCTGCTTCAAAGGTCCGTTCTTAGTTCTCGTATACTTGACAGGTCCACAGCATCTAGCACAGATGGTCATTCCCCCCCGCCCCCCCTCCCCCCCCACTTTTTTTTTTTTTTCAGTACTAGCGATCAAACTCAGCTTCTTACACCAGGCAGATATGCTGCCCCTGAGCCACAGCCTCACCTGCTCCTCCTGGCTTTCCCTTGCCTGTTCTCTTCAATCCCATGACCTCCAAACACTGCCATGTTCCAAGTCTTGGGCCTTGATCTCTTTTAAGTAAATTCCCTTGTTTTAGCTTTTTGGGAAAAGGATTGGCTATGTAACCAACCTCAGATTCGTGATCCTCCTATTTCAGCCTCTCAAGTTTATATATATGTCAACTCTCTCTGGAGTGGTTTTTCCTTGCCCTATGTGTGGGCTCAGAATTGGTAACCAGTGCCTTTATGCACTGAGCCCTTTTGTGGCTTAAGCGCCCACATTTATTTACTTACTTTTTTATGTTTTTTGAGACAGGGTTTCTCTGTGTATCCTTGGCTGTCCTGGAGCTCACCCTGTAGATCAGTCTGGCCTGAACTCACAGGGATCCACCAGCCTCTGCCTTCTGTGTGCTGGGATTAAAAATCATATGCTGCCACCACCACCATCGTCAAATTTGAACTCCTGACTTTCCATACCCCAATTCCAGATTATTCCATTCCTCTTCTCCCTCCCACAGTGGGCATTTCAAACTCCCCATTTCCAGGACTGACCGTCTGTTTTTCTAGGACCTACCCAGCACAATTGTTCAGCCCAGACATTATCTCTGACTTTTTTTTTTTGTTTTTTTTTTGTTTTTCGAGACAGGGTTTCTCTGTATAGCCCAGGCTGTCCCGGAACTCACTCTGTAGACCAGGCTGGCCTCCAACTCAGAAATCCGTCTGCCTCTGCCTCCCAAGTGCTGGGATTAAAGGCGTGCACCACCACTGCCCAGCTATCTCTGACTTCTTGATCCCACAGCTATGTCCCCAAATCCTTGTCCTTGGAGTTACTGCCACACCATTTCCATTTCCCACTGTTTCTCTGTTATGCTGGTCTGACTTCCCAGCTTCCTGGACGAGGCTTGGGTCTCAGCATGGCAGGCACAATGATTCTGCTGAAACCTGAGTCAGACTGCATCACTTTGCTCATAAACTTTGAAAGCACTAGGTCTGTGGTACATACTTGTAATCTCAGTACTTGAGAGACTTAAGACAGGAAGATCACCATGGGTTCAGGGCCAGCCTGGAGTTCATAGTGAGCTCATATATTTTTTTTAAATTTATTTATTTATTTTATGTATATGAGTACACTTCACTCTCTCCAGAAACCCCAGAAGAGGGCATCGGATTCCATTAGAGATGGTTGTGAGCCACCATGTGGTTGCTGGGAATTGAACTCAGGACCTCTGGAAGAGGAGATGGTGCTCTTAACCACTGAGCCATCTCTCTGGCTCATGAGTGCATATCTCAAAAAACAATGGTTCAAAGCTTTTATATCAGTATAAAAGCCTTATGTTTCCAGTGGCTCTTGAGACTAACCCTATGTGGCCATTGTCCTGCCACTGGCCAACTTAACAGTCCTTAGGTATGACAGGTGGGCGGGGCCTTTGTGCCACCATACTTGAGGATCTTCCTGTCTGGAACCTTCTCCCACTGTCTATGAGACACTTATTGGTTATCTTCAGATCTGATTTTCACCGTCACTTCAAAGGGGACTTCTCCTATTGCCCTGCCGCACAGCTGGGATTTTAATCTATGTGTTCCTGACCGCATCCTCAGGGCCCAGAGCAGATCCAGACCAGGTAGAGGTCCTGACTGACTTCCTGACTAAGTTGAAGTCATCTCTCAGTGAATGTGTGTTTGCAAGACTGGGCTCCTCCTTGACCATGGCGCTAATGAAGATTTGGTGAACCAGCACATGGTATTTTCTTCTCTCTTCTAGGCCAAGGCCAAGCAGGGATGGCTTGTGGTGGGCACAGTGGGCTGCCCAGGTCCTGAGATCTCCCAGTCCTCCAAGGTCCCCATCACTAGCTGCTTAGAGTTCGTCTGGGACCGGCCTACTCTCCTAGTGCTGGGTAGGTAGGCTATACCTGCTTTTATATTTGCAGATGTCTTTTCTAAGCATGTGGACATCTGGCTGGCACTCACTAACACTATCTGGTGTTGTGCAGGCAATGAGGGCTCTGGTCTGTCCCAGGAGGTTTTTGCCTCCTGCCAGCTGCTCCTTACCATTCTGCCCAGACGACACCTGCCTCCTGGTCTTGAGTCCTTGAATGTGTCTGTGGCTACAGGTGAGTCTACACCTTCCCTCTCCTCTCCTTCTCTGACTGATTTATCCTGAGCAAGCTTCTCCCTCTGTCTCACTTGTGTGTGCAAAACAGGTGTGCCCTGCCTGTGGTGACCCTCCCTATCTTCCCCCTGCCTTTAGGAATTCTTCTACACTCCATTTGCAGCCAGAAGAAGGATTTCCCTGTACAAGAGAAAGGACAACTCCAAGACTCCTGAGAACCCTTAGCTACGTCTGAAGGACTCAGAGAAGCCCAGTACCCATGACTACCATTGTGGTCAGAAAAGCAGGCCAAATGTGGGTTGACATAGACTGAGATGCTCATGTGTAGGAGTCGGAACGAGTCACACATCCATCCTCAGGCTTGGATGTAATGGGCCCTCTATGTGTGCGAGCCTGTTTACTGGCTAACGTCAGGAGACTTTAGAGAACAAAAGTTTTATCCAGTTGGAAATGGTAGTTTGCTAATTTCCAGGACGGGTTAGGACAGACAGTATCTGTCCTGGATCCCACTATAAGTCAGGGGGCTGTCGTGGCATGTGGAGGAGCCAGCCAGTCCAGTGCAGGGTGTGTGGAATGTGAGGGTGAGATTGTAGAGGGAAGCTGAGTGGACAGGTATACATATCTCAGGGTGATGCGGATGAGACGCCAGATCACATCCAGTGAGCCCTTAGCAGCTGAGCTGTCATGCCCAGTCTCTCCATTAGGTGGCAGTCTTGCTCTTTGTACCGTGGTTTTGGCGCCTCTTTGCAGGGAGACCCCTCTCTTTGCAGGGAGGGGTGGAATTAGAGATAGGGAAAACAGCTTCCAGACAGTGGCCAATGCAGCCCAGTGGAGGGAACCTATGATCCTTTGAGTCTGAGAGGCTGTGAAGTCAAGGTCACTTGTGTAACCCCACTAGGCTTGGTCCCCTCTTCCAGGGTCCCACAGGTGGAGCAGAAGTGGTATTGCCGAGCAGTGGTCTCACTCTGGGCTGCATGTTGGCACACCTAATAAGCTTTAAAGAAACAAGGCCAACACAGCAGCTACTGTGTGCTCCTGGGAAGGGCAGGAACATCCTGGGCAGTACGATTTTTTTTTTTGAGATGGGTTTAATATTATAGTATCCTAAAACTTGCCATTTAGCTGAGGATTACCTTGAACTTTTGATCCTCATGCCCCACTATGCCCAATTATACATTGCTGGGGAGAGATCCCAGAGCTCTGTGCAAGCTGGACCTTCACTCTGCCAACCAAGCTACATCTGAGTCCTAGGCTGGATAATTCTTTGCTGTAGGAAGCGTCCTGAGCATCGTGAGAGGTATGCCACTAGATGGCAGGAAGTCTGCACCCCATCTCTCATTATGAAACCAAAAACTGTCTCCACACATGGCCCGATCATCTCTGACCGACAGCCCTGAGTGGGGGATGGGAGGACAGCAGCCCTTGAATTGTAATCCTGGATGCCGTGAGAGTTGGAATGAGTTGACTCCACGCCTTCTTTATATCCTCGGAAGATGTATATAGTAGGTGCTCAATAAATAAATGAACACTCCCTCTGTAATCTCCCTGGAGTTGATTTATAGGAGCCTAAGAGCTATGTCCACTTACTGCAAAATTTGAATCTGTTTACAAAAGACCTGTAGTAGTAACTTGTCTTGTTGCTGTTTGGGAACTACCTGACAAAAACGTCTAAAGGAAGGTTTTGAGTTTGAGGAAAGACTGTCAATTCCTCATAACAGGGAAGACAGCAGCAGGATGGGTGTGAGGCAGTGCACCCCATCAAGGCAGGAAGTGGGGTGAAGGATGCTGGTGCTCAGCTAGCTTACTTTCCCCCTCTTCATTTAGTCCAGGACTCCAGCCATGGCACAGTGCTCCCCACACTCAGGGAGAGTCATCCCTTAGTCTTCCCTGGAGCACTCTCACAGCCATGCTCCCAGGTGTATCTCCCCAGTGATTCCAAACCCAGGCAAATAATGAAGATGAACCATTACAGAGCCCACAATTGCCTTAAAGCTTTCCTCTCAAAGAAGACAGTGGACCTTTTTGTCAGCACTCTTCCTTGCCAGCGGTCTCACCTTGAGCCTCATGTCCCCAACTGCCACAGATGCTCCAAGGTCTGCTGAACTCGAGCCCAACAATGGTGCTGCCTCTCTCAAGAGCCTAATAGAGATTTTTAACATTGTATGTGCCTTGGAGCCATGGGGTAGAGAAGAGAGTGGCTGTTAGTGCCCAGAGATACCAGATCAATTAAATAACAGTCTCCTGGGACTGGAGAGGTTGCTCAATGGTTAGAGCAGTGGCTGCTCTTCCAGAGGTCCTGAGTTCAATTCCCAGCACCCACATGGTAGCTCACAACCATCTGTAATGGGATGTGATGCCCTCTTCTGGTTTGTAAATATACATGCAAGTAAAACACCATATATATAAATAAGTAAACCTTTAAAAATAAATAAATAAATAAATAAATAAATAAAATAAATAAATAAATAAATAAATGTCTCCAGGGAAGGAGCCCAGTGTCACTCTTGCCTTTCTTTGCTTCATTTCCCCCTTCCCCCTGCTCTCTCTCTTGTGTGTGTTTGTGTGTGTGTGTGCCACAATACACATGTGGAGGTCAGAGGACAACTTGCTGGAGTCAGTTCTTCTACCATGTGAGTTCAGGGGGTTAAACTCAAGTCACCAGGCCCAAGGACAAGTGCTTTTATCCACTGAGCCACCCGACCTGCTCCACTTTCTCTTTTGGAGGGCCTGGGGATTGAACCAGGGCCACACTCTTAGTACGCAAACGTGACCACTCACCTATATTGTCATCCTCTTCACTTTTTGGAAACAAGATGTCTGGCTTGTTTTGAATTTATCCTCTAGCTCAAGTAGGCCTTGGACTTACAATCCCCCTGCCTCAGGCTCCTGAGTATCTAGGATTACCAGCCTAAGCCACCAGACCCAATTCATCTCTTTCTTGCTTATTTTCTTTCAAGATTACTTTTATTATGTGTGTGTCTGTGTGAATATGAGAGCATATGCCTTCAGAGTCCAGAAGAGGGCAAGCCAGCTACAGGTGGGTTATAAGATGCTGGCCATGGTGCTAGGAACCAACTCAGGTGCTCTGCAAATCGCACTATACACTCTTAACTACCACCGAAGCATTCTCTCTCTCTTTTTTTAAAATTTATTTATTTTATGTATATGAGTGCACCATTACTCTCTTTGGACACACCAGGACCTCTGGAAGAGCAGTTGGTGCTCTTAACCTCTGAGCCATCTCTCTGGCCCCTGAAGTATCTCTTAAGCCCCTCCTTTTCCTTCCTTTTGTAAATGTTTTAATTTTGCCAGTGCATTATGGCACCTGCCTTTAATCCCAGCACTCCAGAGGCAGAGGTGGGCAGATCTCTGTGAGATCAAGGCAGCCGAGTCTCCAAATCAAGTTCCAGGACAGCTAGGGCTACACCTGTTTCAAACAAACAAATAAATAAATGAAGTTTTAATTTAAAAAATAAAAGATGTCTTTATTTGTTTTTATGTAAGTTATACTGTCCCTGTCTTCAGACACCAGAAGAGGACATCAGATCCCATTACAGATGGTTGTGAGCTACTATGTGGTTGCTGGGAATTGAACTCAGGATCTTTGGAAGAGCAGTCAGTGCTCTTAACTGCTAAACCATCTCTCCAGGCCCAGTTTTAATTTTTTTATGCGTGTTTTTGTGTCTCTGTGCCATGTACAATGGGTCAGTATTTTTTAAAGGTCCCTCATTGGTGTCATGCCTCTGAGTCCAGGAATCACTGGCTGTATCATGGTGGTGCATGCCTGTAATCCCAACACTCAGGAGGTAGCAGGGTGTTAATGAGTTTGAGAGTAGCCTGTTTTGCCTAGCCAGTATCAGACTACAGCAATGTCCTGTTTTTGTTTTGTTTAAAGGGTGGGGGGTGTTATTCCCTCTTCCTGGATAGTGCTTAGTGGCTCTCAGAATGACCTAGTGTTGGCCATGCCATTATAGGCTTTCCTGCAGTGCAGTCTTGTGGGTCTGTAGCTCGCGTGGGGTGTGGGTCCTGTTGGGCTGAGTTGTGGATCCTGCGTGTCTGCCATGGCTGGGGGTGGGGGTGGGGTCACAGAAGCACAGGAATTCAACTGAGTTCACTTCACGCAGTGTGGTGCCCAGCGGATGCCGGGCTAGGGGAAGCCACTGAGTTCCATTCCTGGTGTGGGGAGATCCCAGTCTAAGGTCCTGTAGGAGCAGAGCTCTTGGATTGAGGGTCTCTGGGCTGAGGCCCTTGGGCATCCAGGCACTGCTGGAAGACTGCAGAAGGACTGAGACAGGGTAGGGGGGCATATGGGCTGGCCTGGCCTGCAGCAGAGAGGGGTGAGAGAGAGAAGCTCCGGTGGCACCCTGCGGGGTAGATAAGACTCTTGGTGGAGATGACTTGCTTGGCTGGGTCATGGCTGGCTCAGCTAGCTTGCTTGAGTTGACAGGCCTCTGTGGCTGGAACATAGAGAAGTCCTTCGGTGGGAGATTAGGCAGCGGCTCATTGGTTGAAGGCCCCCTCTACAGTTCTCCATAGTGGGCCCCAAAGACAAGAGGAAGTTCATGGTTTTAAAAGGTTTATTGTCATGGTGGAAAGTGGATGAAGCTGTACCCTGTGTCCTCAGAGCGGGCCTGAGGTTAAATAGCTTTTTGTAAGTAGGAGGATCTGGGAAGGAATGCTTAATTGGCTACGCCCTCTGGCCTTTAGGTATCTCATGAATATGGCGATCTCTTGAGACTCTGTGGCCTGTAGTCAAGCCCTCTACCTGTGCTATGTGACCTAAGGCCACAAACCTTTCTTTGGGAGGGGCTGTGAATAAATGAAAGGAACAGGGCCCAGAAGCAAGGCTGAACTCCTACCATCCCTTTAGGGCATCTGGGGTTCGAGACCTGCACTCGACCAGGTATCCAGCTGCCTCTTACAGCCCACCATCCCACACAGCCTGTAACGAAATTAAGCTGTCCTGCACCCCTGGTATTAGGACTGTTTATATTAAAAGTTTGGGAAAGTACCCCAAACCTCAGGTTCTGTGTGCCCACACAGACTTCGAGGGACTCCCTCTGTGTGAACAAAAGTCTTTTAAGAGATTGTCTAAAACTGTGCTGGCTAGTTTTTTGTCAACTTAATACAAACGAGAGTCATCTGGGAAGAGGGATCCACAACTGAGAAAATGCCTCCATCATGTTGCTCGGAGGCAAGGCTGAGGGCCTTTTCTTGATGAATAGTTGATGTGGGAGAGGCCTGCCTACTTGTAGTCCTAGGGCATATAAGACAGCAAACTGGGCTGGAAAAATACTTCATCAGCTAAGCTAACTGGCTATGCTTCCAGGTTCAATTCCCAGCACCGATGTGACAGCTCACAGCCATCTGTAACTCCAGTCTTAGGGGCTCTGACATCCTCTTCTGGTACCAGGCACCCACGTGGTGCACAGACACACACTTAGGAAAAACATTTGTACATATGCAAATAAAAATAAATCTTTTAAAAGATCTAGGTCTTGGTTTTCATGGTCTGTAAGAGTGTGGAAGCAGTAGAATGTGTTGCAAGAGGGGAAAAGGGAAGGCCACGTCCACCTCTGGAGGACACTGCTGTTCTCTAGTGTACCTGAGGATATGCCTGGGGGTCAGGGCACTGAGATGTGCTACTCTTTCACACTGGCCTCAGTTTCCCTAAAGGGTCTAAGGCCCCACTCAGCTGCAATAACAATGATTTACCCTGGGACCCTGGGAGCAGTTGGGGAAGGCTAGACTTGAGAGAATATTTACAGAATTTTCTTTTGGCCAGATCTCTCCCTATTTCCCTCCATCTTGGTTAAAATGTTGAAGGTCTTAGGAGGGTTGGGAACAAATTTGGAATTTTCTCAGTAGCTGAATGGATCCCAGACTCTCTCTACACCCCTCTTTACTCTCACCTGGCCTCCCAGACTGGACTATGAATACATATATATATGTATTCATATAACAGGAGGCTACACTGTCAAACCTTCCCCCAAGCCTGGGGCCCTAAACTAGATCCCACTATGGCCCCTGCAGGGCGAGGCACCAGGGATCCATTCCCACAGTTTGTAAATGTAATCAACCTTGAGGTCTCTCACTTCCACAGGTGCAATTAGCATGGCCATCTGCTAATCCCTGATTAATGATGTTTACAAATAGGGACTCTACTCAGCACCTCAGCCCCTCCTTCCCCCAGCTGGATGTGGGGGTCTTCCCAGCATGCCCCCACCGTTCTGCAGACCCTACCTTCTCCCTCTTTCTCTAGGCAGTGACGCATCTTACTTCAGTGCTCACTGCACACCTGGGAAGCAGAGAACAGACAGGAAGCCTTACTGGTGGGGCTGGAACCCTGCCACCCTTTGTTTTTCCCCTCTGGAACTTCAAGGACACATGCGGGCATGTTGCCTGTACTTCCCACCCCAGCCTGCCTCCCCATGTGCTGTCCTCGGTAGGTACATGTCAGGTGCACTGTATCAAAAGCACAGAGAACAAATACTTTCTAATGTAATTACTTTTATGTAGGCAAGATCTCTTGCAACCTCGAGCTCACTCTGTAGTCAACGCTGGCCTTAAACCCCTGGATTCTTCTGCCTCCATCTCTCAAGTGATTAGATGATAGGTTATATGAGATATTGGAGATCAGGCCCAGCTGGACCTAGTGCATCTTGGGTAAACACTATACCATCTGAACTGTATCTTCAGCATGGGCCTTGAATTCACTGTCTCCCTGCCACAGCCTCTCAAGTGCTTGCATTATGGGCGTGTCCTACCACGCACTACCCTGTGAACACAGATTCTAGAAGTTCCAGGTCTCCATGTTGGCTTTGCTTTAGCTACATTGCTTCTTCTGTAGCTTATGTAAGTGAGACAGTGCTTATGATATAGGCTTAAACTATATAGGCTAGAGGGGGAGGATTCATAATCAGATATATGAAAGAGACTTAGCACAGTGCACAGGAAATAGTAGGTGCCCAATAAGTGTGAGCTTTGTCCTGCAGTAAAAATAACGATGATGAAATGGGACTTCAGAAGCCAGAAGATGCCCAAGGACCCCTCCCTCTCTCCTCACCCTCTCCCTGGGGAGAAGGGCAGGTCCTAGCTCATTACTGGTGGGGGCTGGGGTGGAGGTGTCAGATTGGAATCACTCCTGGGTCTGTTCACAGCTTCCCTGTTTCATTAACACCTTCCCAGGGGGCTTTGGACTCATCCTGCTGGGGGAAGCACTCCAGAAAGTTCTGACCACCTCGTACCCAGCCTGAGCCCAGTGGTCCTCACTTAAAGGCCTATGCTCCAGATGTGCACTGAAGGGTCTCACACCAGGGAGGCTGGTCACTGACCTGGAATCTATCGTCCCCCACTCCCGAGGGTCCTGGAGGTCTGGTCAGGAGACACAGCACCTGGGATGGCCCATTCCTTACCTTCCCGTCAGCCTCTCTTCCAAAGGTTTGTGTCAATCCATCCTTAACCCCACCCACCCCCACCCAGGACAGCAACCTGGTTCCTTCCATCAGAATCCTCAATGTGAATGTGGCTTGCACCTTAGGTCCAATTCCCACCTGCCTTTTCTGATAAGGACAAGTCTCTGAAAATTGCTTATCATTTGCTTTTTCTGTAAAATGAGAAAACCATATGTTGCAGGGGTTGCACGGTGCTCTATAAATTGTGAGCTTAGTAATTGCTGGCAACGGCTATTATTTTGCTTTGGCCAGAGCAGCCCCCAGCATTACCTTCTTGCAGGCAGAACCTTGTTTGGTGGACTAGGGTGGTGGAGGAGGAGTAAGATGGAGTCCCAGGGCCTCCAGCTCTACCTGCTTCTTTCTAGATTGGAAAGGTGTGGGATGGGGGCGGGGAGCATCACTGAGTTGAGACCGAACTGCTCCTAAACAAAGCTCCTCTCCACTGCAGCCCCCGGATTTTCATGGACACTGGCTCTCTCCATCCCAGAATTCCACTTTGGAGGACACCCATACTGGCTGCTGGGGACCAAAAGACCCTGCCCTGCTTTCTCCTTTGCTAGCTCCTTGTTCCTCAGGCTCTCTGTTTTTTACTGAAATCTGTGACTATCAGAAGGGAGATTCTTTGAAAATAAACTCTGTGGTTTATTACCAACCTCAGGTACTTTCCACAAATTGGGGAATTTTCCTTAAAAACAGGAAGTGGAAACAGTAGGTCTGGACCTCTCTTGCAAGTGGTTATAGGTCCTCTGTCAGCCTCTATAGGCTGGCAAGGATGACTGGGCTTATTATTTTATTGTGTGTGTAGGTGGGTGTGAGCACATAAGAGGAGGTAAGAGAACACTGTTTGGAGTCAGTTCTCTCCCACTTGTACATGGGTTCCAAGGACTGGACTCAGGTCTGTCAGGCTTTTGCTGCAAGTAAATGTAGCTCAGGCTAGCCTAGCCTCAAGCTCACTATGTAGCCAAGGATGACTTTAAACTTCTGATCCTCCTGCCTCCACTGTGCTGTGATTCCAGGAACACAGCATCATTCCTAGCTTACTGAGTGCTGGGGACTTTGTGTCTACTTGGCAAGAGAGCTACACCCCTAGTCTAGTCATTTTGTAACCCAGGCCCCAGCACAGTACATCCTAGGTGTGTAAATAACCAAACAAGTGAAGGAGTCCTGAGATTGGACACTAACGTCTTCCCTTCCTATCTTCGTAGCAGGTTGGAAGGCACCATTTCCTGTGGGCCTTGACCTTCTGCTTTCAGACTTAGTCAGAGGAGGTGGCTCTGCTGAGACCATCCACAGCAGGGCCTAGCACAGACAGCCCCTCCAGGAGATGAGGTGTCAGCAGGGCTGAGCATTGTGCAAGGGGCTGCATCTTGTCTGATCTGAGCATTCTCACCTTGGTGGGTTTGAGATCAGGAGCAGGGGCGTATGGTGATAGTGGTGTTGATGATGATGATGGTTATGGGGCACATACCCTTACTAAGGGTCTCCAGTACTCAAAAGATGGCTCACTTTGAACTCTTAGGGTATTTCGGATGAAGGACTGTTACTCCTTTTGGCTTGTAGATGGGAAACCACACTTGCCCATGGTCATTCTATGCAATCCAGAGGGTTTGGGAGGGACAGAGGGATGGGTAGGGACAGAGAAAGAATCTTCTAGCCTGGCACCATTTAGGAGGCCTGCTTCTGAGAGCCAGCCAAGCCTACATCTAGTCAGTCTTCATCCCTAGTACCAACAGTATGGATGAGTCCTGAGCTGGTATCTCAGTGCAGGGGTGGGACACTTCCCCACCCCTGAAATTTCCCACTGGGCTGTACATGGAATTGCACCAGGCCATAAGACCTGCAGTGACTATACGTTGATCCACCATGGGATACTGCAAAGAGTCTCAGTCCCCTGGAGAACCCAGACATATGTGCGAATCCTGGAAATACTCCTGGTGCTCCTTCCCCTGGGGTCTAGTTTTCTCCTTGTGAAGTGGAACTTTCTCCCAGGGCCAGACTGCCATTTTTCTTTTTCTTTTCTTTTCTTTTCTTTTGTTTTGTTTTCTTTTCTTTTCTTCCTTCTTTCTTCTCTTTCTTTCTTTCTTCCCTTTCTTTCTTCTCTTTCTTATTCTTTCTTCTTTCTTTCTCTTTCTTTCTTTCTTTCTTTCTTTCTTTCTTTCTTTCTTTCTTTCTCTTCTTTCTTCTCCTCCTCTTCCTCCTCCTCCTCTTCCTCCTCTTTCTCAGAGCCTTCTTCAAAGCTGTGACTTGGCCCTCTATTCATTGGCCAGCAACTCACCCTGCTTCTGTTTTCTGGTGTTCTTCATTCTGTCTGCCTGGCCTGTTACTAGGGCTCCCTGGGGCTGCCCCCTCCCTGGGCCCATGTCTTCACTCTTGGCTTTTCCCTTGTCTCTTTTATTTTCTCCCCTGGCTCTCATTACCCCAGGGGCTGATCAATGGCAGCCGCTGGTTATTGATCTGGGTGGGCATCCAAGTGTGGCTGCCCCAGGCCAGTATTGATGGAAAGAATCGTCACCGGGGCTGGGGCAGAATGGGGCGAGCTGGGGACCATGGGATGGAAGTGGGGCTCCCTCTCCCCTGCAGGGACTTGACAGTGGGACTTCTTAAAAGCTCTACCAAGTGAGAGTGCAGGCAGAGGGCTTCTGAGGACAGAAGGTCAAGGCTTAGCTCATGCTAACAAGTACTTCCTGAGCACCTACTGTGTGTGCTAGGAGGGGGTTGCAGCAGTAAGCAAGTCAGCAAACATGTAAGATTATGTAATATGTTGTAAAACAAACAAAAAACTACAGCAGCAAGAGCCTGTCACAATCCCTCTTCATTCTATCCAATAAATAAATAAATAAATAATTTAAAAAGGGGAGGGGGACTCTAGGGTGTGGTATTTTGGTATTCTCCTGGGGCTCAAAAGGCCAACTTAGTCCATAACTGGTATAGGGTGGAAGGAAAGCTTGAGTTAAGTGACTCAGTTTATAGCCAAGCCACAAGTCACCCTACAAAGGACCACTGTTTGTGACTTCTTGCCCAATAATACTGACCTTGCTATTGGGCATGACCCAGGCAGGCCCTCTCTCTGCCAGAATGCTCACTGCCAATATAGATCCCATTCTCTGCAGCCTTATCAGCTACGTCTAGACTGGCCAATGTCAAACACACCCACTTGGGGCTTGTAATGCATGCATGATAGGAGCAGAGGAGGTATTTATGCCTTCCCTACCTCAGCTCCCCAAATTCCAACTCTAATACCCCCAAAAGTCCATGGTATGTACCATTTCCAAGATGATGTACAGGGGGAGGGATGGGTAGAAGACTGCAGGGTGGCCTCACCTAGCCCTTGGCTTTGAGAAAGAGCCTCAGGTTGGGTCCACCCCAAGTCAAGCTTTTCCCCCAGGCTTCGCTTCGGATGGACCCAAGGGCCCAGGGCCACATATCACTGGGGTTTGCTGCAGACTAAGCCATATTCCATGTATGTACATACTCACAGATGCTCAGAGGCACATGCAAACAGGCATGGCACACAAGCAGACAGGTACAAACCTCTGCCTAAGCCCTGTAGGAAGACAGGGGCTCCCAGATAAGGTGCTCTCTCTCTCTCCATGATCCATGACATGCCCAAGGTCTTACTGCCCTAAAGGCCCAAGTAAAGTTACCCTCACACCCATATCACCTGCCACCCTGGTACCCTTCCCTCCTTTAGAAGCTCTGCTGGTAGTTGAAGGACTGAGATGGGAGGGAGCAAAGGCAAAGGGACCTCACAATAGACTTAGCTAATCTGGGAGAAAATCAGTGGCCTTACTGAAATTGGATGTTTTTCTCCAGGATGGGCAGGGCCATCTTTGACAGCAGAGCTGGGAGAGCCTGGGGATTAGGAGTCAACATTATAGTGACAGAGAGGCAGATGGCCAGCAGACAGGCGGCGTGTCAGGCTGCCATCTTTCTATCTACGGCCAGGGAGAGACCTGAACTGGCTTGAGTGTCTGCAGTGGCCCAAACTGGTTCAGAATGCATGAGTCTGAACTCCCGGTCCTCAGAAAAAGATGAAGGGTGTAGGGACCAGTCCCAGAGTATAAGGATGTGCAGCCTCTATGGTCACTGGCTTCAAGAGAGAGGTGATGGTCAGTGGGTTCATTCTGATCACTATTGTTTACTGAGAACCAGACAGGCCCAGGAACCTGTTACCACAGTTCTTCAGAAAGCCTTGAAAAGGTCAGCCTTTTTCAAGCTTCAGTGATTGAGCCTCTAGATCATTAGAATGTTCTCCAAATAATAGAAATAGATAGCCCCTTGTTCAAGTGGAGACATTAAAGTTGCCCAAAGCCATGTAGCTGCTGGGTGGTGGAGGCAGCACCTAAAATACAGTCTGCCGGGTTCTAACGCCCAAACATCCTTTATTCTGCCACAAGCAGCCTCTGGCAGGCTCTAAAGGTGCCACAGCTTCATCTCTCTTCTCCTCTTCCAGGTCGCCATAGGGAGCTGCTCCAGGGTTTGAGTTCAGACTTCACATTGACAGGAACTCAGGGGAACCTCCTGCATGGCTAGACCCGAAACATATTTCTTCCAGTTCAGAGGACCTGGTCAGCCATGCTCCTGCTCACTCCACTGGCTGAACTCTTAAAGCTCTTTTCCTTATAGAATGATAGAAGAGACCAGAGGCGATAAGCCCAACCTTCATATACTCAGTCCAAAGGCCCTGTGCAATATCTTACTCACATGATCAACTGAGTTCTTGCATTCCAACAGTGATGGGAAGCTCACTACTCCTAACTCACCCATTTTAGCTCTGGCATCCGGATGCTGCTGCCTGCATCTCCAGGTGTTTGTAAGCAGGCTCCACAGTAGCAACTTAACCGTACCTCCTGCTCAGGGATGTGTCTGCAGGGGCATGCTTCAAATGTAGCCTGTTCCACCTCCTGTCCCACCTTTGCACAGGGGTGTCATACAAGTTCATGGATGTGCATGTGTGTTCTCCCTATAGCTTCTGCCCAGGAGCTGGAGGCAGCTCTCTGGGTACCAGGGACAGGCCAGATTTATGGTGCTGGGAGAAATATTTAGGCCTGAGACAGTTTGGTTGTGTTAATTATGGAAATCTAAAGATAATCTATATTTAATGCTGAATTTTGTCAAATTTGCTAAAGAATTAGGGGAGCGTGTGCAAATAGTGACACTTCAATGAAGAAGAAGGTGCAATTAAACTCTGAAATTTACAGTGGAATAATTGGAGAGCATGACAAATATAGTTATCAGCAGCAACTAATTAGGGGTCTGCTCGAGGTTTCTGGGCTTGATTAATCTCGCCTGGATGTTAATAAGTTATATGGGGCAGATGATACTGGTTTTCAGCTTCCTTCTTTCCATTCTCATCTAGACCAGTTGGTATGGTAATGTGATCCATACCATTCATCCCTTGGGCCAGCCTAGCCTAAAGGGAAAATCGGAGTGCTTATGTTTCTTTTCTGAGACCCACCTCTCTAGGTAAGATTGGATGAACGAACACCTCGAGCTATCCTCTCCTCACACCTCAATCGATTAGTGAATTCTTTTCTTCTTTCCCTTCCTCCTCTTCCTTTTTCTCCTCCTCCCCTCCTCTTTTCTTTTTCCTTTCTTTCTTCTTCTTTTTGCCTTTATTTTTTAAAGATGGAATCTCATGTAGTTCAAACCTCCTATGTAGCCGAGGCTAGCCTCAAATTCCTGATCTTCCGCTTCTGCCTCCCATGTGCTGGGATTATAGGCATGCACCATCATGCCTGGTTTGGTTGGCAAATTCAATGTTTCACTTGAGGTGTGTTGGACCTGAAGGAGAGAGGATGCAAAGCCAAGTCTTAGGGGTTCGCTGAGTCCACGTAGGTTGAGTCTGCCCCCTTGTACGGATGCAGCTCAGCCTGCTTGTTCTCCACATCTTACCTGTGCAGGAAAGCACGCTGAACAGCTCCCGGCCTGACCTGCAACAGAGTCCACGCACAGCTTCCTGGCTCCAACACCTCTCCCTACCTGCTTCAGGATATGGCTGGCTGGAGTCTGGTCTGTGAGCTGTTGATTAAAGTTTAGATGGGAGCTGAGCTTCCTGCTTGGCGCCAACTGAGGAACCGCTGCTGAGCCCAGCTGTGGAACCAAAAGCACCTCTCCCTTGCTCTGTCTCCCTCCACCTCTTCCCAGGCCTATTAGTCCTCGTGGTCCTGCTGCTTTGGTCTCCCTTCAAGAGCTTCCCCACCTTTCAGGGGTCTCTGTGTGACTAATTCCCAGGAGCCCTCTCTTCCACCACCTAACCTTTCCTTAAGTGTGCTCTCAACTGCCAGGGTCCCCAAGGCATCCCCTGAGGAAGAGGGATGTGTCCACTCTGTGAGTGGACCCTCTCCTGCTACCTCCTGACTCTGTGATACGGTCTGGCACAGGTCAAGGATAAGCTGGCAGCCACAGCTGAGACTTGCGATCGTGGAAGAGTTGGTCTTTGTGTCTTCCATATACCAGCTGCCTCTAAACAGGAGTTCTGTGTGAGCACATCACAGGAGGCCGAGAGCTTGCAGTACCTGCCGGGAAGGGGTGTTGGAGGAGAGGACAAGGCCTTTAAAATTTGGCCTCCTGAGGGGAGGAGGGTAGCTTCTTGGCAGCCTTAGTTTCTCTTTCTGTTTTGGGTCTGAAGAACGTTGGGGTCAGGGGTTATTATTTTTTAATTACATTTATTTGTTTATTATTTTGGGGGTGGCTCATGCACCACGCTGTACAAGTGGAAGTTTGAGGACAAATGAGGGAGTTCTCTCCTTACAACACATGGGTCCCGGAGACTGAACTTAGATTGTTGGGCCTGACAGCAAGTGCCTTCACCTCCCGATATGTCTTATCAGGCTTGGAACTATTTACATTTTTAAAGATTTTCCTTACTTTATTTCCATGTATGGGTATTTTGCTGGCATGTATAAATGTACACTATGTGAGGCCATGCCAGAAGAGGGGGTCGAATTCCCTGAAACTGGAGTTATAGAGGCTTGTGAGCCATCATGTGGGTGCTGGGAATCAAACCATGGTCCTCTGGAAAAGCAGCAAGCACTCTTAACCACTGAGCCACCTTTCCAGCCCGCTGGGGGCTATTCTTAATTGAGTCAAGATCTGGTTTTGATTTTTGACAAATAAAGTCATTGCGTCTCATCCAGGGTCACCAGATCCTCAGGAGAAGGGCTGAGAGGTCATCGGGGCCTGAGCTCCTTTGTCCACCTCTTGTGCCCTCCAAACCTCCACTTCCCAGGATGACTTGAATATTTTTAATTTTTAAAAAAATATGTGTCTAAGTGTCTTGCCTGCACCTATGTCTGTGTAGCACAAGGGCCTGATGCTGGGGTTACACATGGTTGTAAACTGCTTAATGTGGGAATTGAACCCCGGCCAGCTGAACCTGGTTAAGGAACAGTGCTTCTAACCACCAAGTCATCTCTCCAGCCTTATGTAGGCTTTTTTTCCTTCTTTGAGACAGGATCTTATGTAGCTCCTGATCCTCCTGCCTCCAGCTCCTGAGAAGTCACGTAGGTTATAAGCTTTTATTAGTGCTGTTTACACTCATAAAATGCATTTCCCTCCCACGCCCACTTCCACATCCACATCGGGAAGTCTTAACTCCACTCAGCACCTCCCGATCCTTACTCTGATTGCATGTGTCAACTCCCTGTGGTGCCTGGACCTTTTCAGTGGTTTTGCAGCGGACTCGTGTGATGTCAGACGTCGCCGCTAGAGGGCAGTAGACTCCATAGACACAAGCAAAGTTTGAGCCCAGATGAGCTGCAGCCATCCTTAGCCTGAGCTATCTCCTGGACCTCTAGCCTGAGCCCTCACTACTGGATTTCAAAGCTAGAGGATTTGGGGACAAGGTATATTTCACCAGAGCAGATCCGCTGTGAGATGTGTGTGGAAATGACAGAAGGAGCTTTTGATGGTGCTACTGAGGTGTCCCCAGGACAGGGTTGATTTGGCCCACACTCCAGATGGGGAAATGTCTTAGTCACAGCTGCACCTCACAGAGGCTGGCTGAAGGTATGTCAGATATACAGAGAGAACCGGTTAAAGACAGGCTCAGTGCAAATTGCTGAAGGAGACGCGGAAGACAGAGAGCTGAAGTTAATCCAGATCTTTCTGACTTCCATGTAAGCGTCTTTTCTTCCATCATAGCCTTTCCAGTCATTCAAGATCCTGGTCTAATCCTTGTCATTGTCACACTGAAGACAACTGAAAATGATGCCTCAGGCCTCAGGCCCCATTTCTCAAATCTTCAGTTACCCTGCATATGTGGTGAGGTTCCTGGCCCCTCTGAGCAACAGTTTTCTGTGAGCAGGTCAGATGATGGTGCTTAGCCCCTTCTTGCCAGGGCTCCGTGGGATGGGATAAGATGAAAGCTGCTGTGACCCTTCTCCTCTAGAACCCCTGTGATTTGGGGTTAGACCATTCCCTCACTCCCACCCCTACCCCTCGCGAGACTCTTGTTCTACACCTTGAAGGCTGGGAGAGGGTTCTAAACACCAAATGTCTTCTTAGCCATCTCTTAGGGAGGAAGAAGGATGGGGGGGGGGGTGTCTCCTTCCTCAGGAGCTTCAAGCCTTCACAACTGCTGGAAGTGGTCGGGCTCCGTTGCTATGGTTACACGGACCGGCTGCCTGCAGGGCCGGTCCTGTGCCAGCCACATTGACCTCACTTAGGATGATTACTTTTCGGCAAATAAAATAATTATGTTAATAAAGAAGCTGTTCGTCCTTCACCACTCCCTACCCTGCTTGGCCCATTTCCCATTCCCGCCTGGGGCAAAAGCAGCTCCTCTTGCCTTCTTACCTCCATCTGGGGCATCCTGCATCCTTTGGTGGGATGTGGATCGGGATCCTGCCTGGGTCTTAATTTTCAGCAGCGCAAAGCATCACCTGTCTTACCTTTGCCTCCTAGCCAACATCTGTGTGGAAGTTGCCAAGGTGAGATGCTAATGCCCATCAGGTGTGCTGCTGAACACCAGCCAGGCCTCAGAAGCTGTCATTATAAGAAATCCTGTTTACTGAGTGCCTACTGTGTGTTCTTCGAGAATGCCTTTGCAAAAGGACTTCTTCTATTCCCTGTGCCAACTGTGTGAGTTGGGACTTCAATACTATTTCCCAAATGAGAAGACTAAGGTACCAACAGACAAAATGCAGAGGCTTTTAAATACACACACACACACACACACACACACACACACACACAGAGAGAGAGAGAGAGAGAGAGAGAGAGAGAGAGAGAGAGAGAGAGAGAGAGAGAGAGATTGAGTGTGTATGTATGTGCCAACATGCTATGGTGTGCATGTGGAAGGAACAGCTTTTGGGAATCAGTTCTCTCTTCTACCATATGGATCCTGGAGATGGAACTCATGTCACTGGGCTTTAGTGGCAAATCTGCCACCTGCTCAATCATCTCGCCAGTTCTCCGTTTTCTTTGAAAAGATTTCATGTAGCCAGGATAGCCCCAAACTTTCCATATGGCTAAGGATGGATGTTATTAACTCAACTACATCCCTAGCCCAAACAATAAATAGGACACATTATGTGGACTAAATTAAATAGGGGAATTATATGACCTTACAGCTTTGTTTCTTCCCTTGAGACAGAGTCTTATGAAGCTGAGGCTAGCTTTGAATATGTTACATAGCCAAGGTTGGCCTTGAATTTCTGATCATCTCACTTCTGCCTTTGGAGAGCTGGATAACAGGAATGTACCACCATGACTAGTTAAGATGTGCTAGGCCTGGGTACCTGGCAGTCCATCTTGCAGGGCATCTGTTTTATGTGGTGCTGGGGATAGAGCCCAGGATGTTATATGTACTAGGCAATCTACCATTGGAACTGTTTTCAGCCATGGCTTTTTTTCTTTAGAGACAGGGTCTTGCTGTGTAGCTGGGGATGGCCTCAAACTCGAGACTCTCTTTCTGTGGCTTCCCAAATGCTGAGATTATAGGCATACAGCACTCCAAGCCAAGTGACAAGGTACCTTGATGGAGCTTGAAACCTGGGCCCTCTGTATAGGGCCCTCCGTTTCTAAGAGAAACAGATCCTGCTGTGGCCTCAGTGCTGGTCAGGGTTTCCGAGGGGAAGGGGGGCTACAGAGGTCGGGGGTGGGAGGAGAGGGAGGGAATTAAATACCTGCAGAAGATAGAGATTGAGAATAAACTGCCACAGGAACTCTGACAGCTAGACACTGGTGGCCACTAATGTAGGAGAGGTGGGGGCGACTGGGCAAGGAGATCCCTAGGGATAAAGAAGGATCAGACTGGCAATTACTGGTGTTCTGACAAGTGGCTGACATGTTACAGCTGAGTGGTGGAGTACATCCTTTATCTTCCAAGACTCTCATTACAGCCCCATTTTACAGATGAGGCTGATGAGGCTCACAAGCACCGGGTGAGTTTGTCAAAGTCACACACTGGACATGGAGTCAGGCTTCAAACCCAGATTTGTTTGGCCTTATTGTCTGGTCTCAGTGCTCAGCAGACATTGTCAGAATGACGGAGAGACAACGGGAGTGTTTGTTATTTGAATCTCTTGTTAAGATAAAGACTTGCCAAAAGGGGTTGCTAAAATTTGGGCCACTTGGAAATTTACTTTTCCACCAATAAACAAAAAAACACATTGCTGATCAGAGATCAGAAAATTCATCTTAAGTCTCATCCAGTGATAAAGCTGGGGCTTTATCTGGGATACATTGTGACTGAGAGAAGCAAGAAAATTTTATTTTAAAAATTACATTTATTTATTTGTGTGGGGGGCACATACACAACACAAATTGCATTTATTTATTTGTGTGTGGAAGTCATAGGACAACTCTTGCAAGTCGGTTCTCTCCTTTCATCATCTTGGTTCTAGGAATGAAACTCAGGTCACCAGGCTTGGTGACAAGTGTATTTCTCTATGGAGCCATTTCACCCACTCCAGAACAAAGCTTTTCAATGGAAAAGGTTGCTCACTGTATCTTGGGGGCTCCGTGACTGAAGGAGCACTGTCATCTCAATGTCATGTCAGAAGTCTACATTTGGGTCCTTTGTAAAGATTTGTCCCAGTCTAGTAGCCCTTCCTCTTCCTCCCTTACCCCTCCCACTCAAGGAGACAATGTACAGGCTGAATTCTGAGCTGGAGATGCCTACCAGGTGCACTAGGTGGCGCTCCGATACTGGCCAATGCTCAGATTGCGCCGTGGTCACTGGGCAGGGTGGGCACAGCTTAGGAGGAAGGCGGGTCTCACTGGGCCTGAAACCCAGGGCTAGAGCTGTGCCAAGGGTACCTGGACATAGATGCCAGGCTGGGGACCGGGGGCTGAGCCTCAGTCATCCATGACTTGTGGAGTCCCAGTGTTTTTAGGTCTCAAGCAACAGCAGTGGGAAGGACACAGAAGTCTGCAGGAGGGGAGGGGAGGGGAGAGGGAAAAGGATGGAGGAGAAAGGGAAGGAGGGAGGACTAATGAGGGGGTACATTTGTGGTGCCAGGCTAAGCAGCTCATCTGGTATGGAGATGCTATCCTCTCGATGATTGCTGTGAATCCATGGTGTTTTGTTGCTCTTGTCCTGACAGCCTTGGGCTGTGTGTGCCTGAGGAAGTCTGAGGGAATGGGGGAGGGTCCAACCTTGTTCCAGGGGCAAGACACAGACATAGGCACCAGAGGTCTGGCAGGTTTTGTCCTATTTAGCTGTCCCAGCCACGTGACCTTGGGTGAGTCACAGAGACATTTTGGTCTTTGGTGTTTAGGGATCATAACAGTTGGCTTCCGAGTTTGGAGGAGACTCAAATAGGATTATTTACACAAAGGCACCCTCAGGAGATGGTGACCCTGTTCTCTATTTTGCATCTCTTCCTGCCTGCAGGTTCCCAGAAACACTGTTGTTAACTGAGTAACTCGGAATTGGGGTTTGGGGATGGAGGGTGTGGACCCTTCCATGGCTCTCGGCAAATTCCAAAGCCTGCTCACACAGTGGGGCCCAATCTTCTAGAACATCTTGCCTTAGAATTTAGCATTTCCCTGCTTAGAAACTGCGCTGGTTTATTTTTGTCAACTTGGCCCAAACTATAGTCACCTGAAAAGAGGGAACTTCACATAAAGAATTGCCTCCCTCAGACTGACTAGTGGGCAAGCCTTCGGGAGCATTTGGTGGCAGGTAATAGTTGATGGGGGAGGTCCCAGCCCACCACTGTGTGTGGTGTCACCCCTGGCAGATGGTCCCAGGTTGTGTAAGAAAATAAGATGAACAAGCTAGAAAGCAGGGTTTATCCATGGCCTCTGCCTCAGTTTCTGCCTCAGTTCCTGCCCAGAGTTCCTGCCTGACCTGCCATATAAACCAAATAAACGCCTCCTCCCCCAAGTTCCTTTTGGTCAGAATGTTTCATCCTAGTAGCAAGGAAGGACAGAAATGAAGGGCCTGCAGCCATGTCTAGCCACACAGTGCCTGCCCTTCACCCTTGTAGGTCTCTCTGTGACCTTCAAGGCTCAGAGGGAACCTGAACCCCAGCAACAACTTGGGAGAGGAAGCAGAAGGAAAGCTTGCCAAGGGCCTCTTTCCAGAAGTCTACCCCGTGTCTGGTACAAGTAAGGAAACTGAGGCAGGGGGGAACCTGGGGACTGCTGTAGTTTAGATCTCAAATGTCTTACAGAGGCCCTTATGTTAAGGCCTTCGTCCCCAGATTGGCACTATCAGGAAACATTTGGGAGGTGGACCTAGGGGAGGTCTTTGGATGCGTCCCCTTGAAGAGACACTGGCCTCTCACCTCCCTCTTTTACTTACCTGGCCTTGAGGTGAACAGTTTTACTCTGCCACATGCTCCTAGCCATTGTCACTTCCAGGAGTAGCCTAAGACAATGGCTTTATGCACTAGAACCTCTAAATCCCCAAGCCAAAATCAACCTTTCCTTTTTATGTGTTAACTCTCCTGGGTATTGTTTATGGTGACAAAGGGTCACATACACAGGGACAAAACACAAACCCTAAAGATTGGGAATGTAGAATAAATGAAGTGGTGGATTAACCTCCCCAGCCTCACAGATGCTTCAGGGACTGTCACCCTGAACTCCCAGGGAGGATGCCCACATAGGCTGGCTGGAGAGGTGCCAGCAGTTAGGAGACGGACAAGCAGGAGGGGGTCTAGAGGGGTAAC
Organism: Mastomys natalensis; assembly: GCA_021653895.1. Classification (NCBI taxonomy): domain Eukaryota; kingdom Metazoa; phylum Chordata; class Mammalia; order Rodentia; family Muridae; genus Mastomys; species Mastomys natalensis. Next base: position 578,177 of record JAJTUV010000176.1, read on the forward strand.
ACAAGGTCTCTGTGGGGGCAGACTCACTCAGTTCATGAGCATCTTTCACCTGTGTGGTTATGGGAGCTGGGGGTGAAGCACCCGGATAGACGAGGTCTCCTCACCAGCTGCGGGAGTCTCATGGTGTCAGGCTATGGGGAAGTGACTCCCCCAACCTCTACCATCTTCAAGTTCCCAGTTCATCTGTAAAATGGGGATAATACTATCTCTGGGATAGGACCATCATGAATGGTAGATTCCTAGAAGGCACTAGGCACAGGGCCAGGCATTCAGTTAACAGAAACTGCTTCCAGCTTAGTCAGCATTATTGTAGCCACTAACTCTGGAGGGTGTGACCTGGAGCAGATCCTTAGCCTTTCTTGAACCTAGTGTTCCTCCTCGTGACAGATGGATTCAGAACATCTGTGCTACCCTCTCTACCAGATCACGACGAGACCTTTGTAAACTACACAGAGGGAACGAGCCAGTTTAGACTGGAGCATGTTGGCATCAAGCCTCTGTATCTGTCCCATCTTCCTATTAAATTACATTTTATTGACACACATTCATGACATGAGGTGCTTGAGGAAGTCAGAGGACAACCTGCAGGAACTGGTTCTCTGCTCCCACCGTGTAGGTCCCTGAGATCGGACTCAGGTCATCAGCCTTGGTGGCAAGTGCCTTTGCCCACTGAGCCATCTCGTAGACTTGTGCTCCATATTTCCAGCAAGCCTCCTGGGCTCTGGTGAACCAGCTGGTACACACGTGGTGCCCTGGCAAGTCAGAGTCTTGGGATGAGATGCTGGTAGAGCTATAGAGATGAATGCTGGGTTCAGCTGAGAATTATCACTGCTCCCCAAAGGCATGAGGAAAGGCAGGAAATAAATCTCCAGATGAAGACAGAATCTACCCTCCCTCTCCCTCCAGCTACTCAACTCAGTGCTGGGCCTGGCTGGGACTGTTAACAGACATAGGAGGATTCTTCCCCTTTGGGGTGCATTCTTCCCCTACCCACTCCTCCTTGCCAATCTTACTCTCTGCTGGTGAACTATGGAAGAACCTAGGGAACAATGGTGCAGCTGGGCTCTGTCCCACGAGGAGGCAGAAAACATCGTGTAACCTTCAGGTGTACAACCTGATGTTAGTACATCAACAGGAAAGTGGTTCTGCAGGCAGAGGAGCAGCTCTGCCTCTCAACAGCTCACCTTCACCTTAGTAGTGAGGAAAAGAGCAGCTGGGAACCATCTTCCTAATGGTGCAGTTTTAGCTGGGCATAGTGGTGTCGAGGCAGTGGGGGCTCAAGTTTGAGGCCAGCCTACATGCGAGCATGCACTCGAGCCCCACACACACACACACACACACACAGACACACAGACACACACAGACACACAGACACACACAGACAGAGACACACAGAGAGACATAGAGACAGAGACACACAGAGAGACAGAGACAGACAGAAAGAGAGAGAGAGAGAGAGAGAGAGAGAGAGAGAGAGAGAGAGAGAGAGAAAGCAGTTTGTTGCCTGTATCTCTCATGTGTTTCTTTCCCAGGAGAACAAAAGAAGAAAAGGATTTCCATGGGGGGGGCAGGTAAGAAAACTGAAGGAAAAGAGGCTCACTAGCTATCTTGCTTCCTGGAAGCAGATGCTAAAAAGCAAGGAGGGGGATAAATTCATATTCTTTCTCTGTCTCTGTCTGTCTGTCTCTCTCTCTCTGTGTCTCCCTGTCTCTTTCTGTCTCTGTCTCTTTCCCTCCTTCTCTCTCTCTCTCTCTTCCTCCCTCCCTCCCTCCATCTCCACCCAAGGTCTCATGTAGCTCTCAAACTCACTGTGTAGTGGACAGTTTGAACTCTGATTGTCCTACTGTCATGTCCCAAGTGCTAGAAGGAGTTCACCACTGTGCCCAGTTTATGCAGTGCTGTGGACCAAATCAAGGGCTCCACTCATGCTAAGCAAACATTCTACCAGTTACATCTTCAATCCATTTTATATTATTTTAAACCTTTATTATGAAAATTCACATATAAATAGTTTTTTTAAAAAGCTGGGTGTGGTGGTGTATGCCAGGGCTACAAGGTGAGACATTGTCTCGAAAAAGAAAAAAAAAAAAAAATCAGTCCATGTCAAAGGATAGGGATCTTACTGAATTCTAAGAATTCCTTTCCTGATCCCCGTGTGGACTTCTCCTGAGCCCACTTCCTGGACTGAATACCGCTTAACAATTTCTGGTAGCTCCAAAACCTCATTTCCTAACATCTTGGCCACACATCAGTACAGATTCCACGGCTTACACAAGATGCCGTTCTTTGCCTGGGTGGATCTCAGTTGAGGGAGGAATCAGTCTCTTCAGTGTGGGTCTTGCTTGCATGTGTGTCTGTCCACCACACGCATGCCTGGTGCTTGAAGAGGCCAGGAGAGGACATGAGATCCCCTAGAGCTGGAGTTATAGATGGTTGTGAGCCACCATGTAGATGCTGCGAGCTGAACCTGGGTCCTCCATCAGAGCAGCAAATGCACTTAACCACAGAGACGTCTCTCTAGTCCCATGCCCTGGAACGTCTGGTCCTCCTGCCTTCCCTTCCCTAGTGCTGGGACTGTGGATCTGTTCTACCTGTTCCTTTCTGTGTGAGACAAGGTCTCACTGTCCTGACTGTCCTAGTACTTATAGATCAGGCCACCCTTGAATTGGATGGAAACTCTCCTGCCTCTGCTGGGATATAGGAATGTGGCACAAACACCATATTGGTTCCTTGCTTTTTCAAGGCTGTCTGTGGTCCTGAGCCTCTGGCCTTTTTCCTCTGTCTTCAAGGCCAGCCACAGCATGGAGCCCTTCTCATATCCCAGCATGCCCCTCTGGCTCTTCTGCCTCCCTCTTCATCTTTGAGGGACCTTCCTGACTGTACTGGACACACCCATCTGGCCCTGTGTCACCCCCTATTTTACAGCCAGCTGGGAGCAGCCTTCTGTATGTAGCCTTTACTCCCCCTTAGCGTGTAACACAATGAAGTCACAGGCTCTGGACAATGGACATGGAATATGGGAGTGCGAGGAGTATTACCTGCTGCCAGACAGTCCTTCCATTTCAACAACAGTCTCTCTCTCCCTCTCTCAAAAACACACACAGTGACACTGTCTCCTCCCTCTCTCCTTCCTTTCCTCTCCCCTCCCTAATTCTTTTGGGATGGGGCCTTACAATGTATACCAGACTGGTCTTGAACTCACAGAAATCACCGCCTCTGCCTCCTAAGTTCTGTGATGAAGGAGTGTGTTCCATGGCTTTCTCTTTCTTTTTAAAATGGGAGTGTTCATAGTGCAAGCCCGATTTTTCTTACATGGACTTATACTTCCCAAAATCCAAAGAAATTTATTTCTAAACACATTTTGGTCAGTTCTGACACCAGGGTCACCTTTTACAAATGGAATAGTCATGGCTGGTTTATGGCTGGGCTTAGACTGGAACCCAGCTTTCCCTGGGCTATACCCCTCAGCCGTGCCTCCTTCCTTCCTTTGTCTGACTTGAAGCTGATTCAGACTCATGCAGACATCCTCAGGTGGTGGAACCCACTCTCTTGTCCTTTGAATGGCCGCATGGCATTCCATCATGGTGATGGATCAGCGTTTGGTCGCTCCTTTGTTGTCAGGCACATGAAACAAGTCTACTTTCTTGTTATAATACATGCCTGGTCCTTGTGTGTTTTCTTCAAATATCTTTTACCATTTCACCCTAGTCTGTCTCATGAGCAGGTCCAGGATGGAACAGAGCCTTTGCCTCTGAGGAGAGCCAGGCAATGGTCTGTACCTGTTCTCGAGACCCAAAGCAGAGATGCATGGGACCACCTCCAGTGACAGATTTGGACTCTCCTGCAGCCCACAAGAGGTTACAGTACCCCCCTTTAGTTAGCATGCTGATGCACTATAAATTCGGGGTGTACATATTTGACAGTGTGGTCTTGCTTGCCTGACACATCACTCCTTCAACATTTCCTAGAGCCCACACCACAAAACTGAAGGGCAAAGTGAGCCACCATCCACACCTGCACTAAACACCACCAGCCAGGGAATTACACACAGCCAAGCAGCCAGGGTTAACTTTCATTGACAGAACATGGAACTGTTAGTGTGTCCCACATCCTAAGATAACATGGTTAGAGACAGAGCATGGATGAATGGTGTAGCCAGGAAGTTCCGGTTTGTGGCTCTGTCTGGTGGAGAGCTTACTTAGCACAGGGGGTGGTTGAGAAAAGGAATCAGTTGCAGGAAGAAGCCTTTGTTTCCGTTCTGGCAAAGGGAGGTTTGTGATTCAGGTGCTGGATGGAGTTGGGATCTTAGCTGGCCCTCCAGGGGTGTGAGGCCACTATGGCTAAACAAAGTCGGGCAACCATGGCGGGCAGGCCACTGTAGGAGGGTAGGAAAGGGCAGATTTCCCAATCCAGGAGAGTGGAAGGCACCAAAGTGGAAAGAACACGCCTGAGGTCGGGATTGGATTCCTGTGGAGCTCAGAGCATCTGAGCCAAACTGCTGCCTGGTTTTGCAAAGCATGGATATTAATAAGGGTGATTAGTAATCATGACGTGTGAATAATAAGGGGATGGTTAATTGTCCTGGTTATGATGAACAGCAGTCACTGCAAGAGGGTGGGGGAACTGGAAGCCCAAACACACACACACACACCACATATGTGAACAAACATGTTCACACACACATGCAAACACAGGTGCACACACACTCATATACTCTCAAATGAATTGTTCTTGGCTGTTATTTATGAGATTACAAAGCAAGCATACCATGAAAATATTTCTTTTTCCGCTCTTTTTTCTTTTCAAGTCAATGTCTTACTCTGTAGCTGTGGCTAGCCTGGAATTTGTTATATAGACGAGGTTGATCTCAAACTTGTGGTAATGCTCCTGCATCTGCCTTTTGACTGCTGAGATAATGGGCATGTCTGGCTGAAGGATTGGTACTTTAAAAATGAAAACCTAATAAAACAGAATTTCTTCCTTTCTCTTCCCCTCTTTTTAACAAGGCAGAATTTTTTAAAAAAATCAACAAGCGTATATTATTTATTGAAATATTCCCTCCACCTCCGTTCCTCCTTCCTCTCTTCCGTTCTTATTTGTCTCCTTCATTTTCCACAGACCTCTCTACTCATACTTTCATTTTATATTTACATGGTGATTTTATGTAGCTATGTAAAATCTGAGAAACACAAATGAGGAAAAAAACCCATCTATTTGTCTTTGTGAGACTGGCTTACTTCACAGTGTCATCATCTCTGTTGTTCCTATTTTCCTGCATAAGACATGATTTCATTCTTCTCTATGCCTGAAAAATTCCTCTCTCTCTCTCCCTCTCTCTCTCCTCTCTCTCTCTCTCTCTCTCTCTCTCTCTCTCTCTCTCTCTCTCTCTCCCCGTGTGTGTGTGTGTGTGTGTGTGTGTGTGTGTGTCACAGTTTCTTTTTCCATTCCTTTGTTTAGGGCATTTAGGTGGGTGCTGCAGTGGACACTGATATGCAAATGTTTCTATGACATGCTGGTTGGAGCCCTCTGTCAACCACCTGGAAATGGAGTGAGTGGGTCATGCAGAAGACCCATTTTCAGTTCTTATGAGAACCCTACCTGCTGACTTCCACAGTGGCTGACCTTGCTTGCATTTCAGCAGCAGTTTAGAAGGGTTTCTTTCTGTCCATCCATTTTCATTGTTGTTTTCAATTTTATTTTATTATTTTTTTCTGTGTTTGGGTGTTTTGCATGCATGAATATTTGTGATCCACACACATACAATATCCTTAGAGGGAGAAAAAAGGTGTACTGGAGTTACAAATGGTTACAGTTTGCCATGTGGGTGCTGGGAATGAACCTTAGTCATTTGGAAGAGAAGCCAGCGCTAACTGCTGAGCCATCCCGCCAGTTCCCCTTGTTGGTTTTGTAGTGACTGACATACTTGGGTAAGAAGGGATGGACCTTTCTCTGACGAAATTAAACATTTTTTAAATATATTTTTGGTCACTGAATTTCATCTTTTTTAGAATAAGTGTAAATTATTTATTTACTTTTAATTTTATTGATCTGGTTGTGTGTGTATGTGTGTGTGTGTGTGCATGTATGTGTGTGCATACACAAGTCCCAGCTTGCATGTAGAGGTCAAAGGACAGCTCCTTTCATCATCGTGGGTCCTAGGGATTGAGTTCAGCTAGTCATGGTTGGTGACAAGTGCCTTCAGCTGCTGAGCCATCTTGCTTCTTGTGTTTCTTCCTTTCTGAACTATCTGCTCATTTCATTGACCTGTTTATTGATTGGGTTTAATTTGTGGTTTGGCTTTTATTTTTTTAGTTCTTTGTGTATTCTATATATCAATCCTCCTGTCAAATATAACTGTAATTTTTTTCTCCCATTCCATAAGCTATCTCTGCTCTCAGCAACCATTTCCTTTCTTGTACAGAAAGAATCCTTTTAATTTGCTGGTTATTGGCCCCATTTCCCAAACCACTCGCATCCCATTTGGAAGGTCCTTGCCTATACAGATGTCTTGAAGTTTCAATGTTTTTCTTCCTCTAATAGTTTCAGGCCAATAAAAAAAATATGTGTGTCATCTCTTATACATATACAGAAGGACATATACTCATAGTGAACAATTTTGGAAAATAGACTATATATGTGTATGCATAGACATATACACACATATACACATATATATGTATATACACACATATGTATATATACATGTATGTGCATGTATTATATGTATACACATGTGTATATATGTATATATGTGCATTATATATGCATGTGTATATGAATGCATACACACATATACATACACACATATATACATATATATGGACAGACAGACAGACAGACAGACACACACACACACACACACACACACAGAGATTGGACCCAGGGCCTCTTGGCCAGGCATGAATTCTACTACTGAGCTACATTTCCCACCCAGTCCTTGTCATCTTGTCATTTTATTAGTTTTTGTTCATTTTTTTGAGGCATTCTTGATTTATAATCTAGACTGTTTTCAAACATAAATTCCTCCTGCTTCAGCTTCCTTAGGGCTGGGATTATAGGCATTTACCTCCACGCCCAGCTTTCTTTATTAGGATTTTGTATTTAAGTTTCATTCGTTCATTTATTCATCTCCTCACGACATAAGAGTTATCCATTATCAAAATAGGGCATGATGGTGTACCCTGTAATTCCAGCACTCAGGAGGAGCAGGAGTTCTAGACTAGAGGCTGGAGAGATGGCTCGGCGGTGAACAGTACATACTGTTCTTGTAGAGGACCTGAGTTTGGTTCCTAGTACCTACATGGTGGCTCACAATTACCTATAACCCTGTATCCAGGGGTATCTGGTGCTTCTGGGTTCCTCAGACACCTGCATTCACATACATATAATCACAGAAAGACATATTGTTTCAAAAAATTATACATATATTTATCTCAGCTTGGACACCAAGGCTCAAAACAAAACAAACCCAAACACCACAACCAAACAGGACACCTCCACTGTGTACCGTGATTACCAGCCCCACCCACCTGCTCAGTGACAGCTGGCGTTTCCCTCTTCTCTCTGCAGTGGTGTCGACGTCTTAGTGTCGACGTGAGGAACACAATGAGAGAAGCTGGAGAATGCTGGGTCTCCTCGAGCACAGCGCACACTCAGGAACATGAGCTGTTATAACCACTGCCACTGAGCCACGAGCCAGGCTCTGTGGACAAAGAGACACTAGAACACAGTTCCTGCTCAGAGTGTCCCACCAGACCCAGTCAGTCCTCAGGGCTGACCACAAGGCTGGGACACAGAGAATGAGATCCCTTCCACCTCTCTCAGGCCCTTGATGGGCAACATTTTGGCAGGCATGCTCCCTACCCTGAGCCTGCTCCAGTGATGTCTTCCCCCAAACCAGGCCCAGAGTGATGTTTTTCTTCTAGTCCTTAAAAAGCCAGGCTAACGGCCCCGCTCCGGTCACCCCCTGCACCACTACAGCATGCAGGCTGCTTGGAGAGGTGACAAAAAATTAAAATTAAAGCTAAATTAAAAAGAAGATTCCCATTTCCTCTCCTCATCACACTTCCACCTTAATTTTATCGCGTCTCCCTTCTCGTTTTATTGACTTTTAGAAGCACCGCTGCAAGATTTAGTGTGGAGCGGGGAGGGAGGCAGTAAACGCGTTTCTCTTGCCTCCAATTAATCCTGCCAGGGTGGGGACCGGCGGGGAAGTGGGATGCTGTGGGGAGAATCCTCAGGAGAAGGGGCAGTCCAAGACTCCAAGACCTCGGAGCTGTGAATGATACCCTCAAAGTGGGGGTGAAGGTGGGTTTTACCGTTGAGACTTTCTCTGGTGCAGTTTCCTGATGAAAGAAAGAAAGAGAAGCAGTTTCACAGATCCTTCAGCTCAGAAAACTGGAACAAGAATGAAACTTCTACATGATCCAGAATTAAAGCCGACTCTCTGGGGTTGGCAAGATGGCTCGGTGGGTGAAGATGACTGCCACCAAGCTTGACAACCTGAGTTCAATACCCAGAACCCACATGGTGGGAGGAGAGAACCAACTTCTATAAATTGTCCTCTGGCCTCTGCGAACAGCAAGGATTGTGTGTACTCCCACACCACATAAATAAATAAATAAATAAATAAATAAATAAATAAATAAATAAAATAAGCATTTTTTTAAAAGCCTACAGAACATTCTCCTCCCCACCTCCACCCTCATTTCCTGGGTCTGAAGTTTCCCACTCATCCATTAGATCTTTATTTAATTTTATTGTGTTTCATGCTCTGTTAGTAGGAGGCATTTTTCCTCCTCCCCACCCTCCCACCTCACCTCCTCTATTTGCTTTTTTTTTTTTTTTTGCCACTCCCCCCATCTCTAATATCATTTTCACCCACCCACAGCGACACTGCATGTTGGTAATTTTCTCCTGACCCTAATGGCTATGGTTTTCCCTCAGTATTTAAGCGGAGCAAGACAGAGGTTAGTGGTAAATAAACAGCGTTTTCTATTTATGCTGCCAATTTCAGTTGATGGTGGAGAGGCTGCTGGGAAATTAACTATGCTGCTCTCTGAAGCTGAGGAAAACCCTGGACTGGAGAGTAAGTGGTTCCTGCCCTCGATGGCATAGGCTATCTACCTGTGTCTCCCTGGAGGAACCGGTGGAGCCTGGACACAGAGAGCTGGTACAGGCTTCTGTTTTCTTCATGGCTCTAGTCTTCCATCTTGTAGAGCAGTGGCCCACAGCCTTCCCAGTGCTGCAGCTCTTTATGTTGTGGTAACCTCCAACCATAAAATTATTTTTGTTACAATCTTATAACTGTGATTTTGCTACTGTTATGAGCCATCATGTAAATATGTGATATTTGCTATATCTAGTAGATGATCCTTTGATTTCCCCAAAGGGGTCACGACCCACAGGTTGAGAATCATTATAGCAGCAGCAGTGGCAGTGGTGGTGGCGGCGGCGGCAGCAGCAGCAAGGGACTTATTAGGAAATTCAGATTCTCTAGCTACCTACAAAATCAGAAAATCTGAGGATAAGGCACACTGATCTGTGGTTGTTTGTTGAGCTCAGATCTCATGATCCTTCTGCCTCAGTCTCCCAAGTGGTGGGATTAAACGTATGCACTGCTTGCCTGGTAAACCATTTGTTTTTTAAAAAAGAAACTTATTTTATGGACTGGGGCTGGAGCTCAGTGGGTAGCGTGCTTGCTTGCCTGGCATATGTGGAGCCCTAGGTTCTGATCCCAGCACCTGGAGGTTCTCAGTCATCCGTGGTTACACAGCAAGTTGGAGGCCCTCTCAAAAACAAACAAAATTTGTGGAGACACAGTTCACACACATATAGAATTCACCTGATTAAAGCATAGTGTTCCGTCTGTGGTTTCTAGTGAGTGTTTTGAGGTGTGCAGCCATCACTTGAACTGGCTGCAGGACATTTCTCTGGTCTCAGTAAGTTCCGGCTGCCTCTGTGGCTAATCCCTCTCCACCCGTGAACTAATAGGTCACTAATCAACTATGTCTCTATATATTTGCTTTTTCTGGACAGTCTTTTGGATCAAATCCTTTATGTAGCATGCTCTTTGTTTAGTTTTGCTAACTGCTTTATTGAGATACAATTTATATGCTATGCAACTCATTCCTGTGACATGCACAATTCAGCGGCATTTAGTATATTCATGGATGTTGGGACCGCCATCAGCACTGAATTTTAGAATGTTTCATTATCTCTTCCCAAAGCCCTGCTTCCCTGTCATTTCTAAATTCTCTGTCTCTCTAACTCTGGGAGACACTAATGTATCTTCTGTCTCTGAAGAGTTGCCTATTCTGGGCATCACATAAAAATTAAATCGTATCTTATGCATCCTCTTGAAACTGGCTTCTGCACTCAGCTATGTTCAAGGTTCATTCGTGTGCATGATGTATCAATTGCTGGGTCCTTTGCATTGCTGTATAGTATTTCACTGTAGGGATTTGCCATGATTTAACTTAAAATATTTTGTCTTGGTTTTTTTGAGACAGGGTTTCTCTGTGTAACCCTGGCTGTCCTGGAACTTGCTTTGTAGACTAGGTTGGCCTTGAACTCAGAAATTCGCTTGCCTCTACTTTCCAAGTGCTGGGATTAAAGGCAAGTACCACTACTGCCTGGCTAAACTATTTTCATAACATACATTTATTTATTTATTTATTTATTTATTTATTTATTTATTGTGTGTGTGTGTGTATGCACACGCACCCATGCTGGCAGTGTGCATTTGCACATTCAAGACATGTGGAGGTTAGAGAACAACTTTTGGGAGTCAGTTCTCTCCTACTATGTGGGTTTGGCAGGAGTGAACTCAGGTCATTATGCTTAGAAGGGTAGGTAGAAGGGCATACTGTGTGCGCCAGGTCAAATCATGGTGGCAGAGAGACTCTTCACACTGTCTCCAGGAAGAGTGGCGCTTCCTATGCCCAACTTTCATTCAGAGATCACTTGGGCTCAATGGGGGTCTCCCCCTCTAGTAGCCACCAGATGAAGCCTGCAGGCCTCAAGTTGAGGGACTTTGGTCGCATACCCAGTTCTAAGCCACTCTCTGGAGTGTGACAGCTCTTAACCTCTAGATTCTTGTTCACCGAGTTGATAAAATGGATGAAATCAAAAGCTGCTCTTCTGGAGAGCTTGTCTCCCCAGCGAGACTTCTGAATTCCTCTACCTTCAGAAACCAGCGTCTGCCTTCTCCTACGGCCACGCTTGCTTGCCTTCTTAGTCTGGAGCCCACGACTACCCGCTGTTCTGCTCTTGGACCCAGCATCCAGCCTCCTGCCAACATCCTAGAGCACCCCTGGCTTCCTGGCCAGGTTCTGGGAGGGTAGCTGCGACCAGGGCGCCTCCAGCCTTGGTCTATGGACAGATACCTCAGACAACCCGAAAGATCTTTTGAGTCATCAGGTGGGTCACAGCTTGGGGTGGGGCAAGGCTGTTTGTTGCAACCTGGGGTGAGAACCACTGTACACCCATCTTGAGTCCTTGGAGGTTTCTGACCAACTCATAAAAGAGAACGTTTGGTTCTTTGCCAGGTGTGAGAGGTACCCAGGGTCTTGGGTCTTCTGTTGGCATCCTCGGCCTGAGGTCATTCTTCCTGAGTCCTGGGGCGCTCTTCTTTCTTTCGGAGCCTGGCACTTGAACAGTGCTTGCTGCAGCTTCCCTGTGAAAGCGGCTCATTAGCGTGTTTGTTTCTATTGGACGCACAAATAACAGTGATGGACACTCCCCACCCCCACCCTGCTCTCTCTCTAATTACAGCGATGAATATTCATAGCGTTGGGTGGGGGTCGGGGTGGGAGAACCAGCACAGAACTCACTAAGGCCCAGTCGGGAGGGTGGTCAGCAATCAGCCAAATGCAGCTACAAACTCCCCTCTGGGACTGGCCTTCATATTTGTTTGTTTGTTATTGCCATTTTTCCTCTGCAGGTGCACAGTGTGTGACCAGGGATCTGGTGACCCCACTGCGCTGGGGTGCAGTGCTCTTGCTGTTTGTCTGTCTGTCTGTCTCTGTGTGATCTTTGTTCCCTTTCTTTGTCTCCTTACTCATGGGGGTCTGTCGCCAGCAAGTTCTTGTTACACAAACTCCTGGCGAAGACACCGGGGTTGGGCACCAGTAAAGGGCAGTGTGAGCCTTGTGAATTAAGAGATTTAGTCACTTGTGGAATGACTTTATTTTATAGCGACTTCCTCCCCGACTGAGTGATGTTGTACGCATTGGGTGTATTTATAACTTAATAGCTTTTCTCAATTTTATTATACTTTTTATGATACTTGCGGCTTTATGAGACTTTGTAATTTTTCTCAGATTCATTAAATTCAACTGAGGGTGGAGCCAAAGATGATCAGGTGGGGGCTGCTCTCCTTACATCCCCCCTCCCCCACACTCCCCCAAGGTTCCTTCTTTTACTGACTGCTGCTGCTGGTGCCGCTGCTCCCTGGGTGATCTCAGCTTAGGCTTACCTTTCTCATTAGGACATGGACTTTTCAGGTCACCCTACCAACGAAGTTCCTGGCTATGCCCAGGCTGAAACTGGTCCAGTATCATCCCTAGTTGGTCATAGATTATCATTTAGGTTTATACTGACTCCCTCTCTACCTTCCTCTCTCATTCTTTTCAACATCAATTCCTAGAATGAGACATGCCTCTGGATTTTTCATTCTACACCTCACCCCACTTTACAGATAAGGAAACTGAGGATCAGGGGGACATCATTGCTGACTTCAGAGCAGGCAATCTCCCTGCCCTTTGCTTCTGGCCTTGGTGTGTGGGTGTGTGTGTGTGGGTGTGGGTGTGTGTTTTGGACACTTCCTGCTGACTTCCAGTAGTGGCAGGAGCTCTTTACTTCTTAGTTTTTATCCAGTCTCCCTTATTCTTCCCAATATTATGTCCCGTTATGAGCCTCAGAGGAAAAAGGCATTTACAGGACACACTTGGTATGTCCTATATTTTCTCCACAATCTTCCTATCAGAGCTGTTGATTAAGTAGTCTGATTTTCCAGGCGAGACAAACCAGTTACATGAGCCCCTGAGAATGATCAGAGACTCCAAATTTCTGGACTCTGTAGGCTCAGCATCTACACAGTCAAAACTAAGTGGGTCATTTGCATGTGTTTCAGGAAACCTTTCCCCTGGGTGATTGTCACTGTAAGTGGGTAGGAATTACAAGAGGCCCAGAGTGAAGTTAAGCCAATCAGAGCAGAGCTCTGACTTTCAGAGCTATGATCTTGGTTGAGGGAGAGGGCCAGGCAGAGAAAGAAGGCTCTCAGCTGTGGTGGTTGGAGAGGATTATGGGTACTGACACCTTTTCCCCAGAGTCTCCAAATCTCTGGATCTCTGGGAGCACAGTAATAAAATGGTAGCAGTTCTTGCTTCACAGATGGCTTTGAGAGCTAGCCCTTCACAGCCCAGAGCCTTCCAAGCCTTCCACTGATCTGTGGCCTCTTTCCCCTGAAGTGTTAGTTGGGGGCTGGAGAGATGGCTCAAAGATTGAGAGCACTGACTGTTCTTCCAGACATCCTGAGTTCAATTCTCAGTAACCACATGGTGGCTCACAACCATCTATAATGTTATCTGGTGCCCTCTTCTGGCCTGCAGGCATATATGCAGGCAAAACACTGTGTACATAATAAAAAAAAAAAGGTTCGGTGAACGAAGGTGTTTCAACCAGGCCTGATGACCTGAGTTTGATCTCCAGGACCCACAGGTAAAAGGAAAAACCAACTTCTGCAAGCTGGTCTCTGACCTCTGCACATGCCTCAACATGCACCCCTGCCCCAGTAAATGAATGAATGTAACGTAGAGAGTAAGAATAAGAGAAATAAATGGTCTAGGAATGTGATAAGTGCCTGTTACTTCAGCTACTCTAGAGGCTGAGGCAGGAGGATTCCCAAGAACTCAAGGTCAGCCTGGGCACCAGAGCCAGCTCTCCACTGCAAGATAGAAACAGACAAAACAAAACAAAGGAGGAAGAAGAGGAGGAGGAGGAAGAAGAGGAAGAAGAAGGAGGGAGAGGAGGAAGAAGGAGGGAGAGGAGGAGGAGGGAGAGGGAGAGGAAGAGGAGGAGAAACATTCTTAAACAGGCTGGGAAAGTATCACCTGGTTAGTATTCCACAAGTAAACACTTGGAACTCACGGAAGACAATGCATGTAATTATGCACTGACAAAAATCACTTCTAGGCTTAGAAAAAAAAAAAAATGACAATGTTGACTGTACCACACGCTCTTGGAGAGCAAACCTTCCAGTCCCTCTGGGTTTCCTGCCATAGCTCTGCACCTGGATCGCTGTTTGGTGTGCAGGCAGCATGCGGTCAGAGTTCTCCAGCCTTTGCTGTTTCCCTGAAGAAGATGGGACACTCCAGGCACTGCAGGGCCATGAAGATTTAGCTTAAACCTGAAGCAGAAACACCTCTCAACAAGCCCCACTTGGAGCTCATGACACACGTGCATGACAGGAAGGGGGAGGGGGCGGCTGTGGTCAGGGCAAGGCAGCAACATGGTGGCTGGTTTTGCTCTGGTCTCTCCCAGGCTTTGTTCAGCACAGCTTTAGTGATGCCAGGCTGCTTCCCTTTCATCTCTCTTCAGGATCTGCTTCCTTAGGAGATTATCCTGGGCTAACTTTGCCTAGGCTGTCTCCCTTGAAAACCCTTGAGGGTATAGACACTGGTAAGGGAAAGAGCTCTGGAACTCTCCCAAGAGAGAGTGGGTCTTCTGAGCTTTAGGTATGTCTAAATGTGCTTAGAGACCTATGGAGACTCTGTTTTCTCTCCCCCTACCTCCTCTTGAGAGACAGCTCTCACCACGTAGCCTTAGCTAGTCTGGAACTCACTATGTAGACTAGGCTTGCCTCTGCCTCCCCAGTGCTGAGATTTAAGGCATGCGCCACCGTGCCTGGTGGGACTATCTTATGTTTGTGCTTTTGTGGTTGCTCCCTTCCCCAGTCAGTGCTATGGTGCTGAGAATAAATTAAAATTTCTTTAAAGGTACTTTTGACTTATTGAAGCTTTGGGGACGTTTGGCATTTCCTGACTCTACAAGTGTTAGAATTACAGCCAGCAATGTGCGTATGGCTGCCAGGCCAGCAAGTAACTTTTAGATTCTAAACGAAGTCTTTCGAATGTGGAAAGTTGGATGTTTCTGCTCTGAGAATGCTGTCTTGGCCAGTTTAGAACCTGGGGCAAGCCACTTTATACATAGGGATGGAATGTTGCTTCTCTGCTCAGAGAACTTTCTCAGTTTCTCAGACAGCCTGACCCCAGTAAGTCCCTGGAGGCCAAATTAGTCACTGCTTTTGTCTGACAAAAACAGCTTACAAGAGGAAAGACTCATTTTGGCTCCTGGTTTCTGAGGGTTCCGTCATGGCAGGAAAGATGGAGCAGGCAGATGCTTACATCCCAGGAGACTAGGAAGTAGAGAAGGCTGCAGTCAGGGCCTGCCCCTCATGCCCTACTTCAAGGAGTCTGGCTCTAACTCCTAAAGTTCTACCATCTTCCAAAATGGCTCCAACAGTCGGGGAGCAAGGATTCAAACACAGCTTCAAACCATAACAAGGAGAGGTGTGGAAAAGGGTCCTGGGTTCAAAGTCTCCCTCTACCTGTTAGCTTGACCATCACAGCCTCTTTAAACCTCACCCTGAAATGAGTGAAATAAAGCCCACCCCCCAACCCCAGGTGGTAATAACCGGAAAAGACCTTGTAAATTACAATGTGCAAAATCACTTGTCTTGGTGTTAAACCATCACCCCTGCAAGCATCCTGTTGGGTGAAGCTGTAGACCCAGCAAACAGTGGAACAGTCAATAACAGTCCCCCAGCCTCCACATGGATGGGCTCCCTGGTTTGTGTGAGGGCTGTGCCCCAGGCTCGTTTTGTTCAGAGCCTCCATTATAGACCTGGAGTACAGGACCTCCAGATTCATTTGTAATTTTTATTGTTATATCTTTTAATTTTATTTGGCTCTCCCCGCTGTCTCGAGCAGGGGAGATAGGGAGCTGGTATTTATGGCTGCTCCTGCGACCTACCTCTTGGAATGTATGTATCAGTTAATTTAATCTCCCCTGGTTTTATTTAAACTGTTTTTCCTGATTCAGTCTCTTCTCTATCCACAACCCTCCCTCCCCCACCTCCCTCCACCCAGGCCCTCTCCATGCTTGTTCCCACAGTATCTGTGTCCCTCCCCCTTTCTCCACTGCCCCTCTCCTCCCTCCTCGCTTCCTTCTCTTGATGCTCCTGCCCAGGGTCTGGCCCGAGCCTTTGGATTCCTAGTTCTGGGAGGAGGAAGCAGCCTCTTGTTGCTACAGTCTTTTTCTGGCTTCTTTCCCTCTCTCCCCCACCCCCTTCTCTCTGCCCCGTTGCCTGATTGACATTTACAAATTACCCAGCTGAAAGTGTTCAATCCCTGACCCGCCTGTTTCTGTTCAGCAATGAGTGAGATTTGCAAGCATTTTGTCATATAATTACTGCAAATCCCTTGAAAATTTCCACAACAAGGCCAGATGAATGGTAATTTGGGGGCCTCTAGCCCCTAGTCGCCTTGCCAGAAGAAATCTGAGGCCAGAAATGCAAACCAGTCCCCAAAGTCCTTCATCTTTATATTTGTTTATTTATATTTATTTATTTATTTATTTGGGGGCAGACTCTTTGGTCAGCTTGTCTATTTTCTCTCAAGATTTCTGGGAACACTTGACGGTGCAGACACTCTGCTCCGCCCCCTCCTGTGTGTGCTGTCACACATTCGGACTGGGAGATTTGTTTGCTCTACACGAGTGTATTTGTGCTGATTTTATTGTATTGACTGGGTGCATTTTTTCCCTGCGTTCTACTACAGTTTTATTGTGTACCAGTTGTGGGCATACATCACCCACATTGTTTTCTGCAAAAATTACACCCGCTTCACTGTGTCTTGATAGGGCTCACTACGTTAGTAGCTAAGTGTGGCTCAGGCTGGGGCTGAGCTGGGGCTGCAGTTCGGTTTGCTGTAGCTGTTCCTGGGCTGCACCTATCCCGTCTGGACAGCACAGGTCCTGTGGGCTGCAGGCAAGGGCACCTGGCTTTCTATGGTTGCGCCGGTGGCTCCTATTGTCCGGTAGAGATGGCTCCTGGCTCATAGGGTTGATGAAGAAGGTGTGAGGTGATGAAGACTGTGGGGTGAGGGGTAATCAGTCAGTGCAGTGCTTGCTTTGCAAGCATGAGGACCTGAGTTCAATCCCAGGAACCCAGGTAAAACAATTGGCGAGGGGTGGGGGTGGGGGTGGGGGTAGCATGTTCTTGTGATCCCAGTGTTGGAGTGGTGGTGGGAGGTGGATCTCTGGGGCTTGCTGGGCAGCCAGCCTTCCCTAATGAGCGCCACAGGCCAGTGAGAGACCCTGTTTAAAAAAAAAAAAAAAAAAAAAAGACTACACCTATGAAATGATATCTGAGGATTTTTTTGGTTTTGATCTCCTCATGCACACATACACATGTGCACACACACCACTAGCACACACACAAAGAACAAAGAAAGTGATGGGGAAAGAACCCTTGGTTAAGAAGTGGGTGTGGCCCACCCCAAGAAAGGGGCCCATTTAAGTGTGTGCTTCCTGCCAGCGTGTGCAGTCCAAACCTGCTAAGGTTGAAATCTTCCCAGAGGAGCACACAGACTTTCCAAGGTCTTTCCTGAGGGCTAATCACCATGAGTGTGTGTAGATGTTTGGTTGTCTTAAGACCCAATTGTTCTACTCCATGTTATACACATGGAGTAGAAAATTGTTTCACAGAGATATTCCAATAAGTTCTCAGGATCTCAGGGTTAGTGAGTGGAAGGAGAGGATTAGAGTCCAGAGACCTGTCTGACATGGACTCCCTGAAAGACAGGAGAGAGGAGATATATGCTAGGCTACGGAGTTAAAGCTTGGAAGGGTCTTAGAAACCATTTGATGTGTTCTCCTGAAAGAAGGGGAAGTGGAGGCTTTGGAGGCTGGGATGTCAGCAACTTGCCCAAAGCTAAGCAGACTGTAACAGGGCTGGATGCAGGCTTTTCTGGGTGTCCATCTGGCCTGTCTGGCCACTCTATGGTGTGTATAAGTGTCCATGTATGTGTGGTGTGTGAACGAGTCTGTGCACTTGTCAAGTACCGTGTTGTTCCCACATGCCACTGTCTCTTCTCTCTTTACATAGTGGTCAGTGTGGCCCCAGGTCTCTCAGGATTTACCTGATAGCTTCTGAAGTCACCCCTGCCGTGATATATCTGTGGACACTCAGACTCAAGCTTGACCTGTTTGTAGAACTTTCTGTCACCTGCTCTTTTATACCCACTTGCCCAAGGCGACCCAGACTAGCCTTGAACTCTTGGCAATTCTCCTGCCTCAGCCTTCTGAATGGATTGATTTAAACACTCAGGGCTGGCAAGGTGGCTGAGTGGGTAAAGGTTCTTGCTGCCACAGCTGACAACCTGAGTTCTAGTCCTAGAGCTCAGGTGGTGAAAGGAGAGAACTAACGTGAAGTCGTCTTTTTGATAAACAAACAAACAAACAAAACATTCAGTGTACACCTATCCATCTACTCTAAAAAGGAGGAAGAGGAGGAGGAGGAAAAGGAGGAGGAGGAAGAGACAGCCAAAGCTTATATAATTATACTAAAAGAACAAGTATCTTCTATTAAGTGTATCTTATAATAAAAGTATCTTATAATAAATTTCCTAGTGGTAAAGTCCCAGTTTTGAGGCAAGGCTGGCAGATCATATTTAGACATGTTTCCCTTTGGGATTTGGAATCTCTCTGCTCATTGCTCCCACTGTTATATAGGGAGCCTGAGGGAGAACGCGAAGAGGAGGGCTACCTCCTGCCGCTGCAGCAGAGCCTCCAGTGAGGTCCTCAGAAAAGGAGCTGGACCTGGCATAGCTTTGTGTGTGTGTGTGTGTGTGTGTGTGTGTGTGTGTGTCTGTCTGTCTGTCTGTGTCTGTGTGTGTGTCTGTGTGCCTGAGGACAGCCCCAGGAGAGGCTCAACTCTCCCTGGCTTCTGATCCCCAACTACCTTAAAAGGATGGCTCTTGTCTGACCCTTCTGCATACACATGGCACAAATGTGACTTGACCCATATGCAGTCACACAGACACATCACAGGGGAGCTGCAGGCTAATTTTATTTGTTCTACCCCCAGCTTGAATCCAGGGCTTGCAAGCTTCTCCCCCAAGCTATGACTGGGAACTGAGGCAGTTCTTGTCCATCCTGGGGTCCTGCTCTCTTGACCGAGAATCTGCCCACCCTCCCCTCTGATGCTTCCTTCTGGTTCTTCCTCATGCTTCTCTCATAGCTTCTCATGAGGCATCTGACCTCTGCTCAGCTCAACAGGCATTTCTGGTGCCCACTCTTCCTCTAACCTGGGTCATGGTGTGCGACCAGGAAAGGCTGTGGAGAATCAGGAAGGATGAGGAATGAGGCTGAGAGAAGGCAGTCTTGCGGGGAATGTTGGAATTCTCAACTATGACACACTTCTGTGTTCACTTAGGGGGAGGCTTTTGACTCAGTTTCCCTGGCAAGGCATAAATGGGGAGGGATGATTAAGGTTGAGCTTGTGCTTGTGTCAGTGCCCTAGATGTATGTATGAAGCCTCTTGTGCTCACTTCTCCTGGATGAACACCTTCAATGGTGAGGAGCCACATGGTGGTAACCAAGGGCAACCTTCCCTGCCCATCTCATCCTGAGTTAATACCGCTGAAGAGCTCTACAGGGCTGGCACATCACCCACATAATTATCCCTGGAGGTGATGGGTTTGGAGAGCCAGGCTGCAGCCTACTGGTGGAATTGGACTTCCACTCTTTCATGGGATGCAAGGAGGGGCAGGTGGGAGGGGATCTCAGACACTATCCCCTGCACCCTCATCCTTGTCTGCTTTTCCTAAAGTGATGCTGACTGGGGTGTGCCTTGATGTGACAGTTTGTCCTCAATCCAAGTCATACTTCTTTCCTGATTTGAAGATCATGTTTGTATTCTACTTGTCTGCTTTGAAATCTTCTCCCCGACCCCCACGGAAGGTTTCAAATTTGGGGACACACTTGCCACCACTGGGTCCCCCATTGCCTCCCCAGGCTTCAATTCTTTCCTTAGAGCAAGGGGTGATGGAAGGGAAGTGGCCCTGGGCCAGGGAGTCCACTCCCAGCTCTAGGGAGGCAGAAGCTAACACCGAGGCCCGGACCTTCAGCCTGTGCCACACACTTCTTAAAAATGTTTTTACTTTTTCTTTGAGAACTTTATATACAATATATTTTGATCGTATTCTCTCCCAGCGGTCCCTAGGTTTTCCTTCACTTCCCTATCCAACCAACTTCAGGTTTTTTCTCTCACTTAATAAACGGGCCTCCCCCAACAATAAAAGCCCACCAGAAACATGGCGTCTGATATGCATTGTGTTGTTTGCCCTTTCTATGGAAAGGTCAGAGTATGAGTTGGTATGTGCAAGCGGGTGATAGAGACAGACCCACAGACAGATAGACTGACAGACATAGAAAGCAGCCGAAGTGGGAAAGGCTCCATGGAGGAGCTTTCCCATGACTGGGGGTGACTGGTTCAGGTTCAGGACCCAGACAAGATTGGGGAGTGGGATCCGAAGTCTGGGTGTGCAAACTCAGCGCCTGGATGTCTCTCTGCCTCCTGCCAACCCACAGCAGCTCAGGCTCAAATTTGCATTTAAATAGAGATTTTTTTTTTTTTTAATGAGAAGGACCCAAGGGAGCCCCCAGACTATTAAGTTTTCTTCTGGGGGCTGTGTGAGCCTTCTTCATTCTCCCCTCCACCTCAGACTCCTACCCCTCCTCCCCAGC
This sequence comes from Mastomys natalensis, assembly GCA_021653895.1. NCBI lineage: Eukaryota > Metazoa > Chordata > Mammalia > Rodentia > Muridae > Mastomys > Mastomys natalensis. The sequence continues at coordinate 598,988 of JAJTUV010000176.1, forward strand.
TGTCATATTATTCTGTGGCCATATATTCTGAGGGCCAGATGAGGCCCTGGCTCTGACAATCTGAGGGCACTTGTGGGGACAATAGGCCTAGAGCTCCTGGGAGGATAGGGACTGCCAAGTCCTCGACCCCAGCCCTCCTCCCTCTTTGTTCTGCTTGTGGTCTGAGTGCTCTGCCCTAGACTCCTTTCATCTCTTTCTGCTGGGCCTGGGGTGGCGGGCCTGTTGCTAGCTCCTGGCTACAAGCCAGAGCACAGAATCCATATTACCACCCAACTGGCCAAAGGGCGAGTAAGTAGGAGTCTGCAGGCACAGTGTGAGTCTTGGGTCTGCCTTACCCAGGCTATGGGGCTTGAACAAATTACTCCACCTCTGTGAGTCTCAATTTCCCCATCTGTGAAAATCAAATAGTCCTCATTGGTAGGTGTGAGACTGGATGAGAACGCAACCCCTCTAGCGTGGTGTGGGAGCAGGAAAATACAGGACTACTGACAGACAGACAGAGTCCAGATTGAGAGGGTTGGTTAGGGTGAAATGTCAAGGGAAGGGTCGGTACAGCAGCAGGAAGCTTTGGTGTGTGAGGTTAAGGATGGGGTTGCCTTTCTTGTGTCTTCATGATAAACAGAGGCTACAGCTTGAAGTTTTCTGCATCTAACAGTTGGTGATTCAGAGTTAAAACTCACCTTAGCTTGGGCTAAAATATTGAGATTCTTTCATAACACAAACAACAACTCACCTCAAAGGATTCTTGTGAGCTCTTTAATAGAGCCAGGGCTTGGGACACACAGTTCGGGAAAGAGGTCAGGGGCCAAGGAGGAGGAACCCAGAGACTTCCTTGTTGGCAGGCAGACATGTTGGAAAGGTGTTCCAGGATCTGGAGGATGTGTAGGGGGGACAGGAGTTGGGGGAAGCCATTGAGGGTCAGAAGCTCCCGGGGTGGTGTGGCAGGTCCTGGGGCCCCGCCTGGAGGAACTCGGAGGTCTGGCATCCTTAGACAGAAAATGAGGTAGATATACTCTGTCCTTTCTCTTTCATGTTGTGTAGGACATGGTACTGTGTTGGAAGGTCATGGTGACACAGGTATGAGCGCACCATGGCTGACGGAGCCTGGGAGGGAAAACTGAGGGAGGAAAGTCTGCTCAGGTGATCTCCGGCTTACCCAGCCCCATCACTGGTCCTAGGAGGAAGAGATGAGACATGACAGGTCCTTGGCCACCTGGGATGGGATGGGACATGGGACACATTAGTGGGATGTGTGAACGAAGGGAACACACACACACACACACACACACACACACACGTACTTCTCACATGCTCCCACACATGCATGCAAACACACACAGTGTCTCCACCTCCATGCTGTCCACCCAGATTAGTCTTGGCATCTCGATTCTTGGAACATGGTCCAAGAATGGAGTTGAGTATGATTTTTGAGTGCTTGTAGGAAAACTCCTACCAACCAACCAACCAACCAACAGATAGACAGATAAACAGACTTGTGACTTCAGTGTCTTTGAAAACACGGAATTGTTCTTGGAGTGTGCTTTCATGTCCCTCTCAGGTGTAGCAGATAGGAGTGAGTTTGTCATAGGTAATTTATTACAACTGGCTACTGGTATTTGTTTAAATGGGAAATGTACATGGTTTTACCACATGCAGCTTCTCCTTGTGAGTGAACACTTATGTGACCCATAATTCTCCGGGTGTAAAGTTTCTGGTGCTCTGAATAAAGCTCGCTGCTGCATAAGACTTTGGTCTGCTCCTTTTTTAGGCTCCACTCTCCCAGGTTCATTGCCAACGAGAGCAGGGAACACTCAACTAGCAGTAACAGTGATGGGCTCTTTGACTAGAAGTCTGTGAGCTTGATTCCACCCTTCCCTTCCTCCCCCTTTTCCATTTCCCTCCCTTGCTTTCTTTCCACATTTCTTCTTTCTTTCTTGATTTTCTGGCAGAGGCTGGCATTGAACTTCTGACCCATTTGTCTCTATTCCCCAGGTGTCGGGAGAACAGTTATGTTCCACCACATCCGGAACTTTCTTTTTTTTTTTTTTTAAACTTTCTAAGGAAATACTGTTTTAAAATTTTATTTCTATTTATTTATTTGTATATGGGTAAGTTTGTGCTGCAGGGTGTGCCTATGGAGATCAGAGGACCATTTGTAGGAGTTGTGGTTCTTTCTACCATGTGGGTCTTTGGGCTTGAACTCAGGTGGTCAGGCTTGGCAGCAAGTGCTTTTAACCACTTTGCCATCTTGCTGGCCTTCTAAGGAAATTGAGACTTTTTTTTTTTTTTTTTTTTTTTTTTTTTTGGTTTTTCAAGACAGGGTTTCTCTGTGTAGCCCTGGCTGTCCATGAATTCACTCTGTAGACCAGGTTGGCCTCGAACTCAGAAATCTGCTTACCTCTGCCTCCCAAGTGCTGGGATTAAAGGTGTGCGCCACCGATGCCTGGCAGGAAATTGTGTCTTATAGACATAGTTGAAGTGTCCTTCTGTTTGTTCTGGGTCATTCAGAAGGAATCAGGGGAAAAGGAACCTTTGGAAGAGATTCAGCTCTGTGGGATGCTGCTTTCTATGAACGCAGCCTCTTATCAGGGCAGAGCTTGATCAGCCCAACCCAGACTGGACTTTGGCTTTCTCTTAGCCTCTGTGTGGTGAACACTGGCCCTCCTCATGGGGCTACCCTTCCCTGATCCTCACTTAGGTGCTGCTTCGCTCTTCCCACATACCTTTCCCAGCTCCCTCTCTGCTTTCTCTTGTTCTCTTCAGAGTGCTCACAGTTGTTAAGTCTGCATGCCTGAATGTGTCTCTATAGCAGCTGTCATGTGTGCGGTGTCTGTGTGGTGCTGTGCACTACCGTGTCTACAGCAGATGTGTTTTCCCGCCTTTCTCTTAGGAGCTCAGAGTTGTGTGACTGGGTTGTGTGTGGTCATGTGCTGTGTCCCCAGTGTCTCAGCTCCCTTGGCCCCTCCATAACTAGTTGGAAAGGCAGAGGGCTAGAAGGGACCCTGTGAGTCTGGCCTCTCCTGAGGCCTGGAAGCCTCTACCTGAAAGCCAACCTTCCTTGAACTGGTGAAACTAGGGCCTGCCTCACCTAGTCTGCCCATTTGGCTCCAGCCATTTTTTTCTGCTTCCTCCTGAGGCCTCCTCAGGTCTCTTGGACTAGAGTTGGCAGGTCCGGAAGGGGGAGGGGTGCCTGGGAAGAGGCACAGGAGCCTGAAGTAGCTGGCAGGGGATGGTGGCCCTTGGGACCTCTTCCCACAAGGGCAGAGGCGGCACCAGCTGCGCCACAGAAGAAATATTCCCCAAAGTCAGAGTGGCCGTCTCATATTTTAAGTGGCCCTTATTTATCACCGTTCTCCCGGGCTCCCTTTCTCAGCAAAGGATGATAAAAGACAGTGGTGAGGGGGACATGGCGGTGGTTTGTGGCTGGCCCTGCAATTGCTGGTGGGCGGTGTTGGCAGCACCAGGGGGCACAGTCACACAGCAACATGCAGGACAGCGATCTGCACACATGAAGCTGTACTCAGTCTTCTCTCTCTCTCTCTCTCTCTCTCTCACACATACACACACACACACACACACAGACACACAGACACACACAGACACACACACACACACACACACACACACACACACACACGAGAGAGAGAGAGAAGAGAGAGAGAGAGAGAGAGAGAGAGAGAGAGAGAGACTGTACACAGACTCAGCCATGAAGGCTGACCACAACCAAAGACACCTGAAGACACCTACACTGTGAACACACACATAGCCTGACACATGCCCAGGGACACGTCCCCACTCAGACACAGAGGCCAACAAACATGCTCAGTGCATACACATTGGCATACACATGTGTGATATACATACATACACAGATGCCCACTCCTACCAGCAGGTGACACCCCTTCTGCCTCCCACCCTGCTGCATGTCCCTTCCCCTTCAGGCTGACTCTCTGGACTCCTCCTGCCTTTAAGGCCGTATCATCGGAAGGCCACTCTGTATGGCAGCCAGCATGTACGTGCTCCTTACCCCACACGCACACAAGGCCATGCAAATGTCTGTTTTTACTGAAACCAACGCATGTCAAACCTCCTATCACACACATAACAATGAATGAAAAATAGATCTGAGACCATAAAACGAAACCATAGAACTTCAGAAGGAAAACACAGGAGAAGACCTCTGGTGGAGAGGCGGGCAAAGTTATTGGCAGAAGGCAGTCACAGCTTCAGTTTTACACAAAGCAGCAGGCATAGACTTTGAGTGAAAAATCGCTAGCCCTCCCCAACTCCACCCATCTTCACCTCCCTCTCCCTCCCACACTCCATCCCCACTTACTAAAATACAACTAGCTGAGTTACCCTGGGTAAGTCACGTGCTTTCCTCTGAGCTCAGGTACCTTATCAGTGGGGGTGTCATTTTCCCTGCCTCTTGGAATGCCTGTGAAGTCCAGTCCAGAGGCCTGGTGCATGTGAAATGCCCCTTGCACACTGTATACTGCACAAAGGCTGGCTGTGTCAGGGGTCTTGTATGGCATAATTGCTGCCCACACACCTAGGCATGGTTCTAAGAGTCAATCCACACCCACATCTCCCTGCTTCTCACTTGGGAAGTGGCTGGGGCATCTCAACCTCTTCTACCCCCACCCTAACCCATACCCTGTTCCCCCGCCAGCCTCCTAGTTGCCAATCAACCTCTCTCCCCAGCCTCAGCCCATTAGTGCGGCTCCCTGGGGGAATCTATTTTTTAAAGGTTATTAGCAGATTATTGGTTCTTTATCAACCCCAGGCCTCAATCTCCAATCTCCAATGAAGCTATTGTGTCCCTAATAAGATGCACTTGATAATCTTGGTGTGAGGGTGGTGGAGGACTCGGTGGGGGGCGGGGCAGCGGGAAAGAGGGAAGGGTTAACTACACAGCCCCAGCCCCCACCCCATCGGTCCTCAAATAGCTGAACTACTGTATGTTGTAGTTTTCAACTGCAAATCATCTTTAATAGCAGACATCACGGGATGGCTCATTACATTAAGCTATTTTTCATGCTATCTCCTGTAATATCCTCTAATCCAATGCGTTTCAAATCACCTCGGGCTAAAATAAGAGACATAGCGATGTAATAGCCTAGTGTATTAGTGGGTTAATTGCCCTGTTGTACTCTTTCTAGTAGCTATCTCTGGAATGACTTCTATATTAATTGTAAATTGCTTAATACATTTAACTCCTTGCCACCGCCCCATCCCCTAACGAAGGAGGCCACTACCCGGTGGCTTGATGGGAATGAGAGGGGGTAGATTATGGGCACTCCTTTCCGACTCAGCCTCCTCTCTGTCTCCTTGGCCCAAGCTGGATGAGGAGTCTCACACAATACTTCTGTTTCACAAGAGGAAGATCGGCATTTATTGAGCACTTACTATATCCCACTGTTATAACCCAGGCCCATGACTAACTACACCATTTCTCTAAATGCCATCTCATTGGGGCCTCACAAGACCTTGAGTACACTTAGAGGTCAAGTGGATTGTCCAAAGAGCTATGAATCCTAGAGTTGTACCCAGATCCAAGGGCTTGCAGATCCACAGTGGCTGGGAGTGAGTGGACAGGATCTGCAGCTATGAGGAAGAACACTGGTGTGGTCAGTAGGTCATGGTGGGGGCTCCTGGTCTCAAATTGAGAGGCTTGTCTTAAGGGACATCGCCCTCCCCCAGTCTGACAAGAGAAACAAGCACTGGAGAACTCCTGGTCTGAAGATGGAGCTCCCTAACCCCAACCTGAAAGAAGGAGACATCTGCTTCAAGGGTTCGTTTGCCTGAGGAGGAAAAACAGGTCCTATCCTAGGGGTGGACCCTCAGTCACATGGGGGAGACACTGGCCCCCCACAGAGGATGCAGAAATGAAAGAGTCCATGTTTGAGCAGCTGGTAGGCTCTGTGCACAGAGAGGATGTGCAGAATTCAGAGCCCTGCTGCCCACATCAGGTGTCCTCCCCTGCTTGCTTTCACACTTCTGCCCGGTGACTTTCTGCAGTCAAATGTCCCCCACCTTAGGGTGGGGACATCATTAGGGTACCTTCTTGCCACAGCTCTTGGTTCCAGGGCCATCAGCTCCAACCTGCTAGCTGGTTTCCAAAGAGACCCTGGTGGATGTGGAACCAGGACTGCTCTCCTCCTCCCCTATCTCCTTTCCGCTTTTCTGGGGGGTGGGGAGGTGGGGGGAGACGTCCCTGAGGGAGAAGCCAGAAAAGAGTAGGGAGGGAAAGGGACATAGGAAGGGAATCAGGCCACCGAAGAACCACAGGAAACAGGGTGGCAAGAACCAGTCAGTGTTTACCTTCTGCAAATTAGCACTTTTAAACCCACACAGCCATGCATTGCGAGCGGGAGCCCCAGGGGAGTCCCTTGGTTAGAAACACCGCGCGCTCGGTACAATGTTCTTCGTGTAGTTTGGCACAAGCCCCAAGTCTGAAATGGCCAGAGTGGATGCCTCTCTCAAAGGGGCCCCGGGACCTCTTCTAGAGATCCTGGACCTTCTGTTATCAGAGATGAGGCCCTTGGGGCAAAAGAAGGAAGCTGGAGGGAGGGAAGGGAGAGGGCGCAGTTGTGCAGCGCGTGGCTGGCCCCGTTCCCCCGGCCCCCCGGGGCGGCGGCGGCTGCTTTGTCGCCTGCTGGCTAGAGAGCAACCTTGAGCGCGGGCGTACAGACAGTGATTTAGGTGCCCGCACTGGAGCGTGAAGGTAAATGACCACATTTCACCGTCAGGAGGTGAGCCGGAGGCGCCTGCCCGGCCCTCCCCCCAAGGCCTGGGGCTGGCGAGGACAGAGCTCCTGCTCTAGCCCCTGCGCAGCAGGCAGTTCCCCCTCCTACTACTCTGGGGTTGCGGCTCCCCTCACCTTCCTACCAACTCAAACCTTCCTAAAGCAGCTTAGGAAAGACCCCGAGAGGTTAAAATTCAAACCATGTACCCTTGGGAGGGTCTCCTTGACAAAGGGTGGCCGCGGGTACCTCCTAGTCTAGTAGACAGATCTCGGTACTGTATACAGGAGCACACAAAACCGATCTGCCTTATTTTTACAGATGCAGAAACCGAGGCTCAAGAAGTTCAGTGACCTGCTGAAGGCCACACAGGCTGGGTGGGGGAGGCTAAGAACCCTGGTCATTAAGTCCCCTAGAGCTTGGATTTGAGTGGGGTGGAGTGGGAAATGTCAGCATACAGTAAACCTTGCTTTTGTGCCCAAAGTCCTGGGTTTAACAGTTGATGTTTGTTCTTTGTGTTTAAAAAAACCACAGAACTGCTGGGCTTGGGGAATGGCTCAGCAGGTGAAGATGCTCATTGTAGCCAAGCCTGACAACCTGAGTTCCATCCCCCAACCCACGTGATGGAAGGCCAGAAAGTTCTCAGAAGATTGTCCTTTGGCCTCCACAGCCACACCGTAATGTGTGTGCACCACACACATACACAACACAAATAAATGAAATTTTAAAGTACAGGTCTATAGGTTTGATTTGATACTCTTTCCTCCTTTGGGGAGAACTTCTGGGGAGAGCCCTGCTGGCTGTTGAACTCCTGGAAACCAACTCTACCTCCAAGTTGTCATGAGTAGGGGGCTCTCAGATGAGCAATTCCTTTATTTTGCTGAGAAAGCTAGGGAGATAGGGGAGCCAAGCTGTGTGTATGCAGGAGGAGTTGGTGATGGCAAGATGGCTCCCCACCCACACTTTCTAAGATCTGTAAGAAAGCTACACGAAGAAGAGAGGGGGTTGTGGGGAGTTGAGGGAAGATGGGCCTAAAGCTCTGGCCAGGGGGGTGTCCAGTCCCCACCAGGGTATCTTTGGTCATCGTTGTTGTTGTTATTATTTTGCAAAACAGGGTATCATATAGTCTAGTCTGGTCTCTAACTCCTTGGCTCAAATGGTCCTGCTGTCTTAGCCTCCTAAATGACAGACAGGATTGCAGGGAAGGGCCACTCTGCCTGTCTCAGTATTGTTTATATTATTAACTATTATGATTATATGTCCTCATATTATTCATAATGGATGCTTTTGTTGTATATTCTCCACATGTGAGGTGTGGTGGCTCGGGTCATGCCTGGAACCCATAGAAATAGGGATTATTAGCTCTGTTTTGTGGATAAGAACCCTGAGGCTAAGCCCTTGGCTTTAGGCCTTGTGGCTGAGAGGCAATGCAGTTAGCCTTGGCTTCCTGTTCTGCTGGCCCTGGGCAGTATTCTTCCTGTGGCCCACTGCCTCTCCAGTTCACTGTGTCTGGAGGGAACAAGGGGTCTGATGAGGTTTGGGGTGCCCACCCAGTGCTTGATGGTAAAGGAGAGCCAGCTCCCTCTCTCCGCTGCAGATTTCCTGGGATGGGTCTAACTCCAGGCCAGGGCATGGGGAGTGGGGGAGTCAACGTTCCCAGCTGCCTCGTGGTACAGGGGCCCGTGTGGACTGTGGCTGGGGATCACACTCACTTGGGCAGGTAAGAACTAAAGGCAGAGGAAGGAAGACCATCCTCCATGGTGGAAAACTCACTTGGAGGTGCCACAGAACCCAGTAGAGACCTTCCAGAGGGCTTGGAGTCAGGTGTAGACATGACAGGAATTTGGCTTGCCCTAGGTATAGGCCTAAGTGGAGCCAAACCAGTCACAAGACCCTGACACACAGCAGCCTGAGGTAGCAGGGACCTGCCCAGTCAGCCCAAAGCCCTTGTTCTTTAGACCTGCCCCCAGTTACCATGACAACTCAATAGCTGATATTTATTGAATGCCTACTGTATGCTCCAGACTGTGCCAAACCTTTTAGAAATTTTGACAGTCATCATCCCTGCTAGGTAACACACAGATGAGTAATACCTTTGAAGCATAGGCTCCCTCAGCAGAAGGGAGAGGTTGTCTAGAGACTGGATCTGCCCTTTTGATCTCAGTGTACACATGACATCTGCAGGTGGTCAGTGGACATAGTATGGACGGTCACTCTTAGTGTTCGGTGGGTGGAAGTGTCAGGCTGGGCCACACTTGTTTCTCTTCCCATTGTTTCTGTGCTTGGCTCCGAAGCATGTCCTGGCTCTCAGGCACTTCGCCCACCCTTTGCTTCGGAATCTGTCCCTGTACCTGAGTCCTGGCCCCTGGTCTGGGCTGTGCACATAGACACACAGGGACATGATGGAAGGGAGCAGGTGGCTGCAGTAGTGTCTCACCACTGTGACAGAGATTAGGGAGAATCTCCTAGAGACCCCTGTCCAGGAGAGGATAAATCTGAGGTCTGTGGGGGAGATTGAGGACCCCACCCCAAGCCCTGCCATTTCTTACCTGCCTAAGCCAACTTCTCTTCATCTGTCTTCACAGTGTTGAAAAGATCAGGGGATAGTCCTCTTTGTGAGCCCTTTACCACCCCCGCTTCAGTTTAGAATTTCTGATTCACACAGTGGCATGTTTGGTAAGGAAGGCATCCGTTGCTGCCTGACACAACCCCATTATTTAATAAATAAGGAAAGTGACATACAGACAAGGGGAATGACTTACACAAGGTCACACAGCGAGTTAGCAAGCAGCAGGCCTATCATAGCTTGAGGATGCTAGGAAGGTGGGCTGTTGAGAACCTCATAGGAGCTCTATGAGATTGAAGGGGTTCTGAGAAGGGAGGAGTGCCCCCTCCTTCATTTTTTCTGAGGTATTGTCAGCTGGATCCCTGGCCATCCCCCGCCACCCCCCTTGCCCCACCGCCGTCCTCGTGCACCGGGTGGAATTGTCTTAACGCAGCAAATTGTTCATACACATGTAAGCAAATATCTTCTCAAATTATCTCTTATCACCAAACAGGCTGCGATGCTCACCGGCTGGAGGGCCGAGGTTGTCTTTCAATCCACTGGTGATGGGGAGGGGGTGGGGAGGAGAAAGGCTGACACCAAAAATAAACCAGCAGAGTGGGGATGGTTGTCGCAAGGGGCAGAGCGAAGTTGTCAGGCAGCGAGAGCGTGTGAGGCGGCAGGACGATAATGTGCCATGACACTTCTGAAATGAGCGGCCCGTTGCCATGGTGAGCAGCCAGGAGGGACCGGCTCTCCCGAGGCTGAAATAAAACACGCTTTAAATGATGTTTGATTAGAATTTAGATCATGTAACCGAATACCTCAGTCCTCTTCCCTCTGCTTTTCTCCTTTTCTTCTTCAGTCTCTTTTCTCTCCTCCATCCTTGCCACTTCCCACCCCGGAAAGACACAGATACACACACTCACATAGGCACACAAATGCAATGTAACTCATACACACATGCACACACAGATATACATCCATGCACATGTACAAAAATAGGTGTATACAGATGCAAATATGTACAAATGTCAGGGAACAACATATACACAAGTACACACAGGCACAGATATGCAAAGTACACACAAGCATACAAACTTGCATGCTTGCGTGCACACATATCTGCACACACATATCCTTCTCTCTTCTTCCCAATTGTTCTGCTGGGTCTTGGGGTCAGAAAATCCAGCTCAAGGCAGATACTGGGGACCCCTTACAGGGTCACAGTATTGACCCAGTGGTGAAGACCTTGAATTTTACCAGCAATATGACAATCCAAACGTCTCATGCACCTTGGTTGGGTAGCTCCTCATAGTTCACAGAGCCCCTCGAATTTCAAGTTCCTGCTTTGTTCTCACTGAAGGCCTTTGCCTAGTCCTGGCCACACCCATTTTCTAGAGGAAGCACTGAGGCCCAAAGAGTCCAAATGTCTTGTCCAAGATCAAGTACACATAGGGCTGGAGGAATGGCTCAGTGGTTAAGAACATTTGTTGCTCTTGCAGAGGACCTGAGTTTGGGTCCCAGGACTCACAGTGGGTAGCCCATAACTACCTGCGACTTCAGCTGCAGGGGATCAGACACCCTCTTTGGACCTCCTCAGGCACCTGCACACATGTGATATATAGTGACACAGATGCATACACATGAATAAAAAGAGAATTATTTTGTTTTAAAAGATCTAGCACCAGCCAGAAGTATATCTGGGATTTCCAGGACTGCCCTTTGGGCCCTTGGAAGGAGCCACTTAGGAGAGAGCATAGCTGGTTTTGCTTATCCAACATGCTTTGGAAGCTGGTTTTGCTTTTGGCTTTGACCTGCATGAACCATCCAGAGGTGAGCAGGACCGCCCTGGCCTGCTTCGGGAGGCTTTTGCATGGACTGCTTTTCTGGCTTCTTTTTGTTTTGGTAACAGACTTGTGTTATATTTGTGGTATTTTTCCAGGGCATGCTGCCTGGGTTGGGAAGACAGCCAGTCCTGGCTGAAGACGCTGTGTTGGTGATGTGAGGAGTGACGGAAGGCAGGCGCTATGGATAGAGCCAGCTGGGGACTCCTGGAATCTCACTACTCTTACTGCCCTGGATTTTCTTGAAAGCCTTAGAGAGGGGATCACTATTCTGTTCCAGGTCAGAGAGACATGTCTAGATCTATTGTGTATATCTTTCTGATAGGCTGGGGCCTTCAGGTTGCTTGTTAGCCAATCTATCCAATCATTTCATCATATAATATATACATATTAATATATATATATTACACAGTACTTGCTGTGTGCTAGGACTCAAACAAGCAGACAAATAGATAGGCAGGCAGGCAGGCATGCACACACACACACACAGAGGGGAGAGAGAGAGACAGAAGAGAGACAGACAGACAGAGATGGGGAGGGAAAGAGGGAGGAAGAAAAAGGAGGGGGCATAGACTCCTTTTGTACCACGTAATCTGATGGAGATGGAGCAGCTGACGTGGAGTCTATGTGTGAAGGGGAGACACAGTGTCTAGCAAGACCATGGAAGTCTTCCCTGAGGAGGTGATGCTTGAATAAATGGTAGTTCTCCAGGGAGACACTGGCAGAGGCAGCGAAGGCCAGACCTTGATTGCAAAGGTCCAACCTTACGCAGAATGCTAGACACTCCCTAGATAGGCAGTGATTCTCCCATGGGACTCCATCTGTGTTTTGTTTTGTACTTGCCAAGCCAGTGCTTTCTCTCTAAGTCCTACCCCATCTCAAACCAAGCTTTTGAAACAGAGACTGAGCCCTGGGTGCCACACCCTCCCTAGACTGGGGGTTCACACAGAGTGGCCTGATGTCTTCCCTTTCTTTTGTCCTTTGCTCCAAGCGGGAAGGCATTCATTTCCTTTCTTACCATGTTAACTCTGTGAAAGCAGAGACCCCACCATGTACCTCTGTGCTTCTCTGGTGCCTGGCACAGGACTTCCCATAGGAAAATGAGCCAACATCAGTTGGAGGTGCGGCTCAGTGGTAGAGCATTTGCCTAGATCTCATGAAACTTTGGTTGGATCCCTAGCACCAAAAGAAAGAAGAGTTGACACATACTTGCTGTATGCTGGCACTGTACTTGGTGCCATTCATATCCTTATGTTCTTTTGTCTTTATGGCTCTAGATTAGTGACACTCAACCTTCCCAATGCTGCGACCCTTTAAAATACAGTTCCTCATGTTGAGGTGATCCCTTAGCTATAAAATTATTTTTGTTGCTACTTCGTAACTGTAATTTTGCTACTGTCATGAATCATAATGTAAATATGTGTATTTTCCAATGGTCTTAGGTGACCCCTGTGAAAGGATTGTTCAACCCCCAAAGGGGCCCTGATCCACAGGTTGAGAACCGCTGCTTTAGAGGACGGTCCCACCACTGCTCCCATTTCATAGCTGTGGAAGCTGCCAAGCTGGGAGGTCAATTAATTTATCCCAACGCATATAAAGTAGCAGATGTCAGAGTCATGACCTGACTCTACAGTCCCTGACCTCTGACTCTTGACTTTCAACTCCTGACCTTTTGAAGTGAACTTCATTTGCCCGTGAGGCCACTGGGATTAGCTTCTCCAGGCAGACAGGAGGGGGAGTTCTGGACCATTATCAGTTCCAGAAGTCTGTGGTTTTGGAGACTCTCTGTTGCTTTATAAAGCAGGAACTAGCAAAGAGAGCTTGTTAAGGAAGGAGCTTCAGACTGATGTCCAGGGTACCAAGGGGGTTGTGGAGAGTGAGAGCAGCCACATTCAGCCTGTCTGGGTTGGGAAAGGGCGGATCAAGTAAGGCCAGTGACGGGGCAGGGGCCAAGGAATCCAGCTGTCACTCAACCAGGTCTACCCTTCCTGTCCACTCCTATGTCTATCTGTTCTGGCATGATGGTTTTTGTTTGTTTATTTTAACATAAGAGGGTCTTATGTGTTCTAGACTGACCTCAAACTCCATATATAGGACAAGGATGAGGAAGACCTTAAACTTCTGATCCCTCCCCCTCCCTAGTGCTGAGAATATAGGCAAATGCAGCCACGTTTGGTTCATATGGTATGAGGGATTGAACTGAGGGCTCTGTGCATGCTAGGCAAGTGTTCTGCCAACTAAGCTATCCATCACTCCAGTGTGTGTGTGTGTGTGTGTGTGTGTGTGTGTGTGTGTGTGTGAGACAGTAGTAGGGGAGCATGTGAAGAGCCGAGCTTGATGTCAGGATATCCCTAATTGCTTCCTCATCTTACTTTTTGAGACAGGATCTTGTTGGACCTTGAAAGGCAGCCTGGTTTCTGGTGGAGCACAGGTTAGAAACCACCGGAGACCTCAGGTGATCCTGAGGGACAGCAGGTGTTTCGATACACCCCCCAGACTCTAGACTCCTGATTCATGGCTGCAGTCCTCCATAGATTTGTGTCTTTCAGTTACGTAAGGACAATGCCCCTAGTAGCCCCTCCACAGGTAGAAGGTGTGACCACAAGTCACTGTAGCCTCAAGAGAGATCTCCGTATTAATGAGGTACCTAAAGGCCAGAAGGGCTTAAACTAATTAAACTTTCCTTCCCAGACCCTCCTACTTGCAAAAGATATTTAACCTCAGGCCCACCCTGAGAAAACTGGAGTACAGTTTTTCGTTAGTTTCTGCCATGACAATAAACATCTTAAAACCATGGACTGTTTCTCTTTCGTTGCGATCTGCCGTAAGGAACGATGGAACAAGCTTTTGTCTACAGAGTCGCTGTGCAGAAGACCTCTCTGCATTCCCAGCTACAGCGACCACCAACCCAAGCAAGTCACGACAAGCCAAGGACCATCCCCGTGGGGCGCAGCCAGAGCTTCTCTCCCCCTCTCACCTTCAGCCAAGGACCAGTCTGGCCCGTGGGTTCCCACTTTGTTCTCAGCTCTTCCGCGGCTCCCAGTGGTGCCTGGGTGCCCAAGAGCCTGAGAACCAGACCATCCGGGGACCCCTGAGCTAACTCCGGCAGTCCCCAGGAACCTCAGACTGCCCTCCCCACCCCAGGAGCGGGGTCCCACAGCTTCCCATAGCTCGATGCCTGCCCAGTGCAGGCGTGGGGTGAGTACAGTCAACTACCCGCACCTCTGCTTCCCCAAGTGGCCCTAGCCCCGTGGCGGGGCAGATGCGGGACCCTCACTCTAACCCAACAGAATCTCTCACTGCATCTGGAGATCCCTGTTTCAGCTAGACTAGATAGCCAGTGAGCTCCCAGGACCCACTTGTTGCTGCCCACCAGTACCAGGCTCACACACGTACACGGACATGCTTGTCTTTCTACATGGGTGTGGTTGAATCTGAACTCAGGCCTGCACACTTGCACAGCAAGCTTTCAATCAATGAGTTCTCTCCTCAGCCCCCATCATGGCAGGTTTTAATGTAACCTTCCTCTTCTAGCTCCATAGGACCGCCCATGCTTGAGCTCCCGAATGGCTCCTCTCCCCACCCTCTCCCACCCCACTTTCTTCTACTGGCCACTAGTTAGAATCCTGTAACAGATTTGATTGTATTATCTTTAGGCTCCAAAATCTTCTCATCTCGTCAGGCCCTAGGGTGCAGTTTAGATTCACCCAGTGTGCTCTTAAGCCCCAAGGCTGTCTGGCCCAAAGCCTGCCTTTCTGGCCCAGTAACTCTCACCTGCATCTGTTCCAGGATTCTGAGTCAGTGTCTCATTGTCTCTCAGTATCGTGCTTGTCTGTACCTCTACTGCTGAGTGTCCACCACAAGTGATTACCTCTCACTCCCATCCCAGTCAAATGCCTGCTGCTGTCTAGGCCTTTTCAACAATTCTGACAGATCCAGTGCTTTCCTCTCTGGAGCAGCTTCCCAATCACCCCTCCCCGAAAGCATGGCTGCAACGTGCACTTCAGACTCAGGTTGTCGGTTTGTTTCCGTTATTTCCTCGACCTAACTGCAGGCTTCTGGGAGAGAGCAGACTGCAGTGCAATCACTGTGTCACTACACCTTCTAATCAAGACTGTCTGTCACAGCCCCAAAGATGCCCTGCCCAGGATATCTAGCCTCTTCAAGAACACAGCTGTGTTCAGTCTTTGGTGTTCAACTGCTCCAGTAGGGCAGTGGGTAGGGAGTGGAAGGAAAACTGTATGATACCCACAACTTTCTGATTAACTTCCTTCCTCACAGGTAGTGTCCATCCTGGGGGAGAGGCCTGAAACACTCCTGAGTGGAGCAGAAGCAAGGGAAGCCAGGTGCCTGCAGGGCCTGCATGGAGGGGGCACAGTGTGGAGACTGAATGCAGGGGAGATAGAATGGAGGACTGGAGGAGTTTGACAGGGTATTGGTGCTGCGGAGAGGCCTTAGGGAAATCTAGAACTGACTCCCAATGTCTTCCTTGTGGTGGTTTGAAACAAAATGGCCACCATAAGCTCATAGGGAGTGGTGTTATTAGGTGTGGCCTTGTTGGAGGAAGTGTGTCACTGGACGGTGAGGTTTCAGAAGCTCAAGTCAGACCCAGTGTCTCTCTCTCTCTCCCTCTGCTGTCTGCTGATCCAGATGTAGAACTCTCAGCTACCTAGTGGTGGAGACCACTATGTCTGCCTGCATCCTGAGATGCTTCCCGCTATGATTACAATGAACTAAACTTCGGAACTGTAAGTTAGCCCCAATTAAATGCTTTCCTTTATAAGAGTTGCCATGGTCATGGTAGCTCTTCACAGCAATAAACCCTAGGATATATCCCCAAGAAGCACCACATGGAGACAGCCACAGGGTGCCCCAAGTCACAGGATTAGACTTCAGTCCTAGCCAGGAGCTACTTTTTTTGTGAGCCCTATTTGTGGTGCTGGGACCTGAACCCAGGGCCTTGTACATGCTAGGCAAGCATGCTATCACAGGAGCTACTTTTACACTCTTCTAAACAGAACAGCTAAACTCATGTTAAGGAAGGCTGCATGACCAATGAGAACTAAGCTTTAGAGAATACCGGAGTTAGGAACATGCGTTATGAAGCATTGCAATGTAGTTCGGCTGATAGACTATTTGCCTAGCATAAGTGAGGCCACAGGTTCAGGTCCCAGCACCACCTAAAGCTGGGAATGATTTCCTACATTTGTAATTCAAAGTCATCCTTGGCTACATACTAAGTTCTAGGCCAACTGGGTTACAGATGCTGGAAGAAGGTTTATTGGTTAGGAGTCCTTGCTGCTTTTGCGGAGGATCTGAGTTCAGTTCTTCACATAGTGTGGTTCAGAGCTGCCTGTAACTCTAGCTTCAGGGAATCTGCTGACCTCTTCTGGTCTCCCTAGGTACATGCATGCATGCATGCGAGCACGCATGCACAAAGAAAAAATAAATCTGAGAGAGGAGAGAGAGAGAGAGAGAGAGAGAGAGAGAGAGAGAGAGAATGCAAACCCAAGAACCCAGAAACCCAGAAGCCCTGAGGAGAGAGAGAGAATATGGGAAAGAAAGGGAAGTTCTGACCCTATCTCAGAATGGGTTCCTGTGGCCACTGAGTTCCATATTTTGGAGTTGGGGACAACTCATAAATCTAGTGATGAGTAGGCAGTTTCATCTCTGTCGCTGAGGTCAGAAGTGGCCAGGCCATGGCCTTTAGAAGCACTAGAACCTAGACAGTAGTTCAGTTTTTTAGTTTTTAGCTTAAGATTCTCCCCCACCCGTCTGCCAAAGCCTAAAACGGGAGGAACTGGGGTAAAAGGCAGGAGATAAGAGGGGGTGGTGGCCAGGGCACTTGGACTATTGCTCTCGAAGCCTTGACTAAGGACAGTGTTCACCATCTGCCTTGCTCTCTGAGTTTTATGAAGCAGTGTGGGTGGCCCATTGCTAAGGGACAATCTCACAACAGAGACTAACTTTATTTTGATGCTAAGAGGTGAGGCTTGGCCCAATCCAAAAGAAGCAGGGCACTATAGACTCAGGGGTCTGGGTCCCTACACTTACATGGTGGCTGGCAAGCACCTTGAACTTCATTGTGTGCCTCGGGTTCTGCATTGATAACGTGTGGGCATAAGAGCCCATTCTGCTCAGAAGGCACCATGCGACTGATCTGGGGGTTTAAATCCACTGTTCAAGTGTGAGCTGGGGTAAAGGTGGAGTCAGCAACTGTTTGGTGAGACAGGCCCTGTGGGGATGGTCTGTCAAGTCTCCTTCTCTGCCTCAGATGTGAGGGCGCTCAGGCAGGGCTGGGGTCACTGGAGGGACAGAGTGGGAAGAGAGGTTCCTGGCAGCCAGAGCTGTCGCACTTGCTTTTCAGAACCCTTTGGGAGAAAGAAGCTTTTGCATCCCCAGTTCCCATTGTCTTGGCACCCAGCAAAGAACATGGTAATAGTAATAAAATTAATGGTTCAGGTTAGGAATGAGGTTCAGTTGGTAGAATGCTTGCCTTGCATGCAGGAAGCCCTGGGTCTGACATGGCAGGGGTGTATAAAACTGGTTTTGGTGGTTTTGGTGGTGGTACTCCCAGCTAGAGATAGGAAGACCAGAAATTTGAGGTCATCTTCTGCCACAGAGCATGGTTAAAGCCAGCTGAGACAACATGAGAATCTGCCTCAAAACCAAAACAAAGTGTTGCCCCTCCCCCTTCTTGAGGCTCTAGCCCTGGCACTTGGGCTGCACACACTCCTGCCCTACAGCTGAGTGTACAGGGCACTGGCACTGTTTGGGTTTACACACTACAGGTGTGCAAATCAGAGCAGTTAAATGATTTTCTTCCTGCCACAGAGCTCAAAAGAGGCAGGTTTGTACTCCTCAGATGTAGGTGGTTCAGGGCTTTAGCTGTGCTGTGTCTCAGGTACTAAACCTGAAGCTCCAGATGGGGATATCTTTGTATAGAGAATGTGCCAGTTAGTTGGTTTTGTTGACTCTCTCTCTCTCTCTATACACACACACACACACCTCTCCTTCTCCTCCTTCTCTTTCTTCTTCTTCATCATCAACTTGACACAAACTAGAATCATCTGAGAAAACAGAACCTTTTTTTTTTTTTTTTTTTTGGTTTTTCGAGACAGGGTTTCTCTGTGTAGCTCGGGCTGTCCTGGAACTCTGTAGACCAGGCTGGCCTCGAACTCAGAAATCCGCCTGCCTCTGCCTCCCAAGTGCTGGGATTAAAGGCGTGCGCCACCACCGCCTGGCTGAGAAAACAGAACCTTAACTGAGGGATAGTTTCCATCAGAGTACCTGTAGGCAAGTCTGTGGTGCATTTTCTTGATTAACAATGGATGTGAGAGGGCCCAGCCCACTCTTGGTGGTGCTACTCTTGGGCAGCTAGACCTGAGTGGTGCAAGAAAGCAGGCTGAGCAAGCCAAAGGGAGCAAGCTGGTAACCATGCCCACCATAGTCTCTGCCCTGAGCTCCCTCCTATTGGGACTGTAAGGTGTGAGATGAAATAAACCCTTTCTCCATAAACAGTTTCTGATTTTGTTGTCTTCATCTTGCTGTCTTCCTGGTAGCAACGGAGAACATGGCAGCAGTAACACTATGAATGGACTCAGCCCTGACCTGAGCTTTGTTTCCATGGTGATTCTGTGTTTCTGTTTATGTCATAGTTTGGATCTAGACTGTCTCAAGGGCTCCTGTGTTAAAACCAGGTCCCCACAGAAATGTCCCTGAAGTATGAAGGAAGAGGTAGCCTGTCACTAAGTTCCCCCTTTAAAAGGCGCTACGGTTTATGTACCATAAAAGCTACAGACCATGGTCATTTGAAAGCAGGAGATCATAATTCCTTTTTTTTTTTTTACCTAAGTAACAAAAATGAATGCGTGAAGAGACAAAATTCCACAAAGTGAAATCCTCATGGTGATCAGTACCACAGGACAGCATTTCCCAGCCCTCACGAAAGCTTCTTGTGTGTCTTCTCATTCCCTTCCAGCTTAAACCCTCCCCTAAGTTCTCCTTACCAAAACACACACATCCTCCCCTTCCCTTCTTCTTTCCTCCCTCCCTCCCTCCCTTCCTCCCTCTCTCCCTCCCTCCCTTCTTTTTCTACCCTCTTCTCCCTTCTTTCCTATTGCAAGACTAAACAATAAAGTCTTTAAAATTGTGTTCTACAAGGTACCAGAAGATGAGGTTGTCCCAGATGCCTGGGGCTTGTGTCTGTCTCTCTGTGCCTCAGTTTCTTTATCTGAGAAACATAAATAATGCAGGGATGACTTCAGATGGGCAGATGAGGCTGGAGAGATAGCTCAGCAGTTAAGAGAGCTTGCTGCTTTTATTTAGAGGCTAGAAAGATTGGATCAGGCTTTAAAAAGTTTATTTTGAGACTGGGTCTCATGTGTTTCAGGATGCTCCAACCTGTCTCCATCTCCTCAGTGCTGAGATTACAAGCATCAGCACTCAGTATAGCAGCTACGTTTCTTTTTAATATTTAGTTATTTGATTTTATTTAATGTATGTGAGTGTTCTCTCTTTACACACACCAGAAGAGGGCATTGGATCCCATTAGATGGTTGTGAGCCACCATGTGGTTGCTGGGAATTGAATTCAGGGCTTCTTTTTGCTGGGATAAAACATCATGATCAAGGAAGCTTAAGAAAGGGAGAGTTTATTTGGGCTTATGGTTCCAGAGGGATGAGAGTCCATCACAGTGGGGAGGATTGACCTCACTCAGCAAGCATGTTGGCAGGAGAGAGAAGCTAAAAGATCACATGGCAACCTGAAGCATGAAGTAAGGAGAGCAACCTGAAAGTGGTACAGGATATATACTCTCAGAGCCCACCCCAGTGAGGAACTTCCTCTAGCAATACTCCTGCTAAACCACAGCAACAGCACTGCCATCAAGTGGTGACCAATGTGCAAATGCCTGAGCCTGGTTTATGTGGTTTATGTGGGTCTTCGGATCAGCTAACCAAGTTAGTGAATGCTACCCAAGCATTTTACCATCTGAGCTATGTCTCAGCCATTTTTACTACATCAGGCACTTTTACTCTGTGACTTTCTGTGGAAATGCTTGCTGAATTTCTGCAACATGTACTTTTCCCTCAGAGGAGACATGGACAAGGGATGAGAATTGATGCCATTTCTTAGGCAAGGATGTCCCTGCTCCTGTGACCAACGGTCTTTCAGGACAGGTGATTATCTTGCATGTCACAGAATGGCTGAGGCCCAGAGCAGGAGTCATGGAGACAGATTGGAGCTGGAAGTTGAGGGGTTTGGTTTCAGCTGCTGAGCAGCCTTCACCCACATCTCCCAGGCTTCCTCAGAGCTGTGAGAAGCCACCAGTATGATGGTGACCATGCTTCCTCACAGATGGGACTGAGGTGGTGTGGTTTGACTCTATTCCTGCTGAGTGTCATAGAGTGAGAATTCCCGAGGTGAGGTCTATGGAGGAAGCCAGGGGCACCCTACATCCTGTGCCTCAGCCAGTGCCTCATTTCCTGGTGGTCTCTGGCAGGGGTGTATCATCTGCTCTCTCTTTGGCTTCAACTGCCCCTGCCCTGACCTCCAGGTTCCCTGGGGCCAACCAGAACATCTGTATCCATCTTGCCCCAAACGCTTGAGATTCTGACAGATTTCCTTTCGTCGCTCCTAGCCATGTTATTTAAAGTAATTAACCTTAATTTATAAATTTTTATATCAAACTGCCTTTTAACTTTTAGAACTGCAGGATCAGCCTTATCCCTGGGCTCCTAATAGTTCTCCATTTAATCAAAATTCATCCATCAGGTTCAGTGTTAAATCATCTTTTAATTGGGAGTTACATTCTGGTTAATAGTTTTATAATTCGCCTCCTCTAATAGTTTTTACCACAGGGATCTTGACTCCATTTTTCCTCAGTCTATTATTGCCAAGTGTGGTTCTGCAGGGAAGGCTTAACGCGGGCCTGCCTCTCTGGCCCCCGCTGGTCTGGTCGTCTCTTTTGTTCTTGGTGGTCTCATTAATCCCTCACAAGAGTCCTCCTTCCTCCTCATTACAGGGCAGAGCCATTCTCCTTTCGAGGTACAAGTGTGGCCTTCTCATTGCCATGGCCTTCCCAACTGTGGCCCAGGCCCTGAGCTCTCAGAAAGAAGGAGGATGGAGACATGAACATGAAGGGTTACAGAGAGAGAACCCTCCTGGAGAGGAGAGGAGAAAACTGGTCGGGCTGTCTGCTAGAGGGAACAGCCAAAGAGTTTGAAAATGGCTTCGGGCCCAGGTGACACAGTAAAGGAAGTGTCCCTATCTGATACTCAGAGTGGCCTGGGGACACTGGCTGGGGCTAGATGTGAGATCTGGGCATGGCTGGAGGCCAGCAGGCAGGGAGTCCTGGTCCTTCATTCTGGGACACTTCTATACTTGGTGCTTCATCCAGATGCTCACAGATGAGCCGATGGAGTCCGTGGGTCCAGAGATGGTTGGGGTTGGCCAGTGAGTGGGGACATGCGCTTAAACAAGGATATACATGGGGACTCACAGACACCTGAGAAACAGCCCCCCCACCACCAGCCTCTCCTACCAACAGTCTCTGCCATTCATAAACCCTGCCTATCAACAACCTAGGCATATCTGAGTGCACATGTGCATGTGTACCCCACTCAAAGTGAGTCTTCATGTGTGCTCCAGGGTCTTGTGTCAGGGCCTGGTGTTATTTTTCTTGTTGCTATGATAAAGTACTCTGACCAAAGCAACTTAAAGGAGAAAGGGTTTATCCTGGTCCACAGCTGAAGGGCGCAGCCTATCATGGAGGTGATATTATGGCAGCAGGAGCTGGAAGGAGCCAGTCTTATCCAATTCACAGCCAGGTGGCCGAGAGATGGACGAATACTGCTGCCCTCTCTCCTTCTCCATGCACACAGTCCAGGATCCCAGTCATGCAAAGGTGCCACCCACAATGGGTGTGTCTCACGCCTTAATTAAAATAATCAAGAGAATCTCCCACAGGTATGCTTAGAGGTCTGTCTCCCAGATGCTTCTAAATTCTGTCAGGTGACAGCCAACAGAACCATTATCCGTAGCTTTTGAAAGTCTGGAGAACAGAAGGAGCCTTCCTTGTACATTTTGTGGCCGGACACCCCTGCATTGCTTGCCACTTCCTGTCTGAGTCTTAGCCTCCCCACTTGTGAAATTTGGGACATCAGGTCCCCAATTTTGCTGAATACAGCTTGGAGCTGGCTGTGTACCCCTGGGCTGGTTTTTGGCAGCAATGGCTCTTGGTGTCATGTGATTTAGCCTGGATCTAGACAGATGCATAAGCAATATGTGGTCCTTGTCCTGGCGGAGGGCCGATTTTAGTCTCGGCTACCTTAGGGTTTGGCCTTTAGTCGCCAGCTGGCTCTGACAGCAGAACTCAGGGTCCTCACAGGCTGACGGTGATGATGCAGTGACTCTCTCTGAGGTTGGAAGCAGAATGCCTCCTCTTCTGACTGAGATAGGCTGGGGGGTTCAGGCGAGTTGAGACCCCGCCCAGCTGTGCTGTTTGGCTGACCCTCCATGCTTGTTGGCTCTCAGTTTTCTCATCAGGTAGAGAAGAAATGGCCTACTCACCTTGAACATTTCATACAGTGTATGTCCCTGTCACAGAACCTGGCAGATCAGGTCCTCTGGGTAGCCTGGCATCCTCAGTTACAGCTCAACCCACTGTCACACTTTTTTACTTAGTCTAGACCAACTTCATCCTCTGTGATTTCCACCTCCCAACTAGTCTGCAGGGAAAGTGAGAGGCAAAGAGAAGTGCTCTTCTGTGGGAGCACTCATGGAGGACATGAGGAGGAGGAGGAAGAAGAAGATAAGGAGGAAGATGAGGAGGAGGAAGATAAGGAGGAAGGGGAGGAGGAAGAGGAGGAGGAGGAAGAAAGGGATAAAAGCTCTAAGTCCTAGGAGGAAAAGGCAGAGAGGAAGGCAGTGTTGGTGGGAGCACACTGTGTTGCCACAGGAGCAGTGTGTTCAGACCTTGCAGCCCATTGTGACAGCTAAGCCTTGTGACTATCAGAATAATCTGGACCCATTTGACAGAGAAGGAAACTAAGGCTTAGAAAGGTTAAGGAGCTTCCATGTTCAGAATTACCTGACTGAGGAATTTAAAGTGAGCCAGAGGCCTGGGTCTAGTGGCTACACAGCCTGGGCTTGTCTAGAGGATGTAGGCGCTCCAGGCCTAGGCTCCATCTGCTCCAGTGGGCCACTGACCTCACTTGTGGCTCCTGTAGATGCTGTGACAGGCTAGAGTGGCTGGGTAGTAATAGTAATAATAGTGGAAGTAAGAGGTGACAGATACAGGTTGCTTTCTGGGGAAGGATGCTGTAGCGGAAAGCCCCGGTGTCAGGATGCAGGGAGCCTGTGATGGCTTCTTCTCTGGGACATTCAGGGGCTGGTCCAGAGCTCAGATCTTTCAGTTCTGTCTGAGCATGGCTGGGGTAGGGTCATCCACTGGAGACCTGGATTCCACTAGTGTAACCAGAGGTCAAGTTCGAAGGTCCCAGATCCCAGAACTCATATTCTGACTCCCAACAAGTGTGAGCAAAGGTGACTTCAGGCAGCCCACTGAACACCCTGGGCGTCAGTTTCCTTATCTGCAGAATAGAAGCAAGGAGAGAACTGTGTCACAGGGGTGCTGAGAACCACATTAGCATATAGCCTAGCACCTGGCCTTGGCCTCCCCCCAGGCAGCTTTGGTAATGGTGACATCAGAGTCGCTGAGTAGGTAGAAGAAGCAGCTAGCCCCTTGAGGCCGGCTCCTGGCTTGTCCTGCAGCTCCCTTTCTGGGAGACTGTGGTAGTTTGAATGAGATGTCTTCTGCAAGCCTCAGACATCTGCACAGTTGGTCCCCAGTTGGTAGCCCTGTGTGAGGAAGCTTAGGAGGTGTGGCCTTGCTTGAGGAGGGTGTCACTGGGATCATTTGACTTGTAATTTGAGACCACAGTTCATCTCTGTGGATAGGGATAAGGCAAAAGGAAGGGATTCTAGGCAACTAGTCACATGACATCCAAGAGCAGAGAGAGAATAAATGTGTGCACACCATCTCTGCTTCCTTTTTTCTACTTTTATATATTCCAGAACCCAAATCCAGGGAACAGCACCAGCAACTGGGTCTTTCCACAATTAAGGCAATTAAGACAGTGCCCATAGGCACATCCACAGATGAGTCCGACCTAGGCAGTCTCTCACTGAGACACGTTTCTAAGTGTGTCAAGATGACAATTAAAGCCAGCCATCCAGGCTCAAATCACAGCAGAAACAACAAGCACACAGGGTCCAAGCTGAACCCTGACCTTTCATTAGGAGCTTGGGACAGTCTCAGGGCTGCCGTTGGGCCTGGCCAGCCTTGCTGTCAGTTTATGAGATCTGAGTCCACGAGCAGAGAAGGGGAATGGACTGGGTGGAGGCAGGAGTGCTGAAGACAGAGCTAGCTGAGGAGCCTGAATGTATCTGAGGGGTCTGAAGAAGAGGGGAGAAGGGTTGGCCTGCTGCCTCTAGTTCCTAGTCCTGCTGGGGGTATGTGCTTAGCTCTTGGCTTGGACCTACCACTGAGAAGCTCCTGTCCTGCTTTGGGGATGGGGATGGGGTTGGGAGTGGGACAGTGGAGAGGGACCTGGCAGTGGAAAGGGAAGCAGGAGAAAGATTGTTCCCCTGAAACAGCCCTATGGTGTCAGAGCCCCTCTTGCTCCCAGGATGATGAGTTTATTGTCCTAAGGGGACCATAGAGGGGAATGAGTTAAGGGCTGTCACTAGAGAATACAGAAGCAGGAGGTAAAGGAAGGAGAGAGAACAGGGAGCTTGAGCAAGGGGACAGGCAGCAGACAGGCAAAGCTAGCATCTTGGGAGGGCTGGTTGGGTGTTCCTTCCAGGGAGCAGGTAGGTGTTCTCTAATCATTGCTCTCTCCCACCCTCCACCTCCATCTAGATCCCCTGTCCGTACACAGATTTTCTAGTCTCTGTCTCCAGGTCTGAGTCTTAGAATCTGCTTCCTAGAATAGCAAACTGGCAAGCTTCTGCCACAGAGGAACCAGCCTCTGTCTCATAGAGAGGGAAACTGAGGCACGGGCAGACGCTTTGGCTCAGATTCACCTGGATGAGGCTGGGCTCATTTCCTTCAACTACAGCTCCAGTTGGTTTTCTGATTATCCTGGGAGGGGAGGAGGGTGACAGACCCAGGGTCCCTTTATTTATATATACGAGTCTCAAGGAGCTGTGAGAACTTGTCACAGGCCTTCTGGGTTGCTATTGTGGAGATGAAGTGGTTTAAAGCAGCTCAGACAGTGAGTGGAAGGAATCAGGGCTTGAACCCAGATCTGACCCCTGCCACTGTGCTTAGAGGTGAAGAATGGCATTGGAGAGAGAGAAGATAACAAGGTCTTCTTCATGCCCCGGTGAGGAGAACAGGCTAGGGGGTTTGGCCAGGGCATGTTGGATAGGGCAGGTGGTCACCTGTATCCATCTACTGGGAGAACCTGGGATCCTGACTTTGCCACACTTCCTATGTGAAACTTGAAACTGAGCTCCTCGATCACATACAAGTCTGGCACTCTAGGTATCTCCTGTATGTTTGTTGAATGAATAAAAGAAAAAGAAATGGAGATGTGGGGAGCCATTGTTTCTACTGGATGGCCAGCCTGAGATCAGGATCAAGTACCACTGGGGACCCAGTCCCCAGTTCTCCGCCTCTGTCAAGCCAACTAAGTGAAGCTCCCAGCCTTACTCAGACACCACATGGAGGTCAAGAAACTCTCGGGTGGGGGTGAGTGGGGTACAAATCTCAATGCCCCCAGTTGTCTGTGCATTGCTCTGTAGCGGCCGTTCCCTTGTGACATCGTCAAGCTGAGATCTCTCTATCCCTGCTAGGTTAGTTACTGTTAATTAAACCAATTGTTGGACTTTATACTCATCCCATTAACGTGTCTCCTAGATCTATTAATCACACCCTGTGGGGGAGGGTATGAGAGCCACCGGTGGGGCAGGTCCTGAAATTCCAGCCAAGAAGAGATGGGGCCTGAGACACTGGAGCCTTTGAAGCTTCCATCTGTGCCTCAGGATCCCTGGAGGCTTGCTCTGGGGTTTCAGGTCTCATTAGGACCCCCTCTTTATTTAGGGTCCCGGGAGCCTCTGGGACTGGGCTGGGAGTGTGTGTGCGGAGTGCATACCATTGGTGTGAGGGAGAACTCAGGATGGTCAGACCCAATGCTGAGTGGGAACGGAGATCACTCCTGCCCTGCCCCCATCCACCTCAGTCCTGTATCCTCTGTGGCTCTCTGGGGCCAAGGGAGGCTCCCCCAAACCTCAGCTCATCACTCAGGACTCACTGGATGGTGGGTGGACATAGGGACAGCTGCCAAGCCAGTCAGGGATGGCAGACGACCAGCAGGCTGTCCCCTGTGACTTCTTCTCCTTCCCTCCCTCAGCATCAGGGGCCAGTTGGGGGATGGCAGGGCACTAGGGTGGAGCCACCCGAAGGGGCATAAATCATTATTGGCGAGGACCTCGGCCCCGAGCTGAGGGTGGAGGCTGCTGCCCACGGTTCAGGCCGGGGCATAAATCATAATTCCCCGACAATAGATCCCTTTGCAGCTGCCATCAGGAAAACTATGTTGGTTTTATCGATTTTTTGACACGGGGCCTAGGCAGCGGGCGGCCCCTGAATCATTATGAAATGAAACTGATTAGGAATTCATGGAATACTAAATAAACTTTACGAGCCCGTTGTAAGTTTTTTGATGCATGGGGAGCGGAAAATGAAAACTAATGATATAAAAATTACACAGCGTGCTGAGTATTATTATACTGCTATTGATTTGTTTCAAACTGTACATCAAAATCGAAGAGGACCAGGGTAGCTCCTGCGGCCATGCCGGGAGGTTTGGGCTGGCCAGAGCTGCCAGGCTAGCTTTTCCTTCTTTCTTTTTCTTTCTGTTTCCTTTAGCCTCCTGATCCCTTTAGCCTCTTCTCCACAGCCCCTCTATCTCTCCCATCTCTAGGGAGTTACTGCTTTATCCACCCACAGGGCAGCCTGGACTCATTGTGGAAGCTGGACCCTGCTCAGCCTGAAGCTGGTGTCTCCTTGGAGATGCAGTTTTTGTGAGTTTGGTTTTGGCCTCATTCTCTGTCCTTCTTATGTCTCAGCGTAATGAGCTGTGCTCCTGGGGAAAGGGTTGAAGATAGGTTGCCCATTTAGCACCTTACTGTGTTACCTTTGCCAGGTTGCTTTGCCTCTCTGGATGTCATTCTGGATAGCACAAAGGTTAGACTTGCTAGACCATGGCTTCCCATGGGGTGGTCTGTCCACAGTCAGCTCGTTAATATGGAGTCTGCTAAAAGTGCCCTTTGGGGACTGTCAGGATGGCTGTCCATAAAGTACTTGCTGCTCAAGCCGAGCATTAAGTTCAGACCCAGCATCCATGTAAATAAAGCCAGATGGATGCAGCTGCCTACAGTGCTGGATGTGGACAGAAGAACCCCTGGAGTATACATACTGGTCAGCCAGTCTGGCTAAGTCCAAAAGCTCCAGATTTAATGTGAGACTGTCCTGTCCTACAAGGAAGAAAGCAACTGGGGAAGACACTTGATATCAACTGCACTGGCACACATAAACATATACACATACACACATGCACATGTGCACACACATGCACTGGCACACACATGTGCACTGGCACACCCACACACATGTACACATACACACATGCACTGGCACACACATACTCTCACACATGTGCACATGCACACACATGTACTTGAATGTACATACACACAAGCACTGGCACACACATGTGCACTGGAGCGCGCACACACACACACACACACACACACACACACACTGTTCCTTTGGGGCTTGGAATGTAGCTTAAAGGTAGAATGCTTGCTCAGCATATGTGAGACCCTGAGTTTGATTTCCAGCAGTACACACCAAACCAAGCCTCCAAATGAAAACTCCTTAGATGACCTGGCTCCAAACCTCCAGAGAAGGTTCTGGGCTTCTGTGTTTCAGAAGTTCCACATGGAACTCCTCACATGGAATTCCCAGATACTGTATTTGTTTATCTGAAAACACACATATGCAGCTTTTCCCAGGTGACCAGGGCACCCTTGCAGCCATGAACATTCTGCTCTGTAACAGTTTGTTTTTGCTAACTTCTAAGTGCAGTAACAAACAATCCCCCGACCCAGTTTGTTTTTCTTAGCGTTGTTTTGGTTCCTGGTTCCTATCTACAGTGGGACACTGTGTCTCCATGCATCCTCATTCTGGGGTCCAGTCTGAGGGCAGAAGAAAGGGCAAGGGAGACGGTGGGGACAGGATGCTCCTGAAGCTTTTGTGTAGACACAGACTATGTCCCTTCAGCTCCCATCTATCCAGTGAAGTGTGGTGTCCTCCAGCACAGGGATAATAGTGGACATGGATCTCTCCCACAGGCTGTGAGTATTGTTTAGCTCTGTCTCAGTTCCTTCTATCCTTGGGCTCAGGCTGCCCCAGGGTTTGGAGATCAGAAGCTTGTTTATCTCCTCTGTTAGAAACCAGACTGTGCTTCCCACAGGTGTGTCTGCTTTCTACAGTCATCTGCCTCGCCAGCAGTCATCCACTGACTTCTTCTACATCATACATCCCAGGCCTCCTGTGGCTTTGGCCCTTTAGGCTGCTACCTTTGTTCTAATTCCTTGCTGGGGCCACCAGACACCAACCACTCTGACTGTCAGGGGAACTATGTCACAAAATTACTTGGTAAATCTGTCCTTGACGCTCTGCCTGGAGAAAGCAGATTCAGAGCCTGGAACTGGATAGCATCACGACAGGACATGCTTCATGGTGTTCTTCTCCGTTAGTGTGATTTGCACAAGCACATGCCTGTCAAAGTCCAGGAAGACATGGACGTCCTTGTATTTAATTTCACCTTGCCTAAATCTCAGCAAGGTTGCAGTCTTCCCCCAGAGACATAGCAAGTTGACACAACCAGGGCCACACTACTGCCAGGTTTGCATATGCAGGGGGCAACGTGGGAATGCCATTGGTCCAGGAGTCTTGGGATCACTTGTAGGAGATCCCTGCACTCATTAGATCTGGGAGCTATCAGATATAACACTAACACATACCTGACCCATAGAGACCACAGCATTTCTCTAGGTACAAGCAAACACACGCTTCGGATGTACATCAGATACAAATCTTTTCAAACTTGGGAAAGTAAGATACAAAATTATCCAGAGGAGTCTTAGGGATTTTCTTTTCTTTCTTTTGAAACATGAGAGTTCTACTGTATAACGTAAGCTGGGCTTGAACTCATGATCCTCCTGCCTTAGCCTCTCCAGTGCTAGGTTTACAGGTATGTGTCATGTGCCTGACCTAGGAGGTTTTTTTTTTTGTTTTTTGTTTTTCATTGCTGGGAATTGAACCCAAGACCTTGTGCATGGTGGATAAGTACTCTGCCACTAAGCTCAGTCCTGACCCATCGAGTAAGGGTCTTAAGGCTTAATTCCAAATTTCACTTTTTTCCCTAACCAGCTAAGTAGCCTTGGATAAGCTATTACTTTTACTCAGGACTCAGTTTTTTCCATATGCATATATATATTATATATAAAAAATATATAATATACATATATATATATATATATATATATATATATATATATATATATATATATAATGAGTGGGCAGGAGAGAGGACTCAGTGGTTAAGAGCACCAGCTGCTCTTCCAGAAGTTCTGAGTTCAATTCCCAGTAACCTTCTGTAATGGGATCTGATGCTCTCTTCTGGTGTGCCTGAAGACAGCGACAGTGTACTCGAATACTGTCCTTGAGCTCCTCTTTGGGGCTCTAAGTAGGCAGGAACTAAACCTATTTCCCACAAGGTGTCTGTGACTCTATCAGCCTGGAGAGATTCTGCGCAGAAGGAGGAAAGCTAACAGAAACCCAAACTGGAACTGCCTTTTAAGTCCAAAGGAAAGCTGACTGATTGCTGAAGAGTCCAAGTGAGCTCCTTGCTTCAGTCCAGAAAAATCTTCCCAGTGCTGTCTTCATCTTGACCTTCTCTTGGCCTTCCTTTCAGCCAACTTTTCTGACATATCATCACTCCTCACAGTGACAAGATGGCTGTTGGTAACAGTAGGTCCACATCATTAGAATTTAACAATAAAAGGAAAAGAGAGGGGCCGTTTCCTTTCCAATAGCAATAGAGAAATCCCCAAGACTGACTGGATTTCATTGATCTGATTTAGGTCACGTGTGCTTCAGAGTCACAGATGTGGGCTCACACCCAGCACCACCCCTTCCTAGCATTTAACCCTGGGCCTATCACCCCCACTCCCGTTGTGTTTGACTCTTTTGCCCTCTCAGCCCAGAACTTTGCTTTGACACAAAGAATTCCTTCTCCATTCTGAACCAATCTCCCTGGACTTTGACAGAAGGCAAGATCGAATTACATTTGTGTTCCTTTGAGCCTTGGAACTATGCCTGCCTGCTGTGTGGTCCTGTGATCCTTGAGTGGTGATGGGATGGGGTAAGGAGAGGCCATTGTGGGACCCATGCCCACCATGTAGCTACACAGCACACCTATGACTGGGTCCCACAGTGTAGATGAGGCATGAATATCTCCAGAATCTCTGTGAGAAGACAGGAGATGTTCATGTCTGGCCACTCTCCAAATTGGCTTCAGTGCCCACTTGCTTTCTCTTCAATCTTCTTTGCTATCTTTCTTTCTCTGCACTCCCAAGGTTTTAAAGGAAACCCAAATCAGGGCCTGGAGTGATGGCTCAGCAGTTAAGAGCACTGGCTGTTCTTTCTGAGGACCCAGGTTCAATTCCCAGTACCCACATGGCATGAATTGAACATATATATATATATATATATATACATTTTCAAACCCAGTACCCATTCTGCATTCCCTATTCAGAAAAGCAAAGTCCAGTCAGGGCAGACTGCCAGGGTCCCACTCACCTACCTAATGCACGCCTATTTTTGTGCCTAAGGGGTCATTAATCTCCTTTCCCAGATGTCACAATCCTTCAAGCTGCCATGCCTGAGAACACCCTAAGGTTCAGAGTAGGGTGTCCCTTGCTCCTGTCACCCAGTCTCCAAGCAGGCTCCTCTTGCTCTGCCCCCTCCTATGCCATGTGGCCTGTGGAGATACACAATGTGGACAAGGGTGGCTCCTCTTGTGGAGTTTGGGAGTGGGAAGGTTACATGCCCTGAGCTTGGGTGGCAGGCCATTCACTCATTCATCCCCAAGTATTGTAAGACACCTGGTATCGTTAGTCTGTGGCCCACACCTCTCTGTCAAAAGCTTCCTGGCCATCCAAAATAGGCTGTAGCTGGAGAGCAGGAGGCTTCAGAAACCTGTGGATTGAAGAGTCCTGATGCTGCGCTTGGAGCTAGGGTTCCCAGAGGCATCTAGGCTCTGGGGAGGAGGGTGAGCACCTGCTAGGGTGTGAACAAGGTCTAGGGAGGTTAGCCTGCACTGGTGCTCCCCACCCATCAGCAGAAAGTCAGAACCCTATGTATATTACATGCCTTCTGTGTACCAATCCAACGTATTTAGGACTTCGATGCAAGCTCCTTTAAGACTGAGATATGCACTTCATTTCCCCTAGATTCTCAATGCACTGTGCTTGCCTCTTGGGGCGGGTAGTGGGCGTGGTAAAACCTAGAATAACAGGAAATACAGCTCCTTTTGGGGGTTGTTTTGAGACAAGGTCTCACTAGGTAGCCCTGGCTGGCCTGGAACTTGCCTTGTAGACCAGGCTGACCTTTAACCTGTGGTGTTTCCCTGCCTCTTCCTCCCAAATGGCCAGATTACAGGTGTGTACCACTGCACTTCACTTCATAGTTAATGCTAGAGTCACCTTTACAGTAACTGTAGGTGGGAGTAAGTACCATTCTCTCCATTTCACAGATGACAAAATCGAGGCACAATGGTTTGTATGATTTTTTTAAGGGTAGTCAGGATTTGAATTCAGGGCTATCTATCTGCCTTCCCAAATCCCTGATGACATCCCCCCTCCCCGCCCCAATTGGGAGAGAGGTTAGATTATAGATGTCCTTGGAAATTGCTTTTGCTTCCAAGGCTCTGTCTTGTTAGCTGATACCTTGCCCTGCTTGGCTCCACCCCTAATTGCGAGAGAGAGAGAGAGAGAGAGAGAGAGAGAGAGAGAGAGAGAGAGAGAGAGGAGAGAGAGAAGTCCTGTCCCTCCTCAGGTGGCTCATGGCAGATTACTTAGCGTTTGACACGGCGTGTCTCTGTGTCACTGTTCCTGGGCGGAATTAAATCAGGACAGGAAAATATTAATTTGGAGTTGGGGACGGAGGCCGCTCATTTCCAATTATTCTCCACCCCGTCAGGCTTATCCTGGCGCAAATAAGGAAGGAGGCTGGATTAATTGCTTTGGACTCTGCCCCACTCCAGCCCCAATTACTGGGCCGGCTTGGCTCCCAGCATCATGAAGCCCACTGCTGTGCAGGAAATTGTGTGAAATTTTCACGGATTTGCAGACGAAATCATGGAGCACCAGATCCAGGGCCAGTGACCGTAAGGTGGCGGCTGGGCCCTCCACATCTCCAGCCTTGGCCAGCCAAGGTTAAGCTTTTTGTGTATTGGAGGATCATTTGGTTAACCTCAAAGCCCAGGGAGTCATTCAGACCCTCCTGTGTAAATTAGCCACAGGAAGACAGGGAAACCAACTGCTGGGGCAGGGTGGAGGGGGGTGGGGGGAGGGGGGTATATGCCTACACCACCTTCTGCACCTCCTCAGATGAGCTGGGAGTTTACCTGCAGTGCCTTAAACCTAGTCCATTGAAGCTGTTTTTCTTTCTGTTTCCCATCTTATAAGAGAGAAGGGCACAAGGCTGGGCAATGGTGGTGGTGATGGGAGGCAGAAGTAGGTAGATCTTTGAGAAGGCTAGCCTGGTCTACAGAGTGAGTTCTACAAAGCTAAGACTTAGGTCCAGGGCTACTCTATAATTTGCTACCACTTGTCCCCCATCTCTTTCCCTCCCTCCCTGCTTTCCTTCTTCCTTCCCTCCCTCCTTCCTGGGCATAGAACCCAGGCCTCATGTATGCTAGGCAAATGCTTTGCCACCGAGTCACACCCCAACCTCTCCCTTCTTTTGTGGCCCCTACCCCCCCTCCGCACCCCAGGGAGGGTTTTACTGCACACCAGGCTGGCCTTGAACTCATAGAGATCTACCTGCCTCTGTCTCCCAAGTGCTGGGATTAAAGGTGTGTGCAACCATGCCTGGCTTCCTGTTGTTTCTAAAGGATGGCCATAAGAATCTCCTCCCACTGTGCTTCCAAGGCACAGGGTCATTTCTTATCTCACCTCTGCCAGTCTAGCCACTGGGTGCCTGGTACACTGCCCATGGAGCCTACCTACAGAGATGGAAGGATGTGTTCCTGCCACCTGTGTAACTGAAGGTGCTTTTATATCTAGTCCTTTTCATCGTTATCATGACCCCAATGGCTTCCCGAGGTGGTTCCTGGGTTGAGAGTGAGCCTTCTTGGGTGCAGTTCCCAGATTCAGGGACCTTTTGAAGCCAAACAGACTGCTTGTCAGTTAATACATCTATCTGGTACATCTATCTCCAGTGAAGATGCTCTGGTAAAGAAGGCACATTGGGATCCAGATTCTTAGGCTCTCTTCTACCTCCAGAATGGCTTTCTAGGAAGCTCTCACAAACCACTAGGCTCTTCAGAACAGTTTTTCACAAACCTGAAAAGGTTTGGTACTGCCTACCCGTTCCAATTTTGTGCAGAGAAGGGTAGTGATTTGTCCCAAATCATACAGCCAAAAATTCTCAGTTGTTGCTCACTCAAGGAGAATGTTATGGAGCCTTGGCCCTGGATTGTGGCCTAAAATACATTTCCAAACATTTGATCCTTAGATGGCCTGGTTGTCTGGTACATGGACTCAAGTCTAAAGCAAGGGTCAGAAGGCTCCAGGGGAAAGCCTGAGAGGAGAGCTGACGATGGAAGATGATCAACTGGGGATTCCAATCAGGCCTGTGTGTCTCTTCCTTCTCCAGGGTCCCTCCTTCATAGACTGCCAGTGTCTCAGGGTCCTTCCTGCAGTATGTCTCCATGTCTGGCCACTTCAGACTGGGGTCTCAGGCAGTAGGGGACAGTTTTCTATACACCCCCTTCCTTCCCTGAGACCCTTAGCATCCAGAGATGGCCTTGTCTCTAACCCTTGTGTAGAGTCAGGAAAATAAGTTTTTAAAAGTAATAATAAAGACAAACCTCTGACCAGGCAGTGATGGCTCACGCTAGCACTTGGGAGGCAGAGACAGGCAGATTTCTGAGTTCGAGGCCAGCCTGGTCTACAGAGTGAATTCCAGGACAGCCAGGACTACCCAGAGAGACCCTGTCTCAAAAAACAAAACAAAACAAAGACAAAGTTCTGGTGGTGAATGTACTTGTAATTAGATGCAAAACCGAGTCCTGGACTTCTTGGTAGCCTATGCAAGAGGAAAGTACTGTGGTTTCACAAGCTCATACTGTTTAACAAGTGGATCCATAAACAATATTCTGAGCATTTATTCCTGGTGATTTTTTTAGCCAAGAAGCCCTGGGCAGACATAAGGAGTAAGTTTCCATTTTTACAGAACAGCTTCCCCCATCTTCCCCACAAAATCATTTATGTATGCACATGGTATATGGAATTGGGCTTCTAAGAGGTGAGGTCTCCCCGTCGTCAAAGTAAAAGGAGACTGACTGCCCACGCTCTGAGTCATGCGGGCTTTGATACATGGGTGCCGGTTCTGAGGCTGTGACTCAAAAGATTTATCGAGAAATTTCCATAACATTTCCCCAGCACTGACGGGCTGAGTGGAAGGCAGCAGCCACGCAGAAGCTTGTGGAGTATCGGTCAACATGGGACCTAAGGACCCCTGCATCAGGAGGGGTGCATGAGGGGACAAGCTGGGCTGTTAGGGGAGGATCTAGAAAACAGGATTCCCGTCTGGCTTCAGTTCAACATCTGAAATCCAGAAGGAATTCCTTGGGAGGAATGGTGGGCTCATTTGGTGGGATTTAGGATGGTATATCTCTCTGCGAGAGGTCTTCTCGATGAGGTTAATAGAGGTGAGAAGATCCATCTTACCTAGCAGGCAGAATGAAAAAGGAGACAGAGAGCTGAGGTCTAGTATTCGTTGCTTTCTGCTTCTTGATTGAGAATGTAATGTGGCCAGCTCCCTCTAGCTCCCACTGCTATGACACCCTACTTGAGCAATGAGCCAAAATAAACCCTTTCTCCCTTAAGCAGTTTTTGCCAGGGTGTTTTGTTACAGCGGGGAGACAAGTCACTAATACAGCCTTCCAGGCCCCAAGATTGCAATGACTATTTCTTTTAAGACATGACTTGGACACAGGACTAGTCCTACTGAGGAGGAGTTGAGGGATGGGGACATAGCCAGCAGGCAACCATGACAGTCATAGTGGTCCTCAAGGAAGCCAGTGCTGTGTAGCTCATAGGCCTCAGCCTATGGAGGGACCACTATGTGGGAAATGGGGTAAAGCTTTTGATGTAGGGCCCAGAGAAGGACCTTGACCATTGCAAAAATGGTGGAGGAGGTGTGTGGTGGACAGCACTGGTTGTCCTTCTTTTAGCAAAAGGAACATTAATTATATAGAAGGAGGTGCCCCTTTAATGGCCAGCATTTAGTTTAAGGAACAGGTCCTTGATCATAGCCCTTAGCTAGCTTCAGCTCAAGCTGATGATTCCCTTCTGTGATTCCCCAGCCTGGAGCTGCCTCAGAGTCACCTAGTAGGCGGTATGGACACAGTGTTCTTGGTTCCTCCCTGGCAGTATTCTATAATTTGATTTCTAGCAAGTTTTCAGTGATGTTGGTGCTACTGACCTGGGGAATGTACTTTGGAAATCACTGTTCCTTAGGACTCCTGTGACACTGGGGATACTGTCTCTTACCTCTTGGGAATGGCTGACAGGGCCCAGCCAGCTTTGATACATTAATGCCCCCATATGACCATCCCTTCAGTTATGGGTCAGATCATGGGTATATAATCTCTGCAGCTGAAGGCCTGATTCTTTGCACTTACTTCAGTCTGCAGGTGTGTGTAACTTTCTGACATTGTGACACAATGTTGCACAATCAAACCACAAAAAAACCATAATGAATTTGTTGTTCTTAAGTTACTATTCATTTCATGTGTTTGTGTATGAGTGAGCATGCATGAGGTCACAGGACAACTTGTTGGTTCTCTACTCCACCATGTGGTTTCTGAGGATTGAACTCAGGTCCCCAGGCTTAGCAGTAAGTACCTTTACCAGCTGAGCCATCTTGTTGATCCATGAGATCATACGATTTTGTGTTGGGCCATATTTGGGTCCCAGATTGGACAGACATGGTACATGAAGACCTTCCTGAGCTGGACTTGGGGATATCTACTTGCTGTGATCCTAGGTCTAAGTCCATGGAGACCCATGAGAAACTAAGCAAGCCCCTGTTCCCTGGGTCCTCTTGCTCTCCTCTCCATCTGTGAGAGAGGTCCCAGGGATCACCACCTGCAGCGGCAGGGCCAGGAGGAGGCCTATAATTACAAGCCTAATTGTGTGGCCACCAGTAGGTCCCACCCGCACCGACTGGGAGCTGGTTCCCCAGCTCTGCCAGGGCCACCATTCAGAGAGCCTGTTTGCACCTGTGTCAAGGCAAGCTCAGGAAACCTAATTAGCTAGTTTGGTGTTTTATAATTAGATCCTTTAAAAGAACTCATAGGTGGTGATAATAAGCCTTTTAGAAATCTATTAAGCTTTGGGGGAAGTTGAATAGAAACCTTGTAACTGCATGCTTGCTTCCTTTTCCGTTTCTCCCTGTGCCCTAGGACTTCTCCCATTTTTTCCAGCTACATCCAAAGAGCATCCCAACTCCTGCATCAGTACTGAGTGCTGACATCTTTGCACTGCTTACTGTCCATCAACCAGTACTACACAAGTGTGGATGTATCCCATGCTCTCCACAGCCGTGAGATGTGGGTACCACTGCAACACCTATTTACACTGGCGACCGTCACCCATCTGAAGCAGAACCCTAAGCAACGGGGCTTAGACTTTGAACCTAGACAATCTGTCTCTTGAGCCCCTGCAAGCCTCTCTTTGTCAGCTCATGCGCCTCACCCACTTCCAGCCCAGGACTCACTGCTGGTTGAATTTTTTTTTCTGAGCATTTGTGCCAAGGCTTTGCAGAGCCAACTCAGAGAGGTGGCTGGGAGGCAATGATCTTCCCACCTGGATAGCTTCCAGGGTAAAACGGTGGGAACATACTGAATACATCCCTTTGTCAATTCCTTTCTGTTTTCTTTGCTGCTCCGGGGCTGGGAAACAGGTAGGAGGTGTGTGGGTGTTTAGCTGAGGGGCCTGAGGGGTGCCCTCAAACCTCCATATCCTCATTGAACAGTAACATTTGACCTCGTTTATTTCCTTGGTAGCACGGGCCACATCAAGGTCTGTGCCTGCCTGTCCATTCACTTATTTATATTCCATTTCTCCTCATTGAAACACAGGTGTCACCTTTGATCCCAGCACTCGGGAGGCAGAGGCAGGCAGATCTCTAAGTTTGAGATCAGCCTGGTCAATAGAGCGAGTTCTGGGACAGACAGGGCTATACAGAGAAACTCTGTCTCAAATAAAACAAAACAACAACAAAAAGAAAATAGCAAGGGATGTGGGAGCGAGTACTTGGCATGTAGCTGGTTACTTGGTGCTTGCATTGGATCCGGCACAACCAAGGACTCAGCAAGTGGCCCCTTGAAATGGGTGCAGTAATCTTTCTTCTACAGACCACGAAGTGGCTGGTGCCAGAATGAGAAGCACAAGCATTGGGGCCCTCCCTCTCACCCTCTCTCTCTCTCTTATGTGACAGGTGCCCAGAATTCATTTCCCCTCTCCCTCTCCCTCTCCCTCTCCCTCTCCCTCTCCCTCTCCCTCCCCTCTCCCTCTCCCTCTCCCTCTCCCTCTCCCTCTCCCTCTCCTCTCCCTCTCCCTCTCCCTCTCCCTCTCCCTCTCCCTCTCCCTCCCTCTCCCTCTCCCTCTCCCTCTCCCTCTCCTCCCTCTCCCTGGCTCCCTCTCCTCTCCCTCTCCCTCTCCTCTCCCTCTCCCTCTCCCTCTCCCTCTCCCTCTCCCTCTCCCTCTCCTCTCCCTCTCCTCTCCTCCTCTCCCTCTCCCTCTCCCTCTCCCTCTCCTCTCCTCCCTCTCCTGTCTTTCCCTCTCTTTCTCCTCTCTGAGTTTTTCTGTAAAGCAAATGTGCCTTCCTAGATTTATCTACTTAGGAAATCAGTGTCTGAGCTTGTACCGGGATGTGGTACAGTGGGCTGGCTGTGTATAACTGTAGAGACATATATATTAGCACCTGTGATGATAGCTCATGATTATGCAGATTCTAAGAGAAGGAGTTCAAATTATGCCTCCTTGAAGCATAGCAATGACTGCAGAGATCTAAAAGTCACACACAGGGGCCGTTGTTCCTCAGCACTGTTGGCAGGGAACAAGAGCTTTAGTGACACAGTGGGACTTGGATCATAGGCCCTCTGCTTAACTGCATGGCTGGCAGGCAAGTTACCCAATATCCCCAAGGGTAAGTTTTCTCTTCTGCAAAATGAGTGGCATTGGTAGTAAATATTTATGCCTGTGGTACAGCATGGCATCTATATTAAATGAGATCATTGGGCCAGTCATTGATTCTACAAATGCCTGTTGAGCATCTACTAGGTATAAACTGCTGCTCTCGGTTATGACCTCAGGGGTGAGACACTCTGTATAGTCCATGGGTCCTGTGTCCTAGTGGGCGGCCATGTGGATTCCTTTCTCTCTCTAAACAATATTCAATGAATGCTTACCAGAAGAGTGACTGTGCATGGGATGGCCAGTGACGTGGTTTATGGGATCAGGTCCCTGTCTTTGCAGTCTCTCCAGTGGTGGATGTACAAGTGTCTGGACACATCCCCACGGAGCAATTCACTACAGGAGCAGAACCTGGCCCTGCCTTCCACGATGCTGGGAGTAGATGGGTGTGTCTTTTGAGGATGGGTGGGTATATGGGGGCAACTGGCATTTTAAACATGTCGTTCCTTTTCCCTTGCATTGCTCCATATACTCTCAGTACTGTGCCTTCTACGATCTGCCACTGCCCAGCTTGCTCCCCCGCTCCTGGGCCAGTGTCTTTCCACCTCTCCAAATGTCACCCATCCTTCAAGGTTCTCTGCATGAAGTCATCCCTGAAGTTCTCCTTGACTGTCCAGATCCCTCTTCTCTGAGGCTCCTGTCCCTTGCTCTGCCCATCCCTTGGCCTCTTTTGATTCCCAGGGGCTGGAGGGAGGGAGGTACCAACTCCTCCAGGATGGCATCCTGCTCTGTCCATCACTCTTTTCTGCATTCCACCTCTGGACTTTAAATAGATTGTCAAAAAACTTTTCTCAGGCACTTAAACAAATGTGTGGCTCCAAGGATTTCTTTTGGGTGGTTTTTCCATAGCTCAGAGCTGAGATGGGTCCTCTGTTGGGGCACCAGTGGTCTTTTATATATTGGTTACTTGGTGGCATGTGTGCCTGTGTGTTGCAGCATACACACCGAGCCTGTCTTTCTGTGCCTCTCACATGCATCTGAAGGGCTGGCGATTGTCTTGGGTGTATGTTGGGGGGAGTATAATGGCAGCCTAGTGCCCAGTGATGGATGAGGGGGGTGGAGGTGACTTTCCCAGGGGAAGATTAGCGCCTGGCAGCTATGATTTGTCTCATGCCCTCCTGTCCTCTTGCTAGGCCCCACTGCAGAGTCATTCATTACAGAGGCTGCTGTCACAGGCTGGGGGCAGGGGCTGAGCAGTGTGTGTAGGGGGTGGCAGACAGACCCCTTCCTTAGGAGAGACACTCATGCCAGAGACCAGAGCTCACTCAGTGGCCATGCAGTGGCCCTCTGAAGCTCTGAAAGGAGGGGATCAGGTTGTGGTTCACCATCCACGACATAGCCCTGCCCCCGGGTCCAGCACTGCGTAGTGAGGTGGGGAGGGACATTTATTCATTTAGTCTTTCCCTTCAAAATGATGGTGGAGGATCAGCATGCAGCCTGAGGGAGGGAGGGAGGGAAGAAGGGAGAAAGGAAGGGAAGAAGGGAGGGAGGGAGGGAGGGAGGGAGGGAGGAAGGGAGGGAGGAAGGGAGGGAGGAATGGACACCCTCCATCCTGTGGCAAAAAGAACACTGGAGTTGGAGGCTGCAAACTTAGTGGAAGTCCTGGCTGCGCTCCTGCACTGTAGCCTTGGGCAGTCACTTCTTTTCAGATCTATAAGGTGAAATGGGGCTGACCAAGTCCTCCTTCTACAGGACAATGGTAGAGTGGAAAGACCACTGCTGTGTTTTGGACATTGGAAGATGCTTAAAGTTGTGTGTGAAGGCTGTTCCTCTACCCTACTGGGAGTCAGGGCAAAGGAGACCCTAGAAAACATAATACCCCACCCTATATTTAGAGATGGCTCTATGGTTTGTAGTACTCTTTCACACTCTTTATTTTTCTTTTTTACTTTCTTTCTTTTTATGGCTTTACAAAGGCAGGGTTTCCCTGTGTAGCCCTGTCTATCCCAGAACTCGCTCTATAGACTAGACTAGCTTAAAATTCAGAGATCTACTTGCCTCTGCTTCTGGAGTGCTAGGACTAAAGGCATGCACTACCACACCCGGTTCTCTTTGTATTGATACGTCCAGTGATTTTACAAGCCAAGTCAAGGCACACACCATGGAGTCTTGTATTGTAGGGGGAGGAAAAAGTTCAGAGGATCCACAACTCGCTCAAGTTAACGAGTGAAGAAGACCAAAATCTGTTATTTCTGATGCCTGTGTTGTATGCTCATTTCCTGCTTCCTCACACAGATGTTTTTGTTGAATTCTTTCTACTCAGGTCTGGGTAACCTTATTCCACTCCCTGGGGTTCACATCCCTTGATAAGATACAGAACCTTCTACATTTCCCATATCTTCATTGTGTTAACTCATGGCCACTGTGTCCAACACACACACATACACACACACACACACACACACACACACACACACACACACAGAGACAGAGAGACAGAGAGACAGAGACAGAGAGACAGAGAGAGATAGAGAGAGAGAGACAGAGACAGAGAGACAGAGAGACAGAGAGAGACAGAGAGACAGAGAGAGAGACAGAGAGACAGAGAGAGAGAGAGACAGAAAGACAGAGAGAGGAGATCTGTATGTTTGAGATAAAGAGAGAGGAAGGTCAATTCAGATGTGCCAAGTACTGTAACCTAAATCTGGCAAACCTGGCTTTCAGTGTGGTAAAGACAGCAGAAGACAACTGAGGTAAGAGGTGAGGAAGAGGAGGAGGTGAAAGCTGGGGCAAAGAGCAGGATAAGGATGGAAAGAGAAGGGAAAATGAAGATCATGGAGGATAGGCAGGAAGGACTGCAGGAGATGTGAGGAAGGAAGGGGAAGGAGGGAGGCCACAGAGGCTAGGGAGGGCATAGGGGAGGACATGGGAGAAGGCACAGAGGGGGAAGGGAAGGCTTTGCTCTGGCAAGGGTGGGAGATTGAAGGCTGAATCACAGCAGGCAGTGGAGGAGAGGAATAAGTCATAAACGCAGGGGGCAAAGGTCAAATATAGACTGATGGCTCCATTGTTTCCTAGCCTGTGAGGAGGACCCTGGTGGAGGCTGCAGAGATGTTAACCCTTTCCTACCCAGCTTTCTGATGGTGAGGCGGATTACAGATGAATAGTGGGGAAAGCACCTGTGTGTGAGATTGGTGAGGCACTGAGGCTGGAGTTGGAACTGACTGGTGGAACTACGAGGTTGGCACTGGGTCTTGAGAGAAAGAACTCAAGAGTCCATTTGACTTAATGCCTAGGAGATAATAAATATGGGACAGATGAAAGCATGCCACCTCTCTTTTTCTCCTGATGGTGGTCCATTTTTGCATCCCTGTGTAGGGAGATGCCCTATGGATGATATATTTTTGGTAACATCTGTCAGCAACAAAATAAGCAGTATTGTCACCATATGGTAAATACTTACTGAATAATAGGAGTAAAATCAACATCACTAATGTTTATCAAACACACACTTGTCCATATTAATATATGTACAGTGTTCATAGTTCGAAAATAACATACACATAGTATCATTGAACCCAAACATTATTGTATGATCAATGTTTTTGATGCTGATTAACAAATAAACTGATGATTAGATTTGTTCAAATTGTGCTGGCTACCAGCTTACTGAATCTTAACACATAGATCTACAGATCTTGGACTGGAGATATCTTAGTGGTGCAGCATTGTCTAGTATGTATAAGGCCCTACCTATGCTTGATTTGCAGTAACACACACACACATACACACACACACACACACACACACACACACATACACACGCATACACACACACACACTGCCCAAACAATAACAATGTCCATAGTTCCTGTAGCTATCACACACTTTTGAGAGATGTATCATATCTACTTTAGAATGAAGAGAGAAAAAGAGAGAGAGAGAGAGAGAGAGAGAGAGAGAGAGAGAGAGAGAGACTGAGACTTTAAGGAACTGTCTGATTATCAAATAATTGCCAATTGAGGAAGCCAGACCTAGTAGGTAAAACACAAAAGACATGAGTTGGGTAGGCAAGTCTTCAGAACTATGGACAGATCCCAGATTCTTTGCCTCATCCCAGGACATCAGATCACTCCTTCAGTCCTCCCCTGGGGACTGATCCAGTGCCAACTCCTTGTGGGCTGTAACTCCACCCCTCATGATGTATAGACTGACAAGGACTTAATGCTCTGAATACATAAAGCCTTGGAGGCCTGGGCGGTGGAGGGTGACAGCTGCCCTTTAATGCTTGGCTTTTTAAAGATCATGGTAGAGTTCAGAAAGTATAGTCATGAGGTTTAATGATTTAATGGGACAACTGGGGAGCAAAAATAGTTACTGCGCCCTGGGGAAAAGTGACTGCTCATACATATTACTTTAGCCTAATGGCCTATAACGCCCCCCATGCCCACGGGGGGAGTCACGCTACATAGCCGCTGTAATACCGAATGGCCTGATTAAATGCATATTAAACAATACTAAATTGGGAAAAAAAGGGTGGAAGTGGTGCTAAATGTATTTATTCAGTTTTGTAAGAGAACATAGGGTTTCTCTTCTAGCATTGATGGAAAAGGTACCCAACCCAAGCTTGCTTCCTAGGGAGGTAGGAAGCCCAATGCAACTGGAAAAATTTATGGGAGAAGACACTTTCAAAATGGGGGATGTGAGATGCTGGTCATTTACACCTCTGGTCCCAAAATGTTCTGCGGGGTTGTCAGCTTGGA
Organism: Mastomys natalensis; assembly: GCA_021653895.1. NCBI lineage: Eukaryota > Metazoa > Chordata > Mammalia > Rodentia > Muridae > Mastomys > Mastomys natalensis. Next base: position 642,459 of record JAJTUV010000176.1, read on the forward strand.
GACTTGTCCACACATGTGGTTTGATTCTAGGCAGTCATTTTTGAGAACATGCTTTTCTGTCTATGTGAGGGATTCTCTGGGAATCTTAGTCTTACTGGAAAAGTCCCTGTGTAAATATGTCCTCTACCCCTGATTTAGCCATAATTGCCAGGTTTTTAGATCTCTGATTGGACTATGCAGAGAGTATAGCCTCAATTCTGAGGGGCACCTGGGGAGGAATGTTAAATGGTAGTGTTTGGGTTACACTCCTAGGAGATTTGGTTTCATTAGTTCAGTCAAAGAACTCAAAGGTGGTCCCAGTGTACACTGCAAGTTGATGGTCACTTCAACAGTCTCAGATTGGTAAATACCTTACACATCTGGCTCAAAGTCTTTATTTGACAGATGAAGAGTGGAGACTTAGAGGGGTGGTAGAAGCCCACACGTTTAATGTCATCCTGAGGGAGGCAGAGGCAGGCAGATCTCGGAGTTCAAGGACAAACCAGTCTATAGATCGAGTTCCAGGACAGCCAGGGTTACACAGAGAAACTCTGTCTCAGAAAAACCAACAATAAGATGAGACTCAGAGAGACCATAACTCTTCTGAGAGTCATAGCTAACAGCCAGGACCTCCACTCCCAACCTAGTATTCTTCCCACCCCACCCTTTCCCACCCTTGGTAACATGAACAGTGCCAGTGTCAGAACCAGTGACCAAAGGGTCAGTGTCCAGGCCCTGTTGCTGTTTACCCCAAGGATAAGAATGATTAAGGCCAACCTAAGACAGCATCTCCTCCCTTGAACTTGGGGGAAACAGTTTTTTTTGTTTGATCTCTAATCCTTGTCTGAGATGTCAACATCTGTAGCTTTCTGATCCTGAGAAACTTCCAGACCATTTCTCTGGCCCTGTGTGCCCTGGACCCTGGCTGGTTGTAGCTTCATCAAGTAAGACTTTAAAGAGAGTAGGCTCTGCAGCCAGGCTCTCGGACTTAAATCCTAGACTGGCTACTTATTATCTATATAACTTTGGGCAAAATAATTAACCCTCGTGTGCTTCCATTTTCTCTCTTGTAAAAGGGGGATAATAACTGCACTTGCTCTAAAGGTTATTGGAAAGATAAGATGAGTTAAAGTGTGTAAATGTACAGTTGTTGGCATACCGTAACCGCTATGGAAGTGATAGCCGGTGTTGATCTGCTGTTTTAAAAGTCTCTCCCTATCATAGACTACAATGCTGAAGTTCCTTCTGTATTTATATCTGCTACTAATGTCACATGTTTTAAGGGTGGATTCTAGGATCTAGATGAAGATGGGTCCCTCAGGTCCTGCCTGAATGGCTTCAGATCCCGGACAGATCACAGGTAAATTCAGATGGTACCCTCCTCAAGGTGGAAAAGGGACAAATAGACATCCCGAAGGACAGATACATGGTTAGATAGACATTTAGTTCCACAGTGGTGCTGAGATGAGTCCCTTGTCCATTCTTCAAGATGTCTGGCACACTCCAGGGTACCTACTTAGGTGCTGATTGGCAGGTGAGTATCAGATGAAAGGGAGTCTTGCTTTTGGCTTCCTTGTGGGAATGGTGGAGACATGGTCACCATGTTCATCTGAATAGACATTTGCCTTTTTACACACAGTCTGGCTTTGTTGAAGCACAGTGTGATTTCTGACAAGGCTGCTGGTTTGTTCAGTCACTGACTGGGATGCTGGACCAGAAACCATTCGAGGCATGGGCTTGCTCTTCCCCACTCCTGGCAAGCACCTGTCCATGTGTCTTGGGGAGAATGAGGCAGGAGGATGTTCTTTAGGGAAGGCACCATCTCCTAAGACTAGCTTCTAAGGTGCCTAGCACAGTGACCTGTCTGGCCTTTCTGCAGGTAACACCTTTCCCAAGTCTTCTGTCCTGTACAATAGCCCTCTTGGCCCCACCCACTGCAATCTTCCAAGCCAATAAAAGCCAATACCCCTAGCAAGTGGCCCTTAATGCACGCAGTAGGAAAGCGTCTCTGGCTTGAGCACTCCATCCTCTTTTATTCCCCCTCCCCAAATCACAAACCCCATTGGACCACTGGACTCTAAGCTTTCAGAGCATACAGGTCTCACCTCACCACGTTTGCACTCTAAAATCTAATGTCACATCTCTGTCCCAGAACTGACCAGTGATGTTGAGTAGAGGGGTGGGGAGAGTGAATGTCCTCATCTACCTTGAAGACCAAGCCTTGAAGTATAAAAGGCAAGACTTAGCTTTCCACAAGGCCAGAGAGAGTGTAAAGGAAAACATTGCACTGAGTGGGTCACAGGCAGGAAGCCCTCAGTTTCATCCAGCTCATCCCTGGGGAGAGGGAGCTGTGACTGATCCCTCTCTCCATCCCAGCAAACACCCCTCCACACACTCACAATGTCACACGCTTCGCCTACACTGCCTACCTTCCTCCTCCCTCAACAGCATTTAAAATAAATGCCCATTAAAAAAATCCCTCCTCTCCCTGTCACTACATAGGCCAGACCCTCCCACCCCCAGGTCCCTGGTGCTCTTAGATTTTCCCGCTGCCACGTTCCACCCTGAGCCATGTCTTCTAGTATTTTGCTTTCAAATTGTGTCTCCTGCCATTTGTGCCACATTTAAAATGCTAACAGTACAGAATGTCATTTACAGAACCGGGGCGTTTGCTCCGGAAAATTAATTTGACTTATTCCTTCTGCCTGTTCCTATCTCCAGGCCAATATTATGCTACTCATTCTACAAGAGTAATACTTAATGAATAGGACTATTAATAATGTCAAGGTCCGCGGGGGCCTGGCGGCTAACGGATAGGCGTAGACGGAAGGAACCCATCACCTGACTCCTGGTTTAATGTCCCATGAAAATATCAGGCACTGCAGTGTAATTATGGAGCAGGGAGAGGCGAGTGGATGACGACCCAGAGTTTCTTAAATATTTTTCAAATTAGTTGATGCTTTTCCTTTTGGGGGAGGAGGATGTTTATTCCCCTCCCCAGTTTTAGTTCTGGTTTAAAAGAGGTAGGGGACCTGTTTTTTAACACACACACACACACACACACTCACCAGCGATGTCTTCACCCCTGTCATGTTGAGATACTGTATAATATAATAAGAAGAGGGAAAAGGAGGGTTTAGAGTTTCATTTAACAAAAACAAAACCAAAAAAGAAACTGTAATAAACAAATCTGATTTCCCCAGTGACCCTCCCTTTCTGTGTCCCCCTCCCCCTTTTAGGCTTGCAGAATTACAGAGCTACCACCTGGGTAGAAACGGTTTGCTGACTCCCATAGGCTCACCCTGATTGCCTATGTCCATGGTGCTGAATATCGGAGGTTGGAGAGAACCTCCTCTGGCATGGCCCTGCTTCTTTGATTGAAACGTGTGATTGTAACCTGAGTTGGTCCACGTGGCTTCTTTTTATAGGAATGGACCGGTACAGTTAGACAAGAGGAGTGAGGAGGCAGAAGAGGCCAGGACCAGGCTGAGGGAGTTAGAGCAGGAGATCTGAGTGTCGGGCCAGTCTCCTGTGCAGAGAGAGGATAAGGATATCTCCCTTGCGGGATGGTGGTGAGGCCATGAGAGAGTAGATATGAAGGTTTGTGGCTGGCACTTGGGGGCGGGGCTGATAATGCTGCTCCCCTTTGTCCAGTTCACAGATGATGCAGTCAGACTGAATTGTAGCAGGAACTGAGCACTTCTCCCTACTGCAGGGACTCACAAAGAATGCACACACCGCTCTTGCCTTGAGAAAGCCTGAGTTGTGGAGTTTCCAGTCTTCAGAGGCCCCCACGTGAATTGCTTTTTTTTAACCTACTGCCTGCTCCCATCTTCTGGAGAAACCATAGCAACACCTTTAACCAGGGCCCTGAACTTATGAAAGAGTCCTAGGCCCTGGGCTGGGCTGGTCGGCATTCTAGCCTGATGGGAAAAACCCAGTTTCTGATCAAGATGAAGGATGTCTTCTCTGATTGGGGAAGCTGAGCCCTTTGCCTTGGAGGAAACTCCAGTCTGGCAAAGGAGAGGCAGGAGAACACCAGTGTGTTCTAGGGCTCTACTAGGTATGGAGACAGATTGGTAGAATCAAATCCCAGCTGGGTGGAGGAAAGAAGGTTCTTTGTGAAAATTTCTGTCTGTGGAAAGTAGCATGGTTTCATGAAGATGACTACTCTAATGGGAAGACCAGAATGCCCTCAGGGAACCCCACACCCACACTGCTGGGGTGGCAGATCCTTTGTCATCAGAGAAATCCTGTATGAGCAAAGGAGAGCTCTTCTGGTCTTTTTTTTTTTTTTTTTTTTTTTTTTCCTTTTTAGTCTTATAAGGGAGACGGTACCTTTCTGGTTACACCCGATACCTCTGCAGGAAGGCAGGGCAAGCAAAGGACGAGAAATGCAGAAACCCTGTAGGAGGCTCCGAGGCTCTATCTTCTCAGTTTAGCCACGAAGGCATCAGTCTAAGTCCATCTGAGTGGGATGGCACATCCAGGGAGGCTGAGTGTGCCAGGCTGGGCAAGTCAGGACTGTCCAGCGACTTTCCCCCAAGGGCCTGAAAAGCTTCATTTCAGTACCATGGCCAACGGACACAAGCTCGGACAGCCCCTCTCTTTCTCTGTGGTTCTTCAGGCAGCCCTGGCTTGCAGAACAGATGGGGCGGTCGCCCCGAGCTTGTATCTCTCTGCGAGTGTCTGTCTCCCCCATGCGTCCGCAGCTCCTCACCAGAGGCGAAGGAACTGCGTAGCAGGGCTCCCTTGAGTGGCTGGGTTCCTACAGTTTCCCTCAGAGGGGAAATTCTGTCCTCACTACCTCCTCTGGTTCAGGGTTAGGAAGCTGATGAGCGCTTCCTCTTGGGTGGGGTTAGAGGGAAAAGGACAGGTCTCTGAAGGTGTGTGCATGCGTATATGGCAGGGTTTGGGCCATCTTACTATTTATGTCTTTGGAAGCCACTCAAGGCCGAGCAGGAAAGGGACACCCTTTGTGCTCCAGCTGTCCTGCTCACCTCCTTGGACTGGCCAGGACTGGGTTTGTGCTTGATTTCAAATGCAATGGCTCTCAGGCAGTC